>CAMZMU010000038.1:69654645-70254645 GCA_947311845.1 Poa pratensis
GAGGGGATGTGGATGAGACGGGAGCTAGGATAAATATTGGAGAGGCAGGGTATGGGAGACGCGCGATAGTGGAAGAAAAAAACTCGTAATGTGAGTCTAACGTGTGGCATGTTCGGTGGGTAGATAAGAGGCCTCTCAAGTGTCCAATTTTTTGTGTGGACGGAAAAACTACACAATTTGGGATACATGAGATGGATTTGGAGTGTTCCACTGGGTTGTGTGTTTGTCCTTCCGTCACCTTTGAATACTATTGGACAATCGATATGTGGGATGAGATCTTTGTGATTCCCTGAGACAATATGAAAGACATATATTTAACGTATATTTTGCATAACGTCATATACATTTCCCCTATCAGCTGATTGATTTCTCTAGTCAATACAAGAAACAAACTAATCCCTAATCATACCAGGTGTAATGATCTAATTACAGAGAGATAACTAAAAACCAACATATCTCTTACTAATTGACATTACAAAAAGTACCCTGTGGGATGATCTAATTAGTTCTGATTTTTTGCAAACCAAAATACTCAAAATGAGCAAGTTGTTAGTTATATTTTATCCTTGGAGGATGGTCATCTCAAAAGTAGCTTTCGACATTGTTGCCACCATATGTCGTAGCCTTTACTCGTATGTTGAATTTACTTTGCACATGAACATAATGTGATAGGTGTGCTAGAAATTTCCTCTACCACAAATAGTAGGAAAGTACATTCGATTAGATTTATTTTGAATACCATTGATTAAACTTTCAAATATTAGTATAGACATCTAATGATTTTGGATTAGAAAAAATATATCCCTTGCTTTATACTATATATAAAGTTTATGTTTTTCTTCCTCTCATGAATTATCATGTGCACCCACTGGCAGAGCTACACAGTCAGGAACCAGGGTGCACAAAGTGTGTCATAACAGACAAAAAATCATATTTAGGGGGCATATATACATGGTAAAAAAAAAATCTATTTTACAAAGTAAAATGTTGCTACCCGGTGTCCTGTGCACCCGACTAGCCCTTAGTGGATCCGCCACTGTGTGCACCCTTATAGAATCTGAACTTTCAGATATGATGCATTCCCATTAAATTTTTACTGGGCATGGGGTACCCTTGTTTGGAATATATTTCACATAAACTAGTTTATTTCTGTAATATCGCGTTCCAAATATGACTTGAAGAGTTTCTACTATATTTGTAAACTTGATGTTTGTAATGATTGTTCTGCGTTTGTGGATCATATTGTCCTTGGGCATCTATCCATTTGACACAATGCAAAAGTACAAAAAAATATACTCTAATTTATTGCAAGGATAAGTTATATTGTCGAAAAGAGCAAATCAATATTGGCATGGGTGGTTGTCTTGTGCTCTTGTCTTCACGTGAAATTAGATTATTACAGCAGGATGTAACATGGCCCCATTGTGATATCTCACCTCCGTATGTATGATTAGTATAATCCCATGATGCTTGCAGATGGTGGGGATTAATTATAAACTTAAGCCCTTACAGAGAATGTTTTAATTTTAAACCCCTTGAGTGACAAGATGGTAAACTAACAAGTAAAAGTGCAGGTTGATACAAAAACTAACCCTGAAAAAAAGATAGAAAAACTAATAAGATGTATAATAATTGCAATAACTAGTATAGATAACAAAATTCATATAAAATGAACATATATAACTGAAATAAAATAATATACACATAATTTTTCTATTTAACTCAGTTCACATTTTCAAATGCATCTTGTACAGTATATGATGTACTAATTAACTTTGTTGGCACTAATAATACTGATAAGGCATGCATACAAATATTCTTCCTTTGCAGTCAATAATAATTCTAACCAACTGCATTGCGACAGCTAACCTGTCACCAAGCTGCAGTACAAACACCGTAGAAAATGCAAAGGGTTGCATGGTTCTTTTGGGCATCCCCTGTCCAAAACGTTGGTAGAGAGAGTACAACTATTACTTGCTACCTCCTATGGACCCTCACAGTTGGATCCATCCCTCCCGCCACCTGAAAAAGAAAAGGAATCTTTGCATGTTAGAATCTCAGGAAAAACAGCACTTCCTCCTGCCAATTTGTTTGCTGTTCATTGGCTTGTTATTAGCTACTAGCTAGTTTTTTTTTCTTTTCGAAAATGCAACCATTCTATGATCATCAACAAGGTACAAAGAATTCCAAAGTAAAAAATTACAATAGATTTTCGGACCACCTAGCGACGACTACAAACACTGAGCGAATCGAAGGCACGCCGCTGTCCTCACCCTTCCCACACCGGAGCCGGGTAAACTTATCGTTAGTAGAGCTTGTTGTAGTAGACAAACGGAAAATCGTCGGCGCACCAGAGTAGTAACCATCGCCAATATATGGCCCAACGATAATGGTTTTATATCAATTACAAGGGAATACAAACACATCCTACATCGCGTGAGTTGCGAACACCATGCAACCAAGAGCTGCTTTTCATGGTCTATGATAACATGAATAAATATATGAATGAAATATATTCTGTTTTTGCTTGCAAAATGTAACTATGTTTTTTTTAGGGAACAAAGAGTAATTATCTAATTTTGTTAGAAAGCAAATCTGTCACCTTCTCTCACAAAAAAAGAGAGCAAATGTCATCGGTAGAATCCAAGTGGCACAGGCCCCGCTTGTCATCCTGGCAAGCAGATGGACGATGACACTTATTTTCTGTTTACACACCCTGATACCTCTTTGCTAACCGTTATGCCATCGAATTAATTTTCTATTTTTGTTTCGTGACGTTGATCCGTCGAATAGTCATGCAGCGGAAACGAAAGCGATCGCATTATTTTGCCGCTATATATTCAAAAGAGAGGGACAGAACCGGGAGCTGCTTAATTAATACACTGACAGTGAGTGACGCATTAATAGTTGTCACACAAACAGAGAGAGACACACAAGGCGACAAGAGAGGATTTGCCTTGTCTCGTCACACGTCCTCATATTAGCTTGGCTTACGTGCAGACACATTAGCTTGGCTAATGGGATTTTTTTATTGATTGAATGGCTAATAGGATTTTGTCTGTGTGTTTGTCGTTTAAGCACGTAATGCTGCCAACAAAGTAACAATTAACAATAATATGGCTAGCGTACCTAATGGAATATCTTCTTCTTGCTTGATGCGGCTAATCCCAACAAACTGTCCTTGGTCGCACGTGTCCTCGATCAGTTCTCACTCCAGACCAATGTCTGCGAGAACTTTGAAATGTCTTAAGATATCACAAGTGGAAAGCTATATGCACACTTTCATGTGAGTGCTATATGGGGATACTAAATGTGAAAAAGGAACATAAATTGGAATGAAGTGCTTTTTAGACTCCAAAAAAAAAAAACGAAGTGCATTTTATGCTCCTATCCAAATATATGATAGGATTGAAACACTGAATGTACGGCCGCATCGATCAGCGATCCTTTCATAGCAACGTTACTCAAAATATTAGGTGGAGCTAGAGAGAAGATTAAGAAGGTGCACTTTGTTCATTTGTTGTATCTGGTTTAAAAGTAACTTTTTTTCTATACAACGATAGGATCCTACTGGTTTCTGTAGCATATGATGCAAATAACCAAATTTTATTTCAGCAATATCCAAAATATCTGACACAAAACCGGCTATCAAAATAGCAATAAATAACTCTTGGTGGTGGTATGATACTCTTCAACCAACAAAACATGGCCGGCCATAAAACGATTATTACTCGAATCGTTTTTTGATAATCGGAGCTTTAGTAAATCAAAAGTTCACATCAAGGCCATATAAGTAAAAGAGTTTACACCCTCGCCTATGTATAACATGATGCAAACAACCATATTAACAAAAATATAAGTTCTGACACATATTGTTGAGACAAAAGGAAAATGCAACATAAGGTGCCAAAGGGTCGGCCCGTACACTATGCCCTCATCCATGCTTGGTAAAAATCTCCTTGGCTGTCTGTTCTACCAGAAAACATGGCGCCATGAAAAGCTCATCGTTCGATCGCTGTAGTTGTGACTAAGTGCGATGCCAATGCGTGCACGAGTAAATAACCTATAGCGTAAATGCATTTTTTTTAGTCAAACACAACTTCATTCCTGCTATGTCAGGATAACACTACAAAACCAGGGGACACCCGTAGGTGCTCCCAGGTACATGTATCACCAAACAAAGAGCACAGTTGCACCTTCTTGACCCTCAGCCTCAAGTATTGGGCCACTGCTACACCTTCTTGCCCCTCAAGTTAGGATTCTTTATTATTCCAAAGATAGAACTTGCATTCCTATTTGTGATAATTTATTATGGCCAGATCCATGACATACTTCATGATAATTTTTGCATATTTGTCACACACATCCGAATCTTGGCATAGAAAACAAAAGTCCCAAAATGACTTTCCAACTTTGTTTAAAAGGTCTTTTTAACAACTACCAAAAATATGGAGCAAAATAGCACCACACAATTTTCACACAAAGTAGATTTTCTGGGATGGCAGACTACCAGATGCCATGAAGTTATCCCTTTATATATTTTTTATTGAGTTTCGGCCCATTTTTTCAAAAGTGGCTCAAATTTGAACTACAAGTGTGATCTAGCTTGGTCATAAAATTTAGAACAAATCATTCTAATGTACCCTAACATGATTCCGTTCAGTAGACACAAATAAAGTTCAAAAGTTCAATCCCTTGGTACGAATGGACGTGCCGACAATTTTGACCTCATTTTAAAAACAATTAAAAATGAGAAAAACCAAAAAAAAATGGAAATTTTGCGCAAATAGTCTTTAAATGACTGTTTTAAGAAAAATACCAAATCTTGAAATGGGATATCATTTATGACTTATCTTATCTTTCAACCAAAATGACAAAGGTGATCGCCATATGTTGCATACTTGGTGTTGATTTTCCCATATTAGGCACACATGCCATCTTGGCAAGTAAAACAAAAGTCCAAAAGGATTTTCCAACTCTGGTTCATACAAATATGATTTTCTATTTTTATTACTGCCAAAAAGGGGGTTTTGTGAATCAAGTACCAAAAATATGGGCTAAAACTGCACCACTATATTTTCACACAAAGTAGACCTTCTAGGATGACAACTACCAGACGTCACGAATTTATACATTTGCGGATACCTTTGGTTACTTATTGATTTCTGGCTAATTTTGCAAAATCAACTCAAATTTGAACTACAAGTGTGTTCTAGTTTGGTCATAGAAATCGACAAAAATAATTCTAAGTTATCATACTATGATTTCATGTAGTAGACACGAATAAAGTTCAATAGATCAACCCCTTTATATGGCCGTGCTGTAAACATGTGTGCAGAAAAAGGCTAAAAAGTCTTATATTTTGATACGGGGGAGTAGAAAAGTAGGAAAAATGGAAACTTGGGCAAATGGTCTTTTTATCTGACATAGATTTAAAAAATACCAAATCTTGAATATGGCACTTTGAAAAAATATATGTTCTAAAAAAGGTTTATCATGTATGACTTATCTTAGCTTTTAACCCAAATGACTAAGGTGGTGGCCATATCCATGACATATTTGATAATCATTTGCCCATATTCGGCACACATGCACATTTTTCCATGGCAAACAAAAGTCCCAAAAAAGTTTCCAACTTTGCTTCGTAAGAAAATGATTTTCCATGTTATTACTGCCAAATAGGATTTTTCTGTGAAGCAACTACCAAAAATATGGGTTATATTAAAACTATTGCTGAAAACAGCTATACTTGGGAATTTTACAAAGCTATGGAACAAGGTATAAATTATGAATATTCTCGCATCAAGTATTTATCTAGATATGCCTCATCTAGTTCTAATATTTTAAATAACGTGTGTACAACATATGCCTCTTGGTCCAGTGTTCCAATTGATATTATGAAAACATCTGCCGCTCATGTTTCTCTTCCTGGAGGGAATTATATTAAGTATAATGAACCGACCAAACCTATTATATTAAGTATAATGAACCGACCAAACCTCCTGATATTTCACATTCTACGGATAACTTTGTTAATTCTATATTATATGTTGACCCTAATGTTTATGTTCAAAAGATACCTCATCGTGCTAGAATTTAAGAATATAAATTCCTAAAAATTGTTATGAATAGAAGTGGACACATAAACTTTGCCCTATATGAGCATGTTGAATTAAAACCACAGGTGCTAGCATCCAATAATTAAATTCAGAAGAAGAGGAGATTGGTCGATCTTAGTTTTACTAGTTGAAATCGGTGCGGCGACACGCCGCGCCCTTCATGAAAAATATTATGTATGATTTGTTTTCTTATTTTAGTGGTACAATGTATATTGTAAATAGGTTTTGGAGGTTCTGGTGTAGTGCATTGTACTTTTGGGCAACTGATAACAAAATTGACATAATATGGTTCAAGTTATGGCGCTGGTACCATAAGTAAAAATATAGATGGATACTTATGACCAAAATAGCTGCCAGCCATTACAAAGTCAGATGAAGAATTCCACAATATTTTGTAGAACGAATTGAGGGGAACCAGAATGTCGTGACCCCCAATTTTTAGGGCCGCAAATAGTGATACTGCAGCCTATGTCAGCAAGAAGTATCTAATAGTGATACTGCAGCCTATTCGTTGTACTTTGTGGTCTGGAGTATCTGCAGTTTTGTTTAGCAATTTTAAATGTTCAAATATGTTTGTAGTTTGACGCCGCGCCCGTGTGGTTGTTAGTTCTGTTCGTCAGCGTGAAAATGTAATGATTAAACTGTCGTTAGAAGAAGAAATATTGTCGTGTCCTTGTGAGAAATTTTGTTTTGACTAAGTTTTAAATCGAAATAATATTTTACAGGTTGAATGTAAAATACATTTGGGAAAGACTCGAGTAATACATTCGGGAAAACATGAAAGAATTACTAACTATTCAGTAATTTGAATATTCAGTAATTTGAAATGTTTTTCGTAAGTTGCATAATTATTATTAAAAGGTTATATTAGTTCTTGTAATTAAATTTGTTTAAAGTTAGTTAAGCATGCATGGGAATGTGCTAGCTGCAAAGATTTCTTTTTTGTGCAAATTTTGGTATATTTTTTGTATTTTTGTGAAATACGGATTAAAAGTTACGAATTTTACAATTTTTAGCATTTTTTCTGAAATTATTGAAACCTGGCATGGGGGACCCACTTGTCGTGGTTTTATTTTTTTTCGGAAAACACATGCGGAGAAGATTAAATCGCTGACGTGTGGGCCCCATGTGTCAGGGGTACATAACGGCAGCGGTGGCTCTGTCGAACTCTGGCGAGCTCGGGCCGAACTCCGGCGAGGTCGCTTTGCTCGATTGAGGACGCGCACGAGCTGGAATACGCGGGGAATGACGCGGGGCGGACAGGCGGAGCGTGGGACCAAATGGTCACCGGCTCGCCGGCGACGACCAAAACACGGCGGCGGCGGACGGAAAACACGGGCACGGCGAAGGAGAGCACGGGGGAGGTCGGGAAGAGGCCCAGCCGGACTGGCGTGACGCCAGGAGGACGATGGAGAGGTCGGCGAGGCGAGGCGAGGTGGGAGCGGAGCGAATTGAGCTCTACGGCGCGACGGCCGGAGTCGGGGAAGGAGAGCACGGCGGCGGCGATTCTGGGCGTCCCGGCAGCCAATCCTCGGCGAGGAGGTGGAATACGCGACGGCGAAGCTCGCCGTGGGCGTCGATCTGAGCGGGGAGGACCGGAGCGGCGGAGCGGCGCGTCGGCGTCGCCGGCGAACTCCGGCTCGCGCGGAAGAGAGAAGGGAGAGAGGGGGTTGTGCGCGTTTTTTCAGCGGGATCCCTGGGGTTTTGGGATATAGTTAGTAATGAAAATTATACCAGAGTTGTTCGAGGGACTACTAACAGATGTGTTACTCCTATTTGTTCGGTTTCCATTGGGACATCTTGTTATCATGAACTCTGTGACTTAGGGCTAGCATGAGTGCAATTACATTCTATCTTTACGAAGAAATGAAAAATGATATTGATCCGGTAGAGATGGAAGCAAGATGTATGCTCATCCAGCCAGCTGATTTTCAACCTGTATTAATGCTTAAAAATGTTGAAGTTCTTGTTGGTAAGATTAAGTATCATGTAGACTTCATGATACTTGTTGTCCTCAAGATGATTTTCCCTTATTGTGTTCGGTAGATCTTTCTTACATATTGTTGGTGCTAAAATTATTTTTTATGGAAAAGATTTAAGTGTGCTAGAAAAAGGTTAAAGGTTAACATAGGTCACGTATAAGCATGCTAAGCTAGAGCCTTTGTAGTAGATGAGGTGGAGACTCTTGCAACATTAGGTGTGTCTTTAGAGGACGCGTTGGAGTAATACCTATAGGATCAAGATGAACCATTCAATCGAAGTGAACAAGCGGCAATAGATGCGAGCTTGCTCAGAAACCTCCTACGACACGCCATACACTATGCTAATAATCAACGGGTTTAAATAATTACATCCATATGTAAGGTCGAGGACCAAATTAGACAAATAATAAACAGATTAAATATTCGTAAAATTACAAAATGGCATGCAAGCACCAACGAACCCGTGATGACCCTAAAACCATATGTAAGATCGAGAAACAAATTAGACAAACAACAAATACAAACCAATTTTGCCGACAAACACCATGCAAATATCCAGGAAAACCAAAAAAAAAGTTGACGTGGACACAAAATTGAAACAACGTTAATTATCACAAAACTGCATCATGTGAACGGTTCCACTTTCTGGTCATGCATGCGTGAGTTATCGTGGGACGGTTCCTTGGCTCCCGTTCTCCTGAGTTCCACACGGTTATTAATTCAATCCCATTCTTATTCTTGCTATTCTTATGCTTGCTACCGAGTTGCGTTGTGGTGCATCTCTTCTCAATCCTCTCTCTCTCTCTTCGTACGTTGATGGCTTCTGGAACCCGCTCCCGCTCCCGCTCTCGCTCCGCTAGCAAGAGGAAGATGGATGACAGTAGCGAGGCAAGCGGTGCATCTGGATCATCCAGGAGGGGGCCGTTGGGTCTAGAATCATCTCATATTCGGTATCCAATTCATTTGGTTTCTATTTTCTATTTCTGTTATCGATTCTTACCCGATGTAGTCGCACTCTTGTTCTTTCGTTGGCTTAACTGTTGATTCCATAAAATCTGTTGTAGAAACGTGCATGAGGATTCCGAAGACATGAAGATCATCAGAGCCCTCACCCGCCAGTTAACTGAGCGTGACAAAGAGCTCAGTAGGATCCTAAAGGAAACCACCGCAGAGGTCCTTCAGGCGCACAAGTGTGCTTTGATGACACGGGAAACCTCGACGGAGCCGATGAAGAGGCTCGACGAGTTGATTGCGGCAAACCTGGAACTCCAGAAGGAGAATCGAAAACTTAAGGTTAAACTTGAACAGGAGCACAACCGCAATTTGACCCTCCGAAACAACCTGCTGGATCAGGCCAACGAACACCCTTAATACTTTCCCGTATTATCGTCGACATGTCTTCAACGTTCTCCGTATACATTTAGTTTGCGTTGTGAACTTGGCTTACCAAAATGCCCCAGCCTTGGGCTTGTCATGCAATAAATTCTCTCCAACAAATGTAGCTGGCCATGCATGCATAGTTTTCGTGGTCGCACTGCATCATGCCTTGGCGCACGACCCCTCGAGCCATGTTCTAACGAAACACCATACACAATGCTAATAACCAACGGGTAAAAATAATTATATCCATATGTAAGATCAAGAACCAAATTAGACAAATAATAGAGAGAAACAAATCAGGGCAACTAGATGGCATGTAAGCACCGATGAACTCGTGATGATGCCTCCTACCGATCAAATGTATATGTTTTACCTCTGTCTTTAAACCGCCGTCCAAGGGCGTGCCGGCAAGATCCGCTGGTCTGACCGATAAGATTATATGCAGACCCTCGCCGCACATACCTCGGGAAGGAACCAAAATCATCATGGCACCCCGGTCCCTCACACGTCGAGTACAAAGGACACAGCAAGCCGGCTCGGCAAACACTTCCGAGACAGCATGCGTTTCTCATCCTCGTCCACGGGCTGCGGCCGCCGTCGTCGTCACTCTCACTCGAGCTAACAAAGGAACCACTTGCCTAGACCAACACCGGGAGGACGAAACAACATGATTACGCGTGACGGAAACAATGATAAAACCGGATGTACACGCCGCGCGTAAACCGGCAGACGTGCGGACTTATATGAACAATACCGCGATGACACATGTCTAATGAAATACATCTCTGACTCTAAATCACCGTCTACTCGCGTGCCGGCAGGTCCAACTCATCTGACGGATGAAATCATGATCGCCCCGAACCCCTCGGGAAGGAACCATAATAACACCCCGGTTTGACAACACGTCACCTACCCATGCCTGCGTCTACCTTTCGTTTGCACGAGGTGTTATCTTGCTTAACACAATACATTGAAGCCGGCGTAACGGCAACGCGGTTAAGCCGGCAGGCCTGAGGACTTATACGAACAGCATAGTGCCGACGCATGTCTGGTTAAATACACAATCAATTTCCGGCCACTCACGCAATGATCGACAACACATCATACACAATAGTGATAATGAACGGTTAACAGAGGATGAAGGAGGAGTTCAACACTTGGGAGTCTGCGAGAACGGGAGAAGAAGATAGTAGAGTGAGAGAGTAGGTTTAGAGAGTTGGTGTGGAGTTGTAAATCGACCTGATTGTTTGCAGTTTGGTCGGCATCTTGTACATTGTTTCCCCTTCAATAAAACTATGTTATGCCATTGGCATACCCGCTATAAAAAGATAATGAACGGTTAAAAAAATTACATCCATATGTAGAACCAAATTAAACGAAACAATAGATAGTTAACGTAGACGACAAACATCAACGGCGTGATGACGCCAGCTACCGATCAAAGACATATCTACTCGTTTAACGAATAAGATCATACGCACGCCCTCACGAAAATCATGACGACAACAAACACGGAGTCCTCAAGTAAGAACAATACGTCAAACGAACCATGACTTTCATACAAACGTAGACCCGTGATTCTGGGTACTCCAAGACGATTTCAGCGAATCGGAGGCACCATCCATAAAAAGAAAACAAAAACACAACGGAACCTAAGATGATGGCCCTGAAGACTACACGGAAGGAGCTTCCCTTGCTTGGCCAACTCGAGTTCCTCGCGGAGAAGAGCCTCGGCCTCGCCTAGCCCCTGGATCCTTTCTTTAAGGAGTTCAATGGTCGTCAGCAAGCCCGTGTTGTGCAACACGATCGAATTCAACTCGGCGCTAGCTTCTGTCGCCTTCCTTGAATTCTCCAAACATTCGAACTGAGCCACTTTCGCCCTATCCGAGTTCTTGGTACACTGCACGCGGGCGTCCTCCAGCCGCTCATCCAGATCTACCAAATGGGCACGGAACGATTCGATGAACACCGTCCCAAGGGGCTTCCTCTCGCGCAAAGTGGATTCATTGGCCCTGTGATTGTTATGTATGACAATGCATGAAGTACTTTGAAATAAATCGAAGAGAACTGAAAAGCAAGTAAAAAGAAGAACAAAGGTCCAACCGAAGTAAAGGAAGAGACGAGCCGCATCACAACATATCTTTAAATAAACAGATACCTGACAATCGAAGAAGATCCTTCAGTGACCTTCCTCTTCTTCGCGCTGGCAGATCCTTCTGCGGACGACATGGTCAGTGCCGAGGAACAGAAGCGGTTTCGTGATGATAGGGAAGAGCGAAGGCAAAAGATAGCTAAATAGACCGATAGAGGGAGACGGAAAACCGGAGGGAGAAAAGGAGTAATTAACCCATCGCCACAGGAACTGTTCCCACCCATTCGTAACTGCACACACACGTTCTGCGACGGTTACGTTGCCACGCGTATGTGTTGCCACGTACATAAGTGATAGAAAGAAAACCAGGTACATACATATTCTTAGTTAAACCAAAATATAATAACATAGACGACAGTAGAGTATAACATAAGACCAAACTAAACAATGACGCTCATGGACGGGACTTCGTGCTTCCATGGCCAGTACTTCGATCTCCTTGCGGATGCAATGAGCTTCCTGGCACTGCGCGTCAATCTTGTCTCGCAGAGAGTCGGCTAGCTTCGTCAAGTCGATATTGCGCACCCACTCAGTATCCACTTCTCCCATGATCTTCAATGCCCTCTGTTCCTCCGTCGCCGAACGAACATAAGTAGCTTTTGCCCGGTCGACATTCGCAATAGACTCTCGGAGAACCTCGGTCATCCGCCTATCCCCACACGCGATCTGATCCCTGAGGTCGTTGAGAATCCAAAGCTCCGCCGCCGTTTGCTCAGCAGCCGAAGAGGATCCAAGGACAGCGGCGTCGCAACTGCCGACTCTGAAAGTAAAGTGGAACATGTGAATAAACAACGTTGAAAGAGATAGCAGTGAAAAAACAGTGAAACAAATACCCGGATTCAGTCAAGGACATGGACTTCTTTGCAGCACGAGAGGAGATCGGTGGGGAAGACATGATCGATGCCGAAGAAGTACCAATGCCAGCAGGCGGAGAAGAAAACAAAGTCAGAGTGGAGAAGAAGCGCATGGGGAAGACAAGGAATTAACCCACCACCCGCACGAACAGACACGCGTATAAATCAAGAAATTAACCGAACTGCTCACAACTGCACCAGCACGCCTTACCGTGATGTAGGGTGCAGTTACCGGGGCAAAAAGTTAATGAGGGAGACGTTACGGCAGTGTCAGACGAAGAAAGAGAATAAGGGTAAGAGAAGCGGCAGACACTGTATGACATGACGGAAAGGTCTGTCGGTTTAAATTGCCACGACTTATGTAAACGTGCGCATGTCGCGCGACATATTAAATAGATAGTAGTGGCGACTTGGAGAAGCCGGCATGATATGACGGCGCGGCAAGACGAAGAGAGACACGTATCGGACGACCAGAAAACTAAAGGACCTAAGACGACGCCTGGTGGTCTCCAGCTCGCAATCCTATCCGACGATGTCACGTGGACAGATCAACGGTGCGAGCGAGAAACGATCAGTCTACACGTCACGGCCATACTTTCTACACATACAATAATGGTTCTAGTCAGTCGACCAACGTGCAAACACCTATCGGCAATCCCAGGATGACCGATCTCTGATGCAACATACCCCGTGACAGTGCAGGGACGAAAACAATCTATTTAAACATCACGATCACACTGTTTCTATCGAGAGGTTCATGTCGCACGTCAGCCGCCGACATGACATCAGCACGGTCGTGACGACGAATCGCCAGTCAAATGCATCGTCTCCATTTGTATTTAAGCCGCTGTCTCAGTCCCGTGCCGGCAAGACCGACTTGTCTGACCGATGGAACTATACTACACAGACCCTCGTCGTATACACCTCGGGAAGCAAACATGAACATGATGACGCCTCGAACATGGCTACATAACCAAGCACGTCATCTGGCTCATGCATAGCTCTTCTAAAAGGTAATTGTTACGCACACAAACATTTCCTACCGCAAAGGGGAACAGACTGTAAGAGAACGTATGACCGGTAATTGATGACGAGTAAGTCTAGGGAAGACGCAACAATTAACACGAAGAGGGACATTGGTCACGCCGATTCCAGGAACACGACGTGAGCGGATGGTGCACTAAGACGGAGAAGCCCCTGGAGCCGCTCATATCTCCTCCGGCTTCACCACCCTCACCCTAACCCAATGGACAGGCGTTACGTGCCTCACGACGGCGTGTTTTTTCCTCAATCTCGGTAGTCCACTGCACTAACAGGCTAAGCATGTGCATAAGCTATATCATTCAGATCTACCTACCAAGCAAACAATTTTTTTTACCTTGTCAACCAAACAAAATTGATTATACACAGAGAGTAGCAAACCTGCCTTAAGAAAGGTCCAACAGCTTAGAAACGATCAGCCAGCTTAAGCCCACAACTTACGGTTAGTCACCCGGCTCACGTACGGACGAACCCCAGACTCTTTCCAGCATTTTTTCCAGTAACTGGAACCGTCATTGACTATCTTTAGTCACAACTGGTTTAATCTGTTAACTTTATATTTTTCAGGACAACCGCTGGTCATTCCGACTCGATACCATGTCCAAAGCCATCGTAGCCGGCTCCAGCACATACCATTGAACAAATTGGCCTTTACGCCGGCTCCAACACATGTGTGGAACAAACTGGGCGCATGTATCATCTTAAGGAAGGAACCTGCACCAACTCTTCCTAAGGAAGGAACTTGACAGCAAAGTTTCCCGAGTGGACCGTCCGAGACAGGATGGACACACCAGTCCAAGTTCCGTGACGAAAAGCACTGAGCCGGCTTAATCGGACAAAGCTAAAGGGTAGAGAAGCTCATATCCGATGGCAAAGAAGTCCAACCAAACAGGCTGCCCTCCCGAATTCTCCTCCCTTTCCCAAAAATTTAAACAATACCAGAAAAAACCCGATCCAAAGAACAGTAGTTGTGTAACCGAAATAGCTGCGCGCTGTTGGCGAACGAACTCCCTAAATATTCGATGCCGACTCCAGGGAACCGGCTGGATCAGAGACCCACCACACGTCATGGTGGGACTGTTCACACACGGACACTTAGTCGCTACCGGTTTAATCTGTTAACATTGTATTTTTTAGTACAAACTAAAAACAAAAAATTATGCACAAACGCTGGTCCTTCCGACTCAATAGCATGTTAACCAAAGCCATCGTGGACGGCTCCAGCACATGTGTGGAACAAACTGGGCACATGTATCTTCTTAAGGAAGGAACCTGCACCAAGTCTTCCTAAGGAAGGGACTTGACTGCCAAGTTTCCCGAGTGGACCGTCCGAGATAGGGAAAGGGTTAAAAGCACTGAGCCAGCTTAATCGGACAAAGCTAAAGGGTAGAGAAGCTCATATCCGATGACAAAGAAGCCAAACCTCACAGGCTACCCTCCCGAATTCTCCACCCTTTCCCTACAATTTAAACAACATCGAAAAAATAGCATACATTCTTTGAACACCATTATTGCTAATACCATGGAAAGCTCTAACCATGGAAAGCTCTGGTTTTGATGAATATGATATTTTTAGTCCCCCAAGCTTTGAAGAGGAAGTTTGCTTTGATGATACTTTGCCTCCAATAGATGATGATTATAATGATTATGATATTTTACTTCCACCTACTATTGAGGATAAATTTTATTGTGATTATGCTCCTATATATGATGTTTACAATGATGAATATGATATTCATAGGCGGACCCGTCTGCCAACAGATACTGTACACGGGAAGGCGCAGCAATTAACACGGAGAGGAACGCTATTCCGGCCGACTCCAGGGAGTCGGCGTGACGGATGGTGTATTAAGACGGAGAAGCCCATATGAGTCAACTAGAAGGCTTAATCGGACAAAGCTAAAGGCTAGAGAAGCTCATATCCGATGGCAAATAAGTCAAACCTAACAGGCTGCCCTCCCGAATAACCCTCCCTTTCCCTACAATTTAAATAACATCGAAAAGAAACCGATCCAAAGGATAGTAGATGTGTCACCGAGATAACTGCGCACTATTGACAAACGATCTCCCGAAATATTCGATGCCGAGTCCAGGGAACCGGCTGGATCAGACACCCACTACGCGTCATCGTGAGACTGTTCATAGATGGACCCGCCTGCCAACTTAAATTGTACGCGGGAAGACGTAACAATTAACATGGAGAGGAACGCTATTCCGGCCCACTCCAGGGAGTCGGCGTGACGATGGTGTATTAAGACGGAGAAGCCCATATGAGTCAAGCAGAACCAATCACGCGACAACACAGACAACTCGGCAACCAAGATGAAAACTTGATTACAAATGGGGCTGTTTACCCTAACTTCGGAGCTCGTTCGGAGCACATTTCTAATGACGTTTTGTCTTGCACGTACAAAGTTTTCCACTTCGTGAAATTAATGTACATTAGCCAGCCGGATGACGGGCGACGGTTTGATGATAGGACCATAAGCCGGCAACCTTTCCGACATGCCAACCTGTCAGCTCAAACATACATCATAACGATGGAAAGTGGCCGCCATGTCCTTGGAAAAACGATTCTTCTCTTCGAAGCCTCGCACGCAAGTTCCTTCATGACGAAGCCTTGGAACGCACGACGAAGCGATGCACAACATAAATTGTTAATTCACAATGACGTCACACGAGTATAATAAATCATTGATTTTGATGTCCTGTCGTTTGGTACTAACTTTCACATGGAACCGTAATCTAAGCAGCCTTATGTCGAACTCGTGCTGACTCTGTGTATTAAACCGGTAGTGAAGCCCAAGGGAGAGACATCACTCAACCGGACGACAGAAGGCAGTCTCGCCGGCATCCTGGAGCAGATTTCAACAACGACGGTTCCAGGTCACGTGATTGCTTTCTGCTCGACTGATATGAGCTTCTCCGTCGTAATGCACCATCTGATCATGCCGACTCCCTGGGTCGGCACGAACAGCGAGGGAACAACACCGTCGGCGACAGTACCGTCAATCCTTAGCAGCAAAAGAGTGCCAGACACCACACATGTCCCAGGACAAAAACAAAACTCTGCCCCTCCCATCATGCCTCTTGCCACCCAACGCGTAGAGTCGGCGGAGTAGGTGACGGCCAAGGGACGCGTCGACAACCAGTAGGAAAAAATATTGGCCAAACATAAGGAAAAACAGCTAACAAAAGATCAGATATTCCAACAGACGAAAAAAAGATCAAACATTCATCCTATCTTCAAATGACAAAATATAAGTAGACCAGCGACATCGTGAAGAAAAAAACAAAGCACCATCCTACGACACCAGAACAGTAGACATAACAAAAAAGCACACGACTTAAAATATAAACCATCACCTTCCTGCAAGGGTAAACCGACATAACCCTACGAAACGTAAAAAATAAATCTATAAAATAAATGGACAACGACAACTTCGTGAATAAGAAAACCAACATCGTGTAGGGGACATATCGATACTGGCTTGTCCGTATTAACGCACCGTCCGGTCACGCCGACTCCCTGGAGTCGGCATAACCACCAATCAAATTTATTCCTGCGCCTACCTTGTTCCGTGGAGAGTAAACACTTTACGCACCTAATTCCTCTACTACTTCTTGTAGACGGAAGCAATTCTGGTTGACTATCTTCTTAAAACTAATACGGAGTACCAAACATATCTAACCAAAAACACAAAGAGAGGAAACAATCCTTCACTCGTTTCTTCACATCAGCTTTACAAACGATTCTTCACTTGTAAGCCACAGATCTCACTCATATATACTTCGACTAAACAAAAGGATACGCAAAAGAAAACGCGAGAAAAAAATACCAAGCCACTGATCTCGCTTCTACGTACTCCGAATCAATAAAAGGATACACAAAAGAAAACGTGAGAAAAAACCACGCCAGATCATGGTAATACGAATATAGGAAAAATACCAAGAAACAGAGGAAGTACCATCGTGAGCAAGAAAGAAAACCCAACGGGGCAAGCCGGCGACCACCGAGCCGGCGGGACATGACCCCGGAACGAATAAATAAACATCAACCACCCGCTGCTCAAACGATCACCAGTAAGACGAGGACCTGCATGAGAAAAAACATACAAAAAAACTAAAAAAGAGAAGGTATGTAAAATAAGAAAAATACGGAAGGCAGAAGAAAACACAAGAGAAAAAACCCGAAGTAATAGATTAACCCCCAACGAACTAAAGCCCAACGCGGAGCCGGCAACACCCACCGACCAGGACAACTCACCACAGAAATAGGAGGAACCTGAAGCCAAAAAGAAAATAAAAAACACTCGCGTCCAAAATAATCCCGAGCAAGACAACGGCCTGCACGAAGAAGAGGAAAAAGAAATCACAAAACAGTTATGAAAAACACAAAAGGAACCGAACAGCAAAAATATAAAATGAAAATAGCAAGAAGCTGATCTGCGACACACAAAATAAATCGTCTGGAAACAATGAACAAAAAGACATGGAAACATGAACACAAGTAGAAACAAAACGCATAAATAGACGGGAAACCAACGAATCAATCATACCATTAGAAACACAATCAACGAAATACAAACACAAAAAATAGAAAGCCGACAGAGAAATGCAAATAGAAAAAAACGGCATAGAAACGCACATACCTATACCGAAAAGGACCCACAACAGGATACCAAGAACATCCACAGATAACCCATGCGTTCACCGATGAAAGGATTCGCAGCCGGATGAACCCGAGCAGAAAGGGGAAAGAATGAATTTACAACCGGGATGAATCCGGCACGCACGAAAAGATACAACAAAAAAAATTCGAGAAATAAAATAAACACAGAAAAGCAAGCGGATACACGAAGACCGTAGATCTGCAGCAAGAAACCGCCCTGCATCAAGGTAGTGATGAATAAACCAAAAGATCGAAAACAACGATCCGTTAACAAAAGGGATCACGTAAAACAAGGAGCAAAACGTCCACAAACAGCGAAGACGTCGACAAACACAAGGATTGACAACATGATGAACATAATCCAAAACGAAAAGAAAAATACCTGATTTTGCAGCCCGGGGTGAAGCCGGCACGCAGACACGAACGATCCGTAGCAAGAGGTCGGCCTGCTTCAACATAGGAAAGAACAAAAGAAACCACGTCAGAAACACAGCAGGAAATAGTGAAAGCAACGGATCGTAAATACAAAAGGGAACACGAAAAAACTACACGACGAGAGGGCCGTGGACAACAAAACTAATTAAATACCCAAAAATCACACAATAGCACAATCACAACAACAAACAATAAAAGGAACATGTCAAACGCAGCAACAGTAACACGGAGCAAGAATAGAGAGGAAGAAGAAACGGGGGAAATGGAGGCTGCGGTATCCCTCAGATCCAAAAGACGACATATATACCTCCAGATCGATATTGTAGCGCCGCGGCAACAATTCAATAGGGGTCGGTCGGTTCCGTCTGAGTGAACCAATGGCGAGCCGCCAGCGACACGCGAAATTAGGCCCGAATTCGTTCTGACTACCAACACAGTGCAACGTACCCGCCGACGAATGGAAGCACGCCAGCTCGGACGGAGAAATCGGGCCCGAATTCTCCCTGACATCACGAACAGTGCAACATACCCGACGATCGTGCGAAATACCCAGCGTGCCCCGACATAATGTAGAAAATACGCAGCGGCGACGCATGGAAGGGAAACATCGGCGACGCAACGTCCCGAGCAACCGACCTGTGGGCCTCAGAAAGGAAGGGGCCCATCGTCAGCGAGAGAGAGGGGGAAGGAACCACGTACGAAAAAAGCTATCCCAGAGGGGCACGCAATGCATTCGCTAAAACCTAGTTTGGTAAATGAACAAAATCAACCAATGGGACGAACACGCTGCGAATCTGCACCACTCTGGCCCGTCCGCCACACCAATTAAACACGTAGCGTGAGGCCGATGGGTGGGCCCTCGGGCTACAAGGAGCATCGGGGGAGGTCGTCAGCGAGAGTGGGTGCACGAAGGTTGGTACGGCTAGCGACTTTGTGAATCCCTGTTCATGCCGACTCCAGGAGCCGGCGGGGATCGGACGGTGCGGAGGCATAGAGCGGGGAGGATCGGACGGCCAGAAATCCCAAATCGCTGGAGAGCTCTCAATGGGTCTCACCGTTTATATCTTTAGATATTCCACCAGATGGTTTAGGAGAACCACCTCCACCTAAAGGAGAACATTGCTGAATTACAGCGTTGATGCGTATTGGAAATATGCTTTTCTATACGAGAAGAAAATATATCATATTATTGTCGGTGAACCTTTAATCTAGTAAAGAAGGAAATTTACTAGCTAATCTGAGAGCCCATCGGCTAGCTAGTGTATACTTTCTGGATGATTTGAAAATGTATAAGTCTAGTACTATGCATGCATAAAACTCATCTCGAAAAAGATGCAAACCTATTTTGGATCATCAGTATCGTCTTAATCAAAAAATTGAAGTAAGTGGTAAGGAAATACGGAATTAAATTACTAGAAGCTTGTGTTTATCCTATTTGTGGTAGTAAATGGGTTTTCATGTGCATTGTGTCCCTAAAAAGGGGGCATGACTAGACACTGGATGTTTTGAACCCGGGCTACATGGAGCCCGTTTTATTGAATACATCGAAAATGACATTTTTGATGTTTCCTAAAATCGCTAACAAAAATCACAGATGTAGATAGTGTCAAGATTTACAAGGTTGCAAATCTTACCTCAAAATTCGATGTATTTTGGGCTGTACAAAAAAGACAAATCGGGGAAAATTTCAAAATTTTGAAACTGTGTATTGTTCGTCACCCAGATTCACCTATTTGTCTTTTTTGTGAAGCCCAAAATACAACGAATTTGGAGTTGAAATTTTTCACGATTGTATATCTCGATAATATCTACATCCGGGGATTATTTTCTCGACTTTTTTTTGGAAACTTAAAAATGTCGATTTTGAATTTTGGAAAAAATAGCACCATGTAGCACGGACTCCATTTAAGGTTTTTGGCATGACTATTGTTTCTTATAAGGACAATGACGTTATTTTCAAAGAACTATTACTATCTTTAGAATGTGCATTTATTATAGAATATTGAATAAATCTAGATGCAAGGATCATTGTCATCTACCTTTTATTGATCAAATTCTAGAAAGATTGTCTGAACCTTCACATTTTTTGTTATAGATGGTTATTTAGCTTTCTCTCAAATTGATGTTCATAAGGATGACCAAGAAAAGACAACTTTCCCATGTCCATTTGGTACTTTTGCTTATGGAATAATGCATTTCGGTTTTTGTGATCTCTTCTTACCTTTCAAACATGCACAACTTCTATTTTTATTGATTAATGTGAGAAAATCATGGAAGTGCTTATGGACGATTTCTCCGTCAATATATTTTCTTTTGTTAATTCTCACTATAATTTATGAATCCTCACTAGAACTTTTGGATTGTAATGATTGTATTTATGTGTGATGAGAAAATAGAAAATTAATAGTAGGGATTTTCCCTACTGTTTGCGCTTAAACAAAATTCTCACTATAATTTAAGTGAAGTTTTGCAACGTTGTGAGGACAAACATTTGGTCTTAAACTAGGAGAAATGTCATATTGTGGTTAATGAGGGCATTGTTTTTGGACACCGAGTGTCTGGAGGAAGTATTGAATGGACAAAGGTATATATAAGAAGCTTTGACACGCTCAATGCCAAGGGTACACGGTGACATATTCGTGTGAGAGCAGAACTAGCAAACCTTGGATCATAAAACCTATATGATCATGAAAATGAAATATGCTAAAGCAAAAAATATACAAAGTACTTAAAGCTTGAAACAGGCTAGGGGCAGTTCATGTACCTAGATTCTTTATTTGTGCACTTTGGAAGGAGTTGTTCAGCCCAAATTCTTCCTCTGAACCTTCGTCTTTCTTGACCAGGCTTCTGAGTCAAGACGCCGACATTGTAATATCAAGTATCGATCATAGTACATGGGCTGACTGTGCCTCGTCTTTTATATTTTTACTTATGTTTTAAACGATCCAAGACAACTTAGCACCATAGGTCTAGAAGGTAAGCCCATATGCATCAGTTGTATAGTATGTACGTGCTCTCAAACTTATTGAGGCTTTGTCCGATCATGCCCCAATCCCCTTATCCACCGGCTCGCTGAAACCACATGATCATTGCCAATTTAAGTTCGAATTGGGCTGGTTATATCGTGAGGGTTATGATGAGTCGGTTAAAGAGGTATGGTCAAAACCAGTTGCAGGTGGTACCACAATTCAAAGGTGGAAATACAAAATGCGCAATACGCATACATACCTTAGAGGGTGGGCACGACAGACAACTGGATTCTTAGAAAAGAAAAAGCTCGCATGTCAGCCATTATTGATGTACTCAAAGAAATCTCAGAAAGGCATCCATTGTCCACGCAGGTGATTGAACTATAAAGTCAATCAAATGCACAGATATCACGTCTATTACGCGAAGAGAAAATCAATTGGTACCAGAGGTCAAAGGCTCAATTTATTCTTTAGGATACTCGAATACAAGGTACTTCCATAATCTCGCAAATGTCAGACGTAGGAAGAAACTTATTCACTCTCTACATCAGGAAGAGGGCTTAATCCAGGGACAAGGACAACTGAAGAACTATATCACAAAATATTACAAGGGTCTCTTCGGGGCTCCGGAGGTAGGGAATTTCACCCTCGACGAGTCTCCCTAAGCTTCCATGAGGAAAACACTTTTCTTAGTGCACCTTTTATTGAGGAAGAAGTAAAAAAGGTTGTTTCCAGATGGAACATAATAAGGCATCAGGTCTAGATGGCTTCTCAGTTGAGTTTTCCCAAAAGTTTTGGAAGTCGTTAAATCAAGACCTGCTAGATATGTTCGGCAGTCTACATGCTGGACAACTAGATTTGTTTCGCCTTAATTTTGGAGAGATTATTTTATTGCCAAAAGTTATTGAGGCAGAAAGGATCCAACAGTACAAGCCTATCTGCCTCCTTAATGTTAGTTTCAAAATCTTCACTAAGACATCAACCATTCGACTGAACTCAGTGACAGATCATGTGGTTAGACCTACGCAAACTGCTTTTATGCAAGGTAGGAATATCCTTGATGGGGTAGTTATACTACGCGAAACCGTCCATGAGACGCATCGGGAAAAATTTAATGGTGTTATTTTCAAGACTAACTTCGAAAAGGCCTATGATAAGTTCAAATGGTTTTTTCTCCAGCAGACACTGAGAATGAAAGGATTCTCGGAGGAGTGGTGTGCTTGGATCTGCAATTTTTTTACTGGTGGTAGTGTGGCTATTAAAGTCAATGGTGATACTGGCCATTACTTCCAAACAAAAAAAGGATTAATACAAGGTGACCCTCTATCGACAATACTATTTAACATAGTGGTAGATATGTTAGCATTCATGATTGAGCTGGCCAAACTAGACCGTCAAATTGAGGGAGTGATCCCACATTTGGTTGACGGTGGGCTTTCCATCCTCCAGTATGCGGACGATATGATTCCTTCTATGGAACATGACCTTGAAAAGGCTAAAAACCTAAAATTAATTTTATCAGCGTTCGTGCAATTATCATGTCTTAAAATAAACTTCCATAAAAGTGAATTGTTTTGTTTTGGTGCGGCCCAGGATGAAGCTGCTCAGTACGCAGAACTATTCGGATGTGAGCAAGGTCAATTTCCTATTAAATATTTGGGTATACCATTTCATTATGGAAAATTGACAAACGCCGATTGGAAGCAAGTCGAGGAGCGGCTTCATGCGAGACTAAGTATACTACAAGGATTCCGGTCTATTGCAACAAAATTTATTGGTACAAGTATGTTTCGTTGCAATAAAATGTGATATTACCACAAAATCACGGATACACATGATTGCTAGACAGCATGATATTCTACGGTATTGCTGCTGATTAATTATGAGATTGGAGATTAAGAAGATACACATATATTTTGGTAATAGCAATAACTGATTTCAATTTTTTTCCTTGCTATTAAAATTGATGTTTTAGCTGCCTCCTTTACAAACGACATGTGTATTCTATTTTTTCGCCCCTTTCATATTCAGTAACTTTAAATTAGCTTCAACAGTCTTTCTGCACTTAAATAGGACTAGGTATGACAGGTGGCACAGCTTATAGCCTTTACTGACCTCACATAAACCATATTTATAAATGAAAAATTGTGCTTCATGTTTCATGTCACTTTAGCTTTAAGCATCTGATCCTTTTATACAGATAAAATAATCCACTTGCATGCTGACTTATTGGATTTTCTCAGGGTTTATTGTTGAGATAACTGCACCAGCGGTCCCAATTCTTTTCCCGCGTCTTCACTTTAGTCCTAATTCTTTGAAATCGCACGTTTAGGTCCTAAATGTTTCGAAATTGTGTCACGCGAGGTCCTAAACGGGTCTGACCACCGTTGACCGGTGCCACGTCGGCTGGTGGGGCCCGTAGGCTACACGGAAGGAGATGAAATTTTGCAAATAACCCCTTCTGGTCCTCTTCTCTCATGAAATTTTCGCACGCCGCCGCACTGGGCCGTCGACGCGTCTCCGTCGAGTACCTCTTGGCCCCAGAGCTGCACGCCGGCGTACGGCGCGACCGCGAGCACCCACGGCACGGCCGCTGAACCTCGCCATAAATGACGCCGATGGCGCAGAGGCACATCACCAGTAGCACCGCAGCCGCTCTCGAGGATGGAGACCGGGATGAGCGCGGCGGCCGCGCTCGGCTGCGTCGGCGACCCAGACGCCCTTGGCCCTCGTCGCCTACTCGAGAGGATGGAGACCGGGCTGGCACGCGGTCCATGGAAGACCGCTCCAGCGTCTCGGCCGCCGCCGGCAAGACGAAGGACAGAACGCAATAGGCGTCTAGAGTGCACTGTCTTCGGCGTCGCTGCCCGATCCGTCGCCCTAGACCTCTCCACGACCAACCACCATGTCTACTAGCTCTGCCTTGATCTCTTCGTATCTCGTGCCGAAGGAATTGATCTGTGGACCCCGAAATCGCTGAGTCCATGCTCGTCTTCGCCGTCTCCGGCTGTGCGCCGCCACCGCTCGATCTCCCGCATTGCGTTGGCCTGGCTTCCCTAGTGTGTATCTGGAGCTCCAAATAAGCTCCCTGAATATGTAGGCGCAGCCCGGAAGAGCTGCGCGTCCCCGAGCTACCCTGCTGTCGAGATCCGTTCCGGCCACCCGCTGTCCACGTCGAGGTGATCGATGGCGTGCTCCTCCCGCCTCCCCGACCACGTCCTTATCCTCCTAGTGAGCTTACTGCCACGCACGGGAAGCCACGATTGGATGGCGTGCGTGGAGCTTGTCCCGTTCGTCGGTGGCGTCGGGCGGCTCGAACGGCGTCTCGGGCGACTCCAGAGTCACGCGCGCCAGCGCGGTGGCGTGTCTCCAGCCTTCTCGAAACCTTGCTACTGCTCCACGTGCTCGGTTGTGCTCGGTTGTTACCTCCCCGGCCTACTGGGACGCCGCGCCCGCGTCACCGCCGCAGCAGCATGTTTAGAGAAGAGGAGGATATGAGAGAAGAGGACCAGAAGGGGTTATTTGCAAAATTTCATCTCCTTCCGTGGAGCCTACGGGCCCCACCAGCCGACGTGGCACCGGTCAACGGTGGTCAGACCCGTTTAGGACCTCGTGTGACACAATTTCGAAACATTTAGGACCTAAACGTGCGATTTCAAAGAATTAGGACTAAAGTGAAGGCGCGGGAAAAGAACTGGGACCGCTGGTACAGTTATCTCTTTATTGTTTTGCACATAACACAAACTCACACCAAGGCCCCTGTAACGAGGTGTGCATCGGCAAACTGCTTGAGGACCTCGACGGCCTCGCGGGCACCATCTCCGTCAAGGTATCGTTGTGATCCATATCCTCCTTATGCTGTGAGAATTGTTTCTGTAAATAATGACCTTATATCTAGGCATGAAAATGATGACCTTGCATTGTTGAACTACAGTACACCTACGAGACTGGTTCAGAAAAACAGTAAGTTAAAGGATGAGGTGCGGTCACTGAAGGTACTCTTTTTTTACTGTTTTTTTTTACTGAAGGGTACACTCATCTTGCTAACTGAGTTTTTCACTATTTGTGTGGAGTACGACTATGCATTGTGAATTTGTGATGTTCGCTCTATCTGAAGAAACTCCTTATATTGATATTGTACTATTCTTTCCCTTGAATTAGGCATCGCAAAGTCAGCACCTATTTCAGCTAAATTATGACCTAAAATCATGCACACCATTATTATTGCTTACTTTATTTTTGGTCGATTCACTACTCAGTCCTCACTCTCTGTTGATGGTTCTATTGTGGCAGAGGCAACACGGTGCTTGACGATGGGGTGCTGGGGCGGAAGCAATTGGATACTCTGAGCTGGAGCAGATGGGATATGGTGCTTGGCGTGCAGACACGGGAGTACGTGGGACGAGCGAGATGTTGGAGCAGAGACGATGCCGTATCATGGCTATGGCGATCGATCAGCTGGGCAGACGACGGACTAGTTTAGTAGAATTCAAATTCATGTATGAAGGGTAGAAATGTCCAGTCATTACATTTGCTTGTCCGCTTTACCTGGTTGCAGATCGAAAGAACTAGCTGAATTCATGTATGAAGAGTTTCATTTGATGGATATTTGTTATGAGAATTATGATATTTATGAATCTACATATTATACGTATGGTTTTGAATATTGTAATTGAATGCTCGTATTTTTTTTTACGGTTAGGATAAGCTATTACCACAACCCACTTTCGTTGTGATTACTGTTTGGTGCCACCAAACTAAGTTTTGTTGAAATAGAGTATCACAACAAAAGTTTAAATTGTCGCAATAGTTTCTCGCCACGGAAATAATTTGTGTTGAAATAGAGTATCGCCACGGAAATTTTTCATTGTCGCAGTAGTTTGTCGCTTCAAATTTTTTGGACGTGGCGATAACCAGAGAACTCGTGTTACCACGATTGAATTGTTTGTGGCAAATCGTTTTTTCCACGCGTATAAGGTTTGTTGACATAGTTTCTTGCCACAAAATTGGACGTGGCAAATAAACTGGACTATTCCAACGAAAGAGCAGGCGCAACGGAACACGCGCCGTTGCCACAGTGGTCACTCGCCACGGTTCGGTATTTGTTGCACTAGAGTTATACCCACGAAAAACATAGGTTGCATTAGGTGAGTGCCGCAACGGAAAAACGAGTGGCAATTGCCCGAATAAATGGTTGCAAAAGGCCAATTTTGTAGCCACGAAAATCGTTCCGCGGAGACAGCCTAGTACCACGCGTTTAGTCGCAACGACGCCCAACGAACGACGTTTGGATGCAACAGGTACCAATTGCGACGATTTGGCACTTGTTTCAATGATTTTGTTCGTGGCAATAGACCGGATTTCTTGTAGTGGTAGTTGGAAGCAAAAATTACTATCCCTTGGTGGGAGATTGGTGCTCATTAATTCAGTTCTAAGTAATATGTTATTGTATATGATATCTTTCTTTCAGTTGCCTAAAGGAGGGGTTTTGAATAAATTAGATTATTTCCGATCAACATTCTTTTGGCAAGAGAATAGTGAGAAAAAGAAGTCTTGACATGCTAGATGGGATGTTGTTTGACGACCGAAAGACCAGGAAGGGCTGGGTATTCATGACCTTCAGGTTAAAAAGACGGCCCTCATAGGGAAATTAATGGATTTTAAGCTAATGTAGACGGGGTATGGCAAACACTTCTCAAAATAAAATATATCGCGACAAGAGCTTTGTCACAGGTTTATTATAAACCTGGTGACTCTCACTTTTGGGCATGTATCATGTCGACGAAGAAACTCTTATTTCGGTTTGGGAAATTTAATATTAAGGATAGATCATTGATTAGGTTATGGGAGGACATATGGTTAGGAAATACCACTCTATGGGACCAATATTCAGCTTTATATAATATTGTCCATCATAAGAACGATACAGTAGCTACGGTTATGCAGTCATCGCCGCCAAACGTGACATTAAGATGAGATTTGGTTGGACCCAGGCTTGCGGCAAGGAATGGCCTAATATGGCGGTTGGCTTTGGTACAACTGTCGCAAGGGTCTAATGAATTTCGCTAGAATCTACGTGAGAAGGGAAAATTCTCCATGGACTCCATGTATAGACCATTGGTTCCTTTCGAGATGTCGGTTGATAATAATAAACAAATATGGAAGATGAAGATACCACTAAAACAAAAAATCTTCACGTGGTGTATTAGTCGAGGTGTTATTCTAACCAAGAATAACCTTGTTAAGCGCAACGGCATGGAAATACAAAGTGTGCTTTCTGTCCACATGAAGAGACGATGAAACACTTATTCTTTGATTGCAAGTTTGCTCGTTCAATTTGGTCAAACATCCAAGTAGTTTCTAATTTTTATCCACCACGTTTAGTTGCGAATATTTTCGGTAATTGGTTACTCTAATTGGGATGGCAGCGATAGCCGTAATATGGTATACCACAAGGTTTTTAATGATACAAATTATTCCCTTATGCAGGTAATCTACCGTTGCACCAGTTTGCTCTGTTCGTGGTCCACATTACAACGCGTGGAAAATCGAGACCATTTTATGGAGGTGTCTACGCGACTGGAGAACACCGCGAGGGATTGTGGGGACCCCAGACTAACAGCCCGAGACCTCCAATGTGCATACATTCACGATCCCAAATCATCCAGACGTGAACAACACATTACATAAGTTGGTACACAGAAGTTTCACATCCATTACACATCTTACAATAAACGGTCACAAGACCGAGTCTCAAATAGCTACCACGCAGGGCAGGAATAGCATAACACAGCGGAAGTCTTAACAAAACGCGATAAAGCCCATGTCAACGCCTTAAAACCTACAGGCTGCTGACCGGGAGACGGCCTAGTTCGAATAGTCGTCGATGAAGCCTTCGTCTTCTCCAACTACCTCCTCCTGAGGTTCCTCGTAGTAAGGGTCTGGCTAGGACAATAACCAGGGGCGAAACCATATGAGTACATTTGAATGTACTCGCAAAGCTCTATCCAAAAACAAGCTACTAGATGCAAGTATGATTTTTGCGGCTGTGGTAGGTAGGCTGTAGTTAGGGTTCACTACCCATGGTGGATGGAAGATTCACCATGGTTGCTCAACATCTCTATATCTTTGTTGAAAAAGATACTTCAAAAGATATATAATATAGTTTTTCTCTCGTAGATAACAAGTATCATCGAGGTTTTAGTAAAAACATTTAAAGGAAAGATATTTCTATGTAGAACTTCTTGGGACTAAGGCCCTCTGAAGTTTTCCCTTCAGAACACTGCACCTCCAAGGTACGATCATTCCCGGTCCAAACAGTACTTCCAAGTACTCACTTTCTTTCCAACACACTCCTCTTTTTTATAGACATCCGACACAATGCTGGCTGCATGGCCTTTCAACTGTCCATGACCGCGGATGCGGCTATTCGAATAGATTTAACTCTGCAGAGTGTGTACACTTTCACCACAAGATCAAGTGCATCCGCCGTGATTCAATCACGAACTGTCCGAGACAGCATGCACTCATCAGATGACCTGTCCTAACGTCCACTATGGCTAAGCTAGTATGTGACTACCTCTGCGGTTAGGTTTGTTCTCCCCGGCACCGAGTGAGTCAGCCGTATCGATCTGGTTACCCCTGACAACACACCGCCATGACAGGAGACCCAACCGTTGCAACCGGTGGCGAACTTAATCCCACACTTTGTATGGAACGCTTCACTCTCCTGGCGACATGCCGGTTCAAGGGACTCTAACCCTTATAGCCAATTGAGGTAAGATCACACACTAACCTAAACAAGCTTCAGATTAAGCCCCGTGCCCATTTTGGAGTAATGTGGTTGTACGGTAGGGTTGTCCAGCGAAGGCCAGGTTATGTGTCGTTTTTAGAAAAACACTTCTCCAGACTTTCTCATGTCCACCACCACTTAGGCAAGGTCCCACCTTCCCAAGGGGTTTTTCATAAATCATTTGTTTTGTTTTTTCCAAAAACAACACAAGGGTGCCCATCCTAAAATTTTCATCTTTCTTAAACTAGTAGTAAGGATTTTGGGTAGGGTGTCCTACCGTTTTTGCTACGGGTCTGGAAATATACCAGAATTGGGGGTTTCTATATAAGTAGGTATATATATAATGCAATAATATATATACATAGGTAATAAGTAAAACAAAATAGGTAAATAAGTTGCAAGCTTTTGAGATGGCTTGCCTTGCTCAAAGGTTTGTCCCTGGTTCTGATGGTCAAAATAATCTCCAGAAAATCCCTCAGCTGATATCTCTTCCTCGTGATTTTCGAGTGTCGTGAAAATGAAAAGAACACAATCAACATGCAGCAAGGCACATCAACAAACATCAAGAAAAATTAACAAGCAACAACCAAGCATGGTGCAAGACTATTATCTAACATACATGTTTGGCAAATCACAACACTATTCATTTTCCTATCATTAGGGTTAAAGTAGTGATTAAGCAACTGTTTAAAAAGGGTCACTACTAACTTGCAAGGCTAACCATTATTAACACACTTAGACAACCAGTAGCTAAAATTTTAGTTGAAAGTGGTTAGTTAACTCAAATAAATTATCAAACAACACAAGCATAACTAAACAATTGTTGTAATATTTATTTATCACTTACAACACAAGTTTACTCTAATTTAAACTTAACACAAAGCACTAACAGTACTAACATATCTTAACAAATTAAACAGCAGTAACCAACATGCTACAGTACCAAATCAATCAGTAATAAACACAAACAACATTTATATTCCTTTTTATTAGAGGCAGAAAACAGTGTTTTTACCAAATCTTGCACATAAAATGTTCTGTTAAACAAAAATTATGCAAAGTTAGATTTGGGTTCTATGTCATTAGTGGGAGCTAACACATTTGGTTTGGTCCAAAATTTAACTTACAGAAATTATGAAAAACATTTAAAGTTGGTTCTGACAGAATCTTAATTTGCACACAACTTTTATTCTAGGCATCAAATAATTATGGAGCAAAATTCTAGTGAAAGCTACTGACAAGATCTTTCCAAATCAATGGGATTCATGCAATTTGGATTAACCAAACTCAAGTTATTAACAAAACATTGATTCTGACCAGTGGCACAATATCATTTATCAAAGTCAAACAACAAGTTATTTTTTAGATCTGCAAGTTACAAATGGTTTAGATTTCATTAGGATACTGCTGTGATTTTTGGTTGGCACAAATATTTAGTTTAGCTATTTTAATTTGAATTAAAGCGACAACACAGAAAACAGCTATGAACAGAAAAGATTAAACCTACAGAAAAAAACTAGATGGGCCAGATCTGCTACTGTGCATAGCCCAGCAGCGAGATTCGGCCTGCGCGGCTGCGCGCGCGTGAATCGGTGAGATTCAAAGGGGACCGTTGATTTACAGATCGACGGCCGGCAGTCGTCCTCTTCCTCGCGATGCACAGAACGGAGGCGGAGGCCAGACCATGGCGTCGAGCACGAGTTGCTCACCTAGGGGCGGCGAACGGCAACGGTGTGGGCTCGTGGGTGTTGCAGGAGGTCGGTGGCGTGCTTGGCCTGAAGAAGAATCCACGCAGCAGCTCCAATCGACGGCGAACTCGAGTGCGTCCTTCAAGGGTCCGGCACGCTCGCGTCGATCTGAGGATGCGTGAGAAGAAAAAGAGGTGTCAGCGAGGTGTTCCTCGAGCTAGGCTAGCAACTAGGCCAACAATGGCGGAGAAAGGGGCAGAGGAACGTCGGCAACCCTTCTCTGTGAGTGGCGGTGGTCGATGGCGAGTTCACGCCATTTTCTTGCTCTCTGAGCACGAGAGGAGTGGAGTGAGCTGTGTGGGGTTGAGAGGTAGAGGCAGAGGGGTGGAATGGCGAGCTGGGGAGCGTTGGGGTGGGCTATATCCTGAGTTTGCAACGGGAAGGAGAGGGTGCCGACGCGAGTGGCAACGGTGCGCGTCCGTTGGCCAGCGTGGGCGGTATCGAGGCTGTCTGCGCGCTCTGTCGCGAGGGAGAGGGAGTGATGACACGGTGGGGTGGAATCGAGGGAGAGAGAGGCGGTGGGAGGCCATCATGGCGCTGCTCGCCCTCGGGTTGGCCACGATGGATTGTGGTCGATCTCCTCTTCCTCGCGTGCCCAGGTTTTCGGGGATGGGTGCAGGCACTGGTGCGGTGCACCGTGACAAGGTGAGTGTGGCCACGGCCGTGTGTGCGTGCGTGACGGTGGTGTGGTGCTCACGGTGAGCACCGAGTCGACACGCCCGTGCACGGCCTCCTGGCATGCCACAAGTGCACACATTGCACTAGGTTAGGTGTGTGAGTAGAGGGGTAGGGGTAGATGGGGTTTTGGGTGTGTTTAAACCACAATTCAAACCAAATTTGAATTCAGCCGAAAGTTGCAGTTTCAGAAAAATTCAGATTAGGACTTGGTGAAAATTCTAAGTCACAGATTTCTTTTAAAGAGTAGCCTTATAAACCTGATTGAATTAAGGCCTTAGACAACTCAAAAATTTAGTAAATGACTTTTATAAAACAGTATAAACCATAAGCATGGATGACAAACAAAAATGTATCCATAAAACAATTTGAGCAAGGAGATCAAATTGGAGCAAAATGGTATGTTTTTACTATTTTTCCAGTTCAGATTTTCCATAGCAACTTGGGAGCATGATTTAAACATCAGGGGCAATCCCAATATGAAAAACCTTGGCTTTACTATGGAGTACTAACACAATACTCCAATACCATGGAAAAATTCAGAATTAAAGAAGCTCAGTTGTCCAATAAGTAAGAGTCCAAAGATTGAATCAAAGAAAGAGATTTTTGAGGGTTTTATTCTTGGGTTTAAGCTTTTAGGAATTTTTGCTTAAGAGTTTTAGGTCAATTTTTATTTGGTTTACTTTTCCAACAAGCAAACAAGAGTCACACTTATGTTCCTAATAGCAAGTTCACAAGATCAAGCAACAAAGAAAACATAAAAACAAACAAAACACCACTTTTGACAAAAGTTTTTGTTGGTTCCAATTTTTAGTTATCCAGAGGAATGTTAAACGAGACTTACCAAAATTTGGGCTGTGACAGGGATATTTTTATCCGACGTGGATGGCCACGTGATATTCGGATTGGCCCTTCAGTTTCATAGGCGATATACAATTGATGACTAGTTACTCGGCTGTGTACTTTTTATTTTCTTTTTGTGAGATTGTGCGGTTACGGCTATGTGCATCCGAATTATACAGAGTCTGAGTGTAATGCTTAAACTCTTTTTAAGTAATAAAATGTATTTTATCAAAAAATAATCAGCTGTATAGTACTGCTCCTAGTTAAGTGCATACGATTCCTTATTAATCGATACACTCAGGAGCCGGCTCAATGAAGTTTCAATTTGGTTGGTAATTGATCAGCATCCACATGGCTGTACTACTATTGATCTGTTTCCATTAAAACCGTTGCAACCGTGGCTAGCTAGCTCTATAGTGCAGAGAGTACGTGGCCAGCCCTAAACTACACATCTCTTGCTTTTCTTTCTTTCCCGGCCCCGGCCCTTAGTGGACGGTGCTTAATGCTGTCACTACCAAAAAAGCTTATCCCTACGCCGCTTCCCTAATGTCGGTACGTGACGCTGTCGGATGCGTTGGAATAATTAATGGAGATTTGTTTTGTTTTAGTAGTCAGCGCATCAGCATGCGATTTTTTGTTTTAGTAAAAGGACATGCAAAAAACCTAGCTACCTACTCCCTCCGTTCCAAATTAGATGTCTTCCATTTATCCACATGCGGATGTATCTATACTTGTGGACAAATGGAAGACATAGTAATTTGGAACGGAGGGAGTAGATGCCAAGATCAGACATGCACCATGACCGTAGAGTCGTAGTATCAGTCTGCCACTAATTGTTTTTCATATGACACAAAAGGACATAACGTTCTGGTTTCACTCATCGATCTTCGGAAGATAACATTTGGTGCTGTCTAACCTATAGCAACTAATTATTTCTGTCTCAGATGCATGCTATTTTTCTTTTCTTTTCTTTTTTGCTCGCAGACGCAAACACTGTTCGACTTTAATTATCATTGCCCAATATCAAACCTAGTTACTTCTACAGAAATGGTAACATCGGAGGCTTCGTTATTACTATGTTTCTCATGATGATAATCCACGTTAGTAATATATATGCATGACTTGGATATGGATCGATAGGGCGCAAACTAGGTAGCTATGGATATATATATATATATATATATATATATATATACACAAGATAGACCTTTAGGGTGAGGGTGGATCGATCGAGGAGAGGATACGTACGTGCAAGTGCATGCAAGAACAAGATAGGCTTTTTCTCCTCATCGCATCGTCCGATCTTGTAACTTATCACCTTTGTCTTTGGCTTTGTCTTTGGCTTTGGCTTGGCTAGGCTAAACGCCGGTGGGCGGGGTGACTAGACGAGTCACTGAAAGGTCACTACACACTAAAAGACAGAGCAATCCCCGCCCCGAAATTCTCAACTTTTTAGTTTCAAATTATGTGTGCCGTACGTAATCGGGCGTATGTCACTTGCTTATTTTGTAATCTCCAAGAAAAAAGTGGATCACCAGCTACTAGCAAGAACAAACACGCCAATTTCGCACAGCATGCAGCATGACGACAGGATCCGCTAGATCTACGGCTAGCCTTTGCGCAGCACAGCCATATCCTAAAGTTGGCTAGCCATATATAGGTGAGCAGCCGTATATATGAAAGGCAACTCCATCTCAATTTTTTTTTCTGTTTTGGGAGTCGAATCTGAGACATATCTCATCTTGCTTGCTCGTGCCATAGAGTGGCTTTTGTTGAGTTGTCGATCTTCTAATGAGTTCGCGGTTGGGAGGAGAAAATAAACAAATTGTCATCATGGAACATTGGAATTGTTGAAAAACTAAAATATGTTTAAAAGTTCCAAGAAAATATAAAAATCCGCAGATATATACCAGGGGAGGACCAAGACAAAGAGTGGGAGCAAAACGTGTTACTAGGAGCACATCTAGTATAGATTCTTTTTTTTAATATTTGTCATTCATATGAGAACTAGTTCTATAGGATTTGAAAATTTTGAGTGGGGGCCTAGGCCCCCCCTATACAAAGGCCCGCCCCTGGATACGTATAGATGTGTACCACATATCTGTAAATTCTTGGTAAGCATTCTGTTTCTTGTTATAAGGTGTATAGTTTTTCCTGAAAAGTTAAACTTGACTATCTTTGATCAAGATTTTAGAAAGAACTATCAATATTTAAAATCCTAAGAAAATAAAATATGCAAAACGTGTTACTGGGAGCACACCTAGTATAGATTTGAAAGTTTTGAATATTTGTCATTCATGTGTGAACTGATTCTATATAATTTGAAAATTTTGAGTGGGGGCCTAGGCCCCCACTCAGCTATACAAAGGCTCGCCCCTGGATGCCTATAGATGTGTTCCACATATCTGTAAATTCTTGGTAAAAAATACTTATTGTAGGCTACACAAAAATACAAATATGTGGCTCCAAATAAATATTAAAACTATATCTTGCTACATTTTATTTATGTTTTTGGCAGATGAAAAGATATATTGATCAAAACTTGTATGCATATATTGTACATACATATTTATTTGTATTTTCTTCATATTTTTTAGACTTTAAAATGTTGATTTCAATAACTTCCTAAACAAGCTCCCCGGCCCATAGATCAAGTGATATTATGACTTCTTGATGTTATATTGGTCCAACTTTATACCATAACATTGGTTCATAAAAATTAACTATGTTCATTCTTGTTATCCTGATTGAATTGGCAGTGGTTTCGTGACTAACCAAGCTAGGTATCACAAGTAACGGAATAGTTTTGATAGGTATAAAGGAAGTATAACATTTTTATCATGAAGTATTGTGTGTCTTCCTCCAACGTAGGATATTTAACATGCAATACATTGTCGAGCAATCCTTTCTTAAGTACCCGGTGTAGAAACACTTTTATCAGAGACATGATCTTGGATTACAAAAAATGTAAGGATAGAGATCTTAATATGGAAAGAGTTAGGCGAGGAGATCGTAATATCTTCCTTCTTTTCAAAAAAGACAACAACTAGCTAGTTTTATTTTTCAAGCACACATCCAAATGCACGTATTTTTTTATTAGAATAAGAGAGCCAAGATGACGTAAAACAAATAGCCAGACTAGCTTAAGACATATAACATGTCCTATATCTGGTTCGGTCCTGTGGTGATCATTGAGGTGTCGGCTTCTCATTGGATATGTTCCAGCAGCGTCCTTTTCTTGATTTTCGTCGTTTGATTGGTTGTCCTATCTTTTAGTTACACATGGTTCAATCATGCTAAAGCATCTCATGAAAACCTAGTAAGTGGTAGTACTGGCAAAACAACCCATATGCATTCATAGAGTCTGAGAACTTAACCCCCAAAATGTTGGCTCACCATGTGGTCATTCGAAGTCTCCAACACATATTGTCTAGGAGCATTGTCAAGGCAAATATGCCAAGCCAAATTGAAACTAGGAAGTTGTTGCCTTCCATGTGGATGCCACATGATGTCGGGGAACCAACCTAAAATTGAAATTATACAGTCCGGCCCAGAACTCATTAGCACAAGAACATTTCTCGCTAGTGTCCCCACAACTCAACTAGCTCGTCCGGTCGGTGCACACATACCCAACAGCTAGGTCCAAACATTTATCATGTGGTCGAATTCGGCGATGCGCAAATATACACATACGTATGGGGGCCGGGATAGATCATGCTAATCATGCTCCATGGAACAAACTCTCACGAGTGGAAGCATTTGCACTTGTTGCACCTCACACACTAGAAGCTAGATAGGTTAGGAGACATTAGGAGAGATCGAGTGTGTGAGGGTGGTGGGTGTTGAAGGGGGCTAATGTGATGTCCCTTGGTGAGGCTGCGAGGGTGGTGCTGGCTATAGCTGATTGGTAGCCACACGCGCAATGGAGAGAGAACAGAGAGGGGACGGAGTGTAGTGTTTCCTAGCTGATAGGACCTCCAACACTGAGAGCTCAGTGGAAAGGAAGAAGATAGCATGCAAACATCTAAATGCAGCACATGAGCAATGCTATGCAAGAATCATGCATGCACTTGGCGATTTCTTCAGTTCAGTGTTGGAACCTCTGGCGTAGGACAAGAAAACACACCAGCTAGCTCTACGTGAAACTAGTTAGGGCACTCCCCTTTGCTCGACAAAAAAAGATGAGGCACTGTTCCTTGGGGGCGCACCATTGATCAGAAGCAGGACATGTTGTTGGGAATGTGAGACGATCGTTGTGGGAAAAAGCAGTCAGGATATGTTCGTGAAAATGTGCTGTCTATCATGATCATATCCTAGAGGATGTATACTATGTCTAGCTATAGCATTTTGCTACCTCCTTTTCCCCCTTTTCCTTGACCTCCTCCTGCATCGTACTGTGGCAGACTAGTCAAGGCATGGCATGAAAATTCGGCGCAAGTACTCCGTTCTTTTTTTCTTGGAATTTTTTTTGGCAATGTAAATCATTCTACATTTCTTCAGCAAAAAAGTTCTCGCTGGATAGTTTGTTGCTTCGGATGCGTTGCTCCACTGATCGTAAAGTTGGTTATGCGTATCTATAGTTTTCAGATTTGATCACTATATAATTCAATGCTCAAGTGTACCCCCAAAATAAGCTAGATCACATATATGTATGGTGCATCGTCTACCAGAGAGTTATTATTGCTGCCTTTAGTCTATCTTTCCGGTGAGATTTTTCCTGAAACTATGATGACTAAAACTGGTACTGATCAAAATGAAAAGTTATAGATCATCGTCAATCGCAATCGAGCGTATTGAAGGGAGGGGGCAGAAGGACATGCTCAATTTGCCAAGTGCCCCATTAATTTGCCCTGTCCTGTCGACTGATTCATATAAGCCAAACCCATGTATAAAAGCCTCTGTCACTCTTATCTCCTTGTAGCTTCTTCATCCAGCAAGGGTCCCATGAGCATAAATGTTAGTCTCCTTTAATTTCCTTTTGTGCTACCGCGGGCACTAGACAGATCCAGTTGCAAAATCTTAGCTGAAATACGATGTGGATTAAAGCACTGCTAAGTAGATAAAGCACATGCCATATTATCTCACATGTCTGGGCACATATATATCCCAGGTGGCAAAGAAGGTGGGTATGAGTGGTTAAGATTATTGGATATGTTGCTTATTATTCGCCACTATGCATATTCTTTGAATAATTGGTTATTCTAGATATGATAGAATTCGGTATTTTGGATTATTTACAGGGCTTGCCACGTGCCGTTGTTCTCGCCCAACTTGAACCCTAATATCAATGATGTGTATTTTAGTTTTTTCTTCTGTAACTAATAAATTCAAGTATGGCTCTTGCTTTGTTTTCAGGCTACGACAGCTTACGTACATGTGTTAGAAGAGAAAGAAACGGAGATCGAGACGCAGCTGGGTGCCGGAGAAAGACAAAATCCTTACGTACCTAGCTAGTTGACATCTAGTGGATCCTAGCTAATTATAATTAGTTGGTGCTTTGCTAGAGAGAGAGAGGGTCTTTGGCAATTACCGTTGGTCTTTCTTTGTCCTTTCTCTTGGGCCGCACCTAGCTAGCTTGGCTCATCTGTTTTCTGCTATATCAATTAATATAGTGTGCATATGTTTTTAGAACTTATTGTGTGTGCTAAAGCATACGGGCATATCTTGGATTTGTGGCACCTGAGCTCACTGGAACTGGTTTTTTTTTTTGGAAAATGGTACTTTAAAGTTATTAAAAATTCAATTTTCCGAACGTAAATACATATATTTGTGCAAAGTTTCGGAAAAAACATGTTTTATTTTTTGTTACAGAAAAATAATAATTTGTGGCTTTATAAAGGAGTAAAAAACCTCTTATTTTGTCCTGAAATTTGTCTTTTCTATGTAGCACAAAATACAACTTATTTGTAACGAAACTTCTGGAGTATGTACATACTCCCTCTGTTTCATAATATAAGATATTTTAGGCATTTCAATATGGATAACATATGGATGTATATAGATGTATTTTAATCTCTAGATTCACTCATTTTACTCCATATGTAGTCTATATTCAAATAGCTATAATATTTTATATTATGGAACGGCGGGACTAGTAAATATGTATATGTTTCTGTATAGTTTTTGACAGATTTGTTTGGGACCCAGATATAAGATTTTCATTTTTTTTTAAAGAACTCACTAATGCTCGGGTGCATCTACGAGTTTTCCGGTGGTACCTCACCTATGTAGGTGATCTTTTATCTATTCTACAATACCCTCATGGTAATATAGTTTTTATGGTTCATGCTTTAGAAGAAAACCCAAAATGTTAAACCTGTCTACCCGCTTCTGATGAGCTTTCTCGTAAAAAAAACTAAATTCCATAAGAGTGAACTATTCTACTTTAGGAGGCTCAGTAAGTCGTGGCTCAATATTCTGACATTTTCGGATGTCAGAGAATCTAGTTTTCAGCTCTCTTGGGATTCTAATAAATTATCAAGCATTCAAGAATGCGAAATGGAAGCACGTAGAGGAATGACTTAAAAGAGGCTCAACTGTTAGAAAGGAGGGTACATGTACTTCGGAGGACGTTTGGTATTAATCAAATGTATGTGTTTCCGAACATGATTCTATACATGATGTCTTTTCTTCCTGGTGCCAAAAGGGGTATTGCAAGATTGGATCATTTATGGTCAAGATTTTATTGGAAATGTGACAGTGAGAAAAAAGATATGTTGCCTCATCAAATGGAATGTCCTAAGCCAGTCAAAATACTTAGGTGGATCGGGTATCCCTAATTCGGAGGCTAAAAATGACGCATGACTCAGTAAACAATTATTCAAACTTCTTACCGAGGATGTGGGTGGCAGGATGTACTCCGTAACAAGTATGTTGGTTGTAAGGTCCTTTCGTGGGACCATTGAAAACTAGGTGATTCTCACTTCTAACTTTGGCTTGGTGACAATGAAACATTTCTTTACAAGTTTCAAACGGTTCAGAAATAAGATTCTGAGAAGACACTTGGCTTGATGATGTTTTGTTGAGTGTTGAATACCTAGAACTATCATATTGTTTGGTATAAGTATGTCACAATTATGGAAGTGATGCCTACATCCACTCCAAATATTTCCTCCAAGCGACACGTAACAACTTTCATAAGATTGTTATCTTCTCTCTTAAATCTATGTACCAGGCTTTAGTCCATGTGGATGCATCAATAGATAAGAGGAAATTTGGAGAATGAAGGCCTCGTTAAAGATTAATAAGTTTTGTGAAACCCTTGTAACAAAGTATAATTTCAGGAGGCGGATTGGCATAGGAATAGACATTATTGTTTTTGTCATCCATGATGAACAATTAAGCAGATTTTCTTTGATGCAAGTTCACTCGAGCAGATTTGTCAATTATTCTCATTGCATCATATTTGTATCAACCTCGTACTAATATGTTGAGTAATATGCTTTGGGGTATTCCTTTAAAATTAAAAGGCATATCCTAATTCGAGCGGCGGTCCTATTTTGGGTTTTGTGGCTATGGAAAAATGATGTTGTGTTGAACAAAAATAAGATTCCATCTCCACTACAAGTTATACGTACCTACGCATTGGCTCTGTATTCAGTCCCATCTTTAGTGGCCGAAGCACAAACATTTTTCATGGCAGCATGTACCTAAGTGGAGCGGCCAGCGAAGGAGGTTCTTACCCAGTATGGATGACGGTGTAATCGATTGCATCAACTCTCCATCACCTTAGGTTATTTTCTTCTTTTATCATTATAGTTTGCTTTTATAACGTGCTATACTCATTTGTATGGTTATGTGCACCTTAATTATGCAGAATCAAAGTGTAACTATTTTGCACGTATCGGTTTGATGCGAGTTTTAAGTCAAGAAAAGCTAACTTGGCTTATCAACTCTTCAGATTGGACATAAGTATATAGTTACTCTGTTTTTTCTGATAAGGAGCAATTTTATTACTCAAAGTATCAAGTGGGTAACTTACACCCGGGCTCTGCATAATGAGGATGCACACAGCCAAAAAATAGAAAACGAGAAGTAACAAAAAGGCGATTACAAGGATCACAGAGAGCATGTAGACCGCCTAAGCATTAGGAGGGCTAATCTGAATATCACGCGGCCACCCATGTGGGGAAAAAATATCCCTCACCACATTCTCCAATTGTGTAGACACCTGCATAAATAGGTCACGAAACTCCATGCATTGTAGGGGCGACCATAAACGAAATATGTGTCTACAGCGGTAGACGACCTGCATAGGAGAACAATTTTTATCATCAAAAACCTTGTCATTTCTACATAGCCAAAGCGACCATATTATGTCAAGCACTCCCACCCTCAGAATAACTCTATACTTGTGATCAATACAATGTAGCCAGTTGCGAAAAACATTTGCAACACTAGGCAGGTACAGGTTAATTAGAAGCTACTTCGATGACTGACCATATAGACCAAGCAAACTTACATTAGAAGAATAAGTGTTTGTTGTCTCATCTTGTTGACAAAATACACATGATATGATTTCATGCCAGTTGCATTTTACAAGGTTGTCCTTATTAAGGATTACACCTTTTCTTCGAAGGTATCATGCAAAGATATTAACTTTGAGTGGCGCATTCATCTTCCATATTTTCTTATTATTATCGACTGGTCCATCTTGATGGACAAGTGCTCTATACATTAAATCCACTGTGAAACTTCCATTCGTGTGCAGATTCCAACGAAATTCATCAGTCTCTTGCAACAGTTGTACTCGTTTCAACTGCTTTAATAGAGCACTTCATGCCGTAAGTCTGGGGCCAATTAAATCTCATCTGAACGACACATTTGGCGGAGATATCTCCAAAAGTAGCGATAGTGTCGCTTTTATGACGAACAATGTTATATAAAGCTGGATAATATTCTTGGAGAGTGGTATTACCAAGGCACTTATTTTTTCAGAATCTAATCTCCGATCCATCCTTAATGGAAAATGATCCAAAGCAAAAAAATGTTTCTTTATTGCCATTAGACCAGGATAAAAATGTGAGTCGCCCGGTTTCCAATAAACCGTGACAACACTTTTGAGCCTATATATTTCCCTTTTAGGATAGTTTGCCAAACCCCATGTTCAATAAAAAAAGAACGGCAGACCACATCCCAACGAGTCTATCGATATTTCTTCTTTTCACACTCTTGTCTTGCCAAAAGAATCTTGATCGGTAGAAATCCAATTTTCGTAAGACTCTTTTCGATAATTGGAAGGAGAACATATAGAGTAGTATATTATTTTTACTGAATTGATGAGAACCAACCTTCCCCTAGGAACAGTAGTTTTCCTTCCCATATTAGAAAGTATCATATAAAGTATAATTACTCTGTTAATATACTGAATTCGGTAGGTGGATGAACTGGCGTAGACATCGCCGCTGGCTAGATAGTTCTTAACCTCCTATGATCCCCCTCACGACGCGCATGTGCCCGGGCAGTGAAGAGATCGATGGAGAGATCGGCAGAAATCTGCGGCTCTAGTCACCGTCTGCGGCGCCGCTGCCGCAGCTAGCTGCCCAAATATCTAGTGGTAACAACTAAGGAGCTCGCTCATCATGATCATGCATGATATATCAGCCCAATTATTGTTAGGTATGGTTATTACCAGCTAGCTAAGCTAGCTGCAAGGGCCAGATAGGTTAGCTAGCGGGCCCTGCCATCAGTCACTCACACACTTGCCTTCCTCGATCGCAACTGGACTACTGGATCAGCCGCTGCCGCTTCTGCTGCTGCTACCGACCAGAATGCATGATCAGATCGAGTCGATCATCGAAGAATCTCAAATCGCCATGAGAATATATACAAGCATGCATGTAGACACGGCCGGGATAAGCGTTGCCGCCTTGGAGAGCTCGATGCATGGATCTCATCGGGCAAGTGTTGTCCGTACGCGCTTGACCACTGACTGACTGGCTGGCTGGCTGGCTGGATCGATGACTATATGTGCCGATGCCTCCCGGTCTGCGCCGGCCTAGCTAATATGAACGTGAGCGATGGACTATGCAGCGAGGAAGGGCTACCGGCCTACCGCCCTGCGTAGGAAACCCCTACCGCGCTACCATCCACCCCCAGTCGCCATGGATGTATATACCTGCGAAAGGTCGCTTGACTCTCGTCAAGGGCCAGCAGCAGCGACTGGCCGACCTCCATCCACTGGATCTCCATCGACCTCTTGATTTTTGTCTCTTGCATGCATGCATGTACCTGCGCGTACGTGTGCGCATGGCACTGATCGATCGAGCACCAGTAAGGCGGGGAAGGCCGCATGCATGGCCACCTTGGCTACGTTACAGCGTGTTTGGTTGCCCGGAAAATACTACATGTAGGCTCTAACGGGCAAAAAGTTGGGTGGTTGGTTGCATGTGCGGAGTTATGGGCGAGCATAAACAACACAACGTTTAGCCCCGAAGGAACGGTTGAATCGGCCGTTTACGTGGAGCCAAACCCGATGGAACTCAAAAGAGGCACGCGCTCCTCATGCGGGGAAGGGCGAGAGCCATCGCGTCGTTTCTGGAACCGCGTCATAAATCTGATCACCACTCACTCGCCCCATTCACTCTCCTCTCATCGTCGTCCGTTCCACTCCCATCATCACATCCAAAGCACCGCGACGACCGACAAGCAGCGGAAGATCAGGTCGGCAGCCTCCACTCCCTCCTTGGGCACGTTGTTCATCGAAACCGACAACTTGCATCATCACAACCAAAACCTCAACCGTGTGTAAAATGGTGGTATGAACTCAACCAACTCTTACGAAGCTTTGTGCTTTCTGATCACATGCACGGTAGATATGTAAGTATATTAGGGTAAATTCTTTCGTTCATTGGTTCGACTTTTCTCGTACTTATTGATTTGGTCTATCAGTAGGTGTTCCAATGTGCAGATTTGAGGAGATCCTTTGTTTGAGATTTCATGAACAACCGATTTGGGGATTGTCTTTATAGGGTTTCATACCTAACCTCTTTGGGGATGTTCTACTTATTTTATCTTGGAAGATTTGGAGTTTTTCTCAATTTAGGATTTGGGGTTAGCCAGATTGTGATTGATCCTCCAACAAATGATGGTGCGTACAAAAACATTGGTTGTACAGAGGGACGGAAACAGGATTGCAACACAAGGGGGGCCAATTGCACATTAAATAACTTGGAGGGTTATATAGATAAACCTGGGCAAATTTAGGATTCAAATCCAAGCATTAACAAGGGGGTTTCAGAAGAAAAAAAAACACCATGGGCGAGGAGCCATGGCCCCAGCGGGTGCGATCAGTATGAACTGTTGGAACTATTGGGTGGCCGGAGAGGGAGAGGAGAGGGGCGGTGGGAAGTGGAGTGGGCAGTGTCTAGGGTTTAGCTGCAACCGCGTATTTAAAACGAACCGGCCGATGTGCCCATTTAGATGGTGGCTGGAAGGTGGGAGGCTGACTGTCCGTTGTCCATTAAACCGTATTTTCAACCCAAATTTAGAGCAGAAATGGATCGACCCAGACAATGAAGGTGCCGCGTTAGACCGTACGTGTCCGGACCAATTGCGGTGGCCCGTTGGAGTGATACCGCTCACTAGTAGAAAACAGGGCTTCGGTTCGGCCCATTTGTCCCGGTTGAACTGGAACCGAGACTAATGGGGGCATTAGTCCCGGTTCCAGCGGCGAGGAGGCCGGCCGGAAGCAGTCCCGGTTCTGCGGAGCCTTTAGTACCGGTCATTTTAGGAACCGGTACTAAAGGGTTGCGGCAGGCAGCCGCAGCGGGGGGGCCCAGCGCGAGACCCTTTAGTACCGGTTTGTGGCCCTTTAGTACCGGTTCGTATTACGAACCGGTACTAAAGGTTTCCCTATATCATCTTCTTCCACCCGAACCAGCTCCATTTCCAGCAGCTCGAGCACACTCCATTTTTCCTCCCTCTTTCCTCTCCCGAGATCGAGTTCATCCCCATTTTTCTCCACCATTTGTCAAGATTGGTGGCACCCATCTGTCCAAGGGTTAGCAACTTCATCCTCTCTTCCGACATTGCAAGTTTAGCTCATTTTATTGCTAGTTTAGCTCATTTCATTTTTCTAGTGCTAGCTAGGTGTTTGTTGAAATGCCTAAGTTAGGGAGTTCATTTGTTTTATATGCAATTTGAGCTCAAACAAAATTATGATTTGAGGGTTTTTAGTGTCGTCCCGTCCCCTTCCTCACCTCCGTCGATCGCCCGCGCGCCGCCCCGTCGCCGACACCAGCTTGGTGAGCCTCTTGTTCTTATTTAAAAAAACAAATTCTTATTTGTATGATTTACATATTTACTTGTATAATTTTCTTAGTTGTATGATTGTTTGTTATATGTATAGTGCCGTGGTTTTGATATCCGTCCCCGTCGGCCCTCGTCCAGTCTATGATTCGGATTGGTATATTATCTTTTATAACTATTTGTTTCATTTCGTATTTATGACAATTAATTACGCCGACCAACTTGACATAGATATTTTTATCTAGGAGGTAGTGGAACCGGAAATTCCAATCGACCCTCTTGTCGAGAAGTTAAATTTAGTTGAAAAAGAAAATGATGACTTGAAAAAAAGATTGAAAAAAAAATGAAGAAGAGAAGATGATATTGGAGTTGTATCTTGTCGATGTCGTCGATGATCACAAGATCAAGATGGATGCAATGCGCCTGAAGATTAGAAAGATTAGAAAATATGCAATTAATAAAGAGGCTTGGTATCATTATGCCGTCGGGTCAATTGTTACCTTTGTTGCGATTTTGATCGCATTTGTTGTTGCATTTAAATGCATTAATTAGATAGTTGTATGTTAGTTTCAGTGTATTTTTTATGAGAACTATGTATTACATTTGGTCACTACTCTATTTTGGTTTTAATGTGTGATGAACTTGTATTAATTAATTTGGTCAGTTCCCTATTCATGATGATGTAGTGTAATGGTTTTTGATATATTTATATAATGCAGATGAGCCGGCAATGGATGTACAGTGACCGACGTTGTCCCGAGTTCATTAATGGCATGCATAATTTTCTCCGTGTGGCTGAGGCAAACAAGCAGAATGGTTTTATGTTTTGTCCATGTGATGACTCTAGGAATAGGAGGAATTACCCTTCCTCAAAAACCATACACTCCCACCTGTTGCGAGAAGGCTTCATGCCCAATTATTATTTTTGAAGCTTTTCTACTGTGGGGGAGCCCCCCACAGTCCTTTATTCCATCAACCAAACACACTGTACAACATATTTACAAGCAGGAAGTAAAAGATTAATTACAAAAGAGAACTAAGCCATGATTCTAAGAGAGGTAGAACAGTGGCCTTTATTCTATGCTTCAGCAAAGTCATATCCGCCACAAAACCAGATTTCCATCCTTTAAAGGATGGTCGGATGAGTTCAAAAACCCAATCATTTCTCTGCTTCCAAATATTCCAGCAAGCAAGGATTAAAATCTTTGTAAAGCAAAGTCCAAGGAAATTCTTCCTCGCATGTTTCAAGCAGTCAACAATATCTCCATTTATCCATTCAATTTGCAAATAGCTCCAGATTCGTGCACTGAACTGACATCCAAAGAACAGATGGAATCTATCTTCGAGAACATGTGCACGACACAACACACAGTCATTTTCATCAGTGACTTTCCAGTGCCTCCGAAGCAACATATCCTTAGTATTTATCCGATCATGAAGAATCATCCAAGCAAAGAACTTATGCTTTGACATGCATTTGGAAGACCAGAGCCATTTCGAAGGGCCATGATTTGGGAGCTAGGCGAAATGGAGATTGTACAAGCATTTGGGAGTAAAAACCCCCTTATTGTACTTAAACAGCCAAGCATCATTATTTGCAGATAGAGAGCAGCCCTCCAATACTTGTTGCAGATCAGTGTATTCCTGATAAGCCTCGACTGAAAGAGGCAAATGAAACCCATCATGCATATTCGCAAGAGAAAGAAATTCCTTGACAGATGACTGTTTATCCTTTGCGAACGAGTACAATCTAGGGAAAGTTCTTGCAAGCGTCTCCTGTCGCCACAGGTCCTCCCAAAAGAGAATGGAAGACCCATTCCCAACTCTGCAGTGAGTGATTTGCCTCCAACTGTCTGAGAGGTTTATGATCCCTCTCCACCAAAATGAGCCGCTGAGAGTCACCACATGCGGTATAGCATCAAAATAATAAGCATCTCTCACTAATTTAACCCAGGGGACATCAGCATTATTATAAAACTTATCCAGATGTTTCATAAGGAGAGCTCTGTTTTGAACATCCAGGTTGATCACACCAAGACCACCTTTTTCTTTTGGCTTGCAAACCATATCCCAGGAGGCTAAAGAATTTACTCTTTCTTTATCTTTCTTCCTCCATAGGCATCTCCTCCTCGGTCTATCCAGAATTTCAATGATGCCTTTTGAGAGCAGCAATGTACACATATAATAAGTAGGAAGCGAAGATAGAACCGAGTTTACCAAGACCAAACTGTCTCCATATGACAAAAAACATATTGTTGAAGATAATCGTCTCTCCATCCTATCCACAAGAGGAGAGAGGTCCTTTATGGTTGGTCTGGTAGTGCCCATAGGTAATCCCAAATAGGTGAAAGGCATGGCTGCAACTTGGCAGTCCATAATCTGAGCCAAGACGACAGTCTCATCAGCATCCAAATTAATGGGAATCATATTAGACTTCTGATAGTTTACTTTCAGTCATGTGAACACAGCAAATTGATCCAGGATTTTTTTGAAGTAAACTAGTTGTTCCGGAGTAGCAGGCAACACAATGAGAGTATCATCAGCGTACTGCACAATGGGATAATCAGTACCCACTGGGATTGGGAGAGTAAGATGGCCTTCTGACAAAGCCAAATTCACAAGAGTCTGCAATAAATCTCCTCCCAAAACATATAACAAAGGTGAGAGCGGATCCCCCTGTCTAACACCCCTTTTGCGTGGAAAAATTTTCCGTGGTATTCCATTAAGGAGGACAGCAGAAGTGCCAGAGGAGAGAATTTCTTTTATCCACTTGATGACTAGAGGTGGGAACCCCTTGCAGGCTAAAATTCTCAAAATTGCATCATGCTCGATAGTATCAAAAGCCTTCTCGAAATCAATTTTGAACAGAACAACCTTCCTCTTCGAGTGCTTGCATTGATGTAGGTATTCAAAACTCCAGGCTAGGCAGTCTTGTATTGTTCTGTTCTTGATAAAACCATATTGATTTGCATGCACACAGCGAGTGATGATCTCCTGGAAACGGTTTGCAATGATTTTGGTGAGGAATTTCAAGCAAGTGTTAGTTAATGAAATAGGCCTATAATCATTAACAGTCTCAGGGGATTGCTTCTTAGGGATAAGGGTAATAAAAGACCATTGATATTCTGTAAAGAGGATTGCCCAGAGGAAAAAGCAGAACAAAGGTTATAAAAATCATCTTTTATGATATGCCAGCAGTGCTTGATGAATAAACCCGTAAAGCCATCAGGTCCCGATGCTCTGTCAGGCTTCAGATGTTTAACCACACCGTCAATTTCCTCCACAGAGAAAGATTTATCAAGAGTTCCGAGATCATCCACCTGTGGCAACACAGTAGAGATATTAAACTCATCATGAGTTGGGTTAGAAATCCCCATTCTTATTTTATAACAGCTCAGAAAAGCGGAGGCTTTGTCATCATGAGTAACCAGGGGAATCCCATCAGCAGAGAGGACTGAAGGAATAGCATTCTGTCGGAAACGCTCAGTTGCCCGGGCATGGAAATATTTTGTATTTTCACCATTCAGTTTCACCCACCGAATTGTGCAGCGTTGCTTCCAATAATCCGATTGTATACCCATCAAACGATTCAAATGAGCCTTGACAGTATTTCGAAAGTTAAACTCTGGAATACTCAGCCATCTTTCATCCTCCAGTTGATCAAAAAACAGAATTACCATATTACACTTATCAATCAAGGCTTTAATATGAGACAAAAACTTCCCCCAGTGCTTAAGCTCGTAGCGTAGTCTCTTCAGTTTAGCCGAAATAACAGCAACCGGTGTATATGCATTGGTAGGCATATTCCAGGATTTAGCAACCACATCAAGGAAGCCAGGCTGCTGTACCCAGTGGTTCTCAAACCTGAACACCTTTGCTTTAGGGATTTTAGTAGATATATTTACCAGCAATGGTATATGATCCGAGACCGGCTTTGCAAGAGGTGAAACAGAGGTGTTGGGATAAGTCAATGTCCACTGGCATGAGGTAAAAACCCAATCAAGCTGCTCCAACAGAGGATCATCTTGCATATTAGACCAAGTATACGCACGACCCTTAATGGGTATTTCCTGCAGACTCAAGTGACTAATAATATCGTTGAACAGGAAAATATCATTCATATTAGCACCAGGTTTATTCCGATTTTCCACCGATCGAATAAAATTAAAATCTCCAAGAATGACCCAATTTTCACAGGAGGTAATATGAAGATTATAAAGCCAGCTGACAAAATTATCCCTCTCAATCCCTCTACACGGCCCATAAGCATTGACCAAAGTCCAGGATTCAGAATTATGAACCGATGTGAACTGAATTTTAATAGCAGATCGATGAATTTCCAGCAGAACACCTTTAAAGATTGCACTATTCCAAAGCACAATGAGACCCCCAGAAGCACCAATAGACGGTGAAAAAACAAATTGATCATATCTTTTGGGGCAAAACTTCCGAATAAATGAGTGATCAAAATCCTCACATTTAGTTTCCTGAAGACATATGATTGCTGCATTGCTTTCATCAATTTTATTATAAACTGCCACTTGTTTATCCTTGTCATTCAAACCACGAACATTCCAATCAAAAATTAACCAGGCCATAGAGTATATATTGGAACTATCCATTAAAACCATAAAAGTTCAGTTTGACGACCAGCTCAACACAATTGAGCAGCATGACAGCAAGCAGCGACAGTTTGACAACCAGCTCAACACAATAGAGCAGCATGACACCAAGCAACGACAGGAGGAAATCATTACAACGACGAGGGACAGATGCACGAAGCAAAAAAACCCAGACACTTAAACTCGAAAGAGGTCTTAACAAAGCCCAAGACCAGACCCATGAAATACACACTAAACTACCAAAACGACCCAAAGATCGTAAGGCCTTATTCAACATCTGGAACCGGTGTGGGATGGGCTTGCTTTGGAGCAGCCGTAAGCTTCTCCACCGTGAGATCAGCATCAGGGATCTCCAGCATCTTTCCTGCCTCCTGCAATGTCTTGATTGGCGTCAGAGGGGTAACACCAGCATCTTCCTTTGGCCTAGCTGACCTGTGCTTCTTTCTGGGCTCAGGTTTGTCAGTCATTGGAGCTAGTTTGAAGCCCGCATTTCTGACAGAACTCCTTGTCGTTCGGCGCTGACCAGTCTCAACAATCTTGACTTCTTTTTGCCCCTAGCACGCTTCTTTGTATAGCTGGGACCAACCTTGGTAGAACTAGAGAAGACAAAATCAGCTGCATTGTCCTGAACTTTATCAGCTGAATCAGAGATCGGAGTGATAACCAATTTGACATTAGCGTTCTTCTTCATGGACATCAGCGTGGCCACATTCTTTTCAAAGAAATCCTTCCATTCTAATGGATCCACCGGCAGTGTAACTTCAGAGACTTGAATCTGTGGGGAAGACTGAACCGGCATGACTGCAGGGAGAACCACAGGCATGAAATCAGCAGAAGGAGCAGTCACAGCAGCCTCATGTAGAAGGGCTTCGTGAACGGCCTCAGCCTCCACAGGAATATTCGTCGGGATATCAGCCACATTTCCCATAGCATCCTGAAATGCAACAGCCTCAGCAATGACAGCTTCCGTGGGGAGTACTATCGGCACCTGAGCATCAGGAACAATTGGCTCGACAGCAGCAGCAGTATAGGGTGGCTCAACCTGAACCTGATCGTGAGGAGCAGCCGGCTCGGCAACGGCAGCATCAACAATGGGATCGTTCTGAACTTGAAATTCAGGAACAGCATTCTGAAACAGGGGAGCAGATGTGGTGATGCCAGACGGACCCTGCACAGGTTGATTTTGAGCGACAGCATTGTCCCAGGCACCATGTTCACCATTGTCATCCACAGCTTCGACATGCCAATTTCCCCAACCAGGTAGGGGTCCTTCATCTGGCTCATCCATCTGTTCCTCATTAACATGCAGAACAGGGCCTTGTCCAGGCATGGGGTGTGGATTACCATTAGCCGGCGGTGGTGATTCATCACCAGGCAAATTATCAGCTTGCTCACTTCCCAGGATGTAACATGGCACAGACCAAGAGACAACATGACCCCCACGCCTCTGAGTTTCACGAACCACAATCGATCTAGGAATAACACGAGCTCCACCATAGGCTAACTTAATCAGCGTTCTAGTTGGAGATAGATCCTGCTTGTACCAAGTCCGCATCTTTCCAAAATTAGTGACTACCTCACGTAAAAAACTCTCATTGCGGTAGTCCATAGGGAGATTAAGAAGCATGATCCAACCCTCCCTATTGTAAACTGTGGCTCTGAAATTGTCTCCCTCATCGTGACGAACAAAAGACAGAGTGCGGCCATTGCCAAAAGAAATCGGAAGCTGGCCGACCAGAGTATCACGAGCAACTTGATCTATCATACGGAAAAGCCCCAGGCCTACTACGCTTTCGGAATAAGTAGTTACCTCAAGCCGCACATTGTCAGCGATATGATTCGCAATCTGCTCCAGGAGGTCATCAATCTGATCTGACAGAGGCCTCGGAAGTAACTCTGCAATCGCCCAAGCTTCGTGCAGCTTCGGCGGCATGGCCGACGCTGTGACGTAGATCCTCACCGGCCGCTCATCCGTGCCCCACGGTTCCTGGACTTCAACCCCCAACGGAAGGAAACGATTGGGATCAACTGGGAAGTTCGCCATTGGTGGCGGATTGCAAACTGGAGGCGATGGTGAAGCCGGGGAGGTAGGGTTTGTGTCGAGAGAGGGCTCAGGGTTTGGGGTGCCGTCTCGTTTCCCACGGCAGATAAGATCAATTGATTAGACCTCTTAGGCACCCAGCGAAAAGACCCCTTTACCCCCGGGCAGTTTTTCCTAACGTGACCGGCCGCAGAGCACGTCCAGCAGCGGATCTTTCACGTGCAATCTTCGGGATTGTGATTGAAGCTAAAACATCGTGAACATTTCCATACGCGGGCCGCCATATCCTCAATCATGCGAACAAACCCAGAATCAGGCCCATTGGAATCAGCAGGCGCGGCCCTTTTAACCAGCTCAGCAGCCTGGGCAGTATCAGGCCCAATAGAAGCAGTCGCGGCCCTTTTTTCCAAAACAGCATCCTGGGCCTGAACACTCAAATTAGCTCCAACCAAAAAATCTTTCAAAACAGGAGATCCCGCCAAAGGCGCCGTGGGTTCCGTGATCACCGGGCTGGTGGTGGCCTGGACAGTTGGTCGTGAAAACGAGCCAAACTGAATGAAAGAAGAGTGGCTAGTGTTTAACTGAATATCAAAGCTAGGAGGCGACGAAGCTAAATTCCCCACCACCATAGAAGCTAATTTTGTTTGACGACTAGTTGGAGCAAAGGCACTAGACCGATTAGATCGATTGATCTTTGCCACATATTTGGCTTTCCGATACATCTTTCTAGCCTTAGAGTCCTTCTTCTTGGATGAAACAACAGTCCATTGTTGCAGTTTGTCCTCATTCCATCTAGAAAATTCATCATGCCAATTTGGGCCTCCATATCCCCAAAGATGGAAGAAACATTTGAAATGAAAACATTCAAACCATCTCTGCTTAGTCGGATAAAAACCAATTTGTTTGGAAGCCACGGTGAAGGAGAAAACTCGATCATGAAGATGAGAAACTCTAAGATGACCACAAAAACCTCCAATAGCTGCCTCAAGTGCTAAACCCACAAGATCCTCTTCGAGACGGAAAGAAGCCTGGCCAAACGAGATGACCATTTTGAAACCAACGGAGAAATCAGGAGCATGAACATCTGAATTGAATAAAAGTCTAACCTCCTTGGCTACGGCTAAACCCTTAGAGAAATCCAGATCTAGGACACGCGCGGCATGGACCGCCATGGTCGAAGGATCAATGGGTTCTGAGTCCAGAAGCGTTTTCACGCCAGAAGTGGAACGCAGATCCACACGGTTTTCACGATCCCATAGGGATCTATTACGCAGAGCAAGACGCTGTTGAACCCTAGCCCGATAACAAACAAAGGAGATCTCAGATCCAGGGTGGATATACTCGCGTACCTTCATAGGGCGTTTATCAACCACAACCCCATGATCATCCAGCAGGTGAATGGATCTTGCCTTCGGATCAAGGAGAACGAAACCCTTGAAGATGGTGTCTTCAGTCTGCATCATAATGATGGAGAAAAGCGCTTTCCACCGCCAACATCTCGGATCCAACAGCCCGGCGGAAGGCATGGAGTGCATGGGTGGACGACGGCAGCGTAGGGGCTGCCGGCATGAGGGGTGGGAGGGGAAACCCTAGGCCGCCAGGGAGGCACCATGGGAGTCGCCCGAGAGAGGAGAGAGCGCCATCCTTCAAAAAAAATGAATCTAATTGGTTCATGCCCAATTATTTTTGTTGGACCAAGCACGAAGAAAGAGGGGTTATAATGGAAGACAATGAAGAAGAGGATGATGACAACTATCATGTGTTCTATGAACACGATGGTACTACAATTGGGGAAGACGAAGCTGAACATGAGGTCATTGTTGATGAGTCCGATGATGATCTTCGTCGGGTCATTCTTGATGAACAGATAAACTGCGGAAGTGAAAACGAGAGGTCGAAGTTGGAGCGCATGTTAGAGGATCACAAAAAATTGTTGTACCCAAATTGTTAAGATGGCCAGAAAAAGCTGGGTACCACCCTGGAATTGCTGCAATGGAAGGCAGAGAATGGACTATCTGACAAGGGATTTGAAAATTTGCTGAAAATATTAAAGAAGATGCTTCCAAGGGATAACGTATTGCCCCCAGTACGTATGAAGCAAAGAAGGTTGTCTGCCCTCTAGGATTAGAGGTGCAGAAGATATATGCATGCATCAATGACTGCATCCTCTACCGCGGTGAGGAGTACGAGAATTTGAATGCATGCCCGATATGCGGTGCATTGCGGTATAAGATCAGGCGAGATGACCCAGGTGATGTTGAGGGCGAGCCGAGCCCCAGGAAGAGGGTTCCTGCCAAGGTGATGTGGTATGCTCCTATAATAACACGGTTGAAACGTTTGTTCCGAAACAAAGAGCATGCCAAGTTGTTGCGATGGCACAAAGAAGACCGTAAGGAAGACGAGATGCTGAGACACCCCGCTGATGGGTCGCAGTGGAGAAACATCGACAGTGAGTTCAAGGATTTTGCAGGTGACGCAAGGAACTTAAGGTTTGGTCTAAGTACAGATGGCTTGAATCCGTTTGGGGAGCAGAGCAGCAGTCATAGCACCTGGCCCGTAACTCTATGTATCTATAACCTTCCTCCATGGTTGTGCATGAAGCGGAAGTTTATTATGATGCCAATGCTTATCCAAGGACCGAAGCAACCCGCAACGACATTGATGTGTACCTGAGGCCATTAGTTGAAGAACTTTTACAGTTGTGGTCTAACGAAGGTGTACGTGTGTGGGATGAGCACAAACAGGAGGAATCTGACCTACGAGCGTTGCTGTTTGTAACCATCAATGATTGGCCTGCTCTTAGTAACATTTCAGGACAGTCAAATAAGGGATACAATGCATGCACGCACTGTTTAGGTGAGACTGAAAGTATATATTTAGGTAACAAGAATGTGTACCCGGGGCATCGTCGATTTCTTCCAAACAAGCATCCCGAAAGAAATAAAGGCAAACATTTCAAAGGTGAGGCAGATCATCGGACGAAGCCTACCCTCCCTACTGGTGATGTTATATATGGCATGGTCAAGGATTTAAAAGTAATATTTGGAAAGGGTCCTAGCGGACAATCTGTTCCGAATGACGCTGGCGGACACGTACCCATGTGGAAGAAGAAATCTATATTTTGGGATCTACCCTATTGGAAATTCCTAGAGGTTCGCTCTGCAATCGACGTGATGCACGTGACGAAAAATCTTTGCGTGAACCTGCTAAACTTCTTGGGCGTGTATTTGAAGACGAAAGATACACCGGATGCACGGCTGGACCAGCAACATATGCACGAACGAGACGACCTGAATCCAGAGAAGTATCAAGGTCCTGCCAGCTACGCTCTTACCAAAAAGAGAAGGAGATCTTTTTTCAAGTCCTGAGCAGTATCAAGGTCCTGTCTGGCTACTCGTCGAATATAAAGGGAATAATAAATATGGCAGAGAAAAAGTTCAAAACCTAAAGTCACATAACTGCCACGTGATTATGACACAATTACTTCCGGTTGCATTGAGGGGGCTTCTACCGGAAAACGTTCGAGTACCCATTGTGAAGCTATGTGCATTCCTCAATGCAATTTCTCAGAAGGTAATCGATCCAGCAACTCTACCAAGTTTACAGAAGGATGTGGTCCAATGTCTTGTCAGCTTCGAGTTGGTGTTCCCATCATCCTTCTTCAATATTATGACGCACCTCATAGTTCACCTAGTCCAAGAGATTTCCATTCTCGGTCCTGAATTTCTACACAATATGTTCCCCTTTGAGAGGTTCATGGGAGTCTTAAAGAAATACGTTCATAACCGTGCTAGGCCAGAATGAAGCATGTCCAAGGGCTATGTAACAGAGGAGGTCATTGAGTTTTGTGTTGACTTTATTCCTGACCTTAAGCCGATCGGTGTTCCTCAATCGCGCCATGAGGGGAGACTGCGTGGAAAAGGCACGCTAGGAAAGAAAGCAACAATATCTATGGACGGACATTCTTTCACTCAAGCACACACACAGTTCTACATAATTCCAGTCTGGTGGCTCCGTATATCGTGGAACACAAGAATATTTTACGCTCGAAATACCCGGAGCAACCGAAGATTGGATTGATGGAAAACACGTGAAGACTTTCGGCGGTTGGTTGCAAACGCATCTCATTAATGACACCACTGTTGGAGAACAGCTATACTTGTTGGCCAAGCAACCATCTTCGACTATATTGACTTTTCAAGGGTACGAGATAAATGGGAATACATTTTACACGGCCGACCAAGATAAAAAGAGCACCAACCAAAACAGCGGTGTCCGCTTTGACGCAACAAACGACTATGGGCAAAAGGACACATATTATGGTTACATAGAGGAGATATGGGAACTTGACTATGGACCTTCTTTTAAGGTCCCTTTGTTTCGGTGCAAATAGGTCAACCAGAGAAGCGGGGTACAGGTAGACCCGCAGTACGGAATGACAACAGTGGATCTCAAGAATCTTGGGTACGACACCGAACCATTCGTCCTAGCTAATGATGTGGCTCAGGTTTTCTATGTGAAGGACATGTCTACCAGACCAAAAAAAGAAAAGATAAGCAAGCGAATACATCATACAATGAGCCAAAGCGCCACATAGTTCTTTCAGTGAAAAGAAACATCGTGGGAGTGGAGGACAAGACAGACATGTCAGAAGATTACAATAAGTTTGATGAAATTCGGCCCTTCAAAGTGAAAGCTGACCCAAGCATCCCGTTAAATGATGAAGATTCTCCATGGTTACGCGCAATCAGAAGAAAGGGTCGACATACGCGAAGAAACAAAATTATACCCCAACAATAGATAGGGGGTGTTGTTGGTGATGTGTAATAATATATTAAACCTTTTATGTAACTGTGTTATGAAAACTCAGAAGAAAACACTAAACACTGATTTTTGGTTCCAAAAACTCCAACGGCTCACAAGCGCTCGAAAAAGTTGGAACAAAACACACGGTTTCCCCTGCATACAGCCCAACGGGGGCTCCTGAGTGCCCGCATATCAAATGCACCGTTGGGATGTATGCAGGGAATCCGAATGATTCTTATTCGGTCGATGAACTGAGGATTTGTAGATAGAACAAAACACACAGTTTCCCCGGCATACAGCCTGACGGTGGCTCGTGAGTGCCCGCATATCAAATGCACCGTCGGATGTATGCAGGGAATCCGAATGATTTGTATACCAAATGAACTACAATGAGTACACACTGAGTGCCCACCATGTTCGAGAGGTGGGCTATATATAGGGTCGTGTGGTTTATGAAGTGGTCGTGATAGTGCTGATCCAACAGCTCACAAGCCCTCAAAAGAAACACACCCCAGATCTAATGGCTCACAAGCGGTTGAAAGAAACACACGATCCGCGTGTTTCTTTAGTCCCGGTTGGTAACATCAACCGAGACTAATGGCGGCCTTTGCGGTCACGTCTCGTGTTAGTCACGTGTCCTCCCCCAGCGCTGCCCTGGCCACGTGTCCTCCCCCAAGGCTGTCCTGGTCACGTGTCCTCCCCCAGCACTGCCCTGGCCACGTGTTCTCCCCCAGGGCTGCCCTGGTCACGTGTCCTCCCCCAGCGCTGCCCTGAAGGTCTATATGTATTGTCGTCGACGGGGTGGCGTGGGGATTCGCGGCCGCATACGGCGACGACGGGGAAGAGGGCTGTGGGGCGCAGATGCAGGAGGCCATGGAAGCCTCCTTCCAGTCTGTCCGCGACGACCGTTCCCCCTAATACGCGCGGCAATTTTGATAAAATTGCCGGCGCCATTACCCCTAGTCCGTTTATGCAATAATGTATCAGTGTTCTGAAAACTGTTAGTGATGTGTAATAATAAGATGGTGATGTATCAGTGTGTTATGAAAACTGTTGGTGATGTATCAGTGTTCTAAAAAATTTTGACCATTTTCAACGAATAGACACGGCGGCCATTTGATTGTTTTTTCAAAAAAATATAAGAAAGTGAAACAATACTCAAAAAAGGAAATCATTTGGCATGGAGTCCTTTTATGTGTAGTAGTTGATAGGAAAAATGATAAACTTGAGTTTTCACAAATTTTCCACTACACTTATTCACAAAAAGACCAATCATCTATAAACATGTATAAGTTTCGAGTCAAATGACCAAGATATGAACATTCCCGTGACATAGTTTTATAAAAATCATTTTAAGATACACAAGTATTGGTTATAAATTCAAATTAGTTTTATAATTCAAATTAGTTTTATAAAGATACATATGAATTTTACAAATAAAGATATGATTTCCCCAAAATAATTCAAATTAGTTTTATAAAGATACATATGAATTTTACAAATAAAGATATGATTTTTTCAAATATAGACAATTAAATAAAATAGATATAAAAGAAAAAGACTAGAGCAAAAAACTAAATAACAGAAACCAAATATATATAAAGCAAAACAGAAAAAACAAAACAAATATAAACATAAAAGAAAACAGAAAAAAGAAAAAGGAACCAGAGCAAAAAAAAAAGGACCATTAGTCTCGGTTGGTAATACCAACTGAGACTAAAGGTCAGCCGCGCGCGCAAATTTTCAGCCGCGGCCCGAAAATTGACCTTCCGTTCCGGTTCCAGCCACCAACCGGGACGAAAGGGTCTTTAGTCTCGGTTCGTGGTAGGAACCGGGACTAAAGGTCGATTTCGCGCTATCTAATGTGATTCTGACCCCAAATCCACCAGTTTTCCCTACTCGCGCCGCCGTCTCCTCCTCCGACGACGAACCGCCACTCCATCGTTGTGCTCCTCCTCGCACCCGACATCGCCGCCGCTCCATCATCGTGCTCCTCCTCGTACCCGACGTCGCCGCTGCTCCATCGCCGTGCTCCTCCTCGCACCGGAGTCGCCGTCGCCGTCTCGTGCCCGTCGCGGGCGTCCTCGACCACGCCGTCCGTTGGGAGCTCGCCTGCAAGTTCTGCAGCCAACCCTGGTCTTCCCGCGACCTCCGCGTTCCTCTCCGACGCTCATCCTCGACGTGAAGCAGACCGAGGTGAGCCTCTCGTGCTCGACACCATGGCATGGTTTCCGTCCTTGTTCTGTTCGTCGAGAGGAAGCTGGAGACGAGCATGAGGCTCTTCGCTCGCGTGCGCAGCACAGCGGGCCGGCCCAGCACGGATGGCATGGTCAAGGCCCAGATCTGGCCCGTATATCTTTTTTTCGCCTAATTCTTTTTCTGTTTATTAATTCATGTTAGATATATCCTAGGAAATATTTCACCATTTAATCCTCCAGCATGCAAATTGATTGATTCAAATTTTAGCAATATTTTAGAATTTGTTCTAGCAATTTTAGCAATATTCTAGCATTTTGTAATAGCAATTTTAGCAATATTCTAGCATTTTGTAATAGCAATCTTATAGCAGGTGTATACATTGAGCTATGAATCCCCTCGAGCTCGAGGGAATGGATGAGGAGCTCAAGGAAGATTATATGCGTCAGATGATATATGGAAATGCACAACGTGGACCAGATGGCGGTGGAGCAGATGGCGGTGTAGAAGATGGCGGTGGAGAAGATGACGGTGGAGAGGATTTCAGCTCTCAATTTTTGAACGACTCCGGTGAGGGAGCTGAGCTAGAATTAATGATAGACGACGACGAAGTGCCCTTAACAAACTCCGGCGTGGTATGTATATATATTAAGTCTCTGTTGATCACTAGATGCATTAATTGATTTGTATTGCATTTATTAACAAATCATTTTTCTTTTAGCCTCCGGATCTAGCGGAACTGCGCCAAAGACGAAACGAGGCCCGACCCAAAGGATGGGAGATGGTGCAAGGTTATCGATCGACATAGTTGCTGATGATGGCAAACCGCAGAAACCCGTAGACATCTGCCGTAAATATGTAAGTCAATGCGGAGTTCTTGTTAGGGACACGATCCCGATCACCATTGCAGAATGGAATAAGCCGAAGAAAGCCAATGATGGAGCCAGTTATGTCGAGCAAAGAATTAAAGATTTGCTTTGGGACACGCTCTTGACACATTTCAGCCTACCGCAAGGTCTCCCAGATAAGAAGAAGGCGAAAGTCAAGGAGTGGACTCTTAAGAAGATGGCAACACAATTCCAGTCCTGGAAGAAAACATTGTGGAAAAATATAAGAAAGAAACTCCAGATTTCACTGGACATCCAGAGAAGATAAAAGATGCCTGGCCCGCATTTGTGGCATATAAGAAATCGTCTACCGATGTGGCCTGATCGGCCATAAATAAGATGAATGCTGGGAAGAAGATATATCACCATACTTTGGGGTCAGGTGGCTACAAGACTGCCGTGCCTAAGTGGGAAGCCTTTGAAAATAAACTGCGTGAAAAAGGGATCATTCCACAGACAGATGATTGGCCCGAGAGGTCCAAGTTCTGGTTGTTCGCGCATGGGGCAGGGTTGGACCCAGACACAGGGCTGATTGTTGCAAAGGGAGAATGGACGGAAAAAATTACAAGTGTCGTAAAAAAACTTGTGGACGCAATAGACCTAGTTCGAAAGGGAAATTTTGTTCCCAATAGAGAGGACGACGAGCTGACACTCGCCCTCGGGAATCCTGAACACTGGGGACGATGTCGAGGCTACGGACCCGGGACTACGTGGAAGCAAGGGTTTCCGGCGGACGTTGCAAGTTATAGAAGCCGTTCCAGAAATAAGAAGAAGGGGTTGGACCGGTTATCGGAATTAGAACGCCAGGTGCAGCGGCAGCAGGAGCAACTGGACTCAATTACCCAGCAAAGGGCATCTCAGCTGCATCTAGAAGATCCTGCAGTCAATGCCGGCCCATCTCAGCGGAAAAGCAGCGTGGGTTCCACGCAGCTAGAAGATCCTGCAGTCGAACCGCCGGCGGCTCACTACCCCGTGGATGATATCACGGAGAAGACAACTTGTGAGCTACATATGTCAATGAAGAACATATCCTTCCCGGTGGCGGTCGGCTATGCTTTACCAAACCAACCTGGAGCAACCTACCATGTTGGTCAGATTCCAGCTGGCTATGCTCGTGTCGGGGTGGTAAAAGTTATGCCGGGATTCAAGACACTGGAGCTTGACATTCCTGGAGGTGACGACGAGAAGACACTGGGAGAAGTCGAGCTTGGTATCGTTCTATGGAAAAAGAAATACATCGTGTTTCTAGACTCGGCGCCAAGGCCACCGACTCCTCCGAGTAGAAATCCACCACCTCAAAGTCCATCCCTCCCCGACGATTGGGAGCCCACCACGAGTCCATCGCCCGCGCCGTCCCATCAGCCGACTGATGCGCCCACTAGTAATTTGACAAAGCGGAAGCTGCAGTTCACGTCGACTGGTACTATGCTCAAGAAAGACAGGTCTCCTGTCAAGAAACATGCAAAGATACCCAAGAAAGTCAAGACTCCTGAGAAGTTATCTTACGAGAAGACTAACGAGGAATTAGAAGAGAGCATGCGTGCCGATGTGAAAGCCCAGTTTGCACCGAAAAAGCCCCCTAAAGACCCCATAAAGGAACTTCTGAATACTATACCAAAGGAGAAAATTGATCGCACCGTTGACAACTTATATAACCCTCCAGCGAGCCCCCTTACAGACTATGAGCGTTGTATTGAGAAGACACATAGCTCACAGATGGAGGAGAAGAAATGCGGGAAAAAAGTTCCCCAGCTCGGAGAACAAGAAGTACAATCGATCGCCCCGCTCAAGGTATTTTCTGATAAGGCGGGCCTCTACAACGACAATGTTGCTCATGAAGTCCTAGGCGACACAGGTTACGCCATTGCTGAGATAGCATAACGATATGTTCTCGGGCAGCCTCTGGTCACAGATACGAAGGCTCTAACAACACAATTATGGAAATTGCATAACTGGTACATGACCGCCGCAAAGGAAGGGAGATTCTATTTCATGGCGGGAGTTAAGTAAGAGCACTAATTCCGAGAATACGCTGTGTAGGTTGAGTTCTCCGAACTTTTTCAGATGTACAATCAACATGCCCTCGACAAATCTATCATCAGCTGCTATTGTCTGTAAGTGATTTATTTGTATAATTTAATTCTTTAGTTAAGCTCATTCATTGCCTGTAATTATCCTCACGACATTCTTTTGTACGCTATTATGCAGAATGAAGATTCGCGAATGCAGAGTGGGAGGAATCTGGGACATTGGGTTCATTGACCCGGATAAAGTTCATGAAGTCACCGTAGATCAGTATGCCCAGGACACAGAGGACGTTTTTCTAACGTTTTTAAAGCGAAAAATACCAAAAAAGAAAAAAATTTCCTTACAACTTCAAGTGAGTGTTACTGTCTTGTACACATTCTATTTTTCTTTTCCGATGTTAAGTGTAATTGATGAGTTATGAATAACTGCGTATATAAACGTACGCAGGTTCCACTTCATTCTGCTAATCATTAGAATCGAGACTGGAGAAGTTGAAATCATGGACTCATTAAGGAGAGAGCCTGATGAATACAAGAGCGTCCGTTATATGCTCAAGAGGTAATTTCAATCGCACTATATCGGCCTCTTTCGTTCATTTCCTGATATCAAGTAAATAATAACTACTCAATTCATTTTCTTTGCCAGGCAGGGTTTGGAAACAGTTCATCACGGAAGAACGCGGTGAATGGAAAGATAAGCTGGACTTTAAGGCTAACAACGTAAGTAGTACTACATACCTAGGTCCGCGTATCTCTCTAACTCTAGTTTCAATACCATTATCATTCTCTTGATTATTATTTGATTGAATTCTATTCTCGTATAGTGGTGCATGCGACAACCAGAGGGGACGGATTTATGTGGATACTACGTTTGCGAGTACATTCACATGAAGTCAATGAGAGAGTCAATAGTCGAAGAAATCAAGAGGTACGTAAACATCATTCACAACTTTATTTTGGTACCATCAATTGTGTTTTGTTTTCTTCATAATTGATTTGATCTCCTTCTTTTAAAGATGGCAAGGAAGCGGAACCAGCTCCTACCAATTAACCGCGTAAAAGTAATTGCGGAGAAATTGGCGGGATTTTTCCTTACGCAGGTCATACCTAAATCCGGAGAATTCCACTATATCGAAAAATAGCCTCCCTCCATGTACTAGCAGTGATCTCCATGTAATGAGTACTTTATGTGTGTACATATATACCAAGTTGTATGTGTGTTATGTATATGCATTAACATGATCTTCATGTGTGCGAAAACTTTTTTTTGTGCATCGACGTGATCTTCGAACGATGGAAAAATCTGAAACCCTAAACCCTGAAAAATAAGCGAAAAGAAAAAAATATGCCGCGGCAACGTTTTAGACGTTTTCCTGCCGCGGCAGCGTTTTAGACGTTTTCCTGCCGCGGCAGGAAAAGGGGCGTTAAAAGAAAAGAAAAAAAGCAGAAACCTTTAGTCCCGGTTGGTGTTACCAATTGGGACGAAAGGTCCTCCGCCCGCGCGCGCCGCTCCGCCCACTTGGAGGCCTTTAGTTCCGGTTCGTAGGCACCCGGGAGGGTGGGACCCTTTAATCCTGATTTGACAGTCCCGGTTGCACAATCGGTACTAAATGCCCTCTGGAATTGGGACTGTTGCCCCGTTTTCTACCAGTGGCTGCTGCATGGACGGAAGAGCACAAGTCGTAGGTCGAGAAAACGCCATCGAGGCAACAAAACAGCGGGTCTGCGGCAGGCAGCGACGACGGCGCCAAGGCAAGGCAAGCGGACAAACGGTGTTGGCGTATTGTTTGGCTTGCCTCCCCGCCGTGCCGTGGGTGTGCAATGCATGAGCGCACGGCGCACCAACGACACTCACTCTTCCACTTCCACAGCATGCATAATGTAGATGCAGGAGGTACTACTAGCCAGTATATATTCCCAATCAAACTGTAAAAAAAGCTGCCGTCTTGCGTGCGTGCGTACCTACCGGCTGCCGAGATGCTATGCTCGTTGTGAGATGGGTGGTTCTTTCTCCTGTCGCATCCAACGGTCATGTCCATCCACCGTAAAAGCAGCTTAAGCTAAGCTGCCTGCTATACGTCCAAAAGGGCATCGGGTGAAAGCCGGAGGACGGGCGGGCGGGCAACCGATCCCAAGGCGGTCAAAAGAGACGGCCAGGTGTCGACCCTCCACCGGCGCTCCTGAACGCGGCTAATGCTCAACGAACATATCCAGGTCCCAACACAAACGTATCACCAAATTAACCAGCATCATCAACCTTTTGCTATAATACATACAGTTCTCGTCTGAAATATCTCTCCCGCCTCTCGATGACCGAAGATTATTTACATCAATCTCCAGGTTTCTTAATTGTACACGCGCTGGGTAACTTGAACCGACGATCTAGCTAGCTAGGTACATTTATCTGCGCTGGAAGTTGAGGTACTTGATGGCGAGGGCGAAGACGACGGCGAAGAGCACGCAGAAGCCCACCACCATGGTGGCGACCACGCCCAGGAAGTCGTGCCGGAACCCAAAGTGCTCCTCCAGGAACGCCACGACGGTGGTGGTCCTGATGCCGTCGGCCAGCAGCAGGGGCTGGTCCAGGTCGCCGAACTGGGAGGTCAAGAGCCCGTACAGCGTCCACGACACCGGGTTGGCCCAGTAGTACCACCTCCACCACACAGGGATCAGCTGCATTATTTGTTAATAATGGGAATTGTTAATCAAACAACACACAAGATGGTAAGTGAGGGTGCCATTGTCGTTTTCTGTCCAAATAGTACAAGAAGTGCACGTCGAGCAAGACAAGAAGCGTGTGCATCAGCATTCTACGAAACTATTGGAGAAAACAACGAAAATGAATCCATGTGCCTGTGCTGGTTTACAGACTGGATAAAAGAAATCCATGTGCTGGACAAGAAGCGTGTGCATCAGCATTATGCTAAGCTGAATATACTTCCAATGTCTTTTTCTTTTTGTTCAACAAGACTACGAAGATTTAGGCATGTGCTTGTGCTGGTTTACAGGCTGGATAAAAGAATTCCCTCTGTATTATTTTTAGACAAAACGAATACCCTCTTTGGAAGAAGAAAAAGGAAAGTTCGCAAGCCCAGTGGTCTTGTGCCCACGCGGTTGTGCACGGTGATGTCACTGATGTATGAAGCCCATATGGCCCGACACATTCTGTAAGGCCAGCCAAACGTATTAGGGCCCACCTTGGACAACTAACTTGCCTTGTCATGAAAGAAACTCATTGTTTTCCAAGCATATCCCATGGAATTGCTTATTCAACTCTAGAGTGCAAATAAGAACAAATCTTAGGATCATGCGTGTCAATTATTGGGTTGGATATTGTGCACTTCAAAAAATTCTCCCCTAGAAGATCAAAATACCTATCATATTCGATTTTCCCAACGGACTTCGACAGATAAACATACCCCCTAGGACAATCATATTCGGGCTGCCAAACGGGAAAGGAACTGAAAGTCCATGTAGGGCGGAAGTTACTGATTGGTTTTGCGAAGACGGCAAGAGGACGTTAGGTGCAAATCATGGGGGTGCAATTTCTTCCATACCTTTCTTGGGATCATGAATCCGCAGAAGAGATTCCATAGCGTGTAGAATGGGGCGGCAATGATAGGTGCAACCATATGGTTTGGAGTAATCGCCGTTGTCATCATGCCGTAGAAGGTGAAGTACAACAGGGTGAAGTACATGAAGAACAGAAACCACAAGAACTTCACTGCTGTCCACTCAAATGAGCCCAAACTGTAGAATATTGTACCATAGACAAGTGACTGCATAAGAATGTAAGGGAACTCCACGGTAACCTGTCAAAGAAAAGTGTGTTAAAAGTGTTTGTCATGATATGAGCACTAACTAGGCTGAGAGATTCAAATTTCTGGTCAGAAAATTTATGTACCAGAGAGAATGCGAAAGGTAATGCCGAATACATTCCAGCAGCTCGCTCTCTGTATGACACAAATCTTTCGATGGAAATCACAGGTTGAACCGAAGTGGCGTTAGTAATCCCTATGAAAAGAACTGCTGCATACATGGCACCCATGGCATTGAATATATCATGTTGGGTCTCCCTGGCAATTATAAAACGACATTAAGGTCAGCTGACTGCTAAGACCACTATGTACAGGTTCGCCGGGAAATTGGTATCAAAACATCAGAGGGCAATGCATACCTTCTAGAGCCAAATTTCCAGCAAATCGTCCCAAACATCAAGGAAATAATGACAGTGTAGAAGAATCGAACTGCGGTGTATTGAGGATTCCTCCAGTATGATAGGTTTTGCTTCCATAAGCAAGCAAGAAACTGAGCGCAAAATGGCTGAGCATACTTGGTAGAGAAAGTAAGCTCTTTCGCTTCAGTGTTCGGTTTGCTCAGGGTCTCAACGATTTCTTTGGTCTGCCTGAAATGCAATAAAAACATGTATGAGCAGCGGAAAGGTGACTATGAAACACGTGGTGAGATTAAAAGGGACTTGTGTTTACAGAAATAATTTCGACTGTCGATAGTATTCAGCAAAATCGACTCCAAGAATTTGCTCCATATGAGTGCTTGTGACCTCCAACATCCATGCAGCAGGATTATAACCATCAACGATTTTAGGCACTCCTGGAATTGCCTGCATGGCAACTTCAGTACGTAAGTACAGCGCTCTCGTCTAAGTTCCTTCAGGGAGTAAACACATACTGCAAGACATACCTCAAAAAACTCAACCAGGTTGCGTGATTTGGAACCCAATGGACCAGCATATATGAGTTGCCCTCCACGCTTCATAAACAAAAGCTGAGCAGCATACACATAAGTTAGGAGCGGACAATGGGGAATCTCAGTAGACCCTTAATAATACTAGTGCAAGATAAAATCATGCCAGTTTCATGTTTAAGATCAATGATACTTTCATAGACCTGTGGAGTGAAATTAATTTATGTGTCATGTTCAGTGTTAAAAACAGATATTTTTTAGAGAAAGCAACCTCGTCAAAGGACTCGAATATGTCGATACTTGGCTGATGGATGGTGCACACGATTGTCCGTCCTGTGTTAACAATATTCCGTACAGTTCTCATCACGATGGCTGCAGACCTAGCATCCAACCCCGATGTGGGTTCATCCATGAACACAATAGAAGGATTTGCCACAAGCTCCACAGCTATCGTCAACCTTTTACGTTGCTCTGTAGACAAACCATTAACTCCTGGTAAGCCAACAAGAGCACCACTTAATGGATTCAGCTCAACAAGTTCCATCACCTCTTCCACAAAAGCCTATCAAAAAAAATAGCAGGGATCAAAAGGACAGCATGATAATGTCTGGAACAAGGAAACACAGAACTTCAGCAGATGCTTACTCTCTGAGTGTCATCATTGACATGAGAAGGCAACCGAAGGCATGCCGAGTATAACAAAGACTCAATCACAGTTAAGCAAGGTGAATGGACATCATTTTGTTCACAATAACCGGATATCCTAGTGAAAGTCTCTTGGTTCTTAGGATACCCAGATATAGAGATGCTTCCTTCTATGAGTCCTCCAGTCTTCCGGCCAGCTAAAACATCCATGAGGGTGGTTTTACCAGCACCACTGACCCCAACAAGAGCTGTTAGAACCCCTGGCCTAAATGCTCCAGTGACATCAACAAGCAACTGCAGGCGGTCTTCTGCTATACCTTGTTTTTTCAACTCCTGATAGCAAAAGTGGATGAGTGCATGAATTATACAGATACTTTTGAACATTTTCTGTCATACATATGGGGCTACCTCTGACATACCTCTGGTACATCAACGTAGTAGTTTATATTCTTAAAGCACATCGAAAGGGGCTGAAAGGGTAACACCATGCCCTTTTGTTCCTTGAGCTTAAGCCCTGGAACACAGTTAAGAAAAGGAGATTGGGAGTCAAACTTAGTAAAAAGTCAAAATATCTTGTGGCTGTAAGAACTGGGTCCAAATAATTCATTTATCTAGCATTACCATTTTGTGAAGTTGAGTGGAGGTAAGATCTCAGCTCTAGGGATACTCTATCACTCTTCCTCCTAGAATCCATGTGTCCAATTGCATCCTTGGACACAACAGCTTGCATATTCCCAATTGCTGTCAAGCATAATCACTTGTGAGAATGAGAAAGTATTTTGAATAAGTTCATTTTTTATTAAAAAAAATTTTGGGGCTGAAAAAGTCTTAAGTTTTTTAGGTCTTAGAAGGTAGTATAAACTTACGGTTGAGAATTGTCAAGAACAATGTAAATAAGGCATTCAAAACAACCGTGTAACCTAACAAGGCTCCAACCCCGATCCAAAACCAGTACTTTTCCTTGAATAATCCATATCCAGTGAGTACAGCTTCACCTAATGTGATGTTTGTGTCTGCAAATGGCTGCCATTAAACCAAAATAGAATGAGTATCAGCTACAAATTCTGATCTATGCCAGGCTAATAAGAAAAAATTCTCGGTAAAAACTCCATATTGCAGGTTCATAATAAGAATATAATGTTTTGGCGTTCCACATCATTACAGCCACAAATATCCATGTGTATCTGATGGGTTGTTGTTGCATACAACCAAATTAAGAAAATATAACAGATTGCTGCCACGATGTGCCTTCCATCCTCGGGAAAGATTAAAATCAAGTGTTACCTTGCTCCAAGAATGCCCATGGAATTCATTTACTGATATAGCATTTTGTGCATACATCATAGGAGAAATCCAATAACCCCAAATCCACCAGGCTGGTATGCTTTCTGTTAGATAGTAAGAAACAGATTGCAACGTGTTAGATGTATAATTTCGAAATATACTATATGATAACGTTTGAGAGAAGTCAACCTTTGGTTATGATGAATCCTCCAAGAATCATTACAACCAACAAAGCAAACGAGCCAAAGGTATTAGCAACTATCATATTTCGGCCCAAAGATGCCATGACTCGGAAAAGAGCCAAAGATGTCTGGTGCAGAAAGAAAAGCAACAAAAATTGTCCCAGAAATCTGCACATGAAAAATTAAGATCAATCTTCAAACGGAACGATCTCGGAAGCTCTGAACAGAAAGCACAATGAACAAAGCCGATGTCATATCAGTTACCTTGTGAATTGGGGATCATAACCAACGACATAATATGTTACAAGTGTCCACATTCCTGATTCGATAAGTGAGGTTGGAATGCTCAGGATCCAAGAAGGAAGCGTAAAAGCCCATGGTGGGTAGAAGTGCAAGTCTCTGTGCTTGTAAAGAACAGGAAGCTTCGTCACCAACATTGAGACTTCAGTAAAGCCGTTGAATAGAATCATCACTATTGCAAAATAGAGGGCTCCAAGATAAATAATCCCATCATCAACTGAATCATGGTGCATTGTTGTTCGAAAAAATACCGTCATTGTGATCATGGCCACAAGTAGAAGCTGGCACAAATAGATCATGTTAGAACATCTTTGATTGATTGTGGACAGGATTCAGGGCAACTTGCACCAACGGATAGTATACCATATGTTGATATATCACCGTGACATACTGTAATCTAGTTTAAGACCAAGGTACAGAACTTCAGACTGGATATAACATACAGTTAAGCATGCTAGGATAACAGTCATGCACCAACTCAGAAAAGGTACAACCATCTGTGTGAACTCTCACACTTAACATTTTCGTTTGCTATATAGTTGCATTAGCAAGGCCAATATAGTCCTTGATTTTTATTTTGAACCAGTTCTATCCACTATTCTGCATACACTTTGGGTGTCAATTATCAAACGGTTACAGTCGCCCTGTGCATGCATCTATTGTATGACAACAAAATAAATGGCAAGCTAATGCAGTTCAGTTTTACGCTGCTAAAGAACAATAGAAATATGGTAAAAGTTCTCATATAAATAATCTAGCCCCTAAGTTGCTGGACTCTAGTTTTGAAATCTTAGATATCATAGTTGCTTGCAGATAATCGTGTCTTTGACATATCTGATTAAATGTTATAATCTAATATCTAGTTAGCATTAATTCATAGTGAAAACTTATACCCTATAGTATATGACACTACACCCTGCAATTGTGCAGGTCAATCAGCTAACTTATTCTTACTTCTAAGTGTCATGGTACTAGTCTGCAAGATGCATCTTCTAGTTGAAAATACCTGAATGAATTTAAAGACGTAGATGAATGAGTTCCTTTTCATCAGCAGCCGCTGCCACTGGAAGTTGGACTTCAGAATCTCGAGCCTCTTGACACCATATTTTGATGTTGAAAGAGCAGCAGGATGATTGTGTTTTCTATTGTATGGCCTATCTAATTCCTCATGCAACCTCTTTCCAACAATAAATGTTTTAAAGGCTTCAGCAAATTTTGATATGGACACAAACTGGTATGGATAATCATATTGGCACCAGTATTGCTGTTGATCTTTCTTGGACAATACCTGCGACACAAGAAACGTGAATATATAAGGAAAAACTCAGTTATAAATCAAAAAACATAGAAATAGTAGAATTGCTTACTTCTTGCAAAAAATCAGCCACATTTTTTCTCTCAGGGCACCTGAATCCCATTGCAGCAAAAAAGTCAACAGCATATTCACGTGGTCCCTGGTATACAATTTGGCCTTCAGATATAAGAAGGACATCATCAAATAGCTCATAAGTTTCTGGAGCAGGCTGCAGCAGGGATATGATTGTAGTGCCATCCAAAGCATGTGTGGAATGCCTTAGGTACTTGATTATCTGATGTGTGGTTGCACTATCAAGGCCAGTTGAAATCTCATCCATGAACAAAACACGAGCAGACCCCACTAGCAATTCGCCTGCAAAAATAACCAATATCAGCACAGAAACTCACCACAGAAAGCTTTTAAATCTTGCAATGGTCCAAGCTCTGTGACCAACAGCGCCAAATACCGCAAATATAAATAATTTTTTAGTAGCTAATTATGTAAACTAAAAATAGTAGCTCATTGTCTAAAATAAATAATAGTAGCATGTGTCAACCTGTTGTCAGGCGCTTCTTTTGTCCCCCAGAGATTCCTTTGATCATTTCATCTCCGACAATGGTATCGGCACATATGTCCAGCCCTAAAATCTTGACTAGAGCAAAATTAGCAATTCAGAAATCTCACCAGAATCAGGTAATCAAGGTGTTATAAAAGAAGGATTGGAGAACAACAAAAACAATTAAAGGACCGTGAGGATGAACTTTTGAAAATCAAAAATCAAGAATATCATTACCTTCCCTGAAAACATCAAAACAACCTTTCAAAAAAGGGTAGTAACTAGCACAATGTTTTAAAAAATGTAGTAAACTGGAATCTGCACCATCTAATCTATACCACAACACAAATGAAGAGTAGTTTTCTCTGCAAATAACATGAAGTATTTTGACCTTGCATTGCACTTATGCACAATTTTTCAACATCGATACGACATGATCAACAACCCTGACTATCTAGGCCCACATGCATAAAACAAGCAGGTCAAAAAGGAGATTAACACGATAAATCAGGAAAAACGATGAGATAAAAGTAGATAATAAAGCATGACAGGTGCCAGATAATGCACGCACGCTACAACAGACGAGTCTAAATATACGTATGGCAAACATGTAAGACTGGCCAAAGTAAAAAAGCAAATGACTGAAAGAGGGACGTCGCATACCTTCATTATATACTCAGCCACAAGACTTGTCTGTTTACCTTCAAGAGCCAATGCCTGATAAATAGAAGAAATTATGATGCAAGCACAGATGAAATGATGTTGGTACGCCCAAAGCTAGGTGGATATATTGTACCTTCATGAATACATCAAGGTCCTCATCAGGCTTTATCCCAGCATTCTTTTCTCTCCTCAAAAGTTCAACGAGCATATCTACAAGGCGGCGATGTCAAAAGGGAAATTATCAAGGAACAATAGCAGTGACATTCTGGTGCAGCAACCTACCATACTGTATGCCAACCCCCTGACATCGCCCAGCAAACTCCAGGGTTTCTCTGACAGTCATCTCTGAAGCATGCCAGTCTTGCTGACTTACATAAGCAGATGTTCGTTGAGGCACAAATTCATTTAGATGGTGGCCGTTGTAAGTAATGCTCCCAGACATCTGCAGTTAGTGATGATAGTCAGTACTAATAATATATCATTTCAGATATTGGACCAGGCTAATTATTCCTGTCGGAATAGTTACAACAGAGAAACAGTGTTCTAATATGACAGAGATGAGTGACTGATCAGGTAATCATTTTCAGGCTACATGAGAACAATATACCACTCAAGTGATAAAAACAAATTCTGTCCAAACTGATCAGATAGCTAAGATTTGCTCATCATGTTGTCACAAGACTTAAAAAAACAAATCTAATTGATCTGTTATCACACCTTTAGTCCAGGACCGAGTCGTCCGGCAAGGGCTAGAAGCAGGGTAGTCTTCCCCGAACTTGGAGGGCCCAAAAGCAGTGTCATTCTGGAGCAAGAAAAAAATCAAATTTTATCAGAACTTGTTTTTTATTTCACTGAGAATTCTATCAGAGCTTAGTGAATGCACCAGAAAGCAGAACTTAATCTCCGACTGTACCTTGAGGGGCGAATGATCCCACTAACGTTATCCAATATGGGCAATTTCACCCTTCCCCCTCGGTAGATCCTCAGATGCCTCAGAAATGCCTGGATTTCAGCATGGAAATAAAAGTAAGAACCTGGACAGTCGATAGTACATTGGCAATTGCTCTGCTTGAACAAATGATTCGTCGCAGGGCTCTTATTTAGGTACAAGAATATAAACCCCAGCTTCACACACAGTAAAACTGCGGTGGTAAATGGTAACCAATATTACTTTCACAGCTGGGAGAATTACTGAAAGAACTGGGAGGCAAGGAAATTAAAGTTTGTAATTCCAGGTGTGGATCACGGGCCAACCTCTGTCATGTTGCATATGAAGTTGGGGATGGTGGGCAGCGCCCTGCTGCCGACATGCACGTAGGCGTTCACCGTCAGGTCCTCATACCGCACTTCGATCTTGGGGAATTCTATGTTCACCCTGCAGAGAACGACACAAAGCATCTCAGTAAAAAGCAGGATCAAAATATATTTTGCACTGGAAAGTGGAAACCAAAACCGTTGCAACTATAGGGGCTGCAACTAGTGGAGTGGGCAGCAAATCTGCAGCTACCAGTACGCTAGCGAATATGACGAAAAGTCGGGCCGTTTGGGCCCACGTGTCAGCCACTCCAACCATGCCAGCCGATCTGGAAGTCTTTTTCCAAACAAGCTGGTGCCAGCAGAAACCTGCGAGCTTCTCCCACTGGACTAATGAAGATCATGCAGCCGGCATGGAGATGGAGCAGCGGCAATCTCTTCCTAGCCCGGCCGGGCCGGTAGATGCGGTGGTTGGGCCGACGAGTCAGACACTGCCGGCAGCAGTGGGACCCCTTAACCAGACACCGCAGGGAACGCAACTGGCCCAAGCAGGCGCTTCATTCGCAGAGCACACAGATACCAAGGAGGAAAGCACGCACGAACGCAGGATGGCGACGGGCGTCCATGCGGCAGCAAAATGTAGTATGTACTACAGTACTAGGTAGGGTTTCTGGAGTACTCACGCGTCGAATCGGGCGCGTATGCGGCGGAAGAACTGCTCGGCGTCGCCGGAGTCGGCGAGTAGCCGGTCGACGAGCGCGGTGCGGTCGCCGGAGGAGAGGCCGGTGACGTCGACCTCGCAGAGCGCGTCGTCCCCCTCCTTGTTGACGGCCGCGGCGCTCCCGGCGCGACGGCGGGCGAGCGGAGCAGGCCCCTCCTGGCGCGGGCGACGGTGGGGAGGCGCTGCAGGGCGGCCCAGCGCAGCGCCTCCTGCTCGTCCTCCGCCTCCCGCCACGACCCGGACCGCGCGAACGGCGCCTCCGCCGCCGCCCACATCTCTCCGCCCGGCCCGACAAAACCCTACCCTCTCGCCGCAGCGGCAGTAAGTAAGTATACGTAGCAGCAAATGGTGGGTGGTCGTGCGGTGGTAGAGGGGGGATTTATGGAGGGGTGTCCTCTACTCGCTCGCTCGGAACAGTGGCAATGGTGGATGGCTGGATCCACCGACTCGCCGCATTTATGGCGCGCCGCGCGTTGGCTGTACTGCTACGGTGGAGTGGCCCCTCTCTCTAGTAAAATCGTCCGTTGTTGGGAAATTTGGTTTCATCTGGGCGGAGCGGAAGACGGAAGCAAACCGAAAGACAGGGAGGGAAAGGCGACAGCCTGGCTTTTGGCCGTAGACCGTTCGGTTTGGTCCGTTCGGGCCACCCACTCCTCTGTACGTATGTGATTTCACTCAGTTTCTAGAGATTATTAGTAGGAGTATCATGGACACAAGTGAGCCCATTTAGGATTGCTTAAACCTCACTCAGTTACGCCATTTACTGGCCCATTTAGTTTTGTTGTCATGGTACTCTCTATTTTAATGTACGAATTATCTAACTAGGGGACGTGCCCCAGGAACCGCTCCCGTCCGGCGCGCGTCAAGATTCATGGGCAGCGCGATCGAACGTCGCGCGCGTCACCGCGACCGGTCTCCAGATTTAACGGGCGCGGGTGGTGGACCCGTTATTTTCTTCCGACCACGTAGTGGGTCCCACCCGTCAGCCTCTGTTTTTTCGAATATCGGTATGCGTGCAAATCAGCTGCGTTATCGCTTCGCCGCCCCCCATTTCCCCCACGCTCTCCTGTCGTTACCGTTCTCGGCGGAGGCAGCGGCGATTTCTGGCTAGGGTTTGCGAGTTCGCCGGATTTGGCCGGCGGTTCGGCGAACGGAGGGTCGGCGCGGTGAGTACTTCTTCTCCGGCTCCTCCTCTCGCACGCGCGCGTCCGATTTTTTCGCTTCCTAACTGCTAGAGCTCCGTCGCGAGTAGAGGGATTGCGAGTTAGCCGGATTTGGCCGGCGGTCCGTCGAACGGGGGGTTCGACGCGGTGAGTACTCCTTCTCCGGCTCCTCCTCTCGCACGCGCGCCTCCGTCAGTAGAGGGATTTTGGGGGGTGGTGAGAGATGGTTCATGCGCCCGCCATGGACGGTCAGAGCTCCGCCGCGAGTGGATCTGGCTCGCTATGTTGGAGATTCTGGTTTTGATTTTTGTCTCGGGGTGTGGGTTTTCTCCTGTGAGCGGTGATGTGCTTGCCGTGATGCTTATGGGATTTTGGGTGGCGGCGATTTTTGGTTTACCGGTAGCGAGGTGAGTTTGCTGTCGTGGGGTGAAGCTAGTGGTGGTTCTCCAGTGTTCAAGAAGCGTGGCAAATTTTGCTTGTACATGCGGCAAGTAAAGAGGAATTTCTCTGGGTTTTTTCGGCACTAGCGATAGGTTCCTGGATGCTGAGTTCTTGGATGTGCTCACAGTTGGTATGATTTTTCTGCAGAGCAACAGTTAAGGCTGTGTCATAATGGGTAGACGCAGGAAAGCTCCGAGCAACGACGAATGCGATGGAAGAGTCATGGGTCCAATGGTGAAGAAGGTTTGTGCACAAAACCTGCATAATCATGCAAAGATGCATACATAAGTTACCTGTCTACCTTGGTTGTCCATATTTTTACCATGTGAACTTTCTGACAGTAAGATTTTTTTGACATTAGTGTATGTGACCATGTAAATTCAGCATGCCACCTAATTGGTTTTTTCTGGTAACTAAGCACAATGTGTCTGGCAACGAAAGGCGCAAGTGATGGTAACTGTTTTAATTTACGCTAGTTTCTGGCCTACACCTTTGGTTTTTCCTGTCACTTTTTTCATTCCTTGTTACATGGTAATTCAGTGTACATTATGTGGCAACAGTACATACATTTTTACCGGGGGAAAATTTATGTTACTAATTTTTTACATAAGTTTTTGTGACGATGTAAGTTCATCATGCTTACCTAATTGTTATTTTCTGGTAACTAAGTATTCTTGGGGTGGCAACTTCCTATTATAAATGCTAATTTTTGTGTATTATACGGCAACAATAGTATTCATATTTTTTTGTGGCCATTTTTTATGAGTAGGTAGCCATGTTATTTGTAGCATATCCTTCTTTAATTTCTGGCAGTTGTATGCTTTTTGCTTTAGGTTTTTACTTACCTTCCTTTTTGGTCTGTTTTTTTCACCCATGTGTACATAGGCGAAAGCTGGCGTGAATAGGAATAGGGCTTCTTCATTTGGACTTGTGAAGCTCTATCCTCATTTGGAGGATAAACAGAAGATCATGATTAGAGATGATCTGAAGCAGGGTACCCTACTGGATATAAAATGTGATCAGCTGAGCAATGCTTTACTAGCATGGGTGACCAAGTTGTATTGTCCTAAGGATAGGGCTCTTATTATCCCTGGGCGTGGAAGCATCCCTCTTAACGAGCAGGTTGTCTATGAGACCACAGGCTTACCTAGGGGCAGACTCACTGTCCCATACTATGTTGACTATAAATAGAGGATGGGTTAGTCAAGGAGCTATTCCCAAATGACGGCAACAGGCCAAAGTTAACTAGGGTTGCCGAGCTTTTAGCTGGGTACAAGGAGGCAGATGAAAAATTCAAGAGGTTGTGGATGGTATATGTTACCTGCGGTTTTCTGGCACCGACCACTGGAACCAGAATTAGCAACAAAGTTTACCCCATGCTGATGAGCATTTTTTCTTTGCCAGTGAACATGTTTTTCTTCTTAATCTGCATTATTTTTACCCCAAAGTTATTTGACAAGTGTGTTCAATTTTTTTTTCAGGTAAACGTTGCTGGTTTTGGAGATTATAATCTATGCAAATTTGTTGCCGATTACATGCATGAGAGTTTATCAAGTGGGAAGTTCAACAATGCATGCTTGCTTTGCATTTTGGTAATGCAATCTCACACTCAGTTATGTCTGTGAAGATTTTTTGCATGGGCAACTTTTTTTACTAATCATGATTTCTGATGATGTTTTCAGTTAAAATACATCTCCTCCCTCAATTGCGATGATTACGTAGTTGACTTGGGGGAATCAGAGTTTGGGATTAATCTATGGACGAGACAGGCAGTTGAGGCAATAGCTGCTTTGGACACACAGGACGATGATCCTAATTCATTTGGCAAACTTCAGGTAAGGATGAGGCGGAGCACAACTTTTTTGTGATACTTTTTTTGAGTTTCATCTGTTCACACTGCGAAATTTCTTTTCTGTAGCTAAAGGAAGAGTTCGGTGCGAAGCTAGAGCTTTTTGGTGGACCAGCTGGGTTTGAGAAGTGGATGACCCACAATACACACCATAGTTGTAGCGCGGAGGTAGGTGCACATAATCTGGCAACCATCTATGCATGTGATCGCAATTAAGCATTTTTTTAAAACTGGCAACTAGTTTTCTGCATGATGTTACCCCCACCTGTGTGTAAAACTGGCAAAACCTTTTTGTTTTCTGTGAATATTTTATAAACTGGCAACCAAGTTTTCATGTGGTGGTAATTAATGAGATTTTTAACTGGCAACTAGGTGTGTGTGTGACGGTAACCCCCGAGTAGGCATTTAAGTTTTTTTAAGCTGGCAACCAAGTTTTCATGTGGTGGTAATTAAGGAGATATTAAGCGGCAACTAGGTGTGTGTGTGACGGTACCCCCCCCCCCCCCCCCCAAGTAGGTGATACGTGCATTTTATATCATCATTTATATAACTTTTAGTATCATACTAGAATGTTATTTGCATGATTATATGATTGTTTCTACATGTTTTAGATGATTTTGGGGACTTTCATACAAAGTCCCTATTTTTGGTATTTAATTTCTGGGAGGCAGAAAACCTCCTTTTTCTTGTCTTTAATGTTTCAGGAGCTACAGGACCTCAAATAATAAAAGGAAAAATACTGCGTCAGTTTTTCATCGGGAGAAAGGCAGAGGGAAGAAGACCGAAGAGAGGAGAGCCACGAGGGCCAAATGGGGGTGGCCCACGCGGCCCATGTACCTGGCCGCGTGGGACCCACCAAAGGTGCCTCGGGCACCTCCTCGCCTGGGGCTTTTTAGCACGCCTTCGTCTCGCCCGAAAAGTAACGCCCTAATTTTTCCAAGTCCATCCGAGGTCGCGGCGGCGGCGAAACTCCTGATCCCTTCCGAGGGGGGTCAGATCCTGCTGCTCCGGAACTCCGGAGAAGGGGGAAATCATCGTCATCGTCATCACCTCTCCTCCTTGGCGTGGGAGGAGGCCTCTACATCATCACCCCCATCAAGACCAGCACCATCACCATCATCATCACCGTGATCCACTCCGTTCCCCTCGCAGTTTGAGAGTTGCTATACCCTAGATACTTGTCTTGTGCTACTATTCATGTTTGTGATTGAGTACTTGTCATTATTTGGTGGTGAAGTTATAATTTCAGATTGTGTTGTACCACTTATGCCACTGATTATGATCATGTTCGCACGTTGTGAGTAGTTCCCGTATGTTCCTGAGGGCATAGGATGAATTGGCATGATTTATATATGACATGTGTTGGTATTTTGTCAAGAGTTTATCTTTTATGTGATTCTATGATGGTGTTGTGCGAACGTCGACTGCACAACACTTCACCTTATGGGCTCATAGGAGAACACCGTAGTGTAATGAATTGATGGAGACTTGGGAGGACACGTAAACCTGAGACCGAGTCATGAAGTTATATTATGAGGGTATTAGTATCGGGGACCTTAGAGTGTAATGCTATGGTGGGACTTTAGTCTTAATAATTCTTGTGCAGTCATTTGCTTGGCCACATGATCCATCATAAGGGGTTGTAGTTTATTTATTTAGCTATACCTAATTATGGCTCCGTCCAAAGAGGATTAAAACTTGACAAGATATTCAACGTGTTGTTTAATAAATCTCTATGCCTAGCATCATCCATGCCGCCCTCGGGAACGTTTGCCACATATAAGTTACACATCACTTGAGCTTGTCCTTTGCCACATAAGAGGATTGGGCTTTCTCTCTTTGAGAGCTTTCACTTGCTACTATCTGTTATCTGCTTGCAATTATACAACTGAAAATACCAAAAACACTGCATCTTTTATTGTTTTATTTATCAATCTTACTAACCAATACCTTCAGCTCCTCGTGGGTTCGACAACCTTTTCTAATTGAAAGGTACTACAATTGATCTCCTGCACTTGGGAGCCATCAAGATACTTTTCTGGCGCCGTTGCCGGGGAGCGTAGCGCTATTGGTAAGAAGTTTGGTAAGGAAACTTGAAAGCTGTTTATCTCATTGTTACTATGGCATTTATGAATCGTGCCTCGCTGCATCTTGCTCTATATGAAAGTGCTTATGCCACTACTGCAAAGGTGGTTGAAACTACTGTGTCTGAGGTACCTAAAGTGGGATTAAAATTCCCATGGTCATGTTAAAAGAGTTATGAAAAATCCATTTACAGGAGATGGAACTAAGTCGGCACGCGAGCACATGGAAATAATTGAGGACATATGTGGCTTATTCAGACTACCTGGTATTTCAGAGGATCAGGTAAAAAGGAAGCTATTGTATTTGTCTTTATCTGGTAATGCTCGTGATTGGTACAGGTCTTGGATGAAGAGGTCCAGAATGAATGGAGTATCTTGAGGAAGGTTTTCTTTCTTAAATATTTTACTCCTAAAGAAGCTTATGATAACCGCTGCTATATATTCAATTTCTGGCCACATCTGGGAGAGAGTATTACTCAAGCTTGGGGGAGGTTAAAGGAACTCCTTCGCAAGAATCCATGTCATGATCTTACAAGGAAACTTATATTGATAAACTTTTATGTGAGACTACCTATGAAGCACAAGGAGATTCTGGATAATTCATCTGGTGGAAGTTTTACTAATAACACTGAAGAAGAAGCATGGAATTTATTGGAGACTATTTCTGAAAATACTAGCCACTGGGATCTTGATAAAGGTAATGAGCCATATTTTGATTATGAATATTCATGTGTAGAGAATTTCTCTACTTCTATTCTGTTTAAAAATCTGAGTGATACTTTTGGTCTTGATCCTTATGTTATAATTGAAATAGCTAAAGGTTTTGCTGATCATATCTGTGTTCCAAAAAGTGGATTTGAAGTTTATGTTGAACCTGTTAAACAATCTATTGTTGTTCCTAAAGTTATTAAACAGGTTGAACCAATGTCATCTGTGACAATTGAGGAGTATGTTGAACCACCTCCATTTCCAAACCAAGTTAAGGAGAATTTACTTAAAGCTGTTACTAACAAGAGTAACAAAAGATGTTCTCAGCCTTATGAACAGGTGGAAGTCAACACTCAAATTTCTGTTATCAAGCAACTAAATGAAGAAGACCCAGTGGATGTTTATCTATGTGAAGATGCTACCAAAGTCATCAAAGGTAATTCGGCCAAAGTTGGGAAACCTGTTATATCATGCTCTATTGGGACTTCAAGTTATCATGGTCTATGTGATATTGGAGCAAGTATTAGTGTCATTCCATATTCTCTTTATCTTGAGATCAAGCCTGATATTGATCCCATTGTTATGGAAGAGACAGGTATGACAATTCAACTTGCTAATAAAGATTATATTAGTCCATTTGGAATTGTTAGAGATGTTGAAGTATTGATTGGCAAAATAAAATACCCTGCTGATTTTATTGTGCTTGGTTGTCCTCAAGATTCATTTTGTCCTATCATTTTTGGTAGACCTTTCTTACATACTGTTGGTGCTGAAATTAATTTGCCTAAAGAGAAAGTGTTTATTAAATGTGCTGGTGAGAAACTTGAATTTAACTTTTCCAAATTTGCTGATAAACATGTTGAGAAAGAGCCAATTCCTAATAATTTAATTGAAACTCTTGCTCATATAGCTGTAGCTTCAACTGATGTTGTAGAACGTTATATGCTTAATCAAGATGAACCATTTAATGATGAGGAAAAAGAGGCTTTGGAACAAATATTATGGCAACAACCACCACAATTACAATTGCATATCCCACCTGATAATTTAGGAGTGCTACCACCACCTAAAGGGGATCCTAGTTTTGAATTGAAACCTTTGCCTGCAAATCTGAAATATGCATATTTGGATGAGAAGAGCATATATCCTGTCATTATTAGTGCTAACCTTTCAGCTGAAGAGGAAGAGAAATTACTTGATGTGCTAAAAGCTCACCGACCAGCCATTGGATACTCTCTTGATGATCTTAAAGGTATAAGCCCCGCTCTATGTATGCATAAAATTAATCTGGAGGAAGATGCAAAACCTGTTGTTGATTTTCAACGCCGCCTCCATCCAAAAATGAAAGAAGTGGTAAGAAAGAGGTAATAAGACTTATTGAAGCTGGTATCATTTATCCTATAGCTGACAGTAAGTGGGTTAGTCCTGTTCATTGTGTTCCTAAAAAGGGTGGAATGACTGTTGTTCCAAATGAAAAGGATGAACTTGTGGCTCAACGTACTGTAGTTGGTTATAGGATGGTTATTGATTTCAGAAAATTGAATAAAGCAACTCGAAAAGATCATTATCCATTGCCATTTATTGATCAAATGCTAGAAAGGTTATCTAAACACTCTCACTTTTGCTATCTAGATGGTTATTCAGGTTTCTCGCAAATTCCTGTCCATAAGGATGATCAAGAAAAGACCACTTTTACTTGCCCATATGGTACTTTTGCTTACAGGAGAATGCCATTCGGTTTATGTAATGCTCCTGCTACTTTTCAAAGATGCATGAATGCTATATTTGCTGATTATATTGAAAAGATAATGGAGGTTTTTATGGATGATTTTTCTGTGTATGGTACTTCCTTCGATAATTGCTTGTTCAACCTTAACAAAGTTTTACAGCGTTGTGAAGACCAACACTTGGTTCTTAATTGGGAGAAGTGTCACTTCATGGTTACTGAGGGTATAGTTCTTGGGCATAAGATTTCTGGAGAAGGAATAGAAGTTGATCCAGCAAAGATTGAAGCTATTGAAAAACTACCATATCCAAGGGACCTCAAAGGTATAAGAAGTTTTCTTGGGCATGCAGGTTTTTACCGTAGGTTCATTAAGGATTTCTCCAAAATATCAAAACCTCTAACCAATCTTCTGCAAAAGGATGTTCCTTTCTCTTTTAATGATGATTGCATTGAGTCCTTTAATATTTTGAAGAATGCTTTAATCACTGCTCCCATTATTCAACCTCCTGATTGGAACTTGCCTTTTGAAATTATGTGTGATGCTAGTGATTATGCAGTTGGGGCTGTTTTGGGCCAACGTGTTGATAAGAAACTGAATGTTATTTATTATGCTAGTAGAACACTTGATGCTGCTCAAAAGAATTATGCTACAACTGAGAAAGAATTTTTAGCAGTACTGTTTGCTTGTGACAAGTTTAGACCTTATATTACTGATTCAAAAGTCACAATACATACTGATCATTCTGCTATTAAATACTTGATGAATAAGAAAGATGCTAAGCCTAGACTAATAAGATGGGTACTTCTATTGCAAGAATTTGATTTACACATTGTTGATAGGAAAGGGGAGGATAATCAAGTTGCTGATCATCTCTCTAGGATGGAAAGCATACCTGATGATCCTATTCCTATTAATGATAGCTTTGTTAATGAACAACTTGCAATTGTTAATGTTTCTAGTGCTAAAGTTGCATCTCCTTGGTTTGCCAACTATGCAAATTTTATTGTTGGTAAAGTTTTGCCTCCACACTTCACTTCTCAACAAAGAAAGAAATTCTTTTATGATCTTAGACATTATTTTTGGGATGATCCTTTCCTCTATAAGAAAAGTGTGGATGGTATTATTAGACGTTGTGTACCTGAGCATGAACAACAGGCTATTATAAGAGATTGTCATGACAGTCCCTATGGAGGGCATCATGCAGGAGATCGCACAGGAGCAAAGGTATTACAATCTGGTTTCTATTGGCCTACTTTATTTAAGGACTGTGCTGAATATGTTAAATCTTGTGATAAATGTCAAAGAGTAGGAAACATTGGTAGGAGGAATGAAATGCCTATGAATTATTCATTGCCACTTGAACCATTTGATGTGTGGGGTTTTGACTTTATGGGTCCTTTCCCAGAATCAAAGACAAAGCATACTCACATTTTGGTTGCAGTTGACTATGTTACAAAGTGGGTGGAAGCAATTCCAACCAAAAGTGCAGATCATGCCACAGCAATGAAGATGCTCAAGGACATCATTTTCCCCAGGTTTGGTGTTCCTAGGTTCTTAATTACTGATGGTGGTTCTCATTTCTTGCATGGTGTTCTTAGAAAAACTTTGGCAAAATATGATGTTAACCATAGAATTGCATCTCCTTATCATCCTCAAACAAGTGGGCAAGTTGAATTAAGCAATAGGGAAATTAAACTCATTTTGGAAAAGACAGTGAATAAGTCTAGATCTGATTGGCCAATTAAGATTAATGATGCTTTGTGGGCTTATAGAACTGCTTTTAAAAATCCTATGGGAATGTCTCCTTATAAAATGGTTTATGGAAAAGCTTGTCACTTACCTGTTGAACTAGAACATAAAGCTAGATGGGCTATTAAACAACTGAACTTTGATTTTAAAACTGCGGGAGAAAAGAGAATTCTTGACCTAAACCTACTTGACGAATGGAGAAATGAAGCTTATGAAAGTGCCAGGATGTTTAAAGAAAAAGTTAAGATTTGGCATGACAAGAAAATTAAGAAAAAGGAATTCAAAGTAGGTGATCAAGTTTTATTGTACAACTCTCGTTTCAAGTTTTCTGCAGGGAAGCTAGCTTCAAAGTGGCAGGGACCATTAGTGATACAGGAGGTGTACCGTTCAGGAGCTATCCGTCTTCACGGTGACATGAAAGGTAAACCTCATGTAGTCAATGGACAACGCCTTAAACCTTATATTGCAGGAAAGAGCTTCATCGGAAGGGTGGAGGAGTTGAATTTACAAACACCGGAAGAGGTAATTGAGAGAAACCGTGCAGTTCCAGAAACCCTAAATCAATAGAAGGTAACTTTTGTGTTGGAAAGTTTCTCGGAATTGCATAAAATTTTACGGAGGTCAATTTTTATGGAAATCATCGTATGGGACAAGAAAACTGGACGAAACGGAGACCCGAGGGAGAAAAGAGAGGGGCCCACGCGGCCCAAGTACCTGGCCGCGTGGGGCTATCCCTTTTCCACCTCGGAGTCCTTTTCGTCTCGTTTTCGATCCCGACGCTTCGTCTTGACCTAAAAACCCTCAATATATACCCCTCTCTGCCGATCTAATCTCGCACCGAGCGTTCTCGAGCGATCTTTGTTTCTGTTGTTTCTGCCTGTCAGGTTTTAGCCATGTCTTGCTCCGGATCCAACCAAGAGGGGGAGAGCTCTCCCAAGGAGGGTGTTGTGAACCGCTACCTCAACTCCGTGATGACACCACCGAAGACCGTGTGCTTCAAGGAGGGCGTGATGCTCGTGGAGGAGGTGAAGGCTCCCAAGGCCACCGGCACGGTAGAAAGGCTGGATGAGTTGAGGACAAGACCTTCAGGTATGGCACTGTGGTTTACCGCAGCCTTGATGCTCACCACTTCATGAACCTGGAGCTGGAAAGAAGGTTGAAGAGTACAAGAAAAGGCTTGAAGATCTGGAAGATAGATACAAGGACGTCATCGACAAGTGGGAAAGTTCCAATGCTTCATGTGGGATTAGAGAACCAGAACTGTGAATATGAAGAACGCTTCAAGAAGATTGCAGCAGCTGCCACCCTCAGGTACAATGATCCACCTACATCTTTCCGTGATGGAAGGCCTTTCCATGGAAGATGGCTGAATGGGAGAAGAATATGAGAAGGAGGAGCTGCAGCAAAGAAAGACTGCAAACGTCAAGCTTGGGGGAGTTCCACCTAGTCTTTATCTCCACTAGTTTATCATATCTATCTAGTCATGGTGTGTTTGCTTTTATCGTTTAGTTATCAATATCTCTTAGGCGTGTGTGAGCTCATGGAGCATTATCATGTATCCCTATCTATGGTTTATCAATGAATATTAAAGTATGGTGTCATCCATGATTCTCTTGTTTGGGATTTATGGGTAACACTCATGCAAATGAGCGTGGCATATTTAGAATTTCAATCACATCTTGCCTTGAAATTAATTAACTTGAGTATGTTGGACAATTATAGAATTATCTCAATATAGAAGAAGTAAAAAGACTTGTGAATTAATAGTTTGAGGTTAAGATATAGTCTTGTAGGATAAGAAGTTGAGAAGACTTAATGAAAAGGATATAAAACACTCTTGTTACAACCTAGTATCTTTTGAGCAAATTAATGATCATGGATATTTCAATACTTATGCTCTTGAATGTGAATGAAAGGAAGGCACCTGAAATTTCAGCTAGCCATGGAAAGTGTAAGAAAAGGGTTGTGTAGAGCATGGGAACTTGATTGAGATATCCATGACTAAAGTTTGCACTAGTTACTAGTCAAGCAAGAGTGATAACAATTTTTATATCTATCTGTCTTTTCATTTGTCTTCTTTTGAACTTGTTATCCAATGAGAGTTTATCTTGTCTTTGAATTTCAGCAAAGTATAAAAGATTATAATGCTTGCCATGAAGAGCAAAAGCATGTGAAAAACAATATGATTCGATTGTCCAACATACAATGGTTATTTGCTTTCAAAAGTAAGGGGTGATTGCTAGAGTTCTACTTATGTTGCCCTCATATGTATGAGTTTTAGATCATTAATCTTATCTTGCAATTGAATATGATGATGATACAATGCCCGTATTTATTTATCAACCATAAGTCCATTGATGCATGTAATGATCTATGTCCTTACTTACTCGAGGACGAGTAAAGGTTTAAGCTTGGGGGAGTTGATACGTGCATTTTATATCATCATTTATATAACTTTTAGTATCATACTAGAATGTTATTTGCATGATTATATGATTGTTTCTACATGTTTTAGATGATTTTGGGGACTTTCATACAAAGTCCCTATTTTTGGTATTTAATTTCTGGGAGGCAGAAAACCTCCTTTTTCTTGTCTTTAATGTTTCAGGAGCTACAGGACCTCAAATAATAAAAGGAAAAATACTGCGTCAGTTTTTCATCGGGAGAAAGGCAGAGGGAAGAAGACCGAAGAGAGGAGAGCCACGAGGGCCAAATGGGGGTGGCCCACGCGGCCCATGTACCTGGCCGCGTGGGACCCACCAAAAGGTGCCTCGGGCACCTCCTCGCCTGGGGCTTTTTAGACGCCTTCGTCTCGCCCGAAAAGTAACGCCCTAATTTTTCCAAGTCCATCCGAGGTCGCGGCGGCGGCGAAACTCCTGATCCCTTCCGAGGGGGGTCAGATCCTGCTGCTCCGGAACTCCGGAGAAGGGGGAAATCATCGTCATCGTCATCACCTCTCCTCCTTGGCGTGGGAGGAGGCCTCTACATCATCACCCCCATCAAGACCAGCACCATCACCATCATCATCACCGTGATCCACTCCGTTCCCCTCGCAGTTTGAGAGTTGCTATACCCTAGATACTTGTCTTGTGCTACTATTCATGTTTGTGATTGAGTACTTGTCATTATTTGGTGGTGAAGTTATAATTTCAGATTGTGTTGTACCACTTATGCCACTGATTATGATCATGTTCGCACGTTGTGAGTAGTTCCCGTATGTTCCTGAGGGCATAGGATGAATTGGCATTGATTTATATATGACATGTGTTGGTATTTTGTCAAGAGTTTATCTTTTATGTGATTCTATGATGGTGTTGTGCGAACGTCGACTGCACAACACTTCACCTATATGGGCTCATAGGAGAACACCGTAGTGTAATGAATTGATGGAGACTTGGGAGGACACGTAAACCTGAGACCGAGTCATGAAGTTATATTATGAGGGTATTAGTATCGGGGACCTTAGAGTGTAATGCTATGGTGGGACTTTAGGTCTTAATAATTCTTGTGCAGTCATTTGCTTGGCCACATGATCCATCATAAGGGGTTGTAGTTTATTTATTTAGCTATACCTAATTATGGCTCCGTCCAAAGAGGATTAAAACTTGACAAGATATTCAACGTGTTGTTTAATAAATCTCTATGCCTAGCATCATCCATGCCGCCCTCGGGAACGTTTGCCACATATAAGTTACACATCACTTGAGCTTGTCCTTTTGCCACATAAGAGGATTGGGCTTTCTCTCTTTGAGAGCTTTCACTTGCTACTATCTGTTATCTGCTTGCAATTATACAACTGAAAATACCAAAAACACCTGCATCTTTTATTGTTTTATTTATCAATCTTACTAACCAATACCTTCAGCTCCTCGTGGGTTCGACAACCTTTTCTAATTGAAAGGTACTACAATTGATCTCCTGAACTTGGGAGCCATCAGTAGGCAATTTTTCATTTTTGTTTTGTCTCTTTCTGTGTGCATCCATAAGCTGCAAGCAAGTATGGTGTGTTGGTAATTAAGTATTCTTAAGCTGGCAACCAAGTTTTCATGTGGTGGTAATTATGGAGATAATTAAGTGGCAACTAGGTGTGTGTGTGACGTCCCCCCCCCCCCCCCCCGATTAGGGCAACTGGTTCTTACTTTTTTGTTATCATCTTCTGTGTTCGCAGGAAAAGAAAAGAATTGGCTCACTGCTTTTTGATCACGCGGTCGGGCTAAATGGTCTCTTGAGCAAGCTTGCGCAAGGGTGGACAGATCTAGGTCCAGCTGCAAGCGCTTGTATGAAGATTCATTCAACCTTTTGTCTGTACCGAGAGCAAGGCCACCACCCAGAGCTTGTCAACAGCAGGGGAAAGATGATTCGCTTGCTGAAGAATCGTCTTCTGATTCCGAGTCTTCGAATGAGAGGACTGATAGAACTGAAACGGTACGAACCAGTTCTATCCAGAACACAAGCCGTACCCCCCATATCACTCATTCCTCAGGAAGACAGCCTTCTGGGGCATCACCTAGGCGTAGCCCCCGTCTCAATCCGGCTTCACCTAGGCGTAGCCCCCGTCTCAATCCGGCATTAGGAGAAATGTCTATTGGGGCATCAACTAGGCTTACACCCCGTTCCACTCGTTACTCACGGGAGAAGTCTGCAGGGGCATCACCATCCCAATGCAACAGTACCAAGCATACTGAAAATGCAGTCAGCTTTGATACCAGCAATATGAACTTGGTAGAGGGGGTTCATCAGATCGATATGGACAGAGGAAGCAATGATGGCGGCATTCAGTCAGCTGAGAACAGCATACCATCCCTCTTATGGACAGTTCCGACTGAGCAGATACATCAGAATACGGAATTTGCAACAATGTCGACTGACAACACCGGTCACAGACGATCCCTCTTATGGATAGTGATGCTTCTTTGTCTGAAACTGCTACTGGCGGCGACGATACTGTAATTACTGAGTCACAGATGAGTAGTCAATACGTCGACAATATGATAAGGAGCGAGGCTGCATCCATGTCCATGAGGTTAAGTGGTTTGAAGGCGTGTCAAGCAACTGCAGAGAAAGCCAAAGGACACATCCACGATGAGCAGATACATTCAAAGGAGAAGCGTATGGTAGCATGCAAACTGGGATTGCTGAAGGATACTCCAAGCACGCCGCCCTCAGTACTATCAAGAACAGCAGGGTAAGAATTTTTTAGTTTTGGCAGTTCTACATTTTTTTCCTATTTTGTTTTTCACGGCAATTAAGTATGTATGTTCTGGTAATTGATTTTTGTTTCATACCTGGCAATCAGATGCTTGATACTTGGTAATTTTCAGAAGGCATTCTTCATCTGGTTGCTTACACCTTCTTTTTTTTTTTGCTTTTTTGTGTGTGCATGAAAACAGGGAAGCAACGGGACACCTAAAGGAACAAGACTGAAGAGAGTTTACCCAAGGGGATCCCCTCAAGTAAATGCTGAAGGCCCTCTGTATAAGCAAGCTAAAAGTTCTGATGCCGTAATAGATGGTGGCCAAGACCAGGCAAATAGGTTGAACAATGTTGAGGAGGCACTGACAGAAGGACAAGGTAACCCTGCTTCAGCTGATGCACCAATTGGTGGGGGCAAAGCAAACGACATTGCCGGGTCAAGCTACAGCAGTGCAATTCTGTTGTCACCAACAGCAGATATTACAGGCAATGGAGGTGAGGGAAGAGCATGTGAGGCTGGCAAGAGTACTAGTACAGCGATCATTATCTCTCCCACTGTCCGTGCAGAATCAAATTTGGTGAGCACTGCATTAAGGGAGAATGTGTTGGCATCATTATATCGCACACCTAGTCCGCATGGTCCCTTACCAAGATCAAATTTAGCACGGAATGCAGATGGCTCACCGTTTGTAGTCTCCAGCGAGTGATACCCACAAGTATAGGGGATCGCTGAAGTCTTCGTTGGGAAGTATTACCCAAATTTATAGTTCGACTCGATGGGAACACAAGAATATCAATAAGACCTTGGCAATTGAGGCGTCACTCTCAACCACACCTGTATATCAATAACTTGCAGCAGTAATAGTGATGGCAGTAGTATGATTCAAGTAACAAGCAGAACAGTAGCAGTGAACAAGTGTTTCCCAGTTTTCACCGGAAAAGTGAAAGTGTAACTCAGAGATTTAAAACGTAGGCATGAGGTGATAGCGGGGTGTTGCAAGAATGAGATTGATCATATAATAAGAAACAAATAACAATGGGACCTATCTCTAACTCCGATATATGTAGGTATGTGTTCCATATTTAGTTGTGCGTACTAACCAAGAGAATTTGCACAACATCTATTGTCCAACCTGCCCATTTCACCGGGGCCAACTTGGAACTACAGGTAATTAAGGTCTACCCTTTCGAATAGACCGGAACAATGCATTAACACTTCATGAACACATAGAATCCTCAAACTAAAACATCTCCCCCTTGTTTTCCCTATATGTCACGTTTAGGGTTCGCAGGTTCAACATAATAGCAGGTGATACACTTTGCAGATAAATACCAAACTCAAATATATGATGGGCAATATAAGTTCAGTACTGAAATCATGCCACTCGGGCCCTAGTAGCAAGCATTAAACATAGCAAGAGTGCATCAACACAATACAAAAGTATCCTCAAGATAAAACCCTAAAATCCCGAACAACGGGTAGCATTACATGATCAATCTCATCCAATCCCCATCCACCTCACATGCCTACAGCGGACTACTCACACATGGTGATGGAGAGGGAGCTCATGGTCGATGGAGATGAAGGCGGTGAAGATGGCGGTGAAGACGGTCTCCGGATCCCTCCACCGGAGGAGAAATCCTGGATCAATCTGTCCCCGAAACGAAGATCGTGATGGTGGCGGCGTTCTGTTTCGCGAAAGCTCCTCTCCTCTAGGGCAACACTTTTCGTATATATGAGGGGGTACGTCGAAGACCGAAGGCGAGGCGGCGCCCGAGGCCCATTTGGGCTGGGCCCACGCGGCCAGGTACAGGGGCCGCGTGGGCCCACCCATTTGGCCCTCGAGCGCTTCCTCGTGTCCATCTTTTGTCCATTGTCCTTCTTTTCCATAAAAATTGACGTGGTAATTTTCCCCGATTTTATTTCCTGCAGAAATAGCCAGAAAAGAGACTTTGCTAAAAACACGTCAGATTCAGCAGTTTTATTCAAATATGGGAAGATTCCGGAGCAAATTATGAGGCAAAGTGCTTGGAAAAGTAGATGCATTTTGGATGCATCAGCTCCCCCAAGCTTAGCTCGTTGTTTGTCCTCGAACAACTCAAACGTAGTGCAGAAGCGATAAAAGACTTTGACAAGAACTTTGCATTGCATATGTAACACAATTTAATATCAACAAGCATTCAAAGCATAGCTTCAACAACAAATGATAAGATGCTAGCAAAGGTATATCTAATCAATGTTAAAGCATTTATATTTGTTGCAAGAGAGATAACATGTAGTGTCAATACTTGGATGAGTTTGCTCAACTGTAGAAATAAACAAAGGTTCTTACATCGCTAATGATTGAATCATGACAAGACTTTTGAGGTCTTTTGATTCTTTCTTTTGTTACCTGGTGAAATCATTGTGCTTACAACCTTGCTCTTAGTTTTAGCAAACCATTTGATATTACTAATATGACTCATATGCTTGACCGACTAATGGTTGAAAACCTCATGCCCCGTGAATACGAGTACCTACACCATGGCTACTCAACTTGGGTCACTAGGCAAGTTCGAAATTTTCAGTCATTGCAAGTAATAAAAGCGTCATCAAGAGCGTCAACTGGGGTACCTCTTGTCCCAGGACATGGACAAGCCCATGTCCAAACAACAAGACAAACAGACAATGAACAATCTCAGCACTCTTTTATTTACCATTTGCATAGCTTTTTATTATGAAGTGCATCACTGAATGTCCACCATGGTGCGCTGTAAATTTCCACCATGAATGATGCATGGCTTAAGTTGGCGGCCCAGGCGTCTCTCTAGCCAATTATTCTTACTCATCAAACTTGCTAAGTTTCCGCTTTCATTTCGCACATGATAAGCATCCATAAACAAAAGTACATGATATCAACTGAATATATTTTAGTGCAATGTTGAAAGCTTTACATGTGTCAGCACATTTCAGCTAACTCCCAACCACTAAACCTGTCAAGCATACAACTTCATGTTTATTATTTGAAAAATTATTTTACTTTCTATTGGTTGGCAAGTTTAGTAAGCACAATGGGATGCGTAGACCTTTGTTTAGAGCCACAATTATTCAATCCACAACCAAGTATTGTCACTAAATAAAATTTCACTTGCATCATCATATAACATACTAGAACATGGAGAAGATAAACATTTGCTACCATTTCTCTAGATGTTGAAGAAACTATGATGTGCTCACTTGCTGTTATTAAAGAGTCCACATAAGCATGGCAAAGGTGTCATACCTTTCATCCACTTCATGCACATCAACTTATCATCGTTGTTCTCCTCTCCCAACTTGAACTGCACAATAAAAACTCAAATCTGCCAGAAAATGTCACTGCATACAGTACTGTTTTTACCCTACCTAGACACCTCAGAAAAATCTCATATTTTACGTGTGTGTAGGTTATGATGTGTTGCAGCAGTGGTTAAAATTTCAGCTCAATCGGAGTTACAGAGAAAAAATGAAAAATAAAACAGCGAGCAGATTTCAGCAATTTCTGCACCTCCGTTTTTGCGTTTGTTTCAAGAAAACGAAAATATTTTTGTTATTTTTCGTTCTAAGAAACAAAAGACAAACAACCAGAAGTAAAAGAAACAAATAAAATCTTTTTGTGTTTTTGGTTTTCAAGAAACTTATCATAGCAATATAACGGTGATATAAAACAATGAATGGAGAGTAAGAGAAGTACTCCCCCAAGCTTGCGATCAAGCTAGTATCCTGGGTAGTTGCCGTATCCACTTCCACTTCCAGGGTAGTAACTATATGGGTAGCCTTGCATGCTTGGGTACAGGGGCTCCGCCTGAGGTATGTACCCCTGTGTCTCTTCCACTATCCATTTTCCGGTACTCCTGTCAAAAAGATCAGTACGGGGGAGCCTAATGGACACTCGCTGCCCACTAGTGCTCAAATAGTTATACAGATAATGTCCCCATACAACGTACTTATATCCATGCGAGTAGTCAAAGCAAAATCAAGTAATTTGGACTCTCGCACTAGAGTACCCATGTTATCACCATATCCTCTCTCGTTTTTAATGTAATTGTACACCATAGTAGCAATAGCACCAGCATAAATAGGAGTTTGATCAGTAATATTTCTACTCACAGCAGTATGCAAAGATCTAGCAAGTATGACTCCCAAGTTATATTCACACGGTGTATTTTCTTTTGCACATTTTAGTAGATAAACCATTGGTCCAGTGCAAGCAGAATTGTTATCCCTAGCAAGAAATCCTCTTGCAAGAAACAACGCAAAATATCTCAAACTTGGGTGCTGTATATGAGTAAATTTACCCCTATTTAATCTATCACGAGAGTTTACAGATATAGTATGCCAAAACTCAACAAGCTCATGGTTGGTATCAGCACGAGTTTCACTCCAACTCCCTGAATTTTCTACACCAATAGCATTGCAAAATTCCCTAGAGACATAACAAGGCGCTCACCTCTCATAGTAAATTTGCAAACAAAGGTAAGAGGGGTGCCTTACTTCTCTTCCTGTGCTTTTGGGGCTCCGGGCCCTCAAATCTGAAGGTAGAGAGGAATTCCCGCGAGAGTTCTTCATATGTATCTTGGGGGTTCTGGGAGAACCTAAGCAAGCCAGTTGTAGTGACGAAGGTGTCGAAGTCCTCTTTGATCCCCCACTGTTCAAGAACATAGGGATCTTGCCATCTTGTTGTATGTATTTTCAGCTTCTCCCCTACAAAGAATGCATCATCCTCCCACAGATGGTCGTCATCATAATTGAGGGAGACTTTGCATGCTCTTCTTCTTGGTCTTGAGCTCATCCCAACCAAAGCTTTGCCCTTGCTAAACATGATACCTTGCTGCCCAAAAACAATATTCAACAAAAATCAAGATGTAACACCTTAAAACAACATTAAGCCATCCATAAATAGTCTCCACATCAATATCATGCATCAATATCAACTAGAAAACTTGAATCTATGGATTTCCTAAGCATAAAAGGGTGACACCTAGTGCAGCAAAATACTTCATGCATGAGGCATAAGAACAAAAAGTAATTGGATGAGTGGAGGAGTCACATACCAATGAGCAATCCCACCAAACAGATTTGAAAAATCTGCCCTAAACTTGGAGATCCAAGGATAGCAGGAAGAGAGCTCGAGAAAATTTGGGAAAAATACCTGGGGCTGGTTTCCTGTCGAGGGGAAGGAGATGGGCACTGGATACTCACCTAACCCCCTCTGTGGGCCAAAATAGTGGGTCCCACGCGGCCAGGTACTGTGGCCGCGTGGGACACCCCTTTTGGGCCCTGGTGGCCCTCTGGTGTCTCCCTTTTGGCTGTTAGTTCCTCTGGTAAAATAACTTACCTCCAAATTTTTCTGGAATTTTTCGAGAAAATTTTCTGAACAGAATTTTTCAAACTACATTTCTGGAATTTCTGCACTTTGAAATAATTATGCTCATGCAAATAATCTAAAAATTCTAGAATAAATGAAATCAAACATTCAAAGCAATTTTTATGGGAATCAAGTTTGCATCATTTTCATATTAGTAATGAGGTTGATCAAGTCTCATTAATAATATGCAAAAGATATAATACATGATTCTTTATTTTATATGTTTTCTGAGCAATTTCAAGTCACCTCATATTTGATTGGAATAGTTCCAATCATTAAGATAGCATATTTTGGTTCAGGAGGTGGCAATGCAAACTCAAAGCTTCCTATTATAAGAGTATTCCTTTTAATGGAGTTCACACTCTGGCTTACCATAGTAACAGATTTCTTCTTAGGAAAATAGATAGTGTGCTCATTTCCCTTGACATTGAATGTTACCTTGCTCTCAGTGCAATTTATAACAGCCCCTGCAGTGTTTAAAAAGGGTCTTCCAAGAATAATAGACAAATTATCATCTTCAGGCATTTCTAACACAACAAAGTCTGTAGGGATTAACACATTAGCAATAGAGATAGGGACATCCTCACATATTCCTATAGGCACAGCAGTTGATTTATCAGCCATTTGTAATGATACTTCAGTTGGAACCAATTTGTTTAGGTTAAGTTTCTTATATAAAGAAAAAGGCATAACACTAACACCAGCTCCTAAGTCACATAGAGCATATTTCACATAAGTTTCTTTAATATGACAAGGAATAGTTGGAATACCAGGATCACCACGTTTTTCAGGCATTTTCCCTTTAAAGGAATATTCAGCAAGCATAGCAGTTATTGCATCAGTAGGAATCTTTCTTTTATTAGTCACAATGTCTTTCATGTATTTGGAATATGGAGGGATTTTAATAGCATCAACAAGAGGAATTTGCAAACACAAAGACTTAATCAACTCAAAGAATTTCTCAAATCTAGCATCATCCAAAGTTTTTATTACCTCTTGGGGATATGGTATGGGTTTTTGTACCCACGGATCCCTATCTTTACCTCTTTGTGGATTAGGATGGCTCTTCTTCTTATTCTTCTCAGTAGATGGTGGAGGGTCTTCTTTATCATTAGGTTCAGGTTCTTCAATATTTTCATCCTCTTGTGGCTCTTCTTCAGGTGAAGGTGATTCTTCTTCTTCATTATTATTATCTTCAGTCTCAGCATCAGAAATAGAAATATCCTTATCTTGCTCTTCAGAGTCATCAATGTCCTTGTTTTCATTGGGAGATTTTCCTGCAGAAGATTTCTTCTTGAGAGCTTCTTGTTCTTTTCTCTTGGGATGGCCTTCAGGAAAATCAGGATCCTGAGTACTTGCACCTCCCCTAGTGTTAACTCCACAAACCTGTTTCTTCACCATAAGACTTTCATACAATTGATTTTGAAGAGAAACCATTTGTTCAACTTGATTATTCATCATCTCACAGTGTTTAACAATTCTTTTTACCTCTCCCACACTAGCATGTAAACTTTCTCGAAGAGATTTAATTTTGTGAGAGTTCTCCATAATAGTCATTCTAATATTATGCTCCTCAGGATTATGATGATAAGCAAAATCATTCATGTAGGATACATCAACAGGAGGTGTTACCTTTTCATTACCTTTTATGGAGCTAATAGCATTGACTTGAATTGGAAAACATGGTTGATCATCAGGAAGTTTAACACCCATTTCAGATAATTCCTTAAGATGAGAGGTTTTAATTCCCTTCTCTTTAATAGCCTTGGAAGCTTCTTTCATTGTTTCGTTATCCAATTTGAGCATGCCTCTTTCTTCTCCGGAAATATCTCTTCAATATTCCAGTCTTCATAATTCCTAGAGATAGTCTCCAATAGCTCAGTTGCTTCATCAACGGTCCTTTCCCTGAAAACATTACCTGCAATACCATCAAGATAGCCTCTGGTGTTTTCGGTTAGACCATTGTAAAATATATCAAGTATTTCATTACTCTTGAAGCCATGGGTAGGACATTTCCTAACCATCTTACTATACCTCCCCCAAGCTTGGGGTAAATCCTCCTTCTCTTTCTGTGAAAAGTTGCTAATCGCAACAGTCAAACCATGAATCTTATCAGCAGGGAAATACTTATTATAGAATACCTGCAAACATTCTTCCTTGCTAGTAATACATCCAGGTTCTAAACGATTATACCAAGTTTTAGCACTTCCTCCCAAAGTAAAAGGAAACAGCTTTAAGAAATAGTAGCGTTGATGGATTTCATCTTTACCAAATAACACAGATAAGTCATGCAAGACAGCAATGTGTTCAAAAGGAAACTCATCCTCTCTACCATAAAACTTATATTTTTCAGCTTTTTCAATTATTTCAGGATCAACACTAAACTCATAATCTTTATCTTTAATTTTAATAGCAGGAGCATTCATTTTCTCAGTAATAGGAAAATATCCATCAAGAGGAGAATTTTTATAGCTATCAAGTTTATCCAATTTATCAAAGTCAGAATTCATAAAAGCCATAGTAAATGCCTCCTCTTCCTCAGAAGAAGTTTCAAATTCATCATCACAGTATTCATTATCTTCTAACTCAGATTCCACATTTTCAGGTGTTTCAGTTATCTCAGATGTTTCAGGTGTCACTTCTTTGTCTATGCTACCACATAATAAATCATTTTCATTACTAGTAGACATTTTAGACAATGGTGAACTAGATAAAACCTTTCCTTTTTCTTAGGAGCAACAGCAGAAGCAACATTAGGTGAAAAGTTTGGCCTACTTGGCAAATCCGTACCTCTGCGAGTAGTTGAAGGCCTCACTTCCTTCAGAGTAGTCTTTTCCTTTCCCATGGTTAGGAACAAGCAAAAGCAGCAAATAGATGATAACAAGTTGTCTTACCAATAAAGCTAGGTTCCCCGGCAACGGCGCCAGAAAACGTCTTGATACCCACAAGTATAGGGGATCGCTGAAGTCTTCGTTGGGAAGTATTACCCAAATTTATAGTTCGACTCGATGGGAACACAAGAATATCAATAAGACCTTGGCAATTGAGGCGTCACTCTCAACCACACCTGTATATCAATAACTTGCAGCAGTAATAGTGATGGCAGTAGTATGATTCAAGTAACAAGCAGAACAGTAGCAGTGAACAAGTGTTTCCCAGTTTTCACCGGAAAAGTGAAAGTGTAACTCAGAGATTTAAAACGTAGGCATGAGGTGATAGCGGGGTGTTGCAAGAATGAGATTGATCATATAATAAGAAACAAATAACAATGGGACCTATCTCTAACTCCGATATATGTAGGTATGTGTTCCATATTTAGTTGTGCGTACTAACCAAGAGAATTTGCACAACATCTATTGTCCAACCTGCCCATTTCACCGGGGCCAACTTGGAACTACAGGTAATTAAGGTCTACCCTTTCGAATAGACCGGAACAATGCATTAACACTTCATGAACACATAGAATCCTCAAACTAAAACATCTCCCCCTTGTTTTCCCTATATGTCACGTTTAGGGTTCGCAGGTTCAACATAATAGCAGGTGATACACTTTGCAGATAAATACCAAACTCAAATATATGATGGGGCAATATAAGTTCAGTACTGAAATCATGCCACTCGGGCCCTAGTAGCAAGCATTAAACATAGCAAGAGTGCATCAACACAATACAAAAGTATCCTCAAGATAAAACCCTAAAATCCCGAACAACGGGTAGCATTACATGATCAATCTCATCCAATCCCCATCCACCTCACATGCCTACAGCGGACTACTCACACATGGTGATGGAGAGGGAGCTCATGGTCGATGGAGATGAAGGCGGTGAAGATGGCGGTGAAGACGGTCTCCGGATCCCTCCACCGGAGGAGAAATCCTGGATCAATCTGTCCCCGAAACGAAGATCGTGATGGTGGCGGCGTTCTGTTTCGCGAAAGCTCCTCTCCTCTAGGGCAAGCACTTTTTCGTATATATGAGGGGGTACGTCGAAGACCGAAGGCGAGGCGGCGCCCGAGGCCCATTTGGGCTGGGCCCACGCGGCCAGGTACAGGGGCCGCGTGGGCCCACCCATTTGGCCCTCGAGCGCTTCCTCGTGTCCATCTTTTGTCCATTGTCCTCCTTTTCCATAAAAATTGACGTGGTAATTTTCCCCGATTTTATTTCCTGCAGAAATAGCCAGAAAAGAGACTTTGCTAAAAACAGCGTCAGATTCAGCAGTTTTATTCAAATATGGGAAGATTCCGGAGCAAATTATGAGGCAAAGTGCTTGGAAAAGTAGATGCATTTTGGATGCATCAGCGAGCTACGAAGAATTGTTTCTGAAGTTTCGGCAGCGGTCAAGGCCAAGGAAAAAGGAAAGACAGTTGTTTCTGATTCTGCTGCAAGTGGGTCGAAGAAAAAGAAGAAGCGTAAACCAAGGGATCCGCGTCCGGGCATGTTTACACCTCCATCATTCCATTTGTTGTCACAGTCCTCACCATCTTCCAGCGAGTATGATGATATGAATGTCGACAGCAGCCCTGACAGAGATGGCTTTGTATGTGGTATATCAGCCCCAATCAACGCACCCTCGCTTGCCTGGGCACGAAATGAAGGTATTTTTTTCATTTTTCCAACTTTTGGGTTCCCCCCCGACGCTGTAGTTGGTTGTTTTGGGTTACTGTGTTCTTTACCTTGTTTCTTCCCTCCGAACAGATCCCGTGGACAAGCTTAGGAAAGAGGAGAAACTTGGGGCCTACTTGGATGGAACCATCGAAACAGTCAACGATGAAGTAGGTGAGATGCTTGACAAGATGGAGAATGATGCAAGAGAAGACATAAAGAGGATGCGCGAAACTGCCGCTGCCAATGGAGGAGATGCTGAAGAAGTGGGTGTGTTGAGTGTAACACCAAAACCTTTTGCAAGGAGAACAAGAGTAACGAAAGCATCTCGGTTCAAGTCATCGCCTTATGATGAGTTTTTCAGTGTATCTGAAGATGAAGATGATGTATACAAGAAGCTGATGATGAGTACCAAAAACTCAAGGGCATCCAATATCAAGAAGTAAGTATGCACGAGTTGACTAACGTTTTCTCTTTTTTTAGGTTTCATTTTTTTCTTAAAGTTTCTATGCACAAAACAGCTTCAGTTTTGTAACCATAAAAATCCTTTATCTACATTTTTTTTTGTAGTATGGACATTGTTAAATATCCACAGAGCTGGATACACACTGTTGAGTTGGCTGACTCTATGAAGCCAAGGGCTCAGCTGTCAACACGAGTGTGCGACGTTGCTGTAGAGTACATAAGGAATAACTGCAGAGTTGAAAAGAGGGTTGTCTTTCCTTATCTGGTGGTCGACCATCTGCTTGCCAATGAGTTCGCAAAGAGAATTGTAACAAAGGCTTTCAGGAAGCAGAAAGATTACTCACTGACTGTTCAAAATCAGGTATAATCCCCTAACACTTTTTGTCATGCCAGTGGCAAACTCACTTGGTAACTAGGAATATATCATTGTGGCAATTGCTATAACCCAAACTGGTAATTGTGACTCACTAATCTGGCAACTGTGTTTAAAAAAATAAATAGTTGGCAACTGTTTGTGTCTCACCTGGCAATTAACTGTTATGAATTTGGTAACCGCATTTCCTTTTTTCCATTTTCTCATGTGATGGTTTATGCCTTTTTAAAAGAATTTTTTATGCATGCAAAACTGCTTTTACTCCATCTGGTAATTGAGTTTTCATAATGTGGCAACTATCTTGTTTGTCCTTTTTTTGTCCCTTCCCCATGAGGCATTGATGATCCCGAAGAGCAAGTCTTGATGCCTGCACAAATAACGGGATTTAGGTTGAGACTCCAAGTGCAGAGTGTATAGTATAGTGGAAGACAGTTTTCCCCACGAGGGGTGACTCGAGGGTTTAATATCGAACTCTCGGGGAATCTGAAGTGGTAGATTTATCTTCTTATCCTTCTTTTGGTTACCTACAAAACAAGGTTAGATGTTTTGGTCCTCAACCTCACCTGTGGTTGTCAAGCACAAGGTGTAAGAATGATATCAGGATAGTTATGCAATGCAAACAGAAATAAATATGCAATGATGGTGGATGCAATGATAAATGATATTTTTGGGTTTTTGAATGATGTATGCAAGATGAAAAGTATTTTTGTATTTTCGGATTTAATGATGGCTGAAAATATAAAAGTGGTATATGGTGTTGGAAAGGTGTTTCTTATGATTAAAAATGGACTGGGGTTCATGGTTTCACAAATGCACTCTCTCTTTATAAAGTGGTAGACAATGGAACACACAAAGTTAACATATGAGATTGCAACACAGGGTTTGATAACAAGTTACTTAGATATATGGGCATCACGTCCTAACATAGAGATCTTTTGGTTATTAACCTCTCTTATACTCCACCAAGATGCGAACTAAATCATAACACCTCAGTAATTAAGATAACTCAGAGTATAGCATTAAGTATCATGACATGAAGTGAAAATAAGAACATGCTAGATCTAGTCATGGAGTAGTGGCAATGGTCACGCCCACATCCCCGGTAGCATGGTATTTTAGTTTATCCCTAGTGAGGTAACAAAGTAAGGTAAAGATACCAAAGTGGATCGCAGAACTTTCTCTCACGTTCACTGCACTAGCCACCCCCCGTTACTCCAACTAATGCACACGTTCCCCCTCACACGCTCTCATAAACATGCTTGATCAAAACAAGTAGACAAGAACGGGGTACATAATATGCATCTATACTCATAACTGAAACAAACATTGCAATCTCAAACATATATTAACTCATAAAGATCCACCACAAAGGTATTACAACGGTGACCGTAATCATGTTCAGCAGCTCATACGGTGCTAATTAGTGAAGCTCAAGAGAGGAGAGATACATAAGTTACTTCCACAAACCCATAGTCCAGAGGTGGACTACTCCCTCTTCATCATGGAGACGGTGGAGAAGTCGATGGAGAAGGTGGAGACCACGCCGGCAGCGCCCCGCCGGAGTTTTCCCCCTCCAATCTGCAGCTCCTGATCTCCGTTTCGGTGTTTCTGTGTTTCTGCGGCGCTCCTTCCAGAGAACGACGGGGGACCTTTTTTATAGGCGTTTTTAGGTCAAGACGAAGGCGGTGGAGCGAAGATCGACGGCAACGGAGCCACGAGGCCCAAACGGGTGGGTCCCACGCGGCCACAGTACCTGGCCGCGTGGGCCACCCGTTTGGCCCTCGGGCCTCCGTTTGCTTGCTTCCTTTTTCCGTAGTCCTTCTTCCTTCCAAATATTGACGCCCGTAAATTTCCAGGTGATTTCGTTGACGTTTGGGTCCCTGAAACATTAAAATACAAAACTAGGGTTTTCTGCCTGTGCAGGGTTAATTCCAAATAAATGGGAAAACTATGAAGTATTCCCAAAATCATGATAAAACATTGATATAACCCTTATATGATGCAAATATGATTGGAATATAAGCAATTAAAGTGCAAAGTTCATGTATGCATTTTACATGCATCAACATCCCCAAGCTTAATCCATGCTCGTCCTCGAGTATGAAGATGATAAAACTAACATGGACTTTGCAATTTAATACTTAACAATGGATATCAAAGATGATTACTATTGCTACATATAGTCAAATGATTCATTCTTCAAAGGAGTAGCAATATGCAAATAGTTTATGAAGTGATATCAAGTATTCAAGACAAGGATGTTCATTGATAGTTCACAAAGTGTAACATAGTAGCAAGTAATATGGAACACATGTATGCATAATGATAAGTAGAACATCCTACAATGGTCATAGAGTGTAGATGAAAATCTGAATATGATAGGTGTACACTTTGGAAAGATGTATATGTGAGTAGAGGTAAAGCATGCATAAGTTTCATCCAACTTCCAAACTCTTCTACTTAAGTTAATGATTGCAATAAGGTATTCATTGGTGTCAAGCTCTCATTGCCCCTATCATAGCATCTTGAATGATTAAGGTTAAAGTGAAAGCAAATATGAGTAGTGTGCTTGACAAAGTAAAGGTTGGATGTCTCATGCCCCTTGAATACAAGTACCTACACCATGATTACTCAACTTAGGAAACAAAGCAAGTTCAAGTTATTATCATTGTAAGTAATAATAGTATCATCAAGAGCGTCAACTGGGGTACCTCTTGTCCCAGATATGGAACAAGCCCATATCAAAATGACAAGACAAACAAACAAAATGAACAATCTCAACACCCTTTTTATTTACCATTTGGAATAGTTTTTTATTGCAAGGTGTATCACAGAAGGTTCACCATAGTATGTAAGTAAATTTCCACCATGAATGATGCATGGCTTAGATTAGCGGCCCAGGCGTCTCTCTAACCATTTATACAAACTCATTTGAACTACTTCATTTCCACCTCATTTCACCATGATAGGCATCCATAAACAAAAGTACATGATATCAACTAAATGAGATGAAGGAGCATGTTGAAAGCTTTGCATGTGACAGCACATATGGGCTAACTCCCAACCTCGAACATTTATCAAGCCACTAGCATCATAATCTTAATCACAATGGGTCATGTTTTATTTATTGCAATGATAGTAAAATGTGCATCAAGTTCGTGAGAGCTATATAACCAATTTTTTCCATGCAATCAATAACATAAACATTTTCATTCAGAGGTAGATAACACAAACACATGAACATACTCGGAATAGCATAAAGCCAATAGGTAGATATGGTGGACTCACTGGAATAACTTTGGTTGAAGGTGTTGGAAACAAGTTTTTGCTTGTTGGAGTTTTTGGGCTAGCAAAAGGGAGAAAGTTGACCATCTAGATGCATGCATGAGTGTCCATAGAACTAACTAATCCATGTTAAACCAAGTAAAATAACAATCAGCACCAAAACATGAATAAGTGATAGCTCTACAAAAAGAATTTGCAAACTATTACTCATAAACAAGCTCATGAATCATGCAACTATATGTATCATTAAAAATCAAGTCAAACATCCCTTTTCCCAATCTTATAAAAGCATCCAACATATTTCAACCCATATTTCCAGTAGCTCTCTCATATATAATTGATAGTGTGGTGGTCTCTCAAGACTCAAACAAAAACAAAAAACGACGCTCCAAGTTTATGCGATAAAGTGTTTCGATCGAAAAACAGAAGTTGGACGTGTGCAAACCGAGAGTGTGTAGGTCCAGCGGGGTTGTCTTCACATCCCCAAGCTTATGGTCTTCACCATCCTTGGATAGCTCTTGGTGCATCTCCTCCAATCCCTGTGAAAAAACTTCAAAACACCGTTTCTCCCATCTCTTTTCTGTGGGGTGCATTAATAGTGATAAACAAATAGGTTCCTTGCTGCATATAATCCTTGAACAAAAATTCATATGAATGTCCAGAAAGTATATAATGTTGTATGCCTACTCATAAACTCAATTGGATCAAAAAGATTCAACTTAAAAGCTCAAAGCATGCATCAAACAAAATGGGACAGAATCTGTCCAGAAAAACAGCAGCAGCAAAACGTATTTTTCTACCCTACCAAACTTTCTCGAAAAATTCCGAAAAAATTCATGCATACAGAGGATGAAAAGTTGCAACTACAGTTCAAATATGAGCTCATTCGGAGTTACAGAATAAGAATTAAAAATCATACCGTGCACTGATTCGTGCAGGAATAAAATCTCCGAACGCTATAAGCAACTTTTCAAACCAAAAAGGGTAAAACTTGGCACTTTATTAAAAACTCCAGAACCTAACTAGACACAAAATCTCTTGTTACAGCAAGAGGACACAAAGAAAAATCACACATAAAAATAACCGGGTTGCCTCCCGCAAAGCGCTTTCTTTATAGCCATATAGCTAGGCTTCTTACTTGTTGTTTTATTGTGGACGAAGCTCATGAGGGAGCTTGAACTTTGTGGTTCCCTCTTCCTTGGAAAGTGTTCCATGCACTTCTTGTGTGGAAACTGAAACTTTACATTCCCTTCCTTTGAATCAATGATAGCACCTGTGGTACGAAGAAAAGGTCTTCCAAGAATAATAGGACTAGAGGTTTTATTCCCCATATCCATGATTAGAAAATCCACAGGCACAAAAGTCATATGTAACTCTACCATAACATCACTTACTTTTCCCAAAGCATGTTTAATAGAGTCATCAGCAAGTGCTAGTTCAATAGAGCATTTTTCAAGATTTTTCAATTCAAGCACTTCATATAGTTCTTTAGATAAAACAGAGACACTAGATCCTAGATCAAGTATGGCATGGTGTGTCTCTTTTCCAATAGTTACTAGTACCTTAGGTATCCACATATCCCCAAGCTTAGGTGGTATCATAGCCTCTTGGTTGTACCTAGCAATCTTTTCTTTCAAGACATGATTAGCAATATAAGAACCAAAACCTGCTTGGTTAGTGTTGATGGAAGGATCACTTGCAAATTTTTGTAAGATAGATATTAATTCATGCAAGCTACAATTTTCTAAGTCAAGCAAAGGATCCTTGACTTCATTAAGCATTTTAACTTCCTCAACTTTCTTTTCCAACTCAATCAGCATAAGAGATTCATCATGTTCAGTTTCTTTAGCTTCTTCTTTTAAACTACCAAGTTGAGACATGAGTGGCAACAAATATTCAGGGTAGTTCAATAATTCATCAAGAGTTTCCTCCAAAGTAAGAGGAACATTTTCAGCAATGTTAACAGAATTCATTCCAACCACAGGTGATGCTTGTGGTTTCCCTGCAGACATACTCAATAAAGTGGCTTGATTATCAGCTAGTTTAGACAAAGCTTTGTCTAGTCCTGCAGCTTGGAGTTGTAAGCCTTTAATATCAGAACTAATAGAAGCAACAGACTTACTCAACTCTTGTATCATAGTATTATGACTAGCAACTTGTTCCATGAGAATTTTGTTAGCCTCAGAATTATCATTGCGTGATAACATAGGCTTCCAATTATTATCATTAGCATTAGGATATGGAACAAAAGGACGATTGTTGGGAACATATGGGGGTTTATTATAAGAGTTATAATTGTTGTTACCATACCCATTATTACCATAGTTCCTAATGAAGTTGACATCAATATTTTCAGAATTGTTTCCAACTAGTTCTTGCAAAGGAACATTTTCAACACTAGGTTTATTAAGCAAAGCAAGAATAGTATCCATTTTAGATGACAAATCATTAGTTTCTTCAATAGAGTTCACTTTCTTAGAAGGATTAGGTGCCCTATCAGTATGCCATTGACTATAGTTTTGTAAAATGCTTTCCAATATATTTTTAGCTTCTACTATAGTCTTACTCATAAAAGCACCTCCAGCAGCAGAATCAAGTATGTTTCTAGACATGTAGTTTAAACCATTGTAGAAAGAGTGTAATATGGTCCATTCATTAACTCCATGTGAGGGACAAGTTCTAAGCATAAGTTTTATCCTATCCCAAGCCATAGCAACATGTTCATTTTCATTTTGCCTAAAAGAAAGGATGTTGTTTCTATTTTGCAAAATTTTAACAGGGGGATAATATTTCTTAATGAAAGCTTCTTTTAGATCATCCCAAGAATTAATACTACCAGATGGCAAGGAATGCAACCACTCTTTAGCTTTTCCTCTAAGTGAAAAAGGAAATAACTTCAGTTTTAGGATATCACTTTCCACATTTTTAAACTTTTGCATGTCACATATTTCAACAAAGTCATGAAGATGCATAGAGGCATCCTCCATAGCACTACCACCAAATTGTTCCCTAGTTATCAAGTTCAACAAACTAGGACTTACTTCATAACTCTCAGCATTTATCTTAGGTGTGGCAATAGCTCTCGTGATAAATTGATCATTAGGAGTGTTTGTGTAGTCACACAACTTAGTTCTTTCTCCCATTTTAGCAAGTTTTTTTTGGTATTTTTAATTTTTTATGCAAAACTGAAATAAATATGATATGATATGCAATGACACTAACAAAACAAATAAATTGCTTTGTAAGTAAAGATGGATAAGATGGTGCTCACGTAGGTGCAACCTCCCCAAGCTTAGGTGTTAGCACAAGTTGGTGACGTTGACTTTGTTGTGAGATGAATGCGATGATGCACACCCTTGGATAAATCTCTCAGCTACGATTCCCCGGCAACGGCGCCAGAAAACGTCTTGATGATCCCGAAGAGCAAGTCTTGATGCCTGCACAAATAAACGGGATTAGGTTGAGACTCCAAGTGCAGAGTGTATAGTAAGTGGAAGACAGTTTTCCCCACGAGGGGTGACTCGAGGGTTTAATATCGAACTCTCGGGGAATCTGAAGTGGTAGATTTATCTTCTTATCCTTCTTTTGGTTACCTACAAAACAAGGTTAGATGTTTTGGTCCTCAACCTCACCTGTGGTTGTCAAGCACAAGGTGTAAGAATGATATCAGGATAGTTATGCAATGCAAACAAGAAATAAATATGCAATGATGGTGGATGCAATGATAAATGATATTTTTGGGTTTTTGAATGATGTATGCAAGATGAAAAGTATTTTTGTATTTTCGGATTTAATGATGGCTGAAAATAAAAAGTGGTATATGGTGTTGGAAAGGTGTTTCTTATGATTAAAAATGGACTGGGGTTCATGGTTTCACAAATGCACTCTCTCTTTATAAAGTGGTAGACAATGGAACACACAAAGTTAACATATGAGATTGCAACACAGGGTTTGATAACAAGTTACTTAGATATATGGGCATCACGTCCTAACATAGAGATCTTTTGGTTATTAACCTCTCTTATACTCCACCAAGATGCGAACTAAATCATAACACCTCAGTAATTAAGATAACTCAGAGTATAGCATTAAGTATCATGACATGAAGTGAAAATAAGAACATGCTAGATCTAGTCATGGAGTAGTGGCAATGGTCACGCCCACATCCCCGGTAGCATGGTATTTTAGTTTATCCCTAGTGAGGTAACAAAGTAAGGTAAAGATACCAAAGTGGATCGCAGAACTTTCTCTCACGTTCACTGCACTAGCCACCCCCCGTTACTCCAACTAATGCACACGTTCCCCCACACACGCTCTCATAAACATGCTTGATCAAAACAAGTAGACAAGAACGGGGTACATAATATGCATCTATACTCATAACTGAAACAAACATTGCAATCTCAAACATATATTAACTCATAAAGATCCACCACAAAGGTATTACAACGGTGACCGTAATCATGTTCAGCAGCTCATACGGTGCTAATTAGTGAAGCTCAAGAGAGGAGAGATACATAAGTTACTTCCACAAACCCATAGTCCAGAGGTGGACTACTCCCTCTTCATCATGGAGACGGTGGAGAAGTCGATGGAGAAGATGGAGACCACGCCGGCAGCGCCCCGCCGGAGTTTTCCCCCTCCAATCTGCAGCTCCTGATCTCCGTTTCGGTGTTTCTGTGTTTGTGCGGCGCTCCTTCCAGAGAACGACGGGGGACCTTTTTTATAGGCGTTTTTAGGTCAAGACGAAGGCGGTGGAGCGAAGATCGACGGCAACGGAGCCACGAGGCCCAAACGGGTGGGTCCCACGCGGCCACAGTACCTGGCCGCGTGGGCCACCCGTTTGGCCCTCGGGTCTCCGTTTGCTTGCTTCCTTTTTCCGTAGTCCTTCTTCCTTCCAAATATTGACGCCCGTAAATTTCCAGGTGATTTCGTTGACGTTTGGGTCCCTGAAACATTAAAATACAAAACTAGGGTTTTCTGCCTGTGCAGGGTTAATTCCAAATAAATGGGAAAACTATGAATATTCCCAAAATCATGATAAAACATTGATATAACCCTTATATGATGCAAATATGATTGGAATATAAGCAATTAAAGTGCAAAGTTCATGTATGCATTTTACATGCATCAGGCATCACATGTTCTTTCTGAATTTTTCTTGGCAACTGCTACTAACCCCCCGTGGTAAATAAGAAATAATTATCTGGTAACTCTGTTCTAGTATCCCGGCAAATTTCTCTAATGTTTTTGCGTTTTTTTTTGTAGGCGTTGTTTGCTGTGATGGAGAACTTCGGAACAAAACCAGATGATCCCCATCATTGGTATGTTGTGGGTATTAACATGGTGGCCAAAAGATTTGAGGTTTTGGACTCACTGCGTGGACCCAACAGTCCAAGCCTTATTCGGCATTCCGGTAGGGTTATAAACAAGCTGAAGGAAGCATGGGATGTTTTCTACGAAAACGCAAAGAACAAGATTGAAGCTTTCGAGACCAGGATAATCGAGGTTCCTCTCCAAGGAACGCCGTGAGTAATGCGACACACAGCAGTTCATTTTTACGCCGTCTGTTCATTTTTTTTTAGTCCCTAAAGTGTTTTGTCCCATCCTGTTTAGGAATGATTGTGGATTCCACATGCTCAACAATCTTGAAAGGTGGTTCGGTCAGGAAATACCAGACATGCAGCCTCACCATGTTGAATATGCAAAAAAAAATGGCCACTCAGGCTGTTATCTTCGCAGTTGAACGAAACAAGGAAGTGGAGATTCCACCTGGACAACAACAAGCTATGAAGGTACAAGCTCATACACCATGCTTGATAATTGCATAAGAGATAGCTTTTTTGATGTGTGCTTATAAATAAGCTAGAAAGCAAAAGGCATCCAGAGTCACGCTCAGTTAAATTACAAGTTTCTGTTCATTTATTCAGAGAAATAAACATTAAGATCAAGCCTCCTTCAATCTTTCCGGGCAGTTGCGCGCGTCGTGGCGAACAGAACCGCACACTTTGCATTTCCTCTTGGTTTTAACTTGTATGTCCAGAGGATTTTGGAATGTCGTTGTCTTCTTTCTATCCTTTGTGTTTGACATGGGCGGATCATGTATCACTACTGTGTCTGAGCTTTCTGACACTGCTGTATCTGCATTAGTATCCTCGACCATAGAATTGTTAACAAGCACAATAGTAGTGCCAGTCGGGCAAACTGTCTCAACTGGACGTGACGTGGTAGCTCTGGCATTGGGCTGGGATGCATTAGATCCCTCCTGCCTTGGCGCTGTTCCTGCAGATGGTACAGCAGACTTGCGCACTGACACCGATGGCCCTCTGGTCCTAGACGGGCCTGTAGATCGTGCAGCCGCAGCTGCACGCTGTTGTCTTTTCTTCAGTGCATTTAGCTCAGTCTTAAGTTGTTTTATATGCATCGACAATATGCGCTGACCATCATCCGATTGGCATGCAACCTTTGCTAGGCTTGTTAGGTCATTGCAGTATACTGCATACTTCATCTTTCTTCGTGATTCATCCGGCATCTCACCTTGTCGGGCAGCTGCAGTCACGGTTGATGGGTTGAGCTCTGCATTAGGAGTCCACCTTCTAAGGATGTAGACATCCGGCATCTTGGTAACTCCCAAATGGATCATAACCTGTGGTAATTTTTTTTTGCTAGTTAAAACGTGGCAACACCTCTGTAAAATACATTTTGGAAAGATGGGGGTCTAAATAAGCTGTTAACTTGCGTCTAGCTAGTGGGCAACCTGCCTTTAAAAAATCTGGCAACTTACATTGTGTAGGTTGGCAAGTTGGGTGTAAGTAATATGGCAATTTAGTCTTAGTAGGATGACAATTACATAAGCATTTTTCTCGTACCTTTAGTATATGGCAGCAGACCATGCCATCCCTGTCCATTTTACTACATTGACACTCATAGTGTTCTGCACCGACATTTGCATGCACAGTATATGTCCTGTCACCATAGTCAGGCACAAAATCTGTAATACAAATCGTCTCGTAGATGTCGCCCATGACATGTTTGCAGTTGTAGGACATAAGCTTCTCCATTTCATGTTGGAACCTATAGAATATTTCACGGGTATAAGTTTGCGACATTTGGAACTCTATTGGGTGGTGACAGCATTTTGATGCTTTTGTAATAAGTGTGACTGCCTCCTCCCTGTTTTCAGCATTATGATATTTCTCTTGTATGTCTGCATACTGACGAACAAAGTCGGAGATCGAATTGTTGGGGTTCACATACTTTTTCAGCACTGCATTGAAACCCTCACTCCTTCCTGTTGTTTGGAGGAATGGATAGAAGTTGTGCATGAAGTATGCTGGCACCCAACAATCTCTTTTCTCATACAGAGCTGCTAGGTCTTTGTTGCCTGCAACGTCATGCGTTTGTAGCATTGCTAGCCACTTAGTCTCAAATTCTTGCGGAGTTAAGCTGTTATTCAGGCAATCTTTGAACTCATTGTTCAGTTCGAGGTTCCTTGCCATGAGAGGCCCAATCAGTTCCTGCGCTTTCCTGATGATGTGAAGTCTGCAGTTCCTGTGTCTTGCTTGTGGGAAAACTTCATCAATGCCAGCCCTCATAGCAAAGTCCTGGTCAGTGATAATGTTGAGTGGTGCCAGCCCATCCATAGCTTCTAGGAATGTTTGGAATAGCCAAATGAAGCTATCTGTTAGCTCATTCCTCAGAAACGCACAACCAAACTGAATTGACTGACCATGACTGTTTATGCCTATAAAAGGAGCACATGGCATCTTGTAAGTGTTAGTACAGTATGTCGTGTCGAATGCCAAGAAGTCATTGTAGTGCTTGTATTCCCTTCTTGCAGGACCATCTATCCAGTACATGCATTCTACCATGCCCTCATCATCCTTTAGGAATTTACAGTAGAAGTCCTTGTCTTGGTCTTTCATCAGCAGGAAGTACTCAAGCGTGCCCTCCATGTCTTTGTATTGATCCTCATGGCGGAAAGAAGCACGTAGGTTGGCTATTTCCTTTGGTCCATACGTCATATTTTCAATGCTCCCAGCCAATCTGCCCATTATCTGCATCTGACGGCTTGTTTCTAGGTTGCATGAGTGCAGCAACCTCAAGAACTCAACCTCATCCTCTGGTATGTTCTTGTGTGATCTTAGGTATCAAGTCAATGACCATTTAGGTAGCAGAGGGTGGTTATGGTTGTCATTGAACTCGGTAACTAGCCATCCAAACTGTCTACGCTTAACAAACATCCTGGCTGGGCACTCACATCTTTCCACAATGTTCCTTTTCCTTTCTTTAAGAACTGGTTTTTCAGGGTTTTCTTTCTGCACTTGTTTCTTGCCTTGCTTGTGGCACACAATTGATGCTCGTGCATACTCACCATCTACATCTGACTTCCTCCTGTAGTCATACCTTATGCCAAAGCCCTTCTTTTTTGCATACATTTTGTAATGCATTTCAGCTTCTTCTAGTGTATCAAACCTCATCATCACGAACGGTGGCTGAGCAGGCGAATTCACCTCTGCGATTCCTTCGATGGCTGAATCATCAGCAGCGTTAGGGGTCTGACAACTTGATTCACCTAGGGTAAAAAACGTCTCGGCATTCTGGCTTGAGGCCCCCGCAGACACTGTTTGCGACACTGAGTTTGCGCCCTCTGAATTAGTGTTTCTGACCAATGTAGTAGCACCAAGGGCAGAGGAGCCAGCTATAGCAGTGGGGGCAGCAACAGCAGTGGGGGCAGCAATGCCATTACCTGAATTTTCCAATGATTTTTTTTAGTAATTTGGTAACTTAGTTCAGTATAATCTGGCAAACTAATACAAGTCCCCCGGCAAAACAATACAAAAGGGAATACAAACCTGTACTTTGGAGCAGTGCAAGTTGTGTTGTTGATTTTTTGCTCACTCCAACCTTTACTCCTGAAGTAGCCGTAGGTGTCCTGGGTTTCTGTTGTGTTTCAAAAGACAAAAAGGAGGCGTAAGATGCGGGCATTAAACTTACATGTACATTAATTTTTCATTTTAGTACTTTTTTGTGTCCAACAACTCACCTTCTATATTGTTTGTGCAAATGCATCCACCCCATTGTTGTGCTGCGTGTTGTCATCTGAGATAATGATCGACGCTCTTTTGTTTCCATTCTTTTTTGCACCACATTCAAACACATTTGCAGCTGCCATATAGATATTATCTTCAACCTGCAATGTATTTCAGAAAGTTAGCCACTTAACATCTCTTTTTTGTGTGTTTCAGTGCCGTTGTTTTTGCGCCAATGTTTGGTGGAGGTTTCACAAGGTGGAGATCAAGCACATAAACAGACACACGTGTATGTACGGATGGAGGTGGTGCAGAAGACAATTCCCATAATGCCAGTTTGCCAGGTTCACATATGTTAGTTTGCCTGGTTCACAGATGCTAGTTGCCAGATTTTCTTCAAGCAGTTGGTCATCATTTTTTTACATAAGTATGGAGGTTGGCAGACTCCCATGTCGTAGTTGCCAGATGAGTAGTTACTAGTCACCATGCATCAATTCCTTAGTTGCCACTTTTACATCTTGACCTAGATTCTAGTTGCCAGATTTGTGTCAAGTTGTTGGTCATGTCATTTTCCAAGCACACAAATTGCCAGGTCACTATTTCATAGTTGCCAGATTTGTAGTTAGTAGTTACACAGGCAGCAAATTTATCTAGCTACCTTCTTCTACTACTACTCTTTTTTCTCTACTACTATCCATGATGCTAGTCAGCTGTAGACATATATCACTGATTTTCTTGTATTTTGCTTCTGTCACTATGCATCTGTTGGTCTTTGTCCTGGTGTTCTGGAGTTTGTTTTTGCTTGTGGAAAACTGTTACAGAGTTTGTAGCAGGGGTTCACAGATGTTAGTTGCCAGGTTCACAGATGCTAGTTGCCAGATTTGTTTGTAGCAGGGATTGATCAAGGAGTGGCAGAGTTCTGGGTAGTTTCTGCACAGGGGGGTGAGTGTAGGAGAGGGGAGAGGGGGGAGGGGTGTGAGACAGATGGATCTGGGATTTTTGTTCATACCTGCTGCTGTTTTTCCTGTTGATTTTGCTGCAGGGCGTCAGGATCTTGGAGGTCGTCCATGTCGTGGGGAGGAAGAAGAAGGCTACCCGATCCCTAGGTAGGGGATGCGTGGTAGTTAGATCAGGTGTTTTATGGTCTAAATCTGGGTGCGTGTTAGGTGGGAGTTGTCCCTTTTCTTTTGTTGCTGGGCCTGCGTTTTTGGGCCCTGTAGTTCTGGCGCGCGCTGACGCACTCGGCATGTTTTCGCGCGTGGGCTGTTGCCAGGCTGGGCGCGCGTGGGCTGTTGCCAGGCTGGCGAGCGTGGGGGCTGGCTGGCGCGCGTGGGACTCGCGCTAGCGGGTTATCGGGTGCGCCGTACGGGAGGGGGATTCTGGGGCACGTTCGCTACGTAGTCAAGTCCTTTAATGTATTGTACTCCCTCCCTTCTAAATTAAATGACTTTCATTCGTCCAAATGTGAATGTTTAACATGTCTAGATACATTCACATGTGGGCAAATGGAAGTCATCCAATTTGGAACGGAGCGAGTATCTTTTAGTTTTATTCAAAGTCAAACTATAGTATCTAGTAGTATATTTATTAACTGCATATTTATTAAGTGTATATACCCAGGAAATCGACAATTTTCATGCAACGCCAATCTTTGGAGAGATATACGGATTAGAAGGATAGCCTTTAAACGGAAACATAAATAGAGCCCGAGATACATGGGTACTGATACTTTTCAAATTCAAATCTGACATTATAAAGTTTCAAACTTTTCTAAAAAAATCTCTAGATATAGCCAATGATGCATTCTACCAACGGAGAAAAAATCTCAAGGTAAAATACATTGTAATTTTTGCTACATAAAAATGAAAAATTTGACAAATGTTAAAGGTTTCAAAATCTGCGCTATTCACTATTTCAGATCTACGATTTTGTCAATTTTGCACAGCCCAAAATACAGAGTCTTTCGAATTGGAATTTTGCACACTGTTAGAATACATCATCCTCTAGATCTATGATTTTTCATAAGAATTTTTTGAAACTTTAAAATACCGTTTTTGAATTTTAAAAATCCAGGCTCCATGTAGTATGGGCTCTAAAATGTCACTCTCAACCTTTATATGGCTTTATCAACTTGGAGAAGGCATATGACATGATACCAAGAGTCGTCATGTGGTAGGCGTTGGTGAAAAATAGTAAAGTACCAATAAAGTACATTACCCTCACTTATGATATATACGGTGACAAGTATTCGGAAAGGGGATAGAAAGATTCACTTACATTTCCAATTACGGTAGGACTACAAAGAGGCCCAGCCTTGAGCCAATATAGTTTTGAATCGGTGATGGATTAGATCACAAATGATATACAAGGTGATATCCATTGGTGTAAACTTTTTCACTGATGATGTGGTGCTAGTAGATGAAGGTAGGGTGGGCGTCGATAGAAATTTGGAGTTGTGAGGAATTGGGGAACCAAACATGCTAAGAGAGACACACTTAGAAAGTGAGAAAAGAGCCATGTAATCTACCTTACAAGCCATCGAAGCAATCACATGCAAAAACCAGCAAACTTTTTTTTGTTAACGGTTACTAGTATTTCATAACATGTTGCGTTGAGAGGTGTACAACAATGTGGTGTGTTTGTGCTTCTGTCTATAAGGCAGTCTCTCTAGACACATGATACAGAGTTATCGCACCTCTATGAACATATGTATGTACACCCATCTTATAAGCACCTCCGAAAAACTGAGCCGAAAGAATTTTATGTAATAAAGTCACCACATGCACATCGCTTTTCAAGGGACACATGACTTACCACTCAAAGAATATCGTTGATTAAATCCATATAAATATTATTACCAGTGCCAAGTATAGGATTTTAATCTGAGTGGGCTGGTTTCACCGAAGGAACCTAACTAGACATAACCACGATGGCACAAGACAGGTGTAATTTATACATGTAAAGTGAAAGGAGATGATGTTTTGACTTGTAGGTCTAGATATTCTCATTGTGAAAAGTATAATTTAAAACATTTTAAAATGTAAAAAAAAATCCGACAAAAAAAGTCAGGCATACATCCGGCATTTTATGTTCACGCACAAAGTTTCGCATTCGCAGGAAAAAATATTTTGTATAGTTTGTGTAAAGAGACAAATTTTGATACTACAAAATGACTTATCAACTGACATTTTATTATCTTTTTGACATATGCCACAAGAAAATGTATTTGTTTTTGTGTGCGAGCATAGAATATTCGGATGTTCACCTGAAACTTTAAAAAAAATGACATTTTTTAAAGACGATTTTGAACTGAGGGAGCAAATGCTCCTACGACTCAAAATGAATTTCCGGTGAACTACTTCTTTTTCTCAGCGAAAAGATGTAATTTATACACGTGGACTACATTGTTTTCCACAGTACCAGGAGGCAGGCACGACACGTTCTTACCATCTCATTCTTACTCAGTACACAAGTGATCAGACTGGTCACTGGCCAAGTTAATTACTCGTACGACAATTAGTGGCATCAGCCCTCGAGCGTACATGAACATGAGCATGATGGAGCTCGTAAATAAACCACGAATTAAGGAGGGGTCTTGTTACTATTGGAGTACGTTGGTGTACCTCTATATATGGATCGGAGAGGACGAGCATTTGCCGCCATGGATGGACTCGTGGCACACGCGCGTCCTGTACCATGCATGTGGCCCACGTACGTGCACGGTACCGTTGCACAAGTAAACGCGAAATCGCTGGTTTACGAATTCAGCCAGCGGCACACAGACGTCGTGGCGTTGTCTTGCCGCGCGCGACTTTTCAACCATGCCCCGGCACAGGTGGTGTCGGCGCGCTGTGTGGCCTCGGATGCGTGTTGATGTTCGATTACGTCGATGGTGCAGTGTCGTGGCTGGGTCACCGTTGTCATGTCCTGTGATCCTCTTTGTGATCGCAGTGTTTGGGTTGTGATGAGCTTCTCATCACTCAGCTGTCTCCGAGTTTTTCTCTCGGAGTGACCCTCTCTTGAGTTTTGTTGGTGTGCGTTCTTTCTTTTATTTCTCCTCTCATGTATCCTCCCATAAACTTTGGTTCACTTGAACCTATCTTGAAGCCTCTTAGGCAACTTTTTTGAATAATGGAGTTCAGGCTGGCTCTAAGAGCCCGCCGTAGTCATAGTCAAAAAAAAAGATCGACTCTCCACGAGCAACACCGTTGTGTTGACCCCACCTTTCATTTTCACCCATTTATCCCGTCTCTCACTATCTACTCCTCTCCCTCCATAATATAAGATATTTTAACTATTTTAATACGGACTATATATGGAACAAAATGATTAAATCTACACAATAAATAAAATACGTCTATATGTATCCCTACGTAGTCCGTATTAAAATATCAAACATCCTATATTATGGTTCGGAGGGAGTATTTTCCTTCATGCATTCTCCTCAAATTTTCAATTTGTCTTTAAAATCGGCGAGTAGCAACCACGAAAATGTAGGATTAAGATATCAGAAATAAAATACAAGCCTACCGAACTAAACACATGGAAATTTCCATGTGATACGTCTAATCAGTGACAAGAGAAGAGATCAAGATAAATTGCATTGGACTTTTGTAAATAAAACTAAGATGAAGAACGAGCGAAATAGGCCCTCAACTTTTTTTGAGAGGTCAGTATTTGGACGAGGTGGTGTTTTGGTGTTTATTGAAAGTTGTTTTTAGTTGGTTGCCGCGTTGGAGTGTGATATTTCCCCACAAGAAATCGTTTTGTTTCGTTCTTTCTTCGTTACATTGGTGATTTTTTTTTTTTTGCCTTGAGGTGAAAAGAAGGAAGGCAACGTTGTAGGGCAAACAAACACAGAAAGTCATTTTATCTTCCGAGTTCCAGTGACCCTCTGTTTTTAAATTCCAAAAAAAAGAAAACAAATCTGCATGTTTTCAGTTATCTATATTATAATGGTGCAAAATTACAATGCTGTTTTTTTACTATGGGCTACACATGAATGACAAAATTTGGATATTTAAAATTGTATACATTGTTCACTATAGTGAGATCTGTACTTTTATCATTTATGTGTAGCTCGAAATGTTAAAAAAAATGCATCGTGATTTTGCACATTTGTAGGATTTTTTTCATAATTTTTAAAAACTTTTAAATATATTTTTAATTTTTTAATAGTAAGATGGCTGAAACTCGGGAGGCAGAAATCTCCACTCTAACAAACACAGGAAGAAGAAATGTAGTCGAAAAATCCACCGCCCGTGTCGCGGCTAAATTGGAACACACACCGTCTCTTTCAAGCGAGGGGTGGAAGTCACATCGTGATATGCAAAGAAAATGAAGAGGTTACGTCGTTCATAACTCCCCAGCGATAATCGCATGCTGCAATTAATCATCTGTAAACAATCAATAATGTATTTTCAGTTCCAACCATGAGCGGGATAACGAGGAATCTGCCTGCCCTGCAAAACCATACCGTTAAGCTGGCTCCATCTAGAGCAGCAACGATCTGATACTACTCCGGCCACTCTCGCCATACACATGTGAACATGGTCCCAAGGATGGCCACACAATTCATGGCGTTACCGGCGCGCGTACGTACACTAGCATCAGCCATGGCCATGCCAACTGATGATACCGTACCGGACCCCGCCGCGCGCGATTTCTTCGGGAGCTGTTAGCCGTGCCAGCGCGCCGAGAAGTACCACACGATGGGCAATCAGTCACCATGAGAAGTTGCGGAAGAGACAAATCTGTAACCACACCCACACTAGGCAAACCGCCAGAGCGATGATAGGGTGGAGAGTACTTTATTATTGTGACTTCAAAATATTGCCACCGTCTCACCATTCCGAAGAAGACATTCAAACTCCAAAAATATAAAAGAAAAACCCTCATGTTGGCGAGGGGTCGTGGTCCGCCGTATCTTCAAGGTCTCAAGGGCCACCGAAGACGGGACATACCTAAGGCGTTGCCGGTGAAGCGATCGGAATACTTAGAATGGATCACCCTCTCTCTTTCTCCCAAGAAAGGGCCTCACCAAAAAGCCAACATATTTTGATGGACTCTACAAAGTTTAGGGAGAGAATTTTGTGCTCCCGAACTTTAGTGATCTGATTTTTTTTAAAGTTGAAAATGGTATTTTGAATTTTCAAAAAAATATAAAATAATTTACATAGATACATACACATGGTATCTACATATCTGTATAATTTTGCTAGATAATAGATTGTATTGTAGGCTAACGAAAAATCACAAAAATCATGGCTGTGCAAAAGGTAAAAAAAACATTTTACTTGCTACGTTTGTCTTCCTTGTGTAGGTCACGTATTAAAAGATATTTCGCCGCAAATTTGATCATACATAGTAGACATGTATACGTACTAGCATGTTTTTTCAGATTTTTTTTGATACATAAAAATAAATTTTGAATTATTTAATAATGAGATCACTATAAGTTGGGAGTCAAAATGACTTTTCGGCCCAACATGCTCTTTAGGACCTGAAGTAATCTTATAAGTAGATTATATTTGTTATGAAACTCCTACTTGCTCACGTTCACCTTTTAAGTCGACGAGAAACTTAACTACAACACCGTTACTAATTCCTCCGTTCCACGATATAAAATATGTTGACAAGTTAAAATAGTTTTTAAAACGTTTTATATTGTGGACGGAGGGAGTAATTTCGAAGAAAATGTCTCATTCAGCAAATGCAACCGGACAATCATTCAACATTTGACCACCCATATATTTACTGTTCATTGAGATGCTGGGCTAGATTAAATCGAACATACATGAACTACTAGTAAAATTCATTTTGCAGACTGTATGGACCACGTCAAGCCGGAAGGTCCGACGATCTGCTCTGATCTATCTAGGCATCTTGCCAAGCTAGCCATGCAGCCAGATCCCTGTAGAAAGTACACGGTGAATCAGCACACAGTTTATGATCGACAAGGCTGTTCGGGATCATCAACCAGAGCCAATCGATCAAGATGGTTGGCATCTTGCCAGCATGTGAACATGATCTCTGCCGCTGTTCGCCCCCACACAGCCCCATTCCGTTCATCTTCGTCCTACAAATCACAGGTACACCAACAGTTGTTTTCATCTTGTCCCAGCCTGTCAATCGATTGGATTAGCCCACAATTCTCCTCTAACATTTAGTAACTGCTATATGAGGAAGTTGGTTGGGGTTATTGGCGGTTGTTGACTCCATTGCTGGCTTTGCTGCATCTGCAGGTCACTGCACTGGTTCACCCAGAAATCTTAGCAATGCACACACATGTTGCACTCCATAATTCAGGGACTTGGATGGTGGTGGTTTATGGGCATTGAATCGCAGCACTGGAAAGTCTGCAATTTGCGTTGTAAGAAGGACAGGCTTGTTCACCTGCTTTCCTCTGCACCCATTTACTCACGGTGGCTATAGCTTTGCCTTGAATGCACCCATTGATCGACTCGTCAGCAACGAAGGAAAAACCATTTCTTGACTTGTCCGTCAGCTGCTCAGCTCGTGGGTGCCATTTGTTGGTGAACCATTGCCGTGACCTGACCTCACAGTTGCCTTGGATCAAATGCGTCCGTGTGTTTGGTTTCATCACTAAACCTACCCCTATTATCAAACATTTAGGTAGCCTAAATTTAGTAAGACTAACCGAGATAAATTAAACTATATAGTGAACTAAATTTAGGTAGCCAACGATTTTGGTCAAATGTGGGCAGGAAGAATGAGGTAAAAGTGAGCAAGGTAGCATCCCTATGACCAAACTTCGGCAATGATGAACATATAAAGTCGGTAGGTTGATTTTGGGCACCAACCCAAACATAACCCCAAATGCACCTTTTCTTAGGTAACAATTCTGGCAAATTGAGGATTTGAAAGTGGTGTGTGTGAATCTGAATTGTGATCCTGCCAATGCACGCATGCTGGCATATTTAGTACTCCCTCCGTCCCAAAATGTAAGATGTTTTAGGTGTTACACATATTGTCTACATGCATACTAAAATGAGTGAACCTACACATGAAATATGTCTAGATACACTAGTGTGCATGTGAATGTGGACAAAAACTAAAACATCTTATATTTAGGAACGGAGGGAGTACTATACTCCTCTAGCACACCTGCTAGCAACCTGCTGACGCTGCTACGTTTCCTCCAAGTCGTTCTCACGGCATTGATGCGCCGCTAGAGCACATCGCCCTCACATGCTTCTTTCTTTCCAGAAAAGCAGAGGAGAAAAGGATGGCTCTTAATTCCTTCTGTGGCATAGGAGTTAATAGCAGAAACCTACGACAATAAGACGGGCGGGGACATTCACTTTCCCTTTCCCTGCTCTCGTCTTGCTACAGTAAGTTTGAGGGTCGATTTCTGATCGCCGGGCCGATCTGGCCGCTCCGCCGGAATAGCTGGCCGGAGTTGGTGCTGGTGAGGTGCCGGAGCTTTGTTTATAGTAGATCTAGACTAGTTTTAGTGTTTGCCTATATGGCGTATGGCGCTATGCCGTTGCGGAGCTTGCTGTCGGCGCAACCGAGCTGCGCTTGGTGGTTTGCGGCGACGGAATCTTCAGCGATGGCCGCATGGTGCGGCGGAAAGCTGGAGGTGGCGGAGCCAGAGTCTCTGCTAAATAAGCTCGAGTTTCATCGCTTCCGAGCTGGCCGTCGTGGTGGCGGTGCGAGGAAGGTTTTTGCTGGTTCTGGTGCTACATGCGGATTCCCCTCTGTGGTCTTCATGGCGAGCTTCGGTGGTGGCCGTGGCTGGCTACTCCGGCTCGACAGCCTGCTCAAGTCGGGGCGTGTCCCCCGCCGATGCTCCTTCTTCGTCGCCAAGGTCTTGCTGCGTGCGGCGAGCGACACATGCGGCGACATCAACGGAACAATGGTTTCCAATCGTCTTGTGCAGGTGACACAGCAGTCGTTCTTCTTCTCTTCGTTCTCCACTCCGGCGGTGCAGCAACGAGATGGGCGGCGGCGGATCTCATCTGTAGAAGCTTCTGGAGTTGCGTGCCCCAATTGTCGTAGGTTTCTACAATTAACTCCTGCTGCCACGTGGACCTGACAGCGGGCCCCGCCTGTCATATTCTTTCTTAGAGCGTGTCAACTTGCCAATCAGTGCTTCTTGCAACGTATCACCCCGAAAACGGTGGTTTCTGCAAATGATTCGTAAAGTGGTAGTTTTTTTGTAGCCCTAACCTCAATTGTCGTAGGTTTCTGCAATTAACTCGTGGCACAGAGATTTTTTTTTTAATTCTTTTTCCGCCCACAGAACGGTGTTGATGTTGAGCATGCGGATGGCATGTCCCTGTGACGGGTCACTTCAGTGTACGTACCATGAAAGAACAGACTGAAAGTGATACGCCTAAGTAAGCTCTGATGCATGAGCGTCATGAGATCGTGTTATGGAGAGGCAACTGGATTTGCAGGCGTTGATGTGGTAACGATCCCCATACCATTTACAGAAACTCGGGCGACCTAATAGGATTAAAGTAGCGTGGCATGCTGATTCTGCATGATTGTGTCATCTCACTCTAAATATCTGGATGAGCTGGCAACAATAACATATACTCCTACTCCGTATGACCTTTCTTTTAGAATAGCAAGGAAGGAAAAAATACAGCCGGAATTACAGCATATTTTTCTTGTAAATCCTGATTTCACAGCGGGTGACATGGGTATGCAGGTTTGTCACAAGTAGCAATTCTGTCGGCTATAAGGAACAGCAGCTTTCAGTCTCGAAGCTCTCTGATGGCATGAAATTGCAACAAGCAAGGGACAATCTTCAGGCCATCGACAGAATTACAGGATATTCTTAGGTAGCAAAGCACGATAAAACACAGCCTATTTTTTTCTTCTTGTAAATCTTGATTTCACAGTAGTGACGTGTATTCAGGTTCAACGCCAGAAAGCACTTGGTTCGTTCGTCAGACGTCGCAGTTTTTGGAAGCTCTTTGATGAAACTGCAACAAGCAAGAGACACAGACAGCTCGAGCAAGAGCTTAAGAATTACCATATAATCATTGTATTTTACCTGTATACAGTTGCTGGCGAGAAAGAAAATTTAAACAACAGCTAAGTGCCGAACGGATAATTATGGCATGGGGCTGGATGGCTTTTTATTTCGCCCCAATTCTCAGTTCACCGATTGCCATTTCCAATGGGGCAGGCTCCAGCCTTGCAATTCTATATTGATGTAAAAACTAGGGAACATGGTCCTTTCAATCCCCTGAGTAATCCCAGCAAAAAATTGGACTTGTTTGATCTGCGTGTAGAATATATTCTTACGTCCGATGGGCTACTACTGTACCATTCCATCGGTCACCAGTTGCTGCAAACCTCGCCTTAGCCGCTCGGCAGCGAGCTTTGTCTCTGCCTCCTTCAGCCCTCCGAAGGAGACACGGAGGAACCCAGGACCTCCGCTGGCGCTTCCGGGGAGCACGGCGACTCCGTGCTTGTTTGCGAGCCATCTCACAACTTCGAAATCATCTGAACAGTTGTCTGGCAGTTTGGCCCAGAGGTAGATGGCGCCCTCCCCACCCCTGACATTATCCTCGCCAAGAGGAGACATTGCGTCCACAAGCAGCTCGCGGTTTTTCACTAGATCTTTAACCCTCTCCCTGATCCACTCTGGGCCGGCCTCCATCGAGTAGAGAGCCAGGTGCTGCCCAATGATGGAAGCACATATGGGGATGTTATCTTGCGCCTTGAGGAGCTGCGCGTGGAAACCATCGACTTCACTTGGATATGCTATCTGCAGCAGTGAATCGATTAGCTCTTGTAAGACTAACTGATCATCTCCTTACTTACACAGAGTGTACAGTAACCCACTTTCTTGTACTGCACTCGCTGGTCACAAGTATTTGGCACAATAGCAATTTAAGTGTGTGTGTGTGTGGGATATATGAAGCCGAAAGGATTTCAGTAGTGAGTCTTAAACCAGCAATTGAAGCCTAAGCAAAAGATAGACAACGAGCATGACACACTTACATATCCTACACGCCACCCCATCATTCCATAAGCCTTTGAGAATGAGAAGAGGTTGACAATGTGATCATCCTCTAAGCAGTAGTGCTCCATTCCATCATACATAAAGTATCTGAATAACACCAACCAATTTTGCAACTGAGTTCAAGAAAGTCATACTAAAGCCAAAGCGTAAATATGATACCTGAATGCAAGCAGCATGCAGACATAATTCAGAAATCAGCCATTTTCTGTGCATCAATGAGACAAACCATTGCAAAAGACAACATGTTTCGATTACATTATTTGCTACCGTTTTTAATGTGCATCGAATACAAGCACCGTATAATACTTGTCTAAAAAAAGGAGAACAGAACTTTTCCATATGTAATGTTTTCTGTATATCAGACTATACAGGGTACAGATGCCAGTCCATGCATATTTTACTTGTTATCAGTTCAGGAGGAATAATCTTTAACATCAACAACAGGGAAATGGCAAGCAAAACCAAGGCCAATTTTCGTTAATCAACTACCCGAGCCACTAAAGTAAAGCTATAGACATGATATGCAATGCAAAGAAAAGAGAGACAGATTGTCCAGTCACAGGGCTAAAAATGGTCATGTTCCTTCCAGTGCCACATAGTGGTTACCATGCTGCTCTAAACTAAATCTAATCTCGGATCACTTCCAGGAAACTGAAAGGTGAAGTCCCTTAGTAATAGTTCAATTTTGTACTCAGTTTCAACCCCTCAATTTTTTGAAAGCAGCCACTGTAGGTTAACCTATTCATCACTCCACCTAGTGATTTACGGGGGTAAAGGAGACTTTCAATACATAGATAGGATGAAATGGACCCAAACCTAGAGCTGAGGACAAAAGCAGGAGCCTCCAAAGCTTACGATCAGGAGAATAGAACTAAATTTGACAAACCATTGCACAACATAGATTTCCCTTTTCTCAGCAGGTCCAGACTGTTGATTTGTTCTACAGCCCTACATTTACCTAGAGACTTTACCAATATAGTTTGCAATTAATTAGCCTGTGTTTGTTTTATAGATAATGTCAAATGCCATTTACATTCTGATTTTAGTTTATTTCTGGCGTATTCTAAAACGCCTTAATGCTTGGATGTAAGTCGTCTTTGTATATCAGCAGGATGACATGTTGGGACTGAATTTCAAGAAGCCAGAAGAGTGGTTGGTTTTAGTTGCTGATAATAACCTGTCCTCCTAAATTCTAACCATGATTTAAGGTGACCATATCCATGTGCGGTTCTTTGTTAGTTCTATGTCTGCACTTCCTTAAAAAAAATGAGAGAGGATTGAAGACATTTAGAAGGAACGAAAGGGGAAATGGTTGCAAGTATAGCATTATATTTGATAAGTATTAACTTACTCGTAGGTATTGTCAACCACAAGCCATACACCAGCACTCTTGCACAGGTCTGAAATTCTCTGAAATGATAATCCAATATTACGAAATAGTCAATGCCAACTACGTGTGTGGGTGTGTGCGCACATACAAGAGAGCAGGTTTGAGCGGGTCAGGGAGGAGGGACAGAGAGATGACCTGGAGCATAGGCCTGGGAACAAAAGCTCCAGAGGGGTTTCCCGGATTTACAACATTAACAAGTTTAGGGATAGGGCCATCTCCTTTCAGGACCTTCTCCAACCAATCTGCATTTTTAGGCATAATGTAAAATATGCTTCCAAAATGGACTTATTTTTCAACAGAGCTGTACAGAATTTTTTTAGACCACATTTATAGGTCATAACAGAGGAAAGGATGGGATCACTTATACTAGGCATGAGAATTTATTTTAGATTATGGATGGTAGTCATATTACCAACATCAGGATGAAGAGTCTTTGGATCGCTAGCACCAACTAATATGTCAGTGACGCCTGTCATCTGGAATGACATGTATGAATTGAAGTAATATGGTGCAAACATGACAACAGAGTCCCCAGCATCACAAAGGGTGAGAACCAGGTTTACAAAGGCCTGCCAACAGAAATCAATGTAAGAGACTTCATTTGACAAACCCAGTTGTCGAACAGTATTTTGTTGGAGCAGCCATACAAGGAAGTAAGAAGGTTTTTGACAAAACAAAAGAGGGAGATAAATTGGGAGGATAACCTATAGTATGACAGCCAAACAAGACAAAATGAGTAGAGGCACCAAAAACGACAAGTCATAAAAACTCCCGAGCTCTAGAGTACTTTAAAAAAAAATTGGAGACAGCATTATGAAATTTCAAAAAAAAAACTAAATGTAAACACAAATGGTATATACGTACAATTTTTCATCAACATATCTTTTCACCGGTGATCTAAGACAAATATGTGGAGCAAAATAGTCATTTTTTGCCTTTTGGAGAAAAAACAATTGTCTTTTTTGTGTAGGCTACAAATTAACGTATTATTTAACAAAACTTTACAGATATGTAGAACACATCTATATGTACCAGTGGATTTTTTAAATTTTGTTAAACTTGTCAATATATTTTTCGATTTTTAAAAAAATTCCAGGCTCCCTAGGGCCCGGGAGTCAAAATGAGGCACTCCACAAAAAAGCTGTAGTAAACCAGATGAAAAGTATGTGTTGTACCTGATTTGCACCAGCGGTCACCATAACTGCTGACTTGGTTAGCTTATTCTCTCTCTTAAGCTGCAAACAATTCCTACAATATCAGCGAAGGATATGCTAGTTGTTCATGATGCCAAGAAGAAAATAAAGAGAAGTCAAGGATTGTGTTAATGTGATTCGAGTTAAATAATAGCAATGCTTCTAAATTTTCAAAAACATCCCAATAATGAACAAACAATGAAATGAACTCTGAAGATAACTCCACAAAGGGAACAATTTGGCTAGTGGGTATTATGAAGGTACTCGGGGTGAAGAATCTTATGTTTTCGGTTTAGAAACAATAAATGATAGCATTGCATATGAATTATGAGGTCCATATGATACCCTATATAGTCCACAATCCCATGATTTTGCCTATCATATTTTACTCTCACTCCGTATTGTATAGACGATAACTAGTATTTGTATGAATCAATTGATCTCAGCTGATTCATACAAATACTAGTTATCGTCTATACAATACGGAGTGAGAGGATATATCTCACCCTCCAATCCACTGTAATGAGATGACAAATATATATTTCAAAACCTTCTCTTTGATAAAGTCTAGACATTGCATCGGTTGCATGCAATTTTCTATTATACTACTCCCAGGCAGCAATGAGATCAAATATCTGTAGTAGAAAATTATCACATGCACCTGGGTGGTGACGCCATGATGTAATGTGAGGAAATATATATAACCCTCCCGAGATGAAAAGAAGTACCTTCTCGAGAAGGGCCTCTCGGAGTTCGGGAAGGCCATCATCAGCGCCATATTTACTGCAATATGGTTCTCGTATAATTTTCTCTACCTTAGCCAGAGCCGACTCAGGTGGTTGCCAATAAACAATTCCCTGCATTCAGGATTTAGCATAAGCACCATTTCAGGTAATCCAAACCAGGGGAACTCCTGAGAAGCATATCAATCTGCAATCCATCCATGCTTGATAGAGAGTCAATGGTCAACATAACACATTGCTCTGAATTAATTTACGGTTCCTACGAGTTACAGAGACCATTTGGGACAGTTCTTATTAGTAATGATGAGTTCACTAATCCAATCAGTTTCATGATCTTTGCGCAACGAAATGCAAATAAAAAAATTGTTGTGTGATTAACCTAGAATCTTTCAACCAGTTTCAGAAACTCAATGAACAGGGTCAAACCAAGAATTTTACCTGCGCAAGCGACATCACATCCGTAGCCCCTCGAAGCAGTTCTTGTATCTGGAAGAAGAGGGAGAGAGAGCACCATATTAGACCGAGAAAGTAGGGAGAACGACGAAGTCTGACGGGGTGGGAATGATAGGAGGGAGATTAGGGAGAAATGAGTTTGTCCACATCACCTTGACCATGACCGGCGCCTCCGTCTCCAGGGCCCGCTTGGCGAGCCTCGCGATGCTGCCCATGTCTTCCTCCTCTCCTGGCTCCAAGAAACCTAGAACTAGAGATTTCGGGGGACAAGATTGAGCCGGAGATCCAAGAAAGAAGACCAGGGAAGAGCGTCGGGTCCAAGAAGCCGTGGGGAAGAGGAGTGCTGGAGCCTAAATAATCCCCGGCCGGGACAACAACCTCTGAATGAAGTCGCCAACTGATCCCGAGCTCCACCAACTCTTCTCCGTCACACCACACACAACCCCAGAGCAAAAAAGATTCGAGGAGGCTCGTTTTTCTGTCTCTTTCTCTGCAACTTTTTTGGCTTACGTTACAGGTTGACGGGTGGTGGGTAGCAGGGAGGAGAAAGGAGGAGGATAAGCATCGAGCTCTCCCACTCTTGGGTCCTGACAAGAGGACAAGAAATATATTTTTAGCACCGTTTTACTTTTGAAAATCACGATAGACCAATCGCTGCTGCAAAATCCAGGATGTATAGCATTGTAACATGCGGGATTTTTCTCGGTGTCAAAATTATTAGAGGTCAATTTCGTGCGTGAACAGCAGCAGCACGACGAGATTCTCTGTTGTGGAAACCCAAGAAGAAGCAGTGCTCGCGCTAGATCTCTTTCGGTTTCCGAGGGAAACAAACACAGGAGGAGAATAGATTAATGGACAGGTGCGAACAAAAATGGCTCGGAGATGGAGGCGCCAACCCCTGACTGGAGATCTGGGCTCGCATCCCCACGCCATACACGCGCGCGCATCCACCAAACCAGGCGACGACACACGATGGATCTAAACTAAACCCGCACGAGGAGTGCTCTGCTTCGCTTGCGTTGCGTTCTTCTTTACCGGGAGCTGGTCGCAGCCGCCGCCGTTCGTCAGGTCCCTGTCACAGGCTGCGTCGTGCATGAATCGAGCTGTCCCTCGGAGGCATTTTCGGTTCCCCGGCACGAACGGCGACGAAAGGCACAGAATGCGGCACGGAGTTGGATGCTCGATCAAACTCTCAGGACTGTAGTCTGTAGATGCATTTCACTCTACGCACTTCGGTTCCCGGCGCGAACGGTGACGACAGACGACAGGCATAGAATGCGGCATGGAGCTGGACGCTCTGAGCAATGTTTTTTTTTCATTGAGCAATTGTTTTAAAAAAAAACTTAGGATTTGTGTCACCGTACACGTATGACCTATCCATCAATTCTGACACCCAGAAAACTCCCCGCTCATCTCACCACCAACAGCATAGGTACTCTTTTTAGTTTGTCACTCACGTTTTCTGTCTCTCCTCACAAGCGCACATTCCATCGTTTTCATTCGCCTAACAAATCTTAGCTTTTTTTTTTTAGATATAAAGGACCCCAGACGGGGAGCCCCAGTTCCATTTATTAATGAAACCAGCCGCATCATCCAGTTACTACAGAACAAAGACGCTAAGCGTTCACTAAACTGATAAGTAAAGGAGCTCTAACAGTCTCGAAGCAGTAGGAAAGCGGTCCAGTACAAACTAAAGGCAGAGCACAGACAACTAAACATAAAAACTAAAACTCTCGGCAGATTCAACTTCTCTCCATTTCCCAAACTTGCTCCTGCAATCTCAGACAGAATCACCCGATGCCTTGTAGCGATTGATGATGCTTCGGAGCTTGAGTTTGACCTCCTGCGGCGGCAGAGACTCTGTCTGCAACAGAGGTCCTCCCCAGGTCTTCATCCATGCCGGGGTGATCGGCGATTGCGTCAGCAGCTTCTGGAAACATGGCGGAGTGGCTGGAGCAGCCGCCTGCTGCCCCGATGAAGGTAGTGAGGCCACTAGAGAGCTCAGCGACAGCCCTGAAGTTACCCCCATGGAAGCGCCGGCAGATCCTTCAGTTTCAGCATAATCATCTGCTCGAAACCGCCGATCTTCTCCAGCATGTGTTGTTCGAACAGAAGTCTCCATTTCTTGATAGTTCTGAGGATCATCCACCAGATCTGTTTCATAGAAAGCCAAGTTTGGTTATCAAATATCAAAGCATTGCGCGATTTCCATATGCCCCAAAGCACCGCAGCACAGATAGCATTAGTAGCAGCATGCTTTTTATTTGCAACCCAGAGCTTAGCTATCGATAAATAATCAGATCCAATGTCAAAACCTAAGAAAGAAGAAACAGAAAACCAAATTTGCTTAGAGACGATGCAATCAAAAAATAAGTGATCAATCGATTCATCTTCCTTGCAAAAGACACAATCTAGCGGTTTATGCATTTTGCGCTTAAGGAGGTTATCACGGGTCATCAACTTATTATTAGAAAGCAACCAGAGGAAGATGTGAACTCTGGGTGGGATAACCAGAGACCAGATCAAAGGCATAAAGACCTGAGTCACGCCTCTAAAACTGAAGATTTTATAAATGGAACTGGTGGAGTAAGCCCCTTTTGAATCGTAGACCCATATGATGGAATCACAGTCTGCGGACAAGCTTATGCTGCTAGCAATCTGTCCTAGTGCAAACCACTTTTGCATAAGGGCAGGACTAAAATTCCTTCTAAAAGTAAGCTTGAGATTCACACCATCCCATACTTTATTAATAGCAGCCATGGTTTCATTGCAGATGCAATATAAATCCCAAAACTGAACACTAAGGGGAGAAACTCCAAACCAAGTATCCTCCCAAAAGCGAATTTTGGCACCATCACCTACGTTCCATCTATAGCCAAACTTAACCGCCTCAGCGGCCCACATAAAACCCTTCCAAAATCTGGATGAATTCAGTGTTGTGCTACAGAAGATATTAGGGTTGGAGGTTTTATATTTAGCATCAACTATATTTTTCCAAATTCTATCTCCGGTTCCAAAGTATCTTTTCAGCCAGGAACCTAGTAGACAGATGTTAACATCTCTAAGACAAGGGATCCCCAAGCCGCCAAATTCTTTAGGCATGCAGACTAGGTCCCACTTTGCCAAGTGGAGTTTTCTTTTTTCCTTAGTGTCATTCCAAAGACAGTGAGACATTTGAGAGTTAATTAGCTCTAGCGCCCACTTCGGAAATTTGAAAAAGGAAAGAAGATAAACTGGTATACTGGCAAGACAAGACCTAATCAAAGCGACTCTAGCAGCATACGAGAGGAGCTTCCCTCTCCAGCCTGCAATTCTTTTCAAAATTTTATCTATGATTGGTTGCAAATCTTCTCGCCTGAGCTTATCATGGTGGAGAGGTATCCCTAAATATTTAATAGGGAAAGTACCTACAGTGCAACCAAAGATTTCCTTGAGCGCAGCCACATCTTCTTCGCAAAGGTTGATGGGCACTAGCTCACTCTTGCTGTAGTTAATTCTCATCCCCGAAACTTGTTCAAAACAAGTGAGAATGGTTTTCAAGTTCTTAGCCGTGTCCCGATTGTTTTCCAAAAATAAGATGGTATCATCAGCATACTGGAGGCTGATGACACCACCTGGACACAGATTCGGACAGAGCCCTTTGATGAGGCCAAGAGAGGCACTCCTAGAGAGCATCTTAGTAAAAACATCCACAACTAGATTGAAAAGGATTGGGGACATGGATCACCCTGCCTCAATCCTTTAGTAGTCACGAAAAAACCTCCTTGGGTGTTATTGATTTTGACTGCCACCGAACCTCCTCTCGTGGCTAGCCTGATCCACTTCCTAACCTTAGGGCCAAAACCTCTTTTAGTTAGCAGATCATCTAGGAAATCTAAATCCACCTTATCAAAGGCTTTTTCATAGTCGAGTTTCAGAACTACACCCTCTTCTTTTCCGTGGTGAACCGAGTGCAGTACCTCATGGGCAGTGACAACGCTTTCTAAAATATAACGGCCTTTAATAAAGGCGGTTTGGTTAGGAGCTATTATCTTGTCCATGATGGTACCGAAGCGAGTGGTGATCACTTTGGTAAAGATTTTGAAAATGCAATTCAGAAGACTGATGGGTCTAAATTTCTTCATTGAAGAAGCATCAGCCTCCTTCGGAATTAAAGTGAGAACAGCGAAATTTAACCTGTACAGGTCTAATTTCCCTTCAAAAAAGTCTTGGAACAGAGCTAAAATATCAGCTTTGATTATATCCCAACACTTTTGGTAAAACATAAAGGAAAAACCATCTGGCCCAGGAGCACCATCTGAATAAGAACTAAAAACAGCCTTTTTAATTTCTTCTTCAGTGAAAGGGGCTTCCATGTGAGCATTTTGCTCCTCAGAGATTAGCTCATCAGGGTTAAAGAAACTATTCCCAAGAGAGAAACCTGATTTCTCTCCAGAACAGAAGAGATTTTTATAAAAAGACGAGGCTATATCTAGCATTTCCTGAATATCTGAGGTTGGTCCCGCAGGGCCATCCAAAGACATGATCATGGTTTTTCTCCGACGCTGATTTGCAACCGCATGGAAATAAGCCGTGTTCCTATCCCCCTCTAAAATATCACGGTCTCTAGATCTCTGTCTAGCTTTCGTTTCTTCTTTTAACCAAAGATTTTGCATCTCTTTATTAATCACTTTCATCCTAGTGTGCTCTAAATCAGAAAGATCTTCAGCCTCAGCTTTAAGATCTAACTCGTCGTATTCCGCCATTAAATCAGCTTTTAAACGTCTAAGCTCAGATTCAATATTGCGGCTCCAACCTTTAGAGAACTTCCTAAACCTTCTAAGTTTTTCCTGCCAAATATCAATGGCAGTTTTACCTTTAGTAGGTGCATTCCAAGATTTGGAAACAAGACTCATAAACTCATCACGTAAGAACCACCATTTCTCAAATCTATAAGGAGGAGGTTGAAAAACGTAATCAACTCCAGAATCCCACTGGATAGGTGTATGATCGCTTCCCACTCTTGACAATGCTTGAGCCCTCGCAAGGGGAAACATGTCCTGAAGTTCTGTGTTGCAAAAGATTCTGTCGATAAGTGACATGATCATATTTGCTTGGTTATTACCCCAGGTATACTTTCTATTCGACAAGCGCACCTCCAGTAATCCCCACAAATTAATCCAAGCATTGAACTTGTCACACCATTTCTGATTGACAACTCCATTGCTTTTATCTTTTGCACATCTAACTAAATTAAAATCTCCACTAATCAGAGAGGGATAAGTGTTATCAATGAAAAGTTGATGCAATTCAGAAATAAAATCCTCTTTCCCTTCGTCATATGGAGAGCCATAAACAGAGATGTGCCTCCAAACCTTGCCGTCTAGTTTGTTTTTAAGCAAACAAGAAACCGAAAAGGTTTTCACATCCCAGGCCAAAACCTCAAAAAAATTAGAATCAACCCCTACAAGAATCCCTCCTGCTGTCCCAACAGCTGGGAGGTGATTCCAGACATAAGGTCTGTTCAAGCTAATCGAATCCAAATAAGAAGCAGAGAAGGAAATTTTCTTTGTTTCTTGAAAGGAAACAATATTAGCATGAGTTTTAGACAACAAGTCTAGAATGTTTTTCTTTCTGCCAATGGCATCAATGCCTCTGATGTTGACACTGAGACTATTCATTGGAGAATTCTTGTCTTAGGGTGCTTGCCCCGTTTTTTCCTACAGACTTGATACCAAATTTCGGCACTGTCCTCCACCTTTGTGTTCTCCTCAGAGATGAAAGGTGTATCAGTGCTAGAAATGCTTTCTAAATCTAAAGGAAACACATACGTATCTGATGTCGGCCCCTCAGGTACCTTGTCAGTATATAACGGTTCTACAAAGCCTAAACTAACAGTCTTAGAGAAATCAATGCTTTCGGAAAAATTAAAAGGTTTTGATATAGTAAAAACTGAATCATCAGAAGCGGAACTAGCCAACTCATCAGCTGCCCCGCTGCAAACAATATTATCTAATACCAAACCAATTGCCGTAGCAATTTCAACAACTTCAGGTGATTGCAATAAACTGAAGGGGTTTGGGGTTATACCTTTCAATTTCGATGCAGCAGGTGCCTCCATATTCTTCCTCTTCTTAATTTCCTGCGCCATCTGAGTGATCGTCTTACCCTCTCTCCCTTGGAGCCTTTCACATTGTTTTGTGCCGTGAACAGGGCCCCATTTGCTTGTCTTCAAAGTGTTCTGCTTCTCCACCATCTTGCTATCTTCTACTGCATCGACCTTAGCGCCAGGAACAGCTGTGTTTGTGTCAGGGAACACAACCTCAGCCTCTACCTCAACGGGGTCTTGATCATAGCAGAAGTGCCCATCTTCATTAACTATTTCCATCTCTCTCATCAAACTGTAGCAGCGGTCTTCGTCAGGCGAGTTGGTAGACAGCCATTTCAGGATGTTCTGTCTCGCCTCTTCGAGTTGTTCTGGAACTGCAGAGCTTTCTGACATGTCACTGTCTTCTTCAACCACAACTGACGAAGCATTCCTGTGAGCGCCAGTGTTGTTAGTCCCATTGTGTCCTCCTCCACCAGTAGCTGAAGGCTCCTTTGGCAAAGCTGGGTCACTTTCTTCTTCCATCTCGCTAGGCTCTTTGTGGCTTGCAGCCCGAGCATCTCCCTGATCTGGAGGAGGCTCATCACCATCAGACGGACCCGCAGTAGACGGAGGCTCTACTGTGATTGACATCTTATAGAACTTTTTGTTAACTTCAAAAGGAAGTCTCGAAGGAATTAGCTCCGGGTCCCTGCAGAGAATTTTGACTCTGATGATTTCATAGAAGGTTGTAAAAGCACCAATCCAGTCTACATCTTCGAGCATTCCCAGAGCAGATGTGAGACGTGCTAGAGTAGCCCATTCACACCACTCTTTTTTCAGACCTCTCAGCTGGATCCAAGAAGAGCGAGCTTCTTCATAGATCTCTAACTCTCCTTTCCAGACCTCCACATTGACTGTTACACCTTCTTTGACCAGCCCAAAGCAAGGGTAACCAGCAACATCTTCAACAGCTAAGTGAGGTGGGAATTGCACCAGAAAAGACCAAGATTCAAGCTGCCTGATCGGCCACGGCCAGTTTGTCTTGTAGATCACAGCAAACTCCTTTGCAAGTTCTTCCTTACTGATTTCCCCTGCCTCAACATAGACAATACCAACATTAAGTGAGCTTTGTGGTTTTTCAGGACACTCAATGTGCAAGAACTCTAACCCAGGATTTGCAGCTCCATACAGATCAGCTGTGGGGAGTGGCTGGTTTCTCACTGGGCAGGAGTCTTCCTTGTGAGTTGTCGACTTGCAGATGAAACAGAACGGAGCTTGAGGGCACGAAGTCTTATTGTGGCCAGATTCACCGCAATTGAAGCAAACAGCGTTGAGGTAGCTGTCTTTAGCCTTTGCGGTATCCTTGCTGGAGGAGAGCCAGCACTGCTACTAGCCATCTTCTTCTTATGTGCCTTACTAGCACCTTGTTTCCCTTGTGGTTGTACCCTCTGAGCAATTGTATTCTGGACTCCAGTTGTTTGTGCCACTGGATGCACAGCCCGAGGAGGTTGCATCTGCTGACCATACTGCTGTTGGACTTGCGGAGGCACAAACTGTTGCTGTTGCGGCTGCTGGGGCGTATAAATTGCGGAGCGCCTCCAGGAACTGCCCAATTGCCATTAGGGTTCGCCCACTGGTTGACAGGAAATTGGTTCGGATACTGCCCTTGGAAGAACTGGGGGGGGAATCCAAAACCAAACCCCATAGGTGGTATGAAATTCTGTGGCTGCTGCCAATTGCCCCCTTGCGTGTTACCTCCATCAGATCTGTTCCCTCCAGCAGTCTTACCCCTACCCCTGCCACGATTTGAGTCTGGCATCTGAACAGAGAGCAGAACCTCTACTAGCACCTTGTTGTGGAGTGGAATCGGTTCTCTGCTCTCAGTTTCTTCAGGGAAAGCTGGGTGGAAATCTGTGGAGCAATAGCAGCCAGATTCCAGGAGCTTCTTCTCAACCCAAGCTAGGAGCGGCGGCTGGAGGAAACCTAGCTGGTTCTGGCGCAGCCTCGGCGAGCAAGGAAATATCTACGCTACCAACTCTCACCGATAAAGGTGAAGGCGGAAATTGCGAGTACGTGGGAGTAGGTGGCTTCTGAGTTTGAACTGTCTGACCGCGCTCAACAGCCTCCGAGACAGCAGTGATTTCCGGCACAGCAACACGGCGATCCCCGCGAGCCAGAAATCTACCTCTGCTCTTAGGCCGAGCCTGCAGCGGCGACGTTACCGGGCGAGGGGCACCGGCGACCGCTACTGTTAGCGCACGGATTTGCTTGCCTCCTCCATCTCCATTAACAGACTCTGCCGTTGCACGCTGACCTGCAGTTCGACCAGTTCCTTCAAATTCAGAGGTGGCTGCGGGAGGTCCCGATTGCGTTGATGGAGCTCCGACATCGTGTCCGAGGACAGCCCCACCAGATGTCTGCGCCCCTCCGAATCTCTGATTGTCGCCATGATCTCTGCTTGCTGCGACGAGGGGCCTCTCGTGGCCCGCTGCATCGCTTCCCTCGCTTCGTGTCTGACCGCAATGGTCTTCCTGACTCCTCCTTCTCTGCGCTTCAGAAACATCAGTCCAGCCGCGAGACCTGCACCTTTCGATGAGCTCGTCGCCTCTGGTTTCCCTCATCGGCTCCGGACCCGAGAGGATACGGGTTGCTTCGGAGGTCAAATCTCTGAAAAGCTCGCCGGAAGTCGCCACATCCTCTCCCGGGATCACCTCTGCTAACCCCAGCAGCGCTTGGGCTCCGATCTCCTCCGAGGCGCGCGGTCCCGATGCCTTCTCCTTCAGATCCAGAGCTCTGTCCACCTCTCGGGGCGAGACACTCCAGGGCCGAGAGGGGAACGGGGGGCGAGCGAGGCGGTGGGCTAGCGTGGAGATCTAAGCAAGCTACTGTGGGTGCGAGGTTGGGGGAGGTGGGCTGCCGGCGGTGAGCGGTGGCGGAGGTAGGTGGGAGCGGGGGTTGGGGCGGAGCGCTACGGCACATTTCTTAACCACGAGCCCTAATTCTGTATTATATCTTCAGTTGCCTCAACAAATCTTAGCTTATCCTAATAATTTTTAAAAACCTAACACGTGCAAACAAACGTTAGCTTATCAAAAAAAAAACGTTAGCTTATCAAAACTGCCTCGTGTAACCTCCTAAGATTTTGTCAACCAACCAAAAAAACTTCCTCAACACCATTTTATTTCTTGAATTCTCTTAACAAAACACCGAGATGGCGTCACAACCAGCACAAGTGACAGGCGTTTGCTTAATTTTGGATTCTTGATTTGGTCATCCCAAACAATCGTCGGCTCGGACGTCGGGCATCTTTGGATGACGCATACATGGCCACCAACTACTGGTGCTTCAGCGGTAGACGTAGACTGTGTCCCGGAAGATCGCAAGTTGTCCGGCCAAATGCCCAGATGGAATGAGCACTAGTACAGATCGTCAATTTAAATCCCCGACATTGCAAACGGGAGCAACTCCCGTGTGTAATTTCCCTATCGCTTACCCTTGGAGAATAAAAAGACCCGCACAACCTTCGATTCCATATATTCGCATAAGATTTTGTATTTTTAACCGTGTGCTGCATATCACATACGGTCACGACATTGTGAACGTGTGCATTGTGCTCACCATCGCACACTATTTATTTGCAAAAGTCGTGTGAAATCGAACCGTATGTCTATACAAAGTTATCTCTATATATATTCTGTGAAGTGTAATTTTAAGCGACAAGTGTTTCAATTCGATCGTAGAATCAATTACGGCCCAGTTAATATTGACGTTTTTTTCCCCTTCCTGTTCCCGTCGTTTCGCCGCATTCCCGCCTCCTCGCCGCTCCGCGCTCGTGTATAAATCTTGCTAGCTAATAGAAGTGCCGCCGGTAGTGGCAATGGCTCGCTACAAGTCCAAAGTCCCCGATGAGATGTGATACTCCATTAGAGCAAGGCAGCAGCGCTTTCGCGTGCGTCGTGACTCCACCTCTGCCGCCCTTCCCCCTCCTTTTCCTCTTCGTCCGGCTGAAAGGATAGAGATGGTAACCTAGAGGTGGTGAATAGGTTTCTACAAATTTTACTTTTCTTTTCACAAGTTTTAGGCTATGCGGATAAATAAAGTGTGCCTAACAACTAGGTGAAACAACCTATATGATGCAATACAATACTTCAAGCACGAAGGCTATCACAAGAGTAATAACAATAATGAAAGAGCTCGGATAGAAATAACCGAGGCACGCGGAGACGGAGATGTAACCCGTGTTCCTTCTCTTGGGAGAGAAGTACGTCACGTTGGAGAGGTGCGGGATACCACGAAGGTTACCCGTACGCCACGAAGGCTCACCTTCTTCTCCTTGAGCCTCTTCCATGAAGAAAGAGCTCAATCCACTATTGGTAGGTCTTGAGGCGACCTCCGAACCTTTACAAACTTCCCCGAAGCACAATCACACACAACCCGGAAGCTTCCGGGCGACCCTAGCCGCCTAGGGTTTCCCAACAAACCCAAGAGTAACAAGCAACTTGATGAACTCAAGGGGGAATCGCTTTGGCTCGGTGGAATCGAAGATCTAGACCTCCTCTTGGTTTTCCCAAAAGGGATTTGAGTTTGGTTGGAGGGCTAGAGAGATCTTGAAGCTTTTGTGGTCAACAACAATGGAGGAGAGAGAGCTTTGCCTTTTTCGTGTTTGGAGCTGGTTGACTTACCTCTTGAAGAAGAAGAGGTGGGCTTATATACTAGGCACTTAGAAAACTGACCGTTACACAGAAAATGGGCAATCCGGTGTGGATTCCGGAATTTTCCAGGTTTTGTACCGGATTCACCCGGAACTAATTCCGGGTCTGGTACCGGGCGGATTCCGGGCTTAGCTAGAGGTTACTGGACTCCCCGAACTCACCCGGCTCTAACCCGTAATTCTTTCCAGGTCAATCCGGTGCCAGATCCGGAATATTCCGGGTTCTATACCGGATAGTCATTTTCTGCAAAATGATCAATATTCCAAGTGGATCGTATATCTTTCTCTCTTATTTTGTGTAGAATGGGATGGGTATTGGAACTGGGATGTATGGCATGTTATCGAGAGTTCATCCCCAAAGAGAACAACAAGGTACCCCTCTTAATAGTGCGGTGATCCTATCGACTCAAGGAAGTAAATAGAGAACATAAAAACAAACCACTGCGACTTGATCATCCAAAAATGAGGGGCCTCCATCCAATAACCAACATCAACATGGGCGGACTAAAACCTGAGTATTCACTTAGAGATAACATTAGTCCTCCCTAAGTCGTGTGTCATCTTAACCAAAAGACTTGCCCTTTCACCGGCTCGTCATCGTCCATCCCTCGCGCGGAGACGCCGGTCGACGATGACAGTGGTTCGGGGTCGTCGTCGGTTGAGCTGGATCGGATGCCGGAGCACATTTTGGTGCAGGAGTCCATCGCGTCGTGCCGCGCAGAAGAATATAGGATGCATCGCGTGGTGGAGGCCTCGTTCAAGACTCTGCGCTAAGACCGTCTGCGCAGATGGCGGCGCCTCAAGGTAGAGCTCAATATTTCTGGTGCTCCACCACCGAAGCGGCAGAAGGTCGACCTTGCCGAGGCCTCTGTGTCTTGCAAGCTACCTTTCAACGACGCTGACGACGATGAAGTGGATTATTCGCCGACGACGAAAACACTGAGAGGAGAATCTTTAGTGGTATTTAGTTGGAGTATTAGATACATTTTGTGTATGTATGTAAGGGCTGTAATATTTTAATGGAGCCCTCGAAATATTAATGGAATCTCTAGTAGTATCACCCGAAAAATGAATGAATTGTGTTGGTAGAATCGCCCACGGTGCAGTTGCAACAACCGTGTGCAATTGCGTCGTATCACACACGGTTTTCTCTTTCAGAAGCGTGTGTGATATGTGGCTATCTTCGCATACGGTTAGTTATAGTAGACTGTGTGTGATATGTGGCTATCTTCGCATACGGTTAGTTATAGTAGACTGTGTGTGATATGTGCCGTTTACTTTTAAATACGGATTTCTAGCCGTTGCTGGCCAGCTACCCCAGTTCTAGCCATTGCCTCCCTCCATCCCTCCGTCGTCCGTCCCACCCCTCTCGCAGCGCACAGAAACTGTCGTCGCCATGGTCTACAGGAACGAGGAGATCACCAGCGACACGGAATTGACGAGGTACATTTGAGCGTAGCTTCTAGCTTGTTATTTGCTTCATGCTGGGGGTAATTTATATTTGCTTCCAATTCGTCATATTTGAAGGTTCCCAGATGCTGCGACTACAAATGCATGCTGATACCCACAAGTATAGGGGATCGCTGAAGTCTTCGTTGGGAAGTATTACCCAAATTTATAGTTCGACTCGATGGGAACACAAGAATATCAATAAGACCTTGGCAATTGAGGCGTCACTCTCAACCACACCTGTATATCAATAACTTGCAGCAGTAATAGTGATGGCAGTAGTATGATTCAAGTAACAAGCAGAACAGTAGCAGTGAACAAGTGTTTCCCAGTTTTCACCGGAAAAGTGAAAGTGTAACTCAGAGATTCAAAACGTAGGCATGAGGTGATAGCGGGGTGTTGCAAGAATGAGATTGATCATATAATAAGAAACAAATAACAATGGGACCTATCTCTAACTCCGATATATGTAGGTATGTGTTCCATATTTAGTTGTGCGTACTAACCAAGAGAATTTGCACAACATCTATTGTCCAACCTGCCCATTTCACCGGGGCCAACTTGGAACTACAGGTAATTAAGGTCTACCCTTTCGAATAGACCGGAACAATGCATTAACACTTCATGAACACATAGAATCCTCAAACTAAAACATCTCCCCCTTGTTTTCCCTATATGTCACGTTTAGGGTTCGCAGGTTCAACATAATAGCAGGTGATACACTTTGCAGATAAATACCAAACTCAAATATATGATGGGGCAATATAAGTTCAGTACTGAAATCATGCCACTCGGGCCCTAGTAGCAAGCATTAAACATAGCAAGAGTGCATCAACACAATACAAAAGTATCCTCAAGATAAAACCCTAAAATCCCGAACAACGGGTAGCATTACATGATCAATCTCATCCAATCCCCATCCACCTCACATGCCTACAGCGGACTACTCACACATGGTGATGGAGAGGGAGCTCATGGTCGATGGAGATGAAGGCGGTGAAGATGGCGGTGAAGACGGTCTCCGGATCCCTCCACCGGAGGAGAAATCCTGGATCAATCTGTCCCCGAAACGAAGATCGTGATGGTGGCGGCGTTCTGTTTCGCGAAAGCTCCTCTCCTCCTAGGGCAAGCACTTTTTCGTATATATGAGGGGGTACGTCGAAGACCGAAGGCGAGGCGGCGCCCGAGGCCCATTTGGGCTGGGCCCACGCGGCCAGGTACAGGGGCCGCGTGGGACCCACCCATTTGGCCCTCGAGCGCTTCCTCGTGTCCATCTTTTGTCCATTGTCCTCCTTTTCCATAAAAATTGACGTGGTAATTTTCCCCGATTTTATTTCCTGCAGAAATAGCCAGAAAAGAGACTTTGCTAAAAACAGCGTCAGATTCAGCAGTTTTATTCAAATATGGGAAGATTCCGGAGCAAATTATGAGGCAAAGTGCTTGGAAAAGTAGATGCATTTTGGATGCATCAGCTCCCCCAAGCTTAGCTCGTTGTTTGTCCTCGAACAACTCAAACGTAGTGCAGAAGCGATAAAAGACTTTGACAAGAACTTTGCATTGCATATGTAACACAATTTAATATCAACAAGCATTCAAAGCATAGCTTCAACAACAAATGATAAGATGTTAGCAAAGGTATATCTAATCAATGTTAAAGCATTTATATTTGTTGCAAGAGAGATATTATGTAGAGTCAATACTTGGATGAGTTTGCTCAACTGTAGAAATAAACAAAGGTTCTTACATCGCTAATGATTGAATCATGACAAGACTTTTGAGGTCTTTTGATTCTTTCTTTTGTTACCTGGTGAAATCATTGTGCTTACAACCTTGCTCTTAGTTTTAGCAAACCATTTGATATTACTGACATGACTCATATGCTTGACCGACTAATGGTTGAAAACCTCATGCCCCGTGAATACGAGTACCTACACCATGGCTACTCAACTTGGGTCACTAAGCAAGTTCGAAATTTTCAGTCATTGCAAGTAATAAAAGCGTCATCAAGAGCGTCAACTGGGGTACCTCTTGTCCCAGGACATGGACAAGCCCATGTCCAAACAACAAGACAAACAGACAATGAACAATCTCAGCACTCTTTTATTTACCATTTGCATAGCTTTTTATTATGAAGTGCATCACTGAATGTCCACCATGGTGCGCTGTAAATTTCCACCATGAATGATGCATGGCTTAAGTTGGCGGCCCAGGCGTCTCTCTAGCCAATTATTCTTACTCATCAAACTTGCTAAGTTTCCGCTTTCATTTCGCACATGATAAGCATCCATAAACAAAAGTACATGATATCAACTGAATATATTTTAGTGCAATGTTGAAAGCTTTACATGTGTCAGCACATTTCAGCTAACTCCCAACCACTAAACCTGTCAAGCATACAACTTCATGTTTATTATTTGAAAGATTATTTTACTTTCTATTGGTTGGCAAGTTTAGTAAGCACAATGGGATGCGTAGACCTTTGTTTAGAGCTACAATTATTCAATCCACAACCAAGTATTGTCACTAAATAAAATTTCACTTGCATCATCATATAACATACTAGAACATGGAGAAGATAAACATTTGCTACCATTTCTCTAGATGTTGAAGAAACTATGATGTGCTCACTTGCTGTTATTAAAGAGTCCACATAAGCATGGCAAAGGTGTCATACCTTTCATCCACTTCATGCACATCAACTTATCATCGTTGTTCTCCTCTCCCAACTTGAACTGCACAATAAAAACTCAAATCTGCCAGAAAATGTCACTGCATACAGTACTGTTTTTACCCTACCTAGACACCTCAGAAAAATCTCATATTTTACGTGTGTGTAGGTTATGATGTGTTGCAGCAGTGGTTAAAATTTCAGCTCAATCGGAGTTACAGAGAAAAAATGAAAAATAAAACAGCGAGCAGATTTCAGCAATTTCTGCACCTCCGTTTTTGCGTTTGTTTCAAGAAAACGAAAATATTTTTGTTATTTTTCGTTCTAAGAAACAAAAGACAAACAACCAGAAGTAAAAGAAACAAATAAAATCTTTTTGTGTTTTTGTTTTCAAGAAACTTATCATAGCAATATAACGGTGATATAAAACAATGAATGGAGAGTAAGAGAAGTACTCCCCCAAGCTTGCGATCAAGCTAGTATCCTGGGTAGTTGCCGTATCCACTTCCACTTCCAGGGTAGTAACTATATGGGTAGCCTTGCATGCTTGGGTACAGGGGCTCCGCCTGAGGCATGTACCCCTGTGTCTCTGGAGCTGTGGTGCGCTATCCATTTTCCGGTACTCCTGTCAAAAAGATCAGTACGGGGGAGCCTAATGGACACTCGCTGCCCACTAGTGCTCAAATAGTTATACAGATAATGTCCCCCATACAACGTACTTATATCCATGCGAGTAGTCAAAGCAAAATCAAGTAATTTGGACTCTTGCACTAGAGTACCCATGTTATCACCATATCCTCTCTCGTTTTTAATGTAATTGTACACCATAGTAGCAATAGCACCAGCATAAATAGGAGTTTGATCAGTAATATTTCTACTCACAGCAGTATGCAAAGATCTAGCAAGTATGACTCCCAAGTTATATTCACACGGTGTATTTTCTTTTGCACATTTTAGTAGATAAACCATTGGTCCAGTGCAAGCAGAATTGTTATCCCTAGCAAGAAATCCTCTTGCAAGAAACAACGCAAAATATCTCAAACTTGGGTGCTGTATATGAGTAAATTTACCCCTATTTAATCTATCACGAGAGTTTACAGATATAGTATGCCAAAACTCAACAAGCTCATGGTTGGTATCAGCACGAGTTTCACTCCAACTCCCTGAATTTTCTACACCAATAGCATTGCAAAATTCCCTAGAGACATAACAAGGCGCTCACCTCTCATAGTAAATTTGCAAACAAAGGTAAGAGGGGGTGCCTTACTTCTCTTCCTGTGCTTTTGGGGCTCCGGGCCCTCAAATCTGAAGGTAGAGAGGAATTCCCGCGAGAGTTCTTCATATGTATCTTGGGGGTTCTGGGAGAACCTAAGCAAGCCAGTTGTAGTGACGAAGGTGTCGAAGTCCTCTTTGATCCCCCACTGTTCAAGAACATAGGGATCTTGCCATCTTGTTGTATGTATTTTCAGCTTCTCCCCTACAAAGAATGCATCATCCTCCCACAGGTGGTCGTCATCATAATTGAGGGAGACTTTGCATGCTCTTCTTCTTGGTCTTGAGCTCATCCCAACCAAAGCTTTGCCCTTGCTAAACATGATACCTTGCTGCCCAAAAACAATATTCAACAAAAATCAAGATGTAACACCTTAAAACAACATTAAGCCATCCATAAATAGTCTCCACATCAATATCATGCATCAATATCAACTAGAAAACTTGAATCTATGGATTTCCTAAGCATAAAAGGGTGACACCTAGTGCAGCAAAATACTTCATGCATGAGGCATAAGAACAAAAAGTAATTGGATGAGTGGAGGAGTCACATACCAATGAGCAATCCCACCAAACAGATTTGAAAAATCTGCCCTAAACTTGGAGATCCAAGGATAGCAGGAAGAGAGCTCGAGAAAATTTGGGAAAAATACCTGGGGCTGGTTTCCTGTCGAGGGGAAGGAGATGGGCACTGGATACTCACCTAACCCCCTCTGTGGGCCAAAATAGTGGGTCCCACGCGGCCAGGTACTGTGGCCGCGTGGGACACCCCCTTTTGGGCCCTGGTGGCCCTCTGGTGTCTCCCTTTTGGCTGTTAGTTCCTCTGGTAAAATAACTTACCTCCAAATTTTTCTGGAATTTTTCGAGAAAATTTTCTGAACAGAATTTTTCAAACTACATTTCTGGAATTTCTGCACTTTGAAATAATTATGCTCATGCAAATAATCTAAAAATTCTAGAATAAATGAAATCAAACATTCAAAGCAATTTTTATGGGAATCAAGTTTGCATCATTTTCATATTAGTAATGAGGTTGATCAAGTCTCATTAATAATATGCAAAAGATATAATACATGATTCTTTATTTTATATGTTTTCTGAGCAATTTCAAGTCACCTCATATTTGATTGGAATAGTTCCAATCATTAAGATAGCATATTTTGGTTCAGGAGGTGGCAATGCAAACTCAAAGCTTCCTATTATAAGAGTATTCCTTTTAATGGAGTTCACACTCTGGCTTACCATAGTAACAGATTTCTTCTTAGGAAAATAGATAGTGTGCTCATTTCCCTTGACATTGAATGTTACCTTGCTCTCAGTGCAATTTATAACAGCCCCTGCAGTGTTTAAAAAGGGTCTTCCAAGAATAATAGACAAATTATCATCTTCAGGCATTTCTAACACAACAAAGTCTGTAGGGATTAACACATTAGCAATAGAGATAGGGACATCCTCACATATTCCTATAGGCACAGCAGTTGATTTATCAGCCATTTGTAATGATACTTCAGTTGGAACCAATTTGTTTAGGTTAAGTTTCTTATATAAAGAAAAAGGCATAACACTAACACCAGCTCCTAAGTCACATAGAGCATATTTCACATAAGTTTCTTTAATATGACAAGGAATAGTTGGAATACCAGGATCACCACGTTTTTCAGGCATTTTCCCTTTAAAGGAATATTCAGCAAGCATAGCAGTTATTGCATCAGTAGGAATCTTTCTTTTATTAGTCACAATGTCTTTCATGTATTTGGAATATGGAGGGATTTTAATAGCATCAACAAGAGGAATTTGCAAACACAAAGACTTAATCAACTCAAAGAATTTCTCAAATCTAGCATCATCCAAAGTTTTTATTACCTCTTGGGGATATGGTATGGGTTTTTGTACCCACGGATCCCTATCTTTACCTCTTTGTGGATTAGGATGGCTCTTCTTCTTATTCTTCTCAGTAGATGGTGGAGGGTCTTCTTTATCATTAGGTTCAGGTTCTTCAATATTTTCATCCTCTTGTGGCTCTTCTTCAGGTGAAGGTGATTCTTCTTCTTCATTATTATTATCTTCAGTCTCAGCATCAGAAATAGAAATATCCTTATCTTGCTCTTCAGAGTCATCAATGTCCTTGTTTTCATTGGGAGATTTTCCTGCAGAAGATTTCTTCTTGAGAGCTTCTTGTTCTTTTCTCTTGGGATGGCCTTCAGGAAAATCAGGATCCTGAGTACTTGCACCTCCCCTAGTGTTAACTCCACAAACCTGTTTCTTCACCATAAGACTTTCATACAATTGATTTTGAAGAGAAACCATTTGTTCAACTTGATTATTCATCATCTCACAGTGTTTAACAATTCTTTTTACCTCTCCCACACTAGCATGTAAACTTTCTCGAAGAGATTTAATTTTGTGAGAGTTCTCCATAATAGTCATTCTAATATTATGCTCCTCAGGATTATGATGATAAGCAAAATCATTCATGTAGGATACATCAACAGGAGGTGTTACCTTTTCATTACCTTTTATGGAGCTAATAGCATTGACTTGAATTGGAAAACATGGTTGATCATCAGGAAGTTTAACACCCATTTCAGATAATTCCTTAAGATGAGAGGTTTTAATTCCCTTCTCTTTAATAGCCTTGGAAGCTTCTTTCATTGTTTCGTTATCCAATTTGAGCATGCCTCTTTTCTTTCCGGAAATATCTCTTCAATATTCCAGTCTTCATAATTCCTAGAGATAGTCTCCAATAGCTCAGTTGCTTCATCAACGGTCCTTTCCCTGAAAACATTACCTGCAATACCATCAAGATAGCCTCTGGTGTTTTCGGTTAGACCATTGTAAAATATATCAAGTATTTCATTACTCTTGAAGCCATGGGTAGGACATTTCCTAACCATCTTACTATACCTCCCCCAAGCTTGGGGTAAATCCTCCTTCTCTTTCTGTGAAAAGTTGCTAATCTCAACAGTCAAACCATGAATCTTATCAGCAGGGAAATACTTATTATAGAATACCTGCAAACATTCTTCCTTGCTAGTAATACATCCAGGTTCTAAACGATTATACCAAGTTTTAGCACTTCCTCCCAAAGTAAAAGGAAACAGCTTTAAGAAATAGTAGCGTTGATGGATTTCATCTTTACCAAATAACACAGATAAGTCATGCAAGACAGCAATGTGTTCAAAAGGAAACTCATCCTCTCTACCATAAAACTTATATTTTTCAGCTTTTTCAATTATTTCAGGATCAACACTAAACTCATAATCTTTATCTTTAATTTTAATAGCAGGAGCATTCATTTTCTCAGTAATAGGAAAATATCCATCAAGAGGAGAATTTTTATAGCTATCAAGTTTATCCAATTTATCAAAGTCAGAATTCATAAAAGCCATAGTAAATGCCTCCTCTTCCTCAGAAGAAGTTTCAAATTCATCATCACAGTATTCATTATCTTCTAACTCAGATTCCACATTTTCAGGTGTTTCAGTTATCTCAGATGTTTCAGGTGTCACTTCTTTGTCTATGCTACCACATAATAAATCATTTTCATTACTAGTAGACATTTTAGACAATGGTGAACTAGATAAAACCTTTCCTCTTTTCTTAGGAGCAACAGCAGAAGCAACATTAGGTGAAAAGTTTGGCCTACTTGGCAAATCCGTACCTCTGCGAGTAGTTGAAGGCCTCACTTCCTTCAGAGTAGTCTTTTCCTTTCCCATGGTTAGGAACAAGCAAAAGCAGCAAATAGATGATAACAAGTTGTCTTACCAATAAAGCTAGGTTCCCCGGCAACGGCGCCAGAAAACGTCTTGATACCCACAAGTATAGGGGATCGCTGAAGTCTTCGTTGGGAAGTATTACCCAAATTTATAGTTCGACTCGATGGGAACACAAGAATATCAATAAGACCTTGGCAATTGAGGCGTCACTCTCAACCACACCTGTATATCAATAACTTGCAGCAGTAATAGTGATGGCAGTAGTATGATTCAAGTAACAAGCAGAACAGTAGCAGTGAACAAGTGTTTCCCAGTTTTCACCGGAAAAGTGAAAGTGTAACTCAGAGATTTAAAACGTAGGCATGAGGTGATAGCGGGGTGTTGCAAGAATGAGATTGATCATATAATAAGAAACAAATAACAATGGGACCTATCTCTAACTCCGATATATGTAGGTATGTGTTCCATATTTAGTTGTGCGTACTAACCAAGAGAATTTGCACAACATCTATTGTCCAACCTGCCCATTTCACCGGGGCCAACTTGGAACTACAGGTAATTAAGGTCTACCCTTTCGAATAGACCGGAACAATGCATTAACACTTCATGAACACATAGAATCCTCAAACTAAAACATCTCCCCCTTGTTTTCCCTATATGTCACGTTTAGGGTTCGCAGGTTCAACATAATAGCAGGTGATACACTTTGCAGATAAATACCAAACTCAAATATATGATGGGGCAATATAAGTTCAGTACTGAAATCATGCCACTCGGGCCCTAGTAGCAAGCATTAAACATAGCAAGAGTGCATCAACACAATACAAAAGTATCCTCAAGATAAAACCCTAAAATCCCGAACAACGGGTAGCATTACATGATCAATCTCATCCAATCCCCATCCACCTCACATGCCTACAGCGGACTACTCACACATGGTGATGGAGAGGGAGCTCATGGTCGATGGAGATGAAGGCGGTGAAGATGGCGGTGAAGACGGTCTCCGGATCCCTCCACCGGAGGAGAAATCCTGGATCAATCTGTCCCCGAAACGAAGATCGTGATGGTGGCGGCGTTCTGTTTCGCGAAAGCTCCTCTCCTCCTAGGGCAAGCACTTTTTCGTATATATGAGGGGGTACGTCGAAGACCGAAGGCGAGGCGGCGCCCGAGGCCCATTTGGGCTGGGCCCACGCGGCCAGGTACAGGGGCCGCGTGGGACCCACCCATTTGGCCCTCGAGCGCTTCCTCGTGTCCATCTTTTGTCCATTGTCCTCTTTTCCATAAAAATTGACGTGGTAATTTTCCCCGATTTTATTTCCTGCAGAAATAGCCAGAAAAGAGACTTTGCTAAAAACAGCGTCAGATTCAGCAGTTTTATTCAAATATGGGAAGATTCCGGAGCAAATTATGAGGCAAAGTGCTTGGAAAAGTAGATGCATTTTGGATGCATCACATGCCGACTTTAAGCAGTCTATGGAAGGCAAAATGAGCGCACTGTTACCGGATCTGCACACCGCTTTCGAAGAGAAGAAGAAAGCAGAAGAAAAAGCGAAGAAGCTCGAAGACGAGAAGATGGAGATGGAGCTGCAACTTGCAGATCTTGTCCACGATAACAAGAGAAAAGCTGAAGAGGCCAAGTTGAAGTTGAAGAAAATAAGAAAATATGTCCGTGACAAGGAAAATCATCTCCTTTATGCTTTAGCTGCTTTAGTTATCCTAGTATCCGTTGTAATAGCACTTTCAGGTTTATCGAGATGCAGTAAGTAGAGATATATGTAGCATTCTTGAAATATGTATGCACACGATTGGAATAAGAAAACCGTATGCGAATGCGGGACAATGCACACGTTTTGTGACCCGTAAACCATGTGTGAATACTGGGCCCATTTTGGGCCCATGTATTCTGAACCCTACTTTGTCTCTTGTATAAATTGGGACCAGCAGCACCCGTATGGTCTCACTTCACTCGACAACCGCCACTCCATTTTTGGAACACGCCTGCTCACCTGGTCGAGAGTAGAAACCTAGATCTCTCCTGCATTTCTGTAGATTATGTCTTTTCTCACGTGCAGATCCATGGACGGAGGTGCCTTGGATACCTCCGGCGGCTCGGCCTCGCCCTCCCCCGTGGCGACGTCGTCGTCGTACTTTGGGGTCGAAGGCCGCATGTGCTGTGCATCGGCTCGTCCTCGACCTCATCCTCGCCCCTTTACGAAAGGTATTCTCTCACACGCACATGCTTCTGGTTTTTATATGACTGATCTAGTTTCATTAGCACAGTTAGCAAGGCCGGATCTACTTACTTTTTCTGTTCGGTTTTAATATTCATGCTCTAGCCTAGTTTAACAGGTTAGAACGGATTCATATGTTTAGATTTGTTTAGTTCCAGCTTATTTCGTTGTGTTGCACCGGAGGATGTGTTGGACTGGATGCATGTGTACTTTTTAACTTCATTAGTTTAACAAAGTAGAACGGATCCATGTCAGTGCACTGTTGCCTAATTAGTTAATTTTCTGTTGGACTGGATGCATGTTCTTGTGTTGGGCTGGATGCATGTTCAAGTTCTTCCATATTTAACAGTAGTCTTATAATAGGGATCTTATTTGGTGGCACTATACAAAAATTTGTGGTCGCACTCTTTGGCTCATGTTATTAGCTTCTGCTAATAACATAGAAACAAAGACGTAACCAAGAGGGGACCAAGAAGGAAGGTGTGCAGGAATGTGCATGGCCGAATATGGCCGAATCGCTCTGCCTCTGTCCCTCTTCAGTGCAGATAAGGATTGCTCCTGGGGGTGAGTCCACTTATTTAGTCTTTTTTGTCTTTATGTTCTTAGTTTTTCTATGTTCATATTCTAACACTGGGCATTCAACAACAGCTCATTTATCCAACTCCATTTCGGTGAAGTTTATCTTTCAGCTCAAGGCTTTCCGCGCTTCCGCCCGCGGCTAAGGATTGCTCTTTCGGTGAGTCCACTTATTTAATATTTTCTATCTTTCTGTTCTCAGTTTTTCTATGTTCATATTCTAACACTGGGCATTCAACAACAACTCATTTATCCAACTCAATTTCAATGGAGTTTATCTTTGAGCACAAGGCTTTCCGCGCTTCTAACCAGCTGCGATGGAGTTCGTGCTGAAACGAGAGAATCAAGGTGTCTCTCTTTCTCATGAACGTCGTGTGGCTGGAAATTCATCAAGCGTGCGGTGTCATGAAGTGGCATCTCTTCTCTAAATAGCAGGGAATTCGCAGAGGGCTTAAGTGCTTCTCTCTCATGCACGGCCCTTTTGTGCTTTGAAAAGAGTTATTATACATAAATCCATCATTATTTGCTCTAGCTATATGACTTATTGATCTAACAATAGAACTGACTCGTTTCTTTATACTTAAACACATGAGTCACAATGACGCAATGCAGTCCACAAGATGGCCTCACAAAATTTTCTCCTCCAAACCGTCGCACCTGTGATGTTTTCGTCTACTGCATAAGACATTTTTTTTAGTTAAGAGTGTCTTGTACAGTGCGGCTAAAATATCACACCGGTGACGCAAAGAGTATGCTAATGGGTCTAAACAAATTTAGATACTACAAGTGCCAATGTCAGGGTCTTGGGACAACAGTGGCAAAAGTGGCAACCCATCACAGAGAGATGCAAAGACGTAACCAAGAGTATTCTGTTTCTTGATCATTCTCGCTCGTATAACTTACTATGTCCCAATATATATGTACTGATGTGTTCTAAAATGTACAATGATTTATGTGATTGCGATATGCCACTGTTTATATATATGAAATGTTCAATGAATTATGTGATTCAGATGTGCTATACTGTGATTTGGATGAAATAATGGAATTATGGTAATGATTGCATACAGTTAAGTTTTGTTAAACGTGGGCAATTGGAAGACATACAAAACGTGGGCAATTGGAAGACATACACAGACGATTTATTTAGTAGATTTATTTAGTAGAACCGTGTGCGAAGCTAAATAAATCAGACATAACACAAACACATAACGCACACGATTCAACTAGAATAAAGCGTCTGCGATCTTGTCCATATCGCACACGGCCCAATTAATACACCCGTCTACGAAGTTTGCCTCATCGCACACGGTTTATTTGACTGTCTGCGATGTCTGTCCATATCGCCCACCCCATAGATAGCGACGGGCGCTATACTCGTGTGTGATGGCCAAAGTCGACCGTGTACGTTTGACCGATCTGTACTAGTGAAGGTGTGGTATATATTTTTCTTGATGCATATATGTGAATGATTTTGCATAATAAATCATTGTGAATGTATTTGATTAATAATTACAAATATGCTAGATGAATTTTCCATATTAGCCAAAATAAATTAGGCCATCTCCAAGGGTGTCCCGATATAATGTCCGAACCACCACCAAATTTTGCCATTTGGGAGTGTCCAGACACCTTGTCGAGATGCTTGGGGGCTGGTGCGTTCAAGGGTGCACCCAAACGAACCGGTCGTTGTCAATTTTGCCTATTTGCGCACAATTTGCTTGTTTCCTTTTCAACTATTCATAAAATAAATGTTGTAGTAGATAACAATCAAAGAAAAACACACAAATATACAAAGTTTGGAATTAAAATTTAATGTTCAGAGCATCCATGAAGTAATAAAAGGATCACAAAACAATAGTAGTTCATAGGAACACACAACAAGCACATAAAATGATGATCTAGGCACGAGCTTCTTCATAGTGCCTTCGTCTTCAGATCCATGAGGCTTGTGTAGGTTGATAAGATATGGGCCTCCCTGGTCAACATCCTAATATCTATTTTCTTCACCTCTGATTTCGTTTTGATCTTATTAGTTGCATCCTTTTCCGTGTCAACCCTAACCATTTCCACCTCAATTCTAAGCTTCTCGCCATAATGACCATCTTGTTTTTCTCAGTCGCCACCTTCTCGGCTTGTATCCCCATGAAGCTTGTGAAGCGTTTATCCTTCTTTGCTCCCTAAACTCTCCTCTCTTCCACTCGACACCTACTTCACGCTCATCATTTCGTCCAAGGATTATTGTAGTGAGGTTGATGATGTCGTGCAGTTTGCGGCCTCTTTCGAAAACTTTTGTCCCTTTGGCCGAACCGCATGGGACACCCCTTCTTCATCTACATGGATTGTTTCATATCCGGTGCCATTGTCATTTGCATGCTTCTTTGTGGATCACCATCATTTATACCTTCTTGGCGCTTGAGTAGTGCCCACAAGGGCTTCTCACTTGGCGCATCCATCATACATGGATCCTTATCCAACAATGTGAGTATGCGACAAGATGAAGGATTTACTGCCGTAGACCATTTTGAAAAGAACTAAAGGTTGGAGCATATAAGAAAAGATGGTAGATGTAAATATATGAGACACACTTGAACATAGTTAGCAAACTGAAGATCGTTATACCGACTATTTTAACACCCATAGATGGTGTGGATGAACAGTTCTTAAAAATGCCAACCACCGTAAAACTTGTATTTTCTGTTTGGAGTTTGTTTTTGTGATCTTGTGCTTTTGGGATATTCTTTGGAACAAAATGTATGAGCGTGGCAGTACCATCTACCATTGATCCTCCCTTGTGGTATTTTTCTCCAACCCAATATTTTTGTTTCACTATTAAACTATTTCTGAAATAATATTAATGGGACCCCTTCAAGGTAGTTGAACTTGAACCCCACTGTTTCATAATTTATATTTTTCAAAACTGCATATTAAATTTGAGATCTTTTTTGCCATTTCGTGTTCTCCTTTATGTTAGTTATCTTGATAGACGTACCTCTCATATAACAAAATTTACAGTTGAAATTTGATTCATCCGGCTGGGTAGAATCAAGTACTAAACATATCCATGGAACATCTTAACAAAATATAGGCCTTCATCGGGTAAACAAGTTCAGGTCTGACCCGGGTTCAGGAAATGAGAAAAAAGTGCACTAGCTATGACTACGCTGACACTTCAACACGCTCCTTGACTGCATCCAAGCAACAAGCTACAAACCAAAATATAGTTTATATGAGTAGGGCACCAGTAGAAACAATGTAGCAACTTCCCGGTGCTAGATCGGGGGACACAGACCAAACACCCGAGGATGAAGTAGACCAGCTCAACTGAACGGATGATCGAAATGGAAGCCTGCATAAACAATAAAGGGCACAGTGAGCACATGAAATTCTCAGGCTGGAGCAAATGCAGGACAATACTGTGAGAAATTCACTTGGATGGTTGGAAGGACATGCTAAGAACATGAAATTCAATGGAATGTTTAACTTGTAATTTGAAAGGAAGCCATTTGACCATTTATTTGATCCTTAAACAACCAAAGAACAACTTTGTTAAACTGTCCCACATTATGTAGACAACAATGGACCACTCCTGAAGTGGCCACCAAGCACATGCTAGTTTTGTTAATAAAGCACTAATTTCCTACTTAATACTTTCGGTCACAGTGCTATGTTCCCTGCCCTTCCTCTCTTGTCGCCATGGACAGGATGCTGTGGCCACCAAGCACATGCTGCAGCTGTAGTTACTGTTGGTTAACATCTACATATATGGTCATGATTAGCAGCATCAATGTCACCCGTTAAGGTAGACATCGTGGGTACTAGGGAATGTATGGTGTCATGGTTCAGTAGAAGAATGTAAAAGTATTGCAGAAATATGAAACATCCAATGCTGCTTTGATCAATTGATCTAGCTTTAGATTTTATCTAAGTATGTCATTGCATGTACAGGCTGACTACCTAAAAAATATAGCCGTAAAGAGTGGTAATGGTTACTTACAGGCAAACAGAGACTATTGGATGTTAATTTGCTCAGAAGGTACTCCATATGTACGGAGAATCTTTAAAATCTGGTGAACCATTGCATCTTTCTTTGGGTCACATTTGATTTTAACTGCCTTGAGATGCTTTGAGAGATCACATTTGATTTTAACTGCCTTGAGATGCTTTGAGAGAAATGATTGTTCACTTGAGTTGTAGCTTTCATCTGTTTGGACCACACGCTGTTTCTATAGCAAACCAAAGTATTTTACGTAAATTAACATAAGATGCATGGCAACTTCAAATATTATCATACTTCAGGGAATATATGTACCTCTTGAGAATCAAGCTGTAGCGTAAGCGTCTCTAGAGTTGGTGCATGCTGCAGAAAGTAAACCAGCCCAGTGAAGTCATCATCCACACACCAATCATTGAGCAACAATATTTTTAGCTTACTAAACATAGGGCGCCATTTCAGATCCTTCCTGAAAATAAACTAGACAAAAGTGAAGAGGGTTAAAGAGCAATTCAAGGTATAACTTCAGAAGTACATAATGTTTTTTGAGAAAAAGAAGAACATTATTTAGAAGCTTGGTATAGGCTTTATTTTCACATTACTTAAGTGAAAGCAGATGCAGAGAATTATATCCATGCTAGAGTTTAAAGTTTCTGATCTACTCAGACATGTGGCTTCAAGATTAATCTCAGCCATAAGCGCCTGAATAAATACCAGTATCATAACGTATTTCATTCTAGGATGCATCCAAAAAGAAAAAGCAATGCACATAACAAGCCTGTTCGATATGATTCTATTAATAGGTAGCTGGATACAAACATACATAAGATCTAGCAGATGGCAAACAGTAATAGAGTTGGCAAAAGTGTGAACATACCACAGAAGGTTGATAAAGTAACAACTCCAAATTCTTAGCCCCGGACAAACCTTCAAGAACAATAGAACAATAGAATTCTTTATCTAAAAAAAAGAACAATAGAATAGTTTATGTCACCAGCTTCACCACGACACTGCTCACACCAGAGATTATCTTCACAGCCACAAGAGTCCACGCAACATTCACTAAGTATAACAGATGCGGCTGCTAGTGACGGCATCTTGGGAATAGACGGAGTCAAACCGCCTCTCACATCTATTCGAAAATCGACGAGATTTGGAGCATAAATGCATTTGCGGGTATTCCAGTCAAAAGCGGAGTAATCGATGTAAAGATATTCTAACGACTCGGAAAAGATATCTGCACAGATCTCACACTGAGTTATCTGTAACACCTGTAGCACCTGACAGCTGAAAAGAAGAAGAGAGCCTCCCTCAAACAGCATGCCATTGAACTCCAACCTCTTCAAGTGCGAGGAGATGAGAGTCATGTCTGTTAACGGCAAGGGAAAATTAACTGTAAGCTCCTGAACTTGACACGAAAGAGCATACTTGAGCCATGGTTCCATGTGTTCGAATGCGTTGTCGTCCCAATCTGGGTCGCAATCGACCATCTCCTCACACTGGGAAGTAATCTGGCATACATTCAGAGGCGTTGGGTCGCGGAGGCGAAGCAGCTCGTCGACAAACGTGCTGGAGCCAGTCACGCTGCCGTAGCACTCGGGGTCATGGAGGCGCAGGGCGGGCACAGATTTCCAGAGCGTGCGCCAGCGCCTGGCGAGCACGCACGTCTGCACGGCGTTCCGCGAAGGCAGGAGCGCCATCACGTGCCTTAGGAGGTCATCCGGTAGGGCGCCGATGCGGTCCTCGCCACCTTCCACGGCTGTTTCCGTGCTTACCCCGTCGTGAGCCGTCTCGGACATTGCGTCGAACAAGTTGTAGGCGCCAGAGCTGCAAGGCCGTTGGACACTGTGAGCCGATCTACCGAGAGCATCCGGGCAGAATGCCAGAGATGAAGAGGGAGAAGTTGGACAAGAATCAAAGATTATCTCCTCACCTGTAAGCGCGCGGACACCTCCTCAACGGTGGTCAGTGGTCACTCCTCCCCGACGGTGTTCGCTTGTTTGTCCTACGAGTATGAGGGTCGAGGGCCAAGGCAAGCAAGAGGCGAGCTCCTCTCCCTCAGGCCATCTCACTCCTGAAAGTGTTTATTGCCACAACCACCGCAGCTGCGCAGCACCTCTCCGAGACTCGGACCCTGTGCAGCCTGCTCCTGTCTATCCGCCATTAACCACCTCGGCTCCTCGAGCAGAGAGAAAGAGTGACAAGACGACTCAAGGAGACCCCGTGTGTGAACGCGACCTTTTTGAACGATACGGTGTCGCTGCCTCTTCTCTTGGCGCAACGAATAAAATATGTCACTTTTTTACGAAAGTGACATATTTTACGAAACCCGTCTTCGTTCTTCGCCTGCGGTAACATCGTGAAGACCGCCTCCTCGTGTCGTAAGCTTCCGAGTTCCTAGCCGTGACGCAAACCCGCTCGCCCTGACCTCGCCGTAGAGCAGTTCACCCGCCGACGACGATGGCGGCGGAAGCGCGCGGCTCATCGGCCTCCCCCGCGGAGGAGTTGCTCCTGCGGTCCCTCGCCGCGCGCGGATGGCGCTTCCGTGACACCGCGGACGAGTCCATCCAGGCCCTCCTCCACGCCTCCCCCTCCGCGTCGCCGGAGGCCGTGGAGGCCGAGCTCCTCGACACGGACCTGAGGATCTACGGAGCAAAGTCCCTCCCCGACCGCGCCGCCGCGACCTCGGGGAAGCGGCTCTCCTACCTCCACGGCCCCATCGTCCTGCAGGTACACCGCTGAAATCACCAAAGCCAGACGCCTGTTCTTAGTTAGTACCAAGTGGGGGAAATGCCTAATTTAGGAGTCGTTCTTAGAATCTTAGTTTTCCTGTCAATTATATGTGGCCTGCTCTTTGGTGGCTATGGGCAAATTTGGTGCGGAACAATGCCGTCAAACACTCAAACAGTGATATCATTACCTTGCATTTTGGCTGAGGCTGCATTCTCCTAGTGTTTGAGCATATGCTGTTCTAGGCTTCTTGCGTCTGGGAATGCCTGAATCTATTTGGTTGTACAGTCCTCGTTTTTTCTTAACCTATCTGATCAAACTTATGCAGGTAGTCTCTGTAAGAGACATATATAGCAGTAGCGTTGATGCTTCCTTAAAGAACCCCCAGCAACGGCGCCTTCTGCGGTTTGGTCTCACCGACGGTGTTTCTGAAGCAGTGGCCATTGAGTTTTCCCCTATTCCATTCATCACTGAAGACATAGCTCCAGGTACCAAGGTCAGTTCACCATATTCTGTCTGGAGGTTCTAGTTGTTTATCGGCAATTACTTTCGGCTATCGTTTTATAATATACGCAATATGAGTACTCATCGTACCTAGTTTAAGCGTGCCTATGTGTTATCCTAGACTGCTGATACACATCTTCTGTATCAGTGAGACTATAGACAAGCCTAACAAATACTTGATCAAACACTGGGGAGAAGCAGAACGTGCATTCATTGTACCTAGTTTTATATGGAATCTTTTATGTGAGTAGTGCAAAATAAACCACTTTGAAATGATGTGGTGAAGCATGAGGCTGGGGTTGGATATAGTATTACTAATTCCCATTAGTTCTCTGTCCCGCAAGGCAGCAACCTGTTCGAGTTTGCTTCATTAGTATTTTTAGTAGTACATCTTAAGTTTTACCTTTAGGTATTGCTGGCCATTATTTATTGTCAAATCTGCAACACTTAAAGTAACATACGATATCTGCAACTTAGATGCTTTGGCTATCTGTTATCCTAGACTGCTACTTCACATCTTGTGTATCAGTGGGACTGTAGACAATCCTGACGAATACTTGATCCAACACTGGGGAGAAGCAGAATGCGCAGTCATTCTACCTAGTTTTGTATGGAGTTGTTCCACTCCACCTAGCATGAATCATAATTAATAAGGAATCATTGGGGAAAAAAAATACTGCTGTATGTGACTAGTGCGAAATAAACCACTTTGAAATGATGTGGTGTAGCATGAGGTTGGGGTTGGATATAGTATTACTAATTGTCACTAGTTCTCTGTCCAGCAACCTGTTCGAGTTTGCTTCATTAGTATTTTTAGTAGCACATCTTAAGTTTTGACTTTTGGTTTTGCTGGCCATTATTTATTCTCAAATCCGCAACACAATATCTGCAACTTAGATGCTTTTGCTATCTGTTAAATATTGACATTAGTCTGCATTTTCTATTTTTTCCCGCTCTCTATAGATTCGTCTTGAGAACAAGATTCCTGTAAACCATGGCATATTGTGCTTGAGTGCAAAAAATGTGAGTGTCATCGGGGGAACTGTCCAATCTTTGTATGAAGAATGGAAAATGAACCAAAAATACTCGGGCTTATCACGCCCGTCGTTGAGGTTGTCCCAAAATGACGATGGAGCTGGGCCTCCACCGTTCGAGAAGTTAGATACCGAAGCACGTCCCAACAGGACATTCCAGTTGCAAGCATATCCCGGTAACGGTTCATATATCTTCTCTTTATGTTTCCACTTGTATGTTCCCTAAAAAGCTGCTATTATGTGTAGCTGTCTAGTTTCAGGAAACCATAGCATCTTAAGTTAATATGCGAAATTTTGTATTACACATGCTTGGCAGATTATGATGTTTTTAACTATTTCCTCCAAAAACTGGATTTGTGTTAGCAGTGAACTTTTTTGTACATATACATAGCTGTTATAATTTGCATTTTATGGATCTGCATATAAAGTGACTTGGGAAACAATTGCATGTTTTGCAAAACCTTTGGTGATATAGCTGTTACTTGTGAACCTCCCTAACTTATTTGTTATGTTGTCGAAGATCGTAAACCTAGGGATTTGGGAGTTGCCCATGACCGTGCGTCAACTAATTCCAGTGTCAAACCGATGAGTGAGGCTTCAAACGATGTGAACAAAGAGAATACAGCAAGCAAAGTTGAACCCAAACAGGGTAGTTCAGATATCAGACCAAAAGAAGGTTGGCCTCCAAAACCCTCAATTTATTTCATCCAGATTTACTAGACATATTTTTTTGGGCATGGATAGAACTTACAAACTTCTGCATCTGCACTATGCAGTAAGCGAAGCTGTCCCTGTTCAAAACCAAGCCGCTGCACAGAAGCTGCTGCAGAAAATGGCTATGCCCGAAGATAGGCATGGCCGGGGTCATAGATTCAAGGGCAAGAGCAAGCAAGACGATACTCCGGTCTTTACCCTCGAGGAATGGGAGAGGAGAAAAGCAGCCGGTTCAGTGTCCACAGCAGAACGCCATATACAAGATACTAGTCGAGATGAGGAACTGGCAAGACAGCTCCAGGAACAACTGGATCTAGAAGATTCCCATGTTAGTTTCCAGTCCCATCTCATATTGCTTTCCTTTTAAAAGCATTCAGTAACACCAGTCTGGAAATATATTCTTAAATGGCAATGGGATGTCTTTCAGAGGTTGCCCGTGAGTTCAGAGGCTGAACGCTTACGGATGAACATGTTCAGCTTCAATGGCCCCGAAGAAATGGGTGGTGGCGGGAGAAGGGATTTTCGAGGGCTCGGGCGGGGAAGGGGCCGAGGACGAGGGCGGGGCAGGGGAAGATAGTGCAATTCCGAAACTTCAGATTTTTAGGGTGCTCCAGAGATGCTCTGGTAGCAGTAGTGTGTTGATCATCATCTTTTGAAAAGGAGGCGTTGTTGTATGGTGATGATCATCTTAAAAAAGCAGTAGTTGTTGTATGATGATGATGACCTTTAACTTTTGAGCATATGTTCATTTCTCTCATTCCCCTCACCTGATGCTAGCAAATGTCAGAGTTCAGAAACAATATGTATGTTTCTACGGAAGTCTTGATTTTACCCCTAGGTTTGTGTTAATAGCGTATGCTTTGAACTTTAATCTGTTAGCAAAAAATCAAAAAAAAAATCATGACTTGATTCTTCTTATGTATTTTATCTTATTATTATCCTGTTTGCCATTATATGGCCAGTACACCACTCATTGCTCGACTTGGCAAATCTTTTGTTGTTCCTGATGATAAAAGAACTTTGTAAAATTCCTTTTTTTACTTAACTTTGTGAAATTCATAATCCCACTGGCTTTCTGTGGCAATTTCGGAACACTATCAAGGTGGGCCCTTACTAAAAAAACATGGGCCCGGATTACAATTCGGAACAACGTCAAGGTGGTTCCTGAAAAAGTCCCAGGCATAACGACTTCCTTGGGAGTTCTTAAACCTGAAGAAATCGCACGACAGCCAGCCACGAGCGCGAGAGCCAGTCCAGCAAAGCCACCGCCACCTTCGCCTCGTGCTCTGCTGCTCCAAATCCCCACGGATCGATCCCACGGCCAGCGAGCTCGAGCGATTGGCGGGAATTGGTTGTGTCTGTAGTCTGTAGGAGGTCGGCGCGATGGATCAGGGCGGAGGCGTCTGGATCCGCGCGGCGTTGGCTGTCGCGGCGGGCGGCGCGATCGCGGCGCGCGCGGTCCGGCGCAAGTCCGTGGACTACTCCGCCGTCTTCGTCGGCGTCCCGGCCATGGTGGCCCACACCGTCGCCGGGTACAGGTGAGAGCGCGCGCTTGGAGATCTTCGTTTCCGGCGAGACTCGTTCGTGACGGGGATCTCTCTGGCTCGAATCCTTGCAGGTTCGCGGGGCTTCTGCTGGTGTTCTTCTTCACGGCGTCCCGGGTGACGAGGGTCGGCGAGGCGAGGAAGCGCGCGCTTGATCCCGAGTTCAAGGAGGGCGGCCAGCGCAACTGGTGAACCCGGATCGCTGCTTCTCTTGTTCTCTTATATTTCTTTTTTACCATCATCTGTGCCATTGACCTACACGAATCCATACTCTGGAGAGGTTGAAACATCTTGGAAAGGTGTTTTCTGTATCGTTAGGGATGCTCAAATTTTTTTTTTTTTTGATACAGGGGATGCTCAATTTTAATTGTATTGTACAAGTATAATGGCGCAGTAATTCAGTAACAAGTTCGTTGCTGATGTAACTGGCTTGTGATGGCATTTGAGATGGTTGAAAAAAAATTGCGGTTTAAGTTGACAAAAGAAACTTCGAATGTGTTTGGTTCAGATTGTAGAGTAGGACGATGATAAAATCTGTAAAAAGAGAATTCACTGTCAGAGTGCAGAACGTCTGTAATTCGAATTTTCAACAGAGGAATCGGGAGACTGAGTAGTAATGAAGTATTATGTCAGCGTGAGTCTGATTATAGAGAATAATTGGTTATATATGATGATTATGTGGGAAAAAAAGTCAGGTTCATCTGGATATATATTTATTATAAGAGCTTGTGTGGTTCTACTTTTGCCGAGTTCATTTTTTCGTAAGTGTCATTATATATATGTAATTGGAAATTTAGATGAGAACAAGACAACCTTCTTCTATTGAGACCTTAATTAACATGTACAGTCCAGAACTTATGTGGCCTTTAATTATGCTTGCTTTAGCTGACGATGTTATCTTGAGGCACTGGTATTTTCTTTCACCCCAGAAGCTACATTATTGGTTTCTGCATAAGTTGAACCTTGCATGAACTCTTTCTAGAAAACAGACCAAACAATTATGAATATTTGCTACTTTGATGCTACTTGACATATGTAATAATATTTGGAAGATGCCCATGCTTGTATGCTTTCTAAATTTGATAAATGTTGTGACCGCCGTTTTTAGATGGATTAGATGCCTTTCAACTTCAGAAAAATTCCCTTCTGAATCTTTCTAATGCAGGTGCGCACCACTCTTATTGGCAGGAAGCAAGTATTGTCAAATAGCGGTATCGCAACTATCTTGGCAGTCCTTATAACACTAATTACTGGGGGCAAAGACAGATGCTTGGATTCAAAAGAGTCGAGTCTTGTAACTGCCCTTATCGGTGGTGTCATTGGACATTATTCTTGCTGCAATGGTGATACATGGTCTTCCGAGCTTGGCATACTTAGCAAATCTGAACCACGGATTATCACAACATTCAAGGTAATGCATTAATTAAATCTTCTTTTCTAGTTGAACAAAACTTCAGTATGAATGTTCATCTCACTTTTACTTTTGACATGAAAAGTATGAATGTTCATCTCACTTTTTCTTTTGACATGAAACTTCATTAGAGGGTGCGGAAGGGGACCAATGGCGGGGTAACCATCGATGGTCTTCTAGCAGCAGCTGCAGCTGGATGCTCCATTGGGCTTGCGTTTGTGCTAATAGGATTCCTAACCACCCAGTGTGCTTCTAATATATTTTGGAGGCAGCTGCTTGTTATACCCTTAGCTATAGCTGCTGGCCTATGTGGAAGTCTAATCGATTCGTTGCTGGGCGCAACGGTTCAGTACAGTGGGTACTGCAGTGTTCGTAAAAAGGTACGAAACTCTTAAGCAATGTAGATTGCTACATGTTTAAGTACCCTATTCACATGTGATGCATAATTTGATTATTTGATGTTATATTATGATTATGTAGGTGGTTGGAGTAGATGGTCCAACCGTAACGAGGATTTCCGGAATGAACATACTGGACAACAATGGTGTCAATGTAGTGTCTGTGTTCTTGACAACTCTGCTTACTGCCTTTGCATGTACATGCATCTTCTGAGGTCTAGTTGAGTAGTGGTGGTAACACCACATCAAGAGGATAATAGGATCACAGTTAGTCAATTAGAACAACAGATCTTGAATAGTGTTTTTGACCATTTTTATACGATTAACAATATTAACTAATTTTTTATGTAAAAGTTAAGCTGTAGTTATCTCATTCAGATATTACATCTAAAATTCGAATGGAGGATTGTTTGTATCATAATATTGTTTCACTGTAACTATTTATTCTCTATAAGCCATTTGATTAGTTTATCCAACAGAACCTACAAGCTCACCTCCTCATTAACTCAACTTTAAATGCTATATTACAACATAACTGGAAGCTAAAATCTTGCCTAATCTCAACCAAACTCTTCATGTACCCAATTTGGTGAAGTTTGCACCTAACCTTGAATTGCTTGCCCTACTCACACAAAGATAGTTGGAGTCCACTCGTTCCATGTAATGTAAGTAAAAAAATCACAAGTCTGAATTGCAAATAATCACAAGAGTTCAGTACAGACAGAATTAATCACAAGACCTTTAATTAAACACAATCTTCTTCGTGATGGGTAGAAAAATTCATATTAGATAAGGGATTTCGGTCCAAAGGGATGGTGTTGGGTCTCCTTATTCTGGCAAGCTATTGGTGCTTAGTTGTCCCAGTTAAACCTGTGCAACAGCGTCCAGGCATATGTACGTGTCAACAGATGGCCTAGAGTAACATTCCCAGAATATCATCTGAAGACTGTGTTCTGTTCTGCAGAGTTACCATTTGAGTTCTGAGATAATGTGCTCGTCATATGTCTTTCCAGGAGATCACATGAGCATAGAAAAGGCACAAGGGTAACCTAAGCCCAACAGTTCAAAAGGGATATTTATGAGATCTCGGCGACCGTTGCTTTCTTCCTCCATCTGCTCCATATTGCCTTTATCTACAGTAATCAACTCCATGTTGCTCATTGAGTAGAAAACAATAAAAATCAATTTGCATAGGTTGTTAGAGAAGCCATTTTGTTCACAATCAAGTGAATCTGACATTATATTACACTGTCAAGAAAATGATGCAATTCTCACATACAAAAACTGGCTGCCAAATTGCCATCCTCACATACAAAATCACTAGTGTTCACTCTTGAAAGAACACTAAGGTAGAATGAACCAAGATTTTGCCAAGAGAGCAATGCCCATTACTCGAGAATTCGCCGCAAAAAAAAATCAAGAATACATTGTCTTTAAAATCAACAACTATTAATTACAGACTTTGGCAAGGTGGGGTTTACAAAGGTAACAAAATGCCTTCTGTATCCCGGAGAAGCAAGCAACTTCATCTAGCTAGCTAGGGAGCGAGGGAAGTGGGATGTTGGGAGTATATTTGGACGCTGTGTCATGTCACCGTGGGAACTACCGGACGGGCCGAAGAAGGGCCAGCAGCTGGAAAGCTCGCGTTAGCTGGTTGGTTGGAATGCAGCATCAGCATTCTGCTCCAGTTGCTCCCATATAAGCCTTCGGCGCTCCTCTGTTGCGGCTCGCTTCTCTTCCTCCACTTGGAAGTTGTTCTGACAAGCCAGGAGCAATCTCTCATCCATGTCCAAGAACATTTTTCTCACATTCATCGTAACATTGAGCACTGATTGGTTCCAGTGCAAACGAGCATTTCTCTCCAGAGCTGGGTATACGAGTGGCACGATCACTTGACGATTTTGGGAGATCATATCGAACAAATGCTCATTATTCCACAAGAATAAGGCTCTCTCAGCAACCTGCCGAAAGATAGGAAATAAATTAACCATTTTTGTTGTTAGAAAGGAAATTAAAAAGAGAACTCGGCCAACAACTGCAAGAGGGAAGACCTGCAATAATTATTTAGGAACATGGAATTGTCATGAACCAACAAGACAGTAGTAGTGCTAGGTCCTTTAATCTTACATTCACTATAAATAAAAATATTAAGATGCTCTCTCCAGAGCAACTGCCATTGCCCTATTTTAGTAATTACCGTTGTTTTGTTTCCTTTCAAGCATTGAGCTATCACAGGATGTTCTCTCCGGTGATGTTTTAGTCCGAATGACACTCTTAATAGATTGATCGTTTTATTATCAGCTTAAGAACAATGTCACAAAGTTACTAAAAGGTGGATATTAGGAAACATGATACATAATGTCAGCATATTCTATACAATTGATTATTATCTCAAATGGAAAGCAGAATTCTACCTAATTGATTGTCAAGCTCTGCAAACCCCAGGTATCTGATTTATTTGGATGGGTGCATAGTCATAATTCATAAGATGACATAGCAAGCTAGCATAGGCAAACAGTAGTGATCTGTCCAAAACTTATATCAAGATGTTCCACCACATTAATTCACCCAGTTTCATGTTATCTGCCTTTGGATTGAGGAGTTAACCTTTTTGTGACTTGGCATACAATGAGATATAAGTGAACGATAATACAATATGGTATTCCCTGTCTATATTTAAATGTGAGTGCTCTATACTCTATGGCCTTCCAAAGGAAAGCGCAGACCAAATTGCACTAGAACCGACAACTGAGGTGTTTGATCCCACTTTAGCCAACAAGGAATGAGTTTAACCACTGATCAAATATCTTAACAATAACCACTATGCCATAAAAGCTGCACGGGACCATGCAAGTGACATTAGCTAATTTAAAAGGAATAATGAAAAGGAAAAGGTACAGGAAGATTCTTCTACTAAAATCTGAAATAAGCAATAGATTGGACCAGTATACATCATGGCAACTACTCCCTCCGTTCCAATTTAATTGACTTGGTATCCACCACATGTGGATGTATCTAGACATGACAAGTATAGATACATCCACATGTGGTGGATACCAAGTCAATTAAATTGGAACGGAGGGAGTACTTTATATACAATGTTCATGATAACTTCCTACGGAGGCTCATGCTAAAAATTCTTATACACATGTTTCTCAAGCATTTCTTGTTGGTATTTCTAGCCCTAGCAATTGTTGTAATACAAAGGAAGATCATACAGCGAGAGAAACGGGACAAATATCAACCAATGGCTTAGACAAAAAACTTACCTGAAAGTGGGAGCTATTGAGGCAAATTGCAATCCTCCGGAATAATGGTACCATGCATTTCTGGAACTCAGCCATATCGATCAACTCAAGCACCTCTTCTAACTCCCCCAAGAACATCATCTCCTTCTGACTATTTGTAACTGGCCAGTACTTCAACAGACCTCTAATCACAGTTCCTGCAAGCTTGGGTTCCTTCTCAATAAATTGGGTTATGCAGTAGGTCAGCTGTGGCAGATATACACCCACTGTCTTAGGCTTGTGAAGCGGAATTAACGCTTTCCACAGGAACAACTTATGCTCCTCCTTCAATGGCTTTGCAAACCCGCTTATTACGCTGCCAAACACCTCCAACAGCTCGGCTATCCCATTGTGATGATCTGCCTCGGAGACGAACCTATAGAAGATATTGCTCACGGCCTTACGGATGAAGGGTCGATTCCCCATGAACTTTCCATATATCCTGTGCAAGACTGTCTTCAAGCAGTCCCTCTCTCTCGGATCATCAGAATCAAACAGGTCAAGCAGCTTGGAGATGAAAGAGCTGTCCACGTATTTCCTAGCCACCTTGGGATCAACAAACGGCGAGGTCACAAACCGGAGAAGCATTTCATACACAACTTGCAGGTGGTACCAAGAGGGGTCAAAGAATGGCTCGTCCTCCTCTGTCTCCGATGCCCCCACGGTGGCAGACCGGACCTTGGGCGGGAAGACCCTGAAGAGGTTAACACCGAACATGCGCACGCATGCCGACATCATCGCCTCCGTGAGGGGCTCCTCGGCGGCGCCAATGCAGTCGACAAGGGACATGAGGACCTGCCGCTTCCTCTCCTTCTCCGGCGAGTCCTTGCCCCGGTCGGCGAAGTCGTACACCGTGCAGCAAATGTCCACCTTCTGGATGAAGGCGTCTTCCCTGGACCTGCCCTCGCCTCCGGCGACCCCTGAGGGCGACCTAGGCGAGGCGTTCGGCTTTCCCACGGACCCATTTTCCCTGGGAGACATGGGATGCGACTTGGCCGTAGGTGAGCCCCCTCCGCCACCGCCCCCGGCGCTAGATTTCAGGGATTTCCACGACAGCTTGCCGATAAATTGCTTCCACATGGCGGCAGAATTCGGCAGCACCAATACCACATCAAATTCCCAACAATCGAAGAGCCAATGCGAGAATCCGGTCCCCAGAGAACTTGCAGATCCTCGGAAAAATGTGTAAAAAGAACGCACCTTGCAACAACAGCAACAGGAGATTGCAATGGCAGGGGGATTTCGAGAGCAACAGCAAAGGTAAGCAGAAGACGGAGGGAATGGATGAATTCCTTGCCCTCGGATAGCTCCACGGCCGAAATGCGACGGATCAAGAACCAATGAAGGCACCGGCCAAAAAAAGGGAAAGGACAGGCGGCCTCAATAAGCGGGGCACATGTAAGAGCCGGGAACGCGGCGGCGAGGAGGGAGGGTGATACCACCGGAACGAATGGATCCAGCAATGGCGGCCTTCAGGGCCAGATCCGGGGGCGGGAGGAGGCCATGGATGGGATCTCGGGAGGAGGGAGGGGAAAGGAGTGGGAAATTTTTGGCGTTTTGGAGGCACCGGACGACGACAGTGCAGGTGGGCGAGCGAAGGAGAGGGAGAGAGATGCATGCATCATCTGGCCCATCTTGGCCGTCAGATTAGGGGGTCGACGTGTCCCAGCCGTCGGATTGCTGTGCGTCTACAGTGCGTATCGCCTTAAGAGCATCTCTAGCAAAGCCCGCAAAACGCGCAAACCCGCAAAATAACCGCCGGATACGGATTCGAAACCTTAAAAACGCAAAGAGCAGAACCCTCAAAACTCTCCGACCCGTAAAAGATTTTGAGGGGCCCCGTGAATCCGGCCCTCGAAACCGTGAAAGCTAGGTTTCCATCCCCGGCCAGCAGACGAAACCGCATCCTCTTCTATCGTTGGCGCGAGGGAAGATTCAACCCCTGAACCGCCGCCGCCGCCACCGCTTTCTCTTCCCCCACTCCGGCATCGCGCGCCCTGCCCCATCGTTGCCATGAGCTCCTCCGACCCGTCCCTGGTGACCATCCCGGTCAGGGCGACGCCATCGACATATCCAGCTAGCCGGGCAGAGCTCGGCACCGCCGCCGCCGCTGCTGCTCCATTGACGCAGACAAAGCGGAGAAGACTGGGGACCGCAGGCGCGGAAGATCAGGGTCAGCGCCGCCACTGCTGCAGCCGAACCTACGCCCGCGAATGTCGCCGGGACCGAAAGGTATGAACAAACCACCCTCCGCCGCCTATTTGTGAAATTATGCTTGCTACTATCGAAATTGTTCTTCCAAATTGCAGCACGCAAGCTTTCATGGACATGCTTGGGTCGGTTGAGATCAACAACCCTCCGCTCGGCAATTTCGGCTACAACGAGGCCGACGGTGGCGTCGATGGTGGTGCGGGCGAAGAAGACAACGAGGTCGAGGAGGTGGACGGGGCAACACTTTCCCGGAGAGGTACGAATTACACCGTTTTGGAGGACCAAACATTGATCCGTGCTTGGGAGAGCATTTCTCTCGATGCAACTCACGGCAATGATCAAACCAAGGATCGGTATTGGCAAAGAGTGGAGGACAAGTTCTTCCAACTCATGCCACGCAATGGCCGAACGGTGCCTCGGACCTTTCGATCACTACAAGGCCGTTGGGAAATGATCAAAACAACATGTTCCCGGTGGAGTGGATGTTTGCAACAAGTGATTAATGCTCCTCCAAGTGGTACCGTAGAGAGTGATTGGGTGAGTTAAATAACCATTGCTATTGTTCACCGTTGGTATATGTAACCATTGCTGTTGTTCACCATTGGTACATGTAACCATTGTAGGAGCGCATTGCAAGAGAAAGGTTCAAGGACATGCCCGCATCCAAGAAGAAGCCATTTGTCCTTGATCATTGTTGGAAAATTCTCCAACATAGCGAGAAATGGAAGTTGAGGGACCAAGAGCCAAAAAAAAAAGGGAAAATACGTGTTGAGGATGACTCCGATGATGATCAAGGTGGGAGGAATAAGAACAAGCCCGAAGGGAACAAGAAAGCCAAGAAAAGAGTGACGAAGCAACTTGAGGCACAAAACTTGAGAGAGAAGCTTGATGAAATCGTGAAATCCAATGAGACCATGGTGGCCAAGACATTGGAGGCAAAGCACTGATGACGTGAAACACACGTTCGTTGGGAGACCCCAAGAGGAAGGTATGATGTAGTCAGCAGCAAGTTTTCCCTCAGAAAGAAACCAAGGTTATCGAACCAGTAGGAGCAGCAACTCTTCAGAAGGTTGTCAACGGCGCCAGAAAAATAGCTGTCGCAGGGAGTCTGGACTGTTGACGTGGAATCTGCACACAACACAATCAAACTACTTTGCCCCAACGAAACAGTGAGGTTGTCAATCTCACTGGCTTGCTGAAAACAAAGGATTAAACGTATGGTGTGGAAAATGAGTATTAAATTGCAGAGAATGAAAAAGGAACAGTTTGCAGTTTGTGGTTGTTTAATCAGTGTAAAAGAATGGACCGGGGTCCACAGTTCACTAGTGGTGTCTCTCCATAAAAGATAACTAACATGTTGGGTGAACAAATTACAGCTGGGCAATTGACGAATAGTGAGCGCATGACAATGCATATACATGACATGTTGACTACTATGATATTTAATTGGGCATTACGACATAATACATAGATCGTTATCCAACAGCATCTATGACTAATAATCCACCGCCGGGTTGTCATCCGAGTCCCCCGTTGGTATTAAGTTGCAAGCAACGGATAATTGCATTAAGTAAAGTGCGTAATGTAAACAAACACATATGCCCGTGGACATAGCATCGTTAGGTTATCCCTAGTGGCAACAGCACATCCACAACCTTAGAACTTTCTGTCACTGTCCCAGGTTAAACGGAGACATGAACCCACTATCTAGCATAAATACTCTCTCTTGGAGTTACAAGCATCTACTTGGCCAAAGCATCTACGAGTAACGGAAAGCATGCAAGATCTTAAATAACATATAAGATAGATTGATAATCAACTTGACATAATATTCAATATTCATCGGATCCCAGCAAACACAACATGTAGCATTACAATAATATGATCTTGATCATGTAGGGCAGCTCACAAGATCTAAACATGATGGCACAAAGTGGAGAGACAACCATCTAGCTACTGCTATGGACCCGTAGTCCAAGGATGAACTACTCACGCATCACTCCGGAGGCAGGCATGGCGATGTAGAAGCCTCCGGTGACGATTCCCCTCTCCGGCAGGGTGCCGGGAAGAGGTTCTGAACCCTCCCGAGCTAGGGTTGACGACGGCGGCGTCTCTGGAATCTTTTCGTGGATATTTGCTCAGGTACTTAGGGTTTTCGCGTCGGGGGGAATAAGTAGGCGAAAGGGCGGCGGCTGCGGACCCCCGAGGGGCCCACACCACCCAGGGCGCGGCAGAGGGGGGCCCGCGCCCTGGTGCGTGTGGCCTCCTGGTGGCCCTCCTCTGCTGCTCCTTCGCTCCGTCAGGGTGTTCTGGAAAAATAGGCACCCCGTGTAGTTTCGTCCAATTCCGAGAATATTTCCAGACTAGCTTTTCTGGAATACAAAAACAGCAGAAAACAGGAACTGGCACTTCGGCATCTTGTTAATAGGTTAGTCCCAAAAAATGTATAAAAGTGATATAAAGTAGATGCAAAACATGTAGCAATTGGTATAAAACAAGCATGGAACATCAAAAATTATAGATACGTTTGAGACGTATCAGCATCCCCAAGCTTAGTTCCTACTCGTCCTCGAGTAGGTAAACGATAAAAACAAAATAATTTTTGAGGTGACATGCTACTATCATAATCTTGATCATATAATATTGCAAGGCACATGTAAATGAATGAAGTGATCCAAGTCAATGGTCTATAATTTGCTACCAAATAGATAATGAGTAAACAATGAATCACACAAGCTAAACGTTTTCATGAATAGTACTTTCGAGACAAGCATCAAACAGTTTTGCATAAGTGTTAACTCATAAAGCAATAGTTTCTAACAAAAGGTATTTAATCAACACAAAGGAAGAATTTAGTTTCAGCATTTGCTTCAACTTTCAACATATTTATCTCATGGATATTGTCAACACAAAGTAGTATAACAAGTCCAATACATTGCATATAACGCATGTTGTAACAAAGTTGACACTAGTGTTTGCTTGTGGAAGACAGAAAGAATAGGAAAACTGACTCAACATAAAAGTAAAAGAAAGGCCCTTCGCAGAGGGAAGCAGGGATTAAATCATGTGCTAGAGCTTTTAGGTTTTTGAAAGCATATAGAGATTGCATAAAATATTTGATACTCCTCCCAACCTTGCTAACACAAGCCATGGCTAACCGAATCCTCGGGTGCCTTCCATCAATCACATACCATGGAGGAGTATCTATTTTTGAGAGGTGTTTGTTAATTGTCAACGAATGGTAGCGGGTGAGAACAGTATTCTACCTGTCGAACGGACTTTTAAGAGCGGCTCCCATGAAGGACGTTATTTCTACCAGCAAGGCAGATCATCCCTCTTTCTCTTTGGTTTACACACATTCAGGTATTTCACTGTTTGTCATTGCTTACTGATGAATCAGGGCAAAAGTGTGAAGAGAATTAATTGGTTAAAGTTGTAATTAATTGGGACTGGGCACCCCGTTGCCAGCTCTTTTTGCAAGTTATTGGATAAGCGGATGTATATGCCACTAGTCCAGGTGTAAAAGTCCACTCGACAAATAGAATAAAGAATAACCACACTAATTCCTCATGAGCTAGTAAACATTGACACAAAAAGGGAATAATAACATTTTGAATAATTTAAAGGTAGCACATGAAAAATTTACTTGGAGTGGCAAGGAAATACCACATATAGGTAGTTATGGTGGACACAAATGGCATGGATTTTGGCTCAAGGATTTGGATGCACGAGAAGCATTCCCTCTCAGTACAGAGTTTAGGCTAGCAAGGTTATGTAAGCAAACAAGAATATCAACCCGTACACCAAGTTTTATATGACAAACATATTGCAAACGTTATAAGACTTCATACCGTCTTCCTTGTTAACCAAACCCTGTTATTAGAAAATATCTAGACCTTAGAGGTACCACCGATGCAAACCAAATTTTCAACAAGCTTTACGGTAGTTCTTCACTAATAGGCTTAACTCATGTGATGCACAATTTAATCATGATCTACTTGTTAACTCAAAACAATTGACAAGCATCAAGTTATCCATTTTAGTGATCTACAAGATTAAGCAAGTTTTTCCTTATACCAATTACCACATGCAACATTTTCTGAACCAAACACCAATCAATTTATTTCATCAACTCTCCAAACAAATATAAGTGAAGCAAGAGAGTACTTTCTACAAAAGAAAGCTAATAGCTCTGACAAGAGATACATGAAAACAAGAGCTAAAAGCTGAACAGCGCTAGATATGAATACTCAACAAATATAAGTGAAGAATAGGAGTATTCTCATGAAAAAGCGGAGCGTGTCTCTCTCCCAATCAAGAATGCTAGGGTCCAGTCAAGCTTTATTGAAAATAAAATGCAATACTGAAAATAAAAAGCACACAGACGCTCCAAGAAAAGCACATATGATGTGAAAGAATTAAAATATAGTTTCACTAGAGATGACCTGATAATTTTGACGATGAAGAAGGGGATGCCTTGGGCATCCCCAAGCTTAGACGCTTGAGTCTTCTTGAAATATGCTGGGGAGATCCATGGGAGCCTCCCCAAGCTTAAGCTCTTCACTCTTCTTGATCCTATTATATCATCCTTCTCTCTTGACCCTTGAAAACTTCCGTCACACCAAACTCAAAGTAGATCTCATTAGAGGGTTAGTGCATAATCAAAAATTCACATGTTCATAAAGACGCAATATGATTTGTTACTTTAAACATTAGCTACAGCCACTGATGTTATGTGAAGCTCTTCCACCCAAAAAAGAATTTCACTCAACACTAGTAAAAGAGAGAATGCGAAAAATAAAAAGGCATAATCTGTCTAAAACAGAACAGTCCGCAAAGACGAATTTTTTCGAGGCACTTACGACGCTCAGATCGAGAAACTCTGAACTAATGAAAGTTTCAGACATTCATAAAGATTACGCACAAAAATTTCAGATTTTTAACAATCTGGTGATTTTAGGAATTTCGTACAGTGAACAGCAAAAATCTGTTTCTGCGCAGCAATCAAAATTAAGCATCATCTTATCATTAGAGGCTACTCTTGGCACAACAATGCGAGAAAATAAAGATACAAAGGAGTTGCTACAGAAGTAAACAAACTCCTTGACTAATACTGAAAATAAAAGATAATGGGTTGCCTCCCAAAAGCGCTTTCTTTAATGCCTTTTAGCTAGGCATAGTGATTTTTATGATGCTCACATAAAGATGAGAGTTGGAACATAAAAGAGAGCATCAAGGAGCATATAAAAAACATGTTTAAATCTAACACTCTTCCTATGCATAGGAGTCTTGTACACAAATAAATTCATAAAAAACAAAGTGACAAGCATAGGAAGATAAAACAAGAGCAACTTCGGAACTTTTAGCATATAGAGAGGTGTTTTAGTACCATGAAAATTTCTACAACCATATTTTCCTCTCCATAATAATTTTCAGTAGCATCATGAACAAACTCAACAATATAACTATCACATAAAGCATGCTTTTCATGATCTACAAACACATAATTTTTATCAAGCTCAAAAATAGTGGGATTAAAACTTTCAAACCCACTTTTAACAATTTTATAACAAGATGATTGATCATTCTCAAGAGGTATGGGACTCCATCTAGATAAAGTCAAGACCTCTCCAATCCCATTTTCATTAGTAGTGCAATTAAAATTATCAACCAATATAGGACCATCATCAAGAGCATTATCATATATAACATTAGTGAGTACATTTTTACTTTCTGCAATTTCCTCTTTTACTGAGTCAAGGAGGATGTTTACTTCAAATTTATCAAAAGGAGATATTTCAATAGAATCACGAAATTCAACAATATAGCACTCTTCCTCCTTAGGTGGGCATGGAGGGCAATCAAATAATGTAAGAGTTAAAGAGTTACTATCTTTAGGAGGTAGATCCTCCTTTTGTTCTTCACTCTCCTCCTCTTTTTCATCCAATGAGATCACAGTTTCAGCAATTTCTTCTCCCATAGGTTCCTGAAAGGTAGCAACTTGTTCTGGAGAATAAGTCTTCTCAAGAAATTCAGTGATATAAGGATTATCATTGTAATATTCAAGGCAATAACCAAGTATAGCATAATTCTCAGTTCTACAAGGAGCATCATCATTTTGAATATAACCAGCAATTTCATAGGCACCCTTAAAAACAAAAAATTCTTCAATTCGCTCAAGATTACCAAAGTCACAATTTCCTTTAGCATAAGCAGCCAAAGTTTCATTATCATTATAATCACATTGGAAAGGGAGGTGTTTATGCCTTCTACAACATAAAGATTCATTAAAGCAGTAGGATTCATCATAAGTAGAGCACAAGTTTTTAGCAAAATAATTCAATCTACTTATTTGTTCCCATAAATATTTCCCTTTTTGAGACAAGCGGTATTCCTTATAGTAATTATGTTGTTCCTCCGTGAACCCACTTAGCCAATAAGATTTTGTTTCAAACAGAGAAGACATTGATAGCAAATAAATAACTAGACATAATAACAAACCGAAATAAACTAGATGCAAGAAACTAATTTTTTTGTGTTTTTGATAATTGAAAGCAAACAAGATAAAATAAAATAAACTAAGCAAGAAAAAAACAAAGTAAAGAGATTGGAAGCGTGAAACTCCCCTTGCAGAAGACTGCTGTCTCCCCGGCAACGGCGCCAGAAAAATAGTGCTGTTGACGGGAGACAAAGAGCTTCCTGAAGAACTTCTACTCCCCGGCAACGGCGCCAGAAAAATAGCTTGATGACGTGAAACACACGTTCGTTGGGAGACCCCAAGAGGAAGGTATGATGTAGTCAGCAGCAAGTTTTCCCTCAGAAAGAAACCAAGGTTATCGAACCAGTAGGAGCAGCAACTCTTCAGAAGGTTGTCAACGGCGCCAGAAAAATAGCTCTCGCAGGGAGTCTGGACTGTTGACGTGGAATCTGCACACAACACAATCAAACTACTTTGCCCCAACGAAACAGTGAGGTTGTCAATCTCACTGGCTTGCTGAAAACAAAGGATTAAACGTATGGTGTGGAAAATGAGTATTAAATTGCAGAGAATGAAAAAGGAACAGTTTGCAGTTTGTGGTTGTTTAATCAGTGTAAAAGAATGGACCGGGGTCCACAGTTCACTAGTGGTGTCTCTCCATAAAAGATAACTAATATGTTGGGTGAACAAATTACAGCTGGGCAATTGACGAATAGTGAGCGCATGACAATGCATATACATGACATGTTGACTACTATGATATTTAATTGGGCATTACGACATAATACATAGATCGTTATCCAACAGCATCTATGACTAATAATCCACCGCCGGGTTGTCATCCGAGTCCCCCGTTGGTATTAAGTTGCAAGCAATGGATAATTGCATTAAGTAAAGTGCGTAATGTAAACAAACACATATGCCCGTGGACATAGCATCGTTAGGTTATCCCTAGTGGCAACAGCACATCCACAACCTTAGAACTTTCTGTCACTGTCCCAGGTTAAACGGAGACATGAACCCACTATCTAGCATAAATACTCTCTCTTGGAGTTACAAGCATCTATTTGGCCAAAGCATCTACGAGTAACGGAAAGCATGCAAGATCTTAAATAACATATAAGATAGATTGATAATCAACTTGACATAATATTCAATATTCATCGGATCCCAGCAAACACAACATGTAGCATTACAATAATATGATCTTGATCATGTAGGGCAGCTCACAAGATCTAAACATGATGACACAAAGTGGAGAGACAACCATCTAGCTACTGCTATGCACCCATAGTCCAAGGATGAACTACTCACGCATCACTCCAGAGGCAGGCATGGCGATGTAGAAGCCTCCGGTGACGATTCCCCTCTCCGACAGGGTGCCGGGAAGAGGTTCTGAACCCTCCCGAGCTAGGGTTGACGACGGCGGCGTCTCTGGATCTTTTCGTGGATATTTGCTCAGGTACTTAGGGTTTTCGCGTCGGGGGGAATAAGTAGGCGAAAGGGCGGCGGCTGCGGACCCCCGAGGGGCCCACACCACCCCAGGGCGCGGCAGAAGGGGGGCCCGCGCCCTGGGTGCGTGTGGCCTCCTGGTGGCCCTCCTCTGCTGCTCCTTCGCTCCGTCAGGTGTGTTCTGGAAAAATAGGCACCCCCGTGTAGTTTCGTCCAATTCCGAGAATATTTTCAGACTAGCTTTTCTGGAATACAAAAACAGCAGAAAACAGGAACTGGCACTTCGGCATCTTGTTAATAGGTTAGTCCCAAAAAATGTATAAAAGTGATATAAAGTAGATGCAAAACATGTAGCAATTGGTATAAAACAAGCATGGAACATCAAAAATTATAGATACGTTTGAGACGTATCCAGCACCAATTGGCCGAGAAGAAAGCTCAAGAGAAGAAAGAAAAGTGGGAACTACTCCGTGAAGAAGGGAAGCGCAAGGTCGAGATTGAGGCTATAAGAGCCTCGGCGGAGGAGAACAAGTCCGTGGCCAAGCTCTTGGCCGAGGAGAACAAGATCATGATGATGAATCGAAATGAAATGGATGAAGTCACCTTGGAGTGGCATGGCATCGCAAGGAATGAGATATTGCATCGAAGAAAACAAGCGATGCTAAAAGCTAGCGGTGGTGGTGGTATCGGCGGTGGTGGTCGTGTTGATGCAGCGGCCAATGGTGGTGGTGGTGGTGCTGTGGCAGCCGGCGGTGGAGGTGGTGATGCAGCCGGCGGTGGTGGAGGTGATGGTGATGTCTTGGTGTAGGGTCTTTCGATGATGCGGATGGTCTTTTGGAAGCAATTTTTTGGTCATACGGATGGGAAACTATGTTAATTGCCGTCTTTAGATTCAAGAAACTATATTATTTGCTAAATTAATGTCGAATTTGTGAGCAATTTGACATACTTACGATATTCATGCCTACTTCATGTTTTGCATATACAGTTTCTGAACGAGGCGCGGCGGAGCAGAAACCGCAAAGCCGAACCTCAAAAAAGAATTCTGTTCCACCGCGCCTCGTTTCGAGACAAAAAACGCGCGTTCCGTGACCCTTAAAACTGTTTTGCGGGTTCGCGTTTTGCGGGCTCTGCTAGAGATGCTCTAATTTTTTCACCTTGTATTGATGACGATTATTATTGGGTAATGGGAGATCAGATGCAACGGTCGACAAATGTCATATCACTCCATAGTTTAACTTTTCATTTATTAAATACTAAATGTGATTAGCTCAGTTTCATTCATTAATTATACGACCATTTGATCCTTATCCGATGGATTATCACTCGACATGTCAGCATGATTCGGTGGTGGTAATGAAAACTCCCAAGTTTTCACTATTGTGTGACATTTTGATCATTCGGTACAAAACACTCTTATTTAAAAAAATGTTCTATGAGTGGAGAGGCGAGAAGAGATGAATCCGCACATAGACATGGATAACAAGAGTTTGTTTTGCCAGCTGGGCCCAAGTATCGACTCTTTGTCGATACACTAAGCTAGAGCTAAATCGCTAGCACTTCGATTGGTTTAGCTTTTTGTTCTTTGAATCGTTTATGGAGATCTTAACATCATGCATCATGAATTTTTTTCCTTTTGGCGCGGAGATGGAAGAATATCATGCCGAAGCAGCTGGGATTCTTCTCCGTTCAGCGAAGCAGCGGTAGAAAGAAAGTAACAACAAGACCACGTAGGAAGAAAGGATGCAAGGATATTTTTCAGCAGTTCAGGTACGCGTCTCATGCCAATAGACGTCTGAATAACGTGGGTATCTTATCTTGGTCAATGCTCCTTTAAACTACTAGGGGTTGAGTAAGCATCAAGTTCTCCAAACTTTTCGCTGCCCCAAGACCAGCAAGATACCAGGACCCATCGCCTCCACTGATGAGCAGCACGGATCGATAATGCGTCAGGAGTTCAGGACACGTTTTAATTATCAGAGGCAAGTCTTAAACGCATTTGCGTTGCGTCTCACAGAGATACCGTGAGAAACAGACCAATCGTCTTAGGGAAATGCACGCCTAAGTTTCCAACGCCTGCCTCAAATCTAGAAATTCTCGCGTTCTCTGTTTGAAGCTGACTGATGGAGCCGTACGTAACCGTGGCACAGTCACTCGACAGTGAGCTGACTGCCGAAAAGGAAGCCAGCCAGCCACTGGGGCTAATGGGGCCGTTTAACCGTGGCAACGATCAACTCTGACAGTGAACTAACTGGCGAAAAGCAGGCAAAAAAAAAAGACCTTCCATCAGAGCTTATCTGCCTTTTTGATTCGTAAGTAAACATCATGCAGGGTTTTCAGGCGACTAAATCTCAGGGCAACGACACCTATGCTCACTGATAGACTCGAGCCGTGGTGGGAGAGGAACATAGTGGGATTCAAGAGCAAGGAGAGAAAGTTCTTCGACACTTTGATCATCTTGGTATCCTGGAGCCTATGGAAGAACCGGAATGCATGAGCCTTCCAAAATAGAGACCGCCAGTTCTCAGCTATGGATCTAGCAAACAGAGTGATTGATGAGTTCGTGAGCAGGATGGGGGTTTTAGGAGGGGAGAGAGGGAGGCATCTACTCCCTCCGTTCGGATTTAATTTGGACTTTTGGGATAATTGGCTAGTGTATCAATCTAATATGGTATCAGAGCCAGATGTCTAGAGTTCAAATCCTGGCTAACGCAGTATTAAAAAATAAATATCTGCGGACACCCTAAATTCCACGTCCTAAACTCGTGAGGAAAAGTCCACAGCCTGGACGTGAGGGGGAGTGTCAGAATATAATATATACATTGCACAGCCCTTTCCCATCAGTTCGGACTTTTGGGATAATTGACTAGTGCATCAATCTAATATAATTGACACACACTTGATTACACACGGATGTATCTAGACACATAACAAGTATAGATACATTCATATTTGGACAAAATCAAGTCAATTAATTTGGAACGGAGGGAGTAGTTGTGAGAGAGTAGACTAGTGTTTTCTTTGGAGTTTTGGAGTTCGTCCACCATATCTGTCTAGATGTTGGTGTGTGCTTGTAATTATACTCTCTACCTTCTATAAAAGTATATAAAAGTATGGTACGCCTTTGGCGTACTCGTGAAAAAACATCATGCAAGGGTTACGTGCGATTAGATTTCTCCCAGAAAAAAAGGGTGGCATCGTAGTCTGTTTTGGCTAGTACACGGATACGTGTTGTCCGGATAGTCCGGGTCATGCCCGAGCAGTACTAGAGTTAGGTACCGAGTAGAATTATTTACCTTAGCTAGCTAGCTTTGTGCCCGCTATATATGCATGTACTGGCATACCACCGTCGCTCAAAGTAATTGAAACAAATCTTCTTCTTCGCGGGCGCTTGTTACTTGATCAGATATATAATCAAGTCCACCTAGTACATCGATCCGCTGCCGATCCATGGAGAATAAACCAGACTTGGTGGACGCTCTTAGTAGCTACCGTGAGATCCTCAGAAGGGAGACCGCCTTCTTGAGGAGGCAGGTCAGGTCCCGGAACTTGGACACCATTGCCGGAAAGAGGGCTTATCTTCTTCTACACACTCATCAATCCGACACCCCGAGGTTGGAGATGGACACGAGCCAACAAATCAAGGAGGTCAGCTTGCCCTACCTTGTTAGTAGCCGTGAGGAGGCCCTCGATTTCCTGTTGCACGAGTCGCTCTTGTTGCGCTACCGGATCCAATCTCTGGCCTCCATTATCACGGAATTCAGTATGATCTCCTCTCACAAAGCCAACATGTTGCTTAGCATGTCCCGCGCGCTTGTCTGGATCTCTCGGCATATAATGAGATCCGATGTGATTACTTCTCGCAAGGAGAAGGAGGATGCCATTTCTTCCTACCGTAAGCACCGTCTAGGCTGGGAATCTACATGGGGCAGCGGCACGCCAGATCACTGTGGTTTCTTCAACGATATAAGTAAGTAACAAGACTTTCTTCTTTTTCCTTACTTCACATGTTGAAAGTTTTTTTTTGCAATTCATTCAAGTTATATTTGTAACACGGCACACTTGTTTGACTTTATTTGTTGCAGCCACATTGAGTCCTATGCACTTCACGCCATCCGCGCCTGGTATCTTTCCACACTCTGCTACCACCGGCCCCGCCGTACAGATCTACTCCATCGAAATTGTCGATCTCAATCCCAACCTGAATTGGCCGCTCTATGTCTATGGGGTGGTTGCGGCCCGCGACACCGTCGACCGTAATCGCAACCTCCTCTTCTACCGCTCGAGAGCTAACCGCCAAAAACTCACTCAAGATGTACGTATATATTCACCTTCCCGCGTGTTGGTTTCGATTGAGTATAGACTTGATGACGATAATAATGCTTGCAGGATCCTTTTCTGCGCTTGACTGGCCCGTCTCGTGCAATCGTGGCCACAGAAGATGTTACGTTCGAAGCTGAACTAAGAATAAACTATGGAGCAGAGTCCCAAGATACAGCGGCGTTGAGTTGTTGCTATCGTTACCACTCTATATGTGATGAGACCCCTGAGTTACGCGGCGGCTGTTGTACAGCAAAGTTAAGCCTTGAGCAGCTTGCCACAACAATCCAGGCCACTATCGTGGGTGTTCACGTTGTTGAAGGGGGATGGCCCTTTAAAGACGGAGGCCGAGTTTCTTGCTTCTCTTTTGCTGCAAAGCCTGTTGGTCCAACCCCTAGGCAAGTTGTGTTGCTTGATTGTGGTGGTGGAGAAATGCCGGTAGGATTAGATGATTACTTTCGCTTGTCAAGGAATGTTGTTCTAGTGAAACAACAAGGAACACTGAGAGTTGCCATACAAACCTACTCGAAATCTGGAGGTATAGCTGCACGGGGTCATGTCGACTTCCCTGTCAAACATTCCCAAACAAGTGAGCGTGAATGTCTTGTTGGTAACTCTAAGGTGAAGGTCGTTGTTGCTTGGTCCCTCCTTGTCAAGGAGAAACTGAATATCATGCTGGAGGGATATGTCCAGGCGTAATATATGTTTTGTTATGCTAGTTTGTTGGAGAATTTGTATATTCAGCATCTATATATTATGTAAGATGTCCAACTGTTTTTGTATCAGCTCTTGCTTGTGCTAGCAGATAGCTATTTGTGTACCGACTATTAACTTATGGTGTGAAGCATTGTTATGCTGGTGGTTCGGTAAAATCACTACAGGAAACTGTGCATACGCCGACGGCCAAAAGCCGTCGGCATAGAGCCTCTTCTGGGTGATGCCTTCCGAGTAGTCCCGCGATCTCCAAACATACGGATTGGTGTCCGGATTTCGGTGAGAGTTTGGCGGGATGGTTCGAGGGTTAGGCAAGAGATTTCAGATATTGTGCGACACAATCTGATTGAACTATTCGGTGCCATGACTCGTACCGAAGCTCACTGGACAAGATGTGCTTTCTCGACCGATCAACACATCAAAACCACGATTTTGTTTAGTTGTTGTGCGAAAAAAAACCACTAGGAAAAACCCACAAGGAGCAACCGCATGGCACAACACTTCGTTCTGAGAAAATAATTTTAAAAAGGGAAAAAAAAATGGCACAACTTTTGCTGAAGTGGGTAAATAGGATAAACACTTGTTAAATGGGGTTAATATCAAAATAGGGGTAAAAAGTTGTTTTTACTCGTAAATGTATGAAGTGGTGCGGAAACTAGCTATCACTTTACATATGCATGCATGGACGTACTCTCAAATCATTGTTAAAAAAATGTACTCCCAAACCATCAAGATGTATAGCTAAAGAATTGTGTCCGGTCGAAATAACAGGACACTTGCCGAATAAATAATCCGGAAAAGTAGTGCATGATATACTAATTCCAACCAGCAAGAATCAATAGAAGAGGAGGGGTCGTGCCAACAACCAACATAGGAGTCCTAGTCGTGTTTTGACTTGAGTCGGTTTGGGTTTCCGTCTGCGAGTCTAGCTAAACTGCTAGCTCTAATCGATCTGCAGCTACATATAAATACCCCGATGGTGAAGCCTACGGGGCAAAGGTTGTGATCGATCGGGTTCATCTAGTGGCTAGCTCCTACGTGTTTCAAATCAATCGATCTGCGGAAGGAGAAGATCGATGGAGAAGAAATCCAGGGAGGAGTGTGAGCTGATAGAGGAGATCATGTCCCTGGAGAGGGAGCGCAAAGACTTGCTTCGCTCTCTTACTCCTACCGTTTCTCACTGGATACACGAGGGAGGCGAAGCAACAACGTCCGCATCCGTCCAGCAGCCCTCCACTCTTACTCCTAGGGACGACAACGCACAACTCGCAAGCTTGTTCAATGTTATGCTGGAAGACACGGAGGACTTTGGCCACCGGATGCTATCGATGGCATATGTTGTGGACAGACACGGTCCTCCCCTCCCCTTGTACAAAGCCAACGAGCTAGTCAGCAGGACATCCACATTAAGCCGCATCTCCGACGAATTCTACAACGATACCAAGAATAATAATATGCAGGAGGAGGAGCAGGAGGGGGAGGGGGGCGACTTCTTGTTTCACTTCCGCAATTACTTGCAATTTTCCGACAATTATAAGAACGAGTTGGCGCTGAACCTTACGGAGGAGGAGAAGAAGGAGGAGGAGAAAAAGAAGGAGAAGGAAAAGGAGGAGGAGGAGGAGGAAGCGATGGACGAGGAGGAGTATGCATCCACGATGGAGTTTCTCAATAGTGTGATGGATTTCCGGAAGAGTGGTTTCTCGACGCACCGTGACTGCTGGGAACGTGTATGGGGCAGCGACACTGGACGCTGCGGTGGCTTCGGAGATACAAGTGAGTAAAACATGCATGCTGCTTACCTTACTAATTAAACCTCTCTTTTTTTAATTTGTCTGCCTCCTATTCTTGACCTATGCTTGATCTCTTCCTCGATCCATGTAAAAGTAAGGAATGAATTAAGAGAAGGGATTTGGTACTTAGCTTAATAACCCTTTACTTATTCATTTTAGATTTTCTGACAATACAAACTTGTACTGTCTTCGGTGCTGCAGCCACACTGAGCTCTATGCAGTTTACACACTACACACCCGGTACCATACCATCATCCCATGCCGTTGTCACCGGGAGCACCTTGCAGATCTACTCCATCAAAATAATCAAATTGAAGGGCAACTTGAACTGGCCACTCAAAGTCTACGGCGTCGTCGCTGCTCGAGACACCGTGGACCGCAACCGCAACATTCTCTTCTCTCGCTCAAGACGTAATTACCAACTACTCACTAAAAAAGTATGTTCCCTTTTCTCTTCTTGCTTGCTTTCCTAGTCCATTAATTGCAACTAAGTAGGAGTATTTTTCTAGAAACCATTGCAATTAAGTATAACAACGATATGATGCTTACAGGAACCTTTTTTGCACTTGACTGGCCCGTCTCATGCAATATTGGCTGTGGACCCTGTTGACTTTTGTAACATCCCAAATTTATAACAAGGGTAAACAAGACCCAAATTTCAGAACCAACAAAAACTTTTTGAATTACTTCACAAATGATTGTGTTTTCCCTTATCTTGTTCTGTTAACCTTGTGTAACTTGTTGGTTGTGAGTGGTTGACTAGTAAATGTCAACTCAAGAAATCAACCTAAGTAAAAATATATTTACAACACTGGTGACCATGTTATGACAAGAATATATTCCATATATCTTTTCCATTCTTATGTTGGCCAAAAGTTTATTTCCACAATGATTTGGTTTTGGCAACAAATAAAATATCCTTTAAATTGAGACAGTAAAAGTATTTCCCAAAAACTTCATGCTTATAAAGTATGGAGAGCTATCTGTGATCTCCTATCCTTTCTTCCACCTTGACAATTCCAAATTCCTATTTTTTTTAAAAAAAACTCCTATGTTTCAATTCAGTTTTAAAAGAAATACTAGTGGGAAATATATTACCTCACATATTTCTCCTGATCAGACCATTTTGAAAACTATTAAGTTATGGGTGGGTTATCCCTTAAACAACATCTTGTCATAATTGAGTGTGACCATTTTTACAAAGTAGCATTGTTAGTTATGGAAAAAGGTGTGTGATTTATTCTGGTGGTTTGAAGTGTGTGGTCTTGTTTGAGTTGTGGATATGGTTGTGTTGTAGGTATTTTGGTGCTATTGCTATTGCTGTGATTTTGCTGTGTGTGTGATCTTCTTGTGAGGATGATTCCTCAGTGGAGTTGTTACCACTTTAGGACACCCTTGGCCACCAAACTTGGAGGGTGACTTGAAGAGGAATAAATCCTCTACAATTAGGCACCCCAAGTTAAAATCCTAAAATTTAGGGAGATGGTTTCAATAACCCTCCCTCTTTATCTATTCCTCTATTTTATGAAAACCAATATACTTTCTTTATCAAAATTCTAGAGAAGGAGGTGAAATGATAATTCTCTCCAATTCATATCACTCCCTCCTCTAGTAAACCTACTTGTTGATTTAAAAACAAACCCCTCCCTTCTTTTAAAGAAATGAAGGTCATGAGTTAAAATGATCTTCATAAATAATTTCCCTCCCAATTCCTCTATTTTCCTCCAAAGCAAATGTTTTATTTATGGAAAGATAAAGTATTTTGAAGCTACCTTATTTGTCAAGAAAGCTCCAAAGGTTCTACAAACTATTTTATCTCTGGTTTTAAATATTAAAGGAGTCTCAAATCTTTAATTTCCAAAAATAGTTTATTTAAACCCTATGAACAAAAATGGAGCAAAACATTTTATTTTGTAAAACCAATTTTTGTGGAGCTTCTACACGTATATAGGAGACTCCATGAATTTTCTCAGAATATTTGAAAATGGTTAAATGCCCCAACTAAAATCCCTAAAACCTACTGGTTTTAAAAGAAATAGACAAAGGACTTAGTTGTAAGAAAGAAAAAGAATCTAGGGGGCGTTTTGCAATTTGTGCATTGACTTCCTGTGGCGGCAGAGCAACACGCCACCGACGCCGTGCTCCCTCGCCGAGCTCGCCGTGCTCTCCCTGCCTCCCCCTGACGCAGACCTCGCCCTGGAGAAGATCAGGCCACTCCACGCCACCCCCCCCCCTCTCTGCTCTCCCTTGTCCCCCATCTTCCCTGTTGCAGCGGTACGGCACGGCACAGGCGCCGTGTTCCTCACCCCGTCGTCGCCGTGTCTCCCCGCGTAATGTCGACACCACCTGGACCCCGCTCCTCTCTGCTGCCCTGCGAGGCGATAAGAAGCACCACACCGCCTCCTTTGCTTCCCTGCTCACTCACTCTCTCGCACTCTCCCCCTCTCCATTTTTTTCCACGGACACGAACCACGGCCGCCGCTACCGACGCGCCTCGCCGGCGATAGAGACCTTCCCGTCCAAATCCAAGCCCACCAAAAGCCTTACCGCGTCGCCCTCTTACACCCCGTGCAAGGAATCGAGAAGAGACGCCCGGGATCGCCGTCGTCATCCTCAACTTCGTCCTCCCCGGCCGCTGCTTGTCGATCAAGCTCGCGATGGCCACCGTCCACCATTCGTCGTCATTGTTGTGCCATCGAGCTCCCCTCATCGCTCTCTCTCTCACGGGCATCTCCTTTTCTTTTTAGGAGCCCGGAACCGCCGATGCCATCCTCGCCGTGATTCCCCGCCGTCCCGTGCCGTGCTCGCGTCGAGGAAGAAGACGCAGGCCCGGTACCCCTTCGCCAGCGCACATGGGCCGCGAGATGGGCCTCTCCCTGCGCCGTGCATCTGATCCAGCCCGTTAATCTTTTTTTTCTAAGGTTGTTTAGTTATTTCCTTATAGATCTGTTTCTGGCAGTGTAGGTTTAAATCATTTGTGGTGGATCTAGGGTAGATAATTGAGTGATTCAAATTTTGTTGTGTTCCTATGAGTTTTCTTAGACATGCAGAACTGGTTGCTTGCCAAAATACATTTTTACTTGTTGTGTAGATTAAATCTTGTAGAAAGTATATTTTCCACTAAATATTCAATAACTAGAGTTTTATAACTCCAAATATTGCAAACTAAAATTCCCTGGAATGCTTGAAGTGATACCTTTCTAGATCTGTTGGTCTCGTATGCAAATGAATCCTAAAACAAAAGTTCTATTCATTCTTGTAAACACACCAGTAGCACTTTAGTGATTTTTGTAAATTATTTGGTGATGATTTTTGGAGTGAATCCACTTGTGTGAGCTTCTGTATGATTAGGAGTACCTAATCCTAGCTTGGTGTGATTTTTAGAGCTATAGATTATTTTAGGTGTAATTAACTAGGTGGTATGCTTTTCTGTCCTTTATTGTTTATAGTTTTATCCAACTATATAGGGTGTGCTAGTGTCCCTTTTATATTTTCTAGCATGTATAAGTGTGATACTATTTATTAGGAGTGTGTTAGCTCTGTGTCTTAGCACTTTGGAAAAAGTTAGTATTGCATGTGTTAATAGTACCAGGGTAGGGTTTTTATAGATGCTCCTAGTTAATAGGATTTATTCTAGTAGAAGTTCTTTAGTGTGTTGAGATTTTAGTTAGCCTTGCTAGATCATCAGTAGCATGCCATCTTGCTACTGGTTGGATCACTTGCTAGGAAGAAATTAGTGTTGCTAGATTTTATTGGGGAACAATATCCCTAGTATGGGTATTTCCTAGGAATTCCTAACTCTCAGGAGTTGTGTGCTAATAGAATCGTTTGTGTGCATGAATTTCAAAATTGATGTTGAAATATCAGTAGCATTTCCTAGCTGCTGATGTTGTAGCATGTCATCCCTTTTGCTACCTATTGCTTGGCCTAGCTTGTGTCGAAGTGTTAGACCCCTGAGTTGTAAAAGACCCTTACGAGTGTAGACCCTAATTGGTTGCTTGAATAATCAGTTGATGCTTGTGGTTATTAATTGTTTGTGCAACACTTGTGGTTTTGTTTGGTTTATTGAATGGTGTTATTCCCTGTTGCGACGCTAGATAATACCGATACCGGAGTAGTCCGTGGAGAGGATTTATTGGAGGAGCATCGGAGTTTAATTCTTTAATCAGTGAGAAGAAGACCAAGGACGTTATGCTGAAGCCAGGCAAGCTACTTCACTGAGCTTGCACCTATATACATCTATTTTGATTTACCTGTTTTACTATAACTAGCATAAATGATTTATGTGGTGTTTGCCACGAAAGCTATGACTTTGAAAGCCCTTTTCCAAAATACAAGTAGATTCTTGAGACACCCGATATAGAGGTGTCAATGGTCTACAACGATTTCGAAATGAATTTGTTTTACTCCAAAGCCTTCTATGAAAATCTTTTGGTGGGATTACGAACCACCCAAGTTTGACTAAAAGTATTTTGCTATGAGAATTGGAAATGATTGTGAAAACCTTTTCAAAAGCTTATGAAAAACTATTTTGCCACTCTATGTAGAAATATCAGTTTGTTTAAATAAAACTATAGGATGGGAAAAACATTGTTTATTCAAAACTCCTTTGAAAATCCTTGGATGAATTATGGTATGCCGAGATGTCGGTGATGAAATTGAGAAGTGGTGAATGGTGATGTTTCTGAAAAATGCACATTGTGTCTTTGTACCATGACTACCAGCCGATAACCTGTGCGACCACATTTACCCACATATGGGCAAGGGCGTAGTCATATAATTTGCTCGTGTTAGTACTGGATACCTCAACAACGAGGATGACCTCGTTCCATGAGGGGATGGTCTGAGGACCTACCCCCTGACCTGGGTCCTCTTCATTGTAGTCTACCGGAAGCCGGTATGAGCGTGTCGGAGGAAGAGGATTGAAGGGCTCCCTTGGGTCCGCCGGGCAGAACTACGAGTCCCCACACTTAGTTTCTGAGGATTTGAGTGTCGGTGGAAAGTGTCGTAGCGGCAGGGTCCTATACTAGCATGAGCAAAGGACAGGCTATGGCCGGGAACTCAACTTCGCATACCTCCGGTATGGCGGGACGTGGCTGACACGATGAGTGACCGGATGGGTGTGGGAAAAGCGTACTACCTCTGCAGAGGGTAAAACTATTCGAATAGCCGAGTCCTCGGATATGGACAGTTGGGAGGCTGTCTTAAGACCATGTGCAAGTTTTACAAAGTTTTGAGTTTGAAAGGAAAATGAAGTGAAGATTGTTTTAGGCAACTATACCGAGGGGGTGGTATGATGTTGCTGGAAAATAAGTGACCAGGATGGGGCTGAGGACAGGACGGTGATTTTCGAGGAAAAAGTTTTAAAAGAAATTTTCTTACCTTTTTAAACGAAGGTATATTTTCGGGAAAAAGATTTAAAAATACTTCTTACCTTTTTCAACAAAGTTAGTGAGAAAACTACTTTCCAAAATGTTTTGTCTTCAACAGGATTAAAAATCTACTCTTCTCCTTTTAAATAGAGATTCAGTGAGGTTTTTCCTAAAAATAAAAGTCTTTGAAAATTTAAAACTAGTGCATGTTCCTGTTGGGGTAGTTTGCGAGTACAATCAAATGTACTCATATTGGTTTCGTCCCTGGCTATTGTCTTAGCCAGATTTTGGAAGAAGAAGCAGTTCGAAGAAGAGGGGTTCACTGGCGTCTTTGCGAACTAGGGCGCTTCCCAGTCAGCTGCCTGTAGGGTTAAGGCGAATGACTTGGGCTCCACGTTGTTTGGTGATTCCGCTGCAAGCACCTGATGAAGCTGATCACTTCCATCAAGTAAGTAAATACATTCGGTATTTGTGGGTGTTCTGTGATACCAACTCAAGTTATGTGCAACAGCACACTGATCATGGGACTGTTGCAGGAAACATAACGAGTATCTCGGATAATTAATCCGGGGTCCTCACAGACTTGGTATCAGAGCCATCCTGACTGTAACAGACCTTAGTTAGCATGGACGTTAGTTAGGAAGAGAATATTTTGTTAAAAATATGTTAACACCAAAAATATATCCTTATCTAGGGAAGTCCAAAAATGACTCCCGCTCTTTTCGTCTTCTCAAATTATTTCTGAGTCTTACCTTTCTATTTTAAGTTTTACCAAGGTTTTCTCTACTCCTTCTTACCTGTTCAAAATACTTGACGATGAACCCAAAAGAGACCTAATTAGCTAGCACCTACAAAGAAGAAGCAACCATCTCAACATTCAACATCAAGTTCATTGGTCTACAAATGTCAAGATCATCGACATCAACCAAATCAAGAGATCTCTGAAGACCTCAGCTCAACCTCAGCAATTCTACTCAAGTGGCTACTTCGACAATCTCAGTGTCTCCAGTTGAAGACTAAGGCAACGAAATAAAGATTTCAGCATCCCTGTCTAACCAAGACCCATAGGAACCACTTATGATAGGAACTTTAGTCATACTACCCGGCCACTACGAGTATTAGGCGTCCATTGGTACTAAACGTACCTTGTGTGTTTATTGCTTGTTTGAGGTGTTCCCCTACAGTGAGCCCGACGGATTTGACCTATCCCTGCCTAACCGGCATGGCCAGGCGTCGGTTCACAGTAGCGTACAGTAGGGTTGTCCCCACTACCTGAGAGACGCTCCCCGGGTTCTTCCGTGGAAAGGAGCCGACACCACCCTAGCTTATAAAAGACCCCGTTCTTTCTGCCATCTATCCCCACCCTCACTCACCACCCTTAGCGACCCAAATCTCCTGAGGCAAGAATCCCGTATTCTTATTCTTCATCCAGATCCAAAAAGAACCCAATGGCAAACCCCAGAGTTATCATGGAAACCACTGCCGAGGAGCATAGTGGGTTTCCACTGATGCTTTGGAAGGCCGTCTGCCACATTCTTGGTCGGCCTGCCCGTCCTCGATATGTGGTGTCCGAGAACTCTCTCCCGCTTGCCGGGAGTGAATTCCAAGTCGAGGTGCATATCGGCTCGTGCCAATTGGGCATAAGTCCGACTTACTTGATCCAGGGTAAGAGCATGCCTACCCTAGATCTAGCCCTCCAGGTAGCAGCCTGGGAAGGACTCGTCCGTCTCCGGTACTCAGAACCGGCGATGGCGCTGAGTCGAGCCTTCCACTTTCTCCCAGCCATACCTCAGCATGTTGCGGAGGCTTTCCAAGCTTCCATGGGGCAGGAAGCTGACCCTGCCGTAATCACTCTGGTCACCTATGGAGCTGCAATGACAAGATTCAGCCACTCCCTGATGGAGGAACTCATGACCACAAGGCGCCACCTTGCTCGTGCCCGCCGGGAACTAGGTCGAGCAAGGAACCAACCCACTTCTCACCGTGGGCAAGCTCAGGATGCAAGACAGACGACCCTAGATGTTTTGCTGGATGCTTCGGTGACACAAGCCCTCGCCCGAGTTCAGCAGCCACCCCAGGAGCAAGGTGTGATCCTTGAAGGAGTGCCGGTAGTTCCCCACCCCTCGGAAGACAGAGAGGTGGACACCACTCTTTGTCTCGCCCACGCTTCACCGACTCCTAGAACCTCTCAGGCAGAGTAGAACCCAGGTTTAGTTAGCCTGACCAGCGCTTGTGTGTTTGTGCGTGTGGATCAACAAAGCTGTTAGTCTGTTGTTGGTTTGTTGCCTGTTTTTCTCGTGTGTCTTGTAATGCAAGGTTGTTGTCTGTTCCCCGGCTGATGTTAGATCAGCCCCGAAATAAAAACTTGGTGTTCTTATCATCTTGTTAGCCACTTGGTTGACACCTGATGGAATATCATGCTCTTTCTTCAGTTAAAAGTTTTAAAAGAAACCACAAATCACTTAAACCAGGAACCGTATGTGACCCCAGACGCATACCCCTGTGAATTAATGCAAACTTTGAATGGGACTATTTTGTAGTATGCAAAATTATTTTGTGTGTGTTCTCCTACATGCAATCTCCCCCAAGGTTCCTCACCCAATATGAACCTTGTGCTTTCTGCATGTTAAAGAAAGGGGCCCGAGCCCTCCACGAGATGTGAACCTCGCAGGCCTTAAAATGCTTGCGAGGTGTAAATGCTCGCTGGAACACAGAAGGGCATCTTGTAGGATGTTCCTAATTGTTGTGTTCAACCTATATGGTTGAAATGTATGCTACCACTGCAAATGGTTGAGACCATATACTGCAGTGTTATTTTCCCTAAAAATATATATTTTCTCACCAAAACAAAGTTATTCCAGTACCTCTGCACCCTATCTGTGCTGCAAGACCAGAGTCATGACAACCAAGAAGATTTCGGCAATGCAAGTCTTGTCCCAGATCATCAGCCAAGACAAGATCGATACAATCACGGATTGCAGTACAGAAGCGAGAAATTCAGAAAGAAACTGAAGATACAAGTTCTCCTCCTACAAACAACACTGCCAGCACGGATGCAACGGCACCCCGAGATTCCTACTCTCTCTCGAGCTCCCTGACGTCACCGGAAGATGAGCCTGGCTCACTCAGAGCCGAGTTGCGCGCCGCCCGACGGCGGCAGACGGCTCGAGCGGCCTGCTCACCTCCAGCCGGAAGATCTGCCACCTCCTCCACCGGCGCTGCAACCTGCTCCTCCACCATTGCGTGCTCCTCCACTGCAGCTGGCCCCTCCCCCACCACTGGCACCTCCGGCGCCGCTGGCTCTTCTGCCGCCGCAGCAGCATCACCAGCGTCAGCCCACCAACTGCAAAAGCCAAAAATCAAGACAACTACTGCCGCAAACAGCAGTGCGGCCACCACCGACAACGAGATCCCGAAGAGCACGACGATGAGGACATGTTCGATGAAGCCCGCTCTCTCCAGCATCTCGTAGTAGGCTTTGAAGAAGGCGTGAATAAGACCCATGGTGGAGATGAGGAGGAGAAAAGCCTCGGAGATTTCCAATTTATAACCAGGAGCTCGGTGCCGCTCCTCGACACCGCGTTGCGCGGGAAAGTGGTGGAATCGCGAGCAGTACTCGCCTCCATGGCGCGAAACCATCTAAGCGTCGTGTCCCAAAGCCGTGTCTGCCGCTGCGTCGACAGACCGCACGCGCAGCAGTGCCGCGGATGAGTGCTCTGCGCACTGAAAACGGGGCGAGTGCGGAACCAGGGCGAGCGAGGAAGAAGAAGAAGAGAAGAAAAGGAAGAGAGACCACCAGGTGGACCCCGACCCCACCTGCCAGTGAGACAGCAGTTAAACCCCCGTGTCCCTCTATCCTTTATCCCTCGCTTTTCCAGTAAAAACCCCTGCAAAATTAATTCTTCGGATAAACCAAACCCACTGTGTCCATAAGCCAATTATTGGTGGCACAGCTCTGGGTATTTTAAAGAAAAACCCTATTGTTTTTCAAAACCTGTGTATACACGAAAGTGAATATACAGCTTTTCTAAAATAAAAATTTTGCCCTCATATCTCCCCTGTACCCCTGGGCAAATCTCGAGGACGAGATTTATTTTAAGGGGGGAGGATCTGTAACATCCCAAATTTATAACAAGGGTAAACAAGACCCAAATTTCAGAACCAACAAAAACTTTTTGAATTACTTCACAAATGATTGTGTTTTCCCTTATCTTGTTCTGTTAACCTTGTGTAACTTGTTGGTTGTGAGTGGTTGACTAGTAAATGTCAACTCAAGAAATCAACCTAAGTAAAAATATATTTACAACACTGGTGACCATGTTATGACAAGAATATATTCCATATATCTTTTCCATTCTTATGTTGGCCAAAAGTTTATTTCCACAATGATTTGGTTTTGGCAACAAATAAAATATCCTTTAAATTGAGACAGTAAAAGTATTTCCCAAAAACTTCATGCTTATAAAGTATGGAGAGCTATCTGTGATCTCCTATCCTTTCTTCCACCTTGACAATTCCAAATTCCTATTTTTAAAAAAAACTCCTATGTTTCAATTCAGTTTTAAAAGAAATACTAGTGGGAAATATATTACCTCACATATTTCTCCTGATCAGACCATTTTGAAAACTATTAAGTTATGGGTGGGTTATCCCTTAAACAACATCTTGTCATAATTGAGTGTGACCATTTTTACAAAGTAGCATTGTTAGTTATGGAAAAAGGTGTGTGATTTATTCTGGTGGTTTGAAGTGTGTGGTCTTGTTTGAGTTGTGGATATGGTTGTGTTGTAGGTATTTTGGTGCTATTGCTATTGCTGTGATTTTGCTGTGTGTGTGATCTTCTTGTGAGGATGATTCCTCAGTGGAGTTGTTACCACTTTAGGACACCCTTGGCCACCAAACTTGGAGGGTGACTTGAAGAGGAATAAATCCTCTACAATTAGGCACCCCAAGTTAAAATCCTAAAATTTAGGGAGATGGTTTCAATAACCCTCCCTCTTTATCTATTCCTCTATTTTATGAAAACCAATATACTTTCTTTATCAAAATTCTAGAGAAGGAGGTGAAATGATAATTCTCTCCAATTCATATCACTCCCTCCTCTAGTAAACCTACTTGTTGATTTAAAAACAAACCCCTCCCTTCTTTTAAAGAAATGAAGGTCATGAGTTAAAATGATCTTCATAAATAATTTCCCTCCCAATTCCTCTATTTTCCTCCAAAGCAAATGTTTTATTTATGGAAAGATAAAGTATTTTGAAGCTACCTTATTTGTCAAGAAAGCTCCAAAGGTTCTACAAACTATTTTATCTCTGGTTTTAAATATTAAAGGAGTCTCAAATCTTTAATTTCCAAAAATAGTTTATTTAAACCCTATGAACAAAAATGGAGCAAAACATTTTATTTTGTAAAACCAATTTTTGTGGAGCTTCTACACGTATATAGGAGACTCCATGAATTTTCTCAGAATATTTGAAAATGGTTAAATGCCCCAACTAAAATCCCTAAAACCTACTGGTTTTAAAAGAAATAAAAGAAATAGACAAAGGACTTAGTTGTAAGAAAGAAAAAGAATCTAGGGGGCGTTTTGCAATTTGTGCATTGACTTCCTGTGGCGGCAGAGCAACACGCCACCGACGCCGTGCTCCCTCGCCGAGCTCGCCGTGCTCTCCCTGCCTCCCCCTGACGCAGACCTCGCCCTGGAGAAGATCAGGCCACTCCACGCCACCCCCCCCCCCTCTCTGCTCTCCCTTGTCCCCCATCTTCCCTGTTGCAGCGGTACGGCACGGCACAGGCGCCGTGTTCCTCACCCCGTCGTCGCCGTGTCTCCCCGCGTAATGTCGACACCACCTGGACCCCGCTCCTCTCTGCTGCCCTGCGAGGCGATAAGAAGCACCACACCGCCTCCTTTGCTTCCCTGCTCACTCACTCTCTCGCACTCTCCCCCTCTCCATTTTTTTCCACGGACACGAACCACGGCCGCCGCTACCGACGCGCCTCGCCGGCGATAGAGACCTTCCCGTCCAAATCCAAGCCCACCAAAAGCCTTACCGCGTCGCCCTCTTACACCCCGTGCAAGGAATCGAGAAGAGACGCCCGGGATCGCCGTCGTCATCCTCAACTTCGTCCTCCCCGGCCGCTGCTTGTCGATCAAGCTCGCGATGGCCACCGTCCACCATTCGTCGTCATTGTTGTGCCATCGAGCTCCCCTCATCGCTCTCTCTCTCACGGGCATCTCCTTTTCTTTTTAGGAGCCCGGAACCGCCGATGCCATCCTCGCCGTGATTCCCCGCCGTCCCGTGCCGTGCTCGCGTCGAGGAAGAAGACGCAGGCCCGGTACCCCTTCGCCAGCGCACATGGGCCGCGAGATGGGCCTCTCCCTGCGCCGTGCATCTGATCCAGCCCGTTAATCTTTTTTTTCTAAGGTTGTTTAGTTATTTCCTTATAGATCTGTTTCTGGCAGTGTAGGTTTAAATCATTTGTGGTGGATCTAGGGTAGATAATTGAGTGATTCAAATTTTGTTGTGTTCCTATGAGTTTTCTTAGACATGCAGAACTGGTTGCTTGCCAAAATACATTTTTACTTGTTGTGTAGATTAAATCTTGTAGAAAGTATATTTTCCACTAAATATTCAATAACTAGAGTTTTATAACTCCAAATATTGCAAACTAAAATTCCCTGGAATGCTTGAAGTGATACCTTTCTAGATCTGTTGGTCTCGTATGCAAATGAATCCTAAAACAAAAGTTCTATTCATTCTTGTAAACACACCAGTAGCACTTTAGTGATTTTTGTAAATTATTTGGTGATGATTTTTGGAGTGAATCCACTTGTGTGAGCTTCTGTATGATTAGGAGTACCTAATCCTAGCTTGGTGTGATTTTTAGAGCTATAGATTATTTTAGGTGTAATTAACTAGGTGGTATGCTTTTCTGTCCTTTATTGTTTATAGTTTTATCCAACTATATAGGGTGTGCTAGTGTCCCTTTTATATTTTCTAGCATGTATAAGTGTGATACTATTTATTAGGAGTGTGTTAGCTCTGTGTCTTAGCACTTTGGAAAAAGTTAGTATTGCATGTGTTAATAGTACCAGGGTAGGGTTTTTATAGATGCTCCTAGTTAATAGGATTTATTCTAGTAGAAGTTCTTTAGTGTGTTGAGATTTTAGTTAGCCTTGCTAGATCATCAGTAGCATGCCATCTTGCTACTGGTTGGATCACTTGCTAGGAAGAAATTAGTGTTGCTAGATTTTATTGGGGAACAATATCCCTAGTATGGGTATTTCCTAGGAATTCCTAACTCTCAGGAGTTGTGTGCTAATAGAATCGTTTGTGTGCATGAATTTCAAAATTGATGTTGAAATATCAGTAGCATTTCCTAGCTGCTGATGTTGTAGCATGTCATCCCTTTTGCTACCTATTGCTTGGCCTAGCTTGTGTCGAAGTGTTAGACCCCTGAGTTGTAAAAGACCCTTACGAGTGTAGACCCTAATTGGTTGCTTGAATAATCAGTTGATGCTTGTGGTTATTAATTGTTTGTGCAACACTTGTGGTTTTGTTTGGTTTATTGAATGGTGTTATTCCCTGTTGCGACGCTAGATAATACCGATACCGGAGTAGTCCGTGGAGAGGATTTATTGGAGGAGCATCGGAGTTTAATTCTTTAATCAGTGAGAAGAAGACCAAGGACGTTATGCTGAAGCCAGGCAAGCTACTTCACTGAGCTTGCACCTATATACATCTATTTTGATTTACCTGTTTTACTATAACTAGCATAAATGATTTATGTGGTGTTTGCCACGAAAGCTATGACTTTGAAAGCCCTTTTCCAAAATACAAGTAGATTCTTGAGACACCCGATATAGAGGTGTCAATGGTCTACAACGATTTCGAAATGAATTTGTTTTACTCCAAAGCCTTCTATGAAAATCTTTTGGTGGGATTACGAACCACCCAAGTTTGACTAAAAGTATTTTGCTATGAGAATTGGAAATGATTGTGAAAACCTTTTCAAAAGCTTATGAAAAACTATTTTGCCACTCTATGTAGAAATATCAGTTTGTTTAAATAAAACTATAGGATGGGAAAAACATTGTTTATTCAAAACTCCTTTGAAAATCCTTGGATGAATTATGGTATGCCGAGATGTCGGTGATGAAATTGAGAAGTGGTGAATGGTGATGTTTCTGAAAAATGCACATTGTGTCTTTGTACCATGACTACCAGCCGATAACCTGTGCGACCACATTTACCCACATATGGGCAAGGGCGTAGTCATATAATTTGCTCGTGTTAGTACTGGATACCTCAACAACGAGGATGACCTCGTTCCATGAGGGGATGGTCTGAGGACCTACCCCCTGACCTGGGTCCTCTTCATTGTAGTCTACCGGAAGCCGGTATGAGCGTGTCGGAGGAAGAGGATTGAAGGGCTCCCTTGGGTCCGCCGGGCAGAACTACGAGTCCCCACACTTAGTTTCTGAGGATTTGAGTGTCGGTGGAAAGTGTCGTAGCGGCAGGGTCCTATACTAGCATGAGCAAAGGACAGGCTATGGCCGGGAACTCAACTTCGCATACCTCCGGTATGGCGGGACGTGGCTGACACGATGAGTGACCGGATGGGTGTGGGAAAAGCGTACTACCTCTGCAGAGGGTAAAACTATTCGAATAGCCGAGTCCTCGGATATGGACAGTTGGGAGGCTGTCTTAAGACCATGTGCAAGTTTTACAAAGTTTTGAGTTTGAAAGGAAAATGAAGTGAAGATTGTTTTAGGCAACTATACCGAGGGGGTGGTATGATGTTGCTGGAAAATAAGTGACCAGGATGGGGCTGAGGACAGGACGGTGATTTTCGAGGAAAAAGTTTTAAAAGAAATTTTCTTACCTTTTTAAACGAAGGTATATTTTCGGGAAAAAGATTTAAAAATACTTCTTACCTTTTTCAACAAAGTTAGTGAGAAAACTACTTTCCAAAATGTTTTGTCTTCAACAGGATTAAAAATCTACTCTTCTCCTTTTAAATAGAGATTCAGTGAGGTTTTTCCTAAAAATAAAAGTCTTTGAAAATTTAAAACTAGTGCATGTTCCTGTTGGGGTAGTTTGCGAGTACAATCAAATGTACTCATATTGGTTTCGTCCCTGGCTATTGTCTTAGCCAGATTTTGGAAGAAGAAGCAGTTCGAAGAAGAGGGGTTCACTGGCGTCTTTGCGAACTAGGGCGCTTCCCAGTCAGCTGCCTGTAGGGTTAAGGCGAATGACTTGGGCTCCACGTTGTTTGGTGATTCCGCTGCAAGCACCTGATGAAGCTGATCACTTCCATCAAGTAAGTAAATACATTCGGTATTTGTGGGTGTTCTGTGATACCAACTCAAGTTATGTGCAACAGCACACTGATCATGGGACTGTTGCAGGAAACATAACGAGTATCTCGGATAATTAATCCGGGGTCCTCACAACTTTGAAGCTGAACTCGAAATAAATGAGAGAGCGGAGTCAATCAGTCTTCACAAGAGTTACTCTTCCAAGGGCAGTACCTCTCTCTTCTTCCGCAGCCCAAATTGTATAATGGAGTTAAGTGTTGGGCTGCTTGCTACATCGCTCCAGGCCACCATCATTGGTGTTCGTGTTGTTAAAGGGAGTTGGCCTTTTAAACATGGATGTCGAGTTGTTTGCGCAGAGGTTAATGGGATTCCCATGCCTAGGGAAGTTGTGTTGCTTGATTATCATGGTAAAGTAATGCGTGTAGGATCAGATGCTTACCTTCATTTGTCAAGGAATGTTGTTTCAGTGGATCTCCATGGACCACTTAGAGTTGTGATACAAGCCTACTCCGAATCAGGTTTTCAAGCTCAAGAGGGTCATGTCGACTTCCCGGTCCAATATTGCCAAACAAGCAAGCGTGAATTCTCAATTGGCAACTCTAAGTTGGAGATCGTTGTTGCTTGGTCCCTCATTGTTAAGGAGAAGTTGGATCCATCGGTGGATTGCCTAGCCGTAGAGACATATATTGCGCAGCCGTGATGTATGTTTATGTTGGTTTGTTAAAATGTTTTGTGTATCGATCAACTATGTAAGATGTCCAACTGTTTGTGTGTCAGGTCTAGCTTATGTCTCATCCAAATTTTTGTGTGCCGACTATAACTTATGTGGTGCAGTGTTATGTCGTTGGTTTGTTAAAATGTTGAAGTTCTTGTATATCGACGTACTACAGAAGATGCTCAACTAGTTGCACTTCATGGCTCAATTAAGATTGTTATACTATCTGATTTTTCCTTTCTTTTTCGACTATGCAAATCATTATAAATATCGGTCTTCATTTAGCTTCCTTTCGCAACTGTAAGTACCCGCTAGTTTATAACTAGCGTAGTTCTCTCTTTATTCTTGTGTGGATTGACATTTTAATTAATATGGGTGTGTCTTTATCTTTCTTTTCCAACTGATTCTAATACGATACTAAATGTTTACCTAATTTTTTAAAACTATTTCCTACAAACGATTGGTACTTAATATATTGAGAGGATTAAGACTTCTAAGTGTGGATTTGGCAAGAGGCGAAGCCAATTGTAGGTCACTTGAATCTATGGCACTAGCTTTGGCATGCAAGATTGTTTAGTTGGTAGGAGCTAAAAACCCGAACCCAAGATTTTAGGTTGTGGCCTTTGCATGGGCAAACTGAAGAAACAATATTTTTTTGACAAATGGAATTTATTTATATCATCAAGATACCAATTACACCAATGGCCCCTCCTGCAGCTACTCCTCTCCCCGCGGGCATAGGCGGATCTAGTAAAAAATTATAAATTGTCCAAATTATCCAAACATTCTGCCAAACTTTCACTCTTGACCCACCCTGTCCCAATAATATTCACCATGGTCCCACCCTGGCCCAATATCCTGGGTCCGCCACTGCCCGCCGGCGATTCCTTGTAGCGACGGGACCTTGTAGCACCGGGACCTTGTAGCACCGGTGGCTGCCCTTTGCAGCACCGTTAGCGTGTGTTTCTAGCAGCCGCGGAGGGTGTTCGCAGCACCGGCGGCTCCTGGGAGGACGACACGAGGAGACCGTCAAGGACGGGCTCTTGGGGGCGTTGCTGCTCGCGTGGCTCGTTGGCGCGGGCGACGTCAAGGTCATGGTCCTCCTCTCTTGCCACACGCGGCGTGTCGGTGCGCGGGTGAGAGGAACATCGGAGGTGCGGGAGGAGAATTTCATGGCCGGTCGCGCGCCTCTCGTTGCAGAAGAATAGACGAAGGGGGAAGCAGAGGAGGAAAAGGAGTGGAGGAAAAAAATAGGGAAACAAATAAAGTACGCTTGAGTCACGCTCGCCAGGGGCTGGAGCACACGTCTTCCGCGCGACCCAGACGATCGGTGCGCTGGATCCTCCGGGTGATATGTAGCATTTTCCTAACTCGTTTGGTACCCATCATTTCATTTGGCAGAAATGAAATGATAGGGTTAGAGATAGGAATTAGCATAACATACAATAGACGTTTGTTGGAATTTCAAATAAAGTGACATGTCCAATTTTTTGCCAGCCAAACAGGTTAAGGTATGGAATCACAAATGAATTCCATGATTCCGGATAAAAATGATGGCTACCAAACGACTTCTAAGAGATCGTTTGGCACCAATCATTTTATTTCATTTGACAGAAATGAAATGTCATTTGGAAAGTGAAATGACAGGGTTAGGAGTAGAAATTGGCATAACACACCATAGATATTTGCTGCAATTTCAGATAAAATGACATGTCCAATTCAGGTATGGAATCACAAATAAATTCCTTATTCCGGCTCAGAATAATGGCTACCAAACGACTTCTAAGTCGAATAGTTGTACATCCCAACGTTGTAAACCAACCATTTCGCTTCAGAGTCCCATGATTGATTTTGACGCGTCTTAACTATTACCAGGAAACGAGAATCAACCGGAGAATCGCTTGCCGCTGCATATATCATATGTAACCCGACATGGATAGAGACGAAAGGTGACGGCGGCGATATATGTATAACCCGACATGGATAGAGAAGTCCTTTTCTTCAGGGAAGAGGAGAGCCGGCCAGCCACCCAAGTTGACGGAGCTGTCCGTAACCGTGGCCCATTCACTCGACACTGAACTGACTGCCGAAAAGGAAGCCAACCAGCCACCGGAGCTGATGGGGCCGTTTAACCGTGGCACGTTCAACTCTGACAGTGAACTGACTGGCGAAAAGGAGGCAAAAAACAAAAGAAAGAAAACGACCTTCCATCTGAGCTTATCTGCTCTGGCCCCCCAAAGCATGTCTGAAAGATAGAACAACAACTAGGTCTTCATTCTTCAGCACAACAATCATTGCTTCAGCACAACAGTTTTACTTTTGCTAGTAGGAGTACCTTGGAAACACAGTGACTGATCTCAGCTCAAAAGCAGTCAATGTCAGATGGTCCACCTGCTTAGCTGACAGGTCAAGGCATGGCCCAACTTTGAATGAACATTCCATTTGGCATTGCAATGGCAAAGAAAATAACTAGGAAAGTTCAGATATGCATCAAGATGACAAACCAAATTTAAACCTCAACCGCAAGGCACAAAACAAGGTGGTCACATAACCATGAGCTTCAAACAAAACCATCACCTAACAGTTGACATAAATAAGATTTAGCAGGGCGACGCCAAACGCCACACCTGCAGTACCACACATAACCTCGCGGTGACGTGTGAGCCAACACATCAGAGAACACCGAGTTCTGTGTGCATTTGGTCTTACTCATCAAGAGGCAAACTGTAGGTGTATATTTCAAGCTTCCAGTACTTTCGCGGTCTATATATATATGTAGAGGACTACGGCCAAGTAATGAAACTAACAACTTTTCACGACTCAATACCATAGCCGAACCGAAAGTAGTAAGCGACAACTGTACATATTCCTATCTCATATGAAGAACCTCGGCGGAGCAAAGCTTCCTCCTCCTTTCAGGCAGCCCTGCTCGTGTATGCTTCATTGGGCAGCTCTTGGTGCTGGGAGCAACAGAAACAGAATCAGCAAATCAGGATGGCTGATAGTGCAGGTACGGCGTGAGGTGACAGCTGCAGGACATGAAGGTGGTGTTGAAAATGAGCATATACCTAAGTTGACAGCCTCCGAGTTCTTCATGAGACGAAGGCGTCGACACGCTTCCACAAACATCCTGCACAAGAATGTGGAGGTTAGGAAGTTAGGAATGTGTCAGTGTAAGTCTGGTGAGAACACCTCGTGTCATTTGCGGTTTTGAGTAAGACGCTAGTTCGTCACAGTCCAACCAAACAAAAAAGGATACCAAATTAAGGACTCGACGAGGAGTCGATGACCAAACCACCGAACTATCTAGAACCTACGCAAAGCTGTAATTAGACTTCGTAGAAGGATCAAGAAACTATTGAGCCTACTAACATAGCGTGTCAGTGCACGATGAAGTGTAGTGGAGAGCAAAACTAAAAAGGCAACCTTATCCAAAGTGGTCTATCTTAACAAAGCAGATTGTTTTCATTATACATAGGCTGATAAGCATCATGGGTTAGGTTGCCCTGTAGTGGAAAATTAATGAGCATCAAAGTTTGCTCCAAGAATATAAACATTAACATACTATAAGCTGCAACAACCAAGAAGAACCAAACATCAGATTCTTAAAAATGACCCACAGGGTAAATATCTCTGGGTCCAACCTGGGCTCAAAAACAGAAATGTAAATCATGGAGAATATATTCATTTTCTTCAATTATTCATGCTCCACTAGGTGAATTCAGATAAACTTCAGAAAAGAAAGGTAATCATGTGTGATGGTTCAGTTTACTTTTAAAATGGTATCAGTTGGTTCTGAAATCACTTGGCTCAGGTCTGCCATATCCTTACAAGTTGCAACATTATTTTTAAATCAGAATTAGAGAAGCAATTCATCTGATCTGATCAAATATCATACTGCAGAGACCCAGGCAATGAATTGCATTACTGCCAACAACCAACACCTCCTGGGGATCTCATTATAGATGGAAAATCAATCTCTTGTTTTAAACCACAGGCAGAGCAACCTTATTGTTTCCTAACCAAATCGTAAAGGCTGTAAATTCACAACCATGTTCATTGCATATCTTATTAATGACCCAATCTAATCGCAAAGAAATCACTTGTGAAGGTACTACCGAATCATGTCAATTCACCCAAAATCAAGGACATCCAATTTGATCATATCCAACAAAATAAGTCAACTGGACACGAACAGCATAGCTGAAGATGATAAATCAAGGGGAAGTTAAGAACGTCGGAGGATGGCGCAAGAGGGATGCTCACTTCCAGGGTACGTCGCCGACGAGCATCCAGTCGCCGTCCTTGTCCTCGTAGGTGGGCACGTACTCCGTCCCGTTCACGGCGTCGACCAGCTTGGTCTCGTCATTCCCGAACCTCCCTGCGCCGAGCCGAGGTCTCAGAGAAACAAGCAAGCAAACACCTTGCGCGAAGCAACGGGAAGGGGTACAGGTACGAGTACTCACTGATGGTGAAGTGGGAGCAGAACTTGTCCTGGAGCGCGCGGAGGAGCTGGTCGTACCCCGCGTGGTCCTGCAGGTTCACCTTGCGCAGGTAGGGCGCGCCGTCCACGGCCACCTTGACGAACTTGGGCGGCGCCGCCCTGGTGGTGGACCCGGCCGCGACGGCGTCCGCGAGCGCGTTCTTGCGGAACGACCTCACCGGCGGCCACCCCACCACCTGCGCCCTGACAGACAGCGAAAACCGCGGGTCAATCCCGACACCGGATGAACAGAAACCCGGCAGAGATGGCACGTACTTGGGGGCCGGTGGAGCTCCGGCGGCTGCGGCGAGGGAGGACGGTTGGCCGGCGTCCGAGGAGGCGCTGCGCTTGCGGTCTGCGTCGCCGGGTAGTCGGAGGGTGAGGGTGAGGGCGGTGTCCTCGAAGTCGAGGCCGGACGCCCCGGAGGACTCCGTGGAGCTCCGCTCCGTCTCCACCGACATGGCCCTCGGCGGCGTTCCCGTCGGTCAGCTAGCCTCCTTGTTGTCTCTCGGCTCTGTGTTTCGGCGGCGAAGGCGGTGTATTGTTCTGCTCTGCGGCTGCTTCAGGTTTGTGCGGTCGGGAAACGAGGAGGAGCAGGCGGCAGCTGGTTATAGCAGACGGGCGCTGCCGTCACCGGCGGTCAAAGGTCATGATGACTATTCTTCACAAATCGACGCAGCACTTTTCCCTATTTCTATGGTGGAAACGGAATGGAGAAGAGAGAGCACGGCGTTTCTTTCGCGCGGTGGGCCCGGGCTGCCGGTTGGCCGCCCTGCAGCGGCCCGGGAAGCGGCGAGCGGTGGGCCCCACCACCGCTGCCTTGCCCAGCAAGCACGGTGCCGCGCGATCACGGACGGACGTACGGATGGCGTGAAGCATGGAGATCGGCCGGCGCCGCTCGCATCGGTTACGGTTACGGTTACGGGTGCACGACCCGGCTCGACCAACCTGGATTGGTACTGCCGGTGCCTGGTGGTGGGTCGCGCGGAAATTTAAGTTCAAACAAAACAAGTTGTGTGCAAAATTTTAAAATCTCACTGCTATGATTAATATGTTTATTTTATTTTTTACTTCATTATTGAGATTTCCCACCAGATCCAATTATTTAATTATGGAAAATAGAATTCCCCCTTTTCGTATCTTGACGTCTCATGAACCTTCTGGTTCCCGATTAAATCCAAGAAATATGCCACGGAAGTTTTCATCTAAAACGAAAAAGCTCAGCACAAGAATTACTTATATATGAGTCACAGTAATTGGTAGTACCGGTGAACATGATGGCTGCGGCGAGGGAATCTGGGACGAAAGAATTGTAAACAGAGCAGACCATCCGAGAGATCAAAGTGGAGGACCATGGGCCCACCGGCGTAGCCACCCCCTAGTTGTAGGGCCCATGGGCCAGTCACTTCGTCAGTTTCCGTCACCCTTTACCAAGGACTCTAATTTTAACCCCCAAAAAAAGTCTATATATATATATACCTCCTCGGAATTATCCGTGACACGAAATTAAAGGGCGATACGAGACAAAGTACAAAAACAAAGAGGCGTAAAACAATCGGCATAGCAAGTTTGAAGGGGGAGTGCATGCCACCCAAAACTCTCTGTGTCTCAAATAAATTTGTATGTGTTCTTTAATTGATGTCCACTAGTACGGGCTCTGTGGTATGATGGTTTGGTGCTGCATACTTTGTTCTTTGTACAAGCCAGTTGATCTGTTATGCTGATTCGATAGCGTCAGGAAACTCCTTTCACATAATAGGGTTTTATTAGGTGACTTGTTCGCAGTATTACTGTGGAACAAAGGCCAAAGGCGTTGTTTTGCTGCGCCAAAAAAATAAATTAATGAACTTGGATTATGGCATATGGATGTATCTACACACTAAAATATGTATTGATACATCCGTATTTAAATAAATATGTGTCAATCATTTCTGATCCGAGGGACTGCTGTATTTTCTTCGTCCACCGTGTGAATAAGAACGGACGGCACGCATCAGCTGGTGGTCGCACTTGACAGACACCAACAGACCAACTGGAGGTTCAAAAGAGGGAAAAAAAAAAGGCAAAAAGCTAAAATGGAGTTTGGGCTACATGGTGTCCTTTTTTGAAAATTCGCAATCGATATTTTTAAGTTTCAAAAAATCGACAAAAAATTCCTGCATGTAGATATTGTCGAGATCTACAACTGCGCAAATTTTTAACTCCAAATTCGTTATATTTTGGTCTGCACAAAAAAGACAAATTGGTGAATCTAGGTGCTGAACAATACATAGTTCAAAATTTTGAAATTTTCCCAATTTGTTTTTCTTGTACAGCCCAAAATATAGCGAATTTTAAGGTAATTTTTTTTTGTATATCTACATATGTGAAAACTAAAAAAAATGTCATTTTCGATTTTTTTTAAAACGTGCTCCATGTTGCCCGGCTTCCCAAAAATCAACTGTCGAAAAAAGCAGGTAGAAAAGTACTACTAGTAGTGGCGAGAGACCTGAACATCCTGCCCGGTTTAATCCCGACAGATCCCAGAGGCCGGCGCCGCACGCACGCACACGGTCTAGTTGAATCTGCCGGAACGAACCAAGGCAGGCGATCTTGGAGGAGCTGATCTGATTGTCTGACACACACAGTTGTGTGTATTTTAATCGGTAGCCGATTTGGCAAACCGAACAACTTGATACATCCGTATTTGGACAAACCCATGTCAAGTAATTTGGAACGGAGGGTCTTCAGTATTTCATTCGATTCTGCTGTGTGCTTCGATTCGAATTTTGTACTCCCTCCGATCCATATTAGTGGCATAGCTTTGTCTAAATTCATATGTATCTATTTAAATATTTAGACTAGATACATGTATATCTAGACAAAGTTGTGCCCACTAATATGGATCGGAGGTAGTAGTACAATATCATTTACATTTTCCCACCATTATGCTATGTCCATCGAGTGCACCGTCGGTGGCACCACTTTCGAGGACTAGCGTTCCTTCAAACAAGACTGCGACGCGTACTATTGCTCTTTTTTCTTTGACGAGGAAAATCATAATTTCAAAGGGGAGACACGAATAACGTCAAATCAAAATGCACTATGCAATGTGCACGTACGGCTGGCCTACCTTTCTTGACGCTCTATTCTCAAGTCATTGCTCCAGACGTTGACTCTTCTGATCTATGTCTCTCCACAGCAGACATGCTGAACACTTCTTTTCCACGAAAGAAATAATATGCTGACCTCTTTTTTTCTTCCTTCTTGCGGAGGCAGATCGATGTGCTATACATGACGGATTATTTATTTATTTATTTGCCAAATAAATAAAAAACAGCACATGATTTGCACACTGAGTCAATTGACAACCTGGAACCTTCGTCGAACGCTTTGAAGCCACGACTACTTTTAAAAAGTTGCAGGCTCAGTGACAAGGATATACATCTCGGGTACCCTACCGTAAGGGTACCTGGTGCACGTGATGACTAAAAGTCCAAGTAGCGAAGATACGACTCGAAGCCCAAGACGAGAGGTCCAACAAGTTGGAGTACCTTCCAAGTTAGGACATAGGCATAGTCGGTTTATACTTTCCTTATGTGTAAACTAGGTCGGTTACAAACTTCCGAGACCCAGCCTATTTAAAGGCTGGGAGGGGTGCCGAACTAGGACCAAGCCATACTCGAACCACCAAAGCTCTTCCGAGATCGTCATCTCGCCGGAGCAACCTTGTAACCTCATAATCTCCAGCGATCAATAACAGACAAGCAGGAAGTAGGGTATTTACCTCCACCCGAGGGGCCTGAACCTGGGTAAATCTTTGCCTCTGCTTGTCAGCCGACGAAACTACCAGTACTACCACGTTATCTCCCCATAATCTCAACCCTAGGTCCTTAACCATGGGATTTGATGAGGGTACACCTCGTCAATTGGCGCCGTCTGTGGGAAAGAATAGTGCTGGACTCGCGGTTTCTTCGGTTCCATCGGAAAACGGCGACTCGCCGATCGGATCTACAAACGGCAACTCGCCGGCTGCATCGACAAACCAGAACTCGCCGACTCAGGCGGCACACGGCAACTCGCCGGCTCACTCGACAAACGGCAGCACGCCAGCTTCACCCGCAAAAAGCGCATCGGATCCTCTGATGGATTTCGAGCCACACTCGCCAGGATTCCAAGAGGGCTTCTCCGATCTCGAGTCAGGTTTGGGTTTAACCGTTGGTTCGTTCAATTTTTTCGTCAATAAGCTTGGCGTGCAGGACTTGACGGATCCACGCCAACTCGCGACATCCGCACCCGAGGCTCCATCGGTTGCGGCTCCTTCGACTGCGGATCCCTCAACTGTGTCCATACCATCGTCGACCCTCCAAGCTTGTTCGTCTGCAACAACCATGTCCACACGAGAGATGCGCGAGCTCATTGAAGAACTCCAGGGCGAGGAGGCCGAATCAGCATATCGCACAAACGATCCCGAGCTGGATCTCCCACTCGAGGATAGTTTCGACTGCGGGATCTCTCTCAGCGACTTCCACGACCTCGAAACTCATATCGACAACCACGTCGACTCTGAGATCTGCACCAACAACAACAACCTCGACTCGGAGATTCATAATAACTCCGACGCCGAGATGAGCATAGGCGATGAAGACATCAACTGTGAGATCCGTTCAGACGGACCACTCGACGGGCATATCGACTCAGACATGAGCCTTGATGACGATGTCGAGTCCATGACAGGACTCGAAGACACACATACATATCCTCGGGTGATGCCACAGCAGGTCTACGTCGCCATCGCCGCAGAAACATCAGACACTGCGGCCAGCCGCAGGCCTACAGAATTCCCGTGCATAGTCACTATGCCGGACAGAGCCACAACCCTCACAATCACCGCTGAGATGGCAGCAAAAGCAGATAAAGTTATCAAGGAGTGCACATTGATGCCAGCAGACGCAACACAAGAAGAGATGTTGACCTTTCAGTACTTCAACTGGCAGGAGTCACTTCGACTGAAGCAGATAAGAGTGACACTCGAAGAACGCAAAAAGCAAGCTAGCTTATCGAGTGCGCGAAGAAGACAGCTCTCCCTGAGCTCCACTGGGCGAGCAGATACAGGACCAAGATCATGGTTGTCACACCTCTCGCCAGACGCAAGGGCGGCGCTCACCCGCAACTTAGGCAACTCTTTCATGACATACGACGAAGAAGGAGTGCCAGTACCCAAAACAGCTGCGGGTGCCCTCTTCACCGCTGCAGCGTACCTAGAGTCAATCAAACCTCCAGCTGATGACCCCAATGCAAAACTGCATCGCCAGCAGATCAAATCACTCGCCTTATCGGCGAAGGCCATACGCCAAATTCCAAAAACTCCAGGTGGGAGTCGAGACCGTGCCCTAGTCAACGCGCATCGGGAAGAGCATAATCATAGTGGTCGCCGCCACCACTCGAGGGATAGAAGCAGCTCACGTAGGCACAGGTCCAGGAGCAGATCGCGCAGATCTTACAGTAGCGACTCATACTCTAATCGAGAGCCTGAGCCACACGGAGCTCTGCGCTTCACTCGACGTGTTCGCGAAACGCGGATGCCCAAAGGGTTCAAACTCACATCTGAACAGCCCAAATACACGGGTCGACAGGAACCTTCCGGGTGGCTAGAAGATTACAGGCTGGCTGTCGGGTGCTAGCGAGGCACGAACACCACAGCCTATGCAGTACATACGACTCATGCTCGAAGGCACAGCCCGCGACTGGCTCAAGGCCCTACCTCCATCAAAATACTACTCGTGGGATCACTTCCGCGATGACTTCATCAAAAACTTTGAACCTCTGTGTGAGCGCCCAAAAACGTTCGAAGAACTATGGGCCTGCGTGCAACGTTCAGACGAAAGGCTGAGGTCATACATCAGGCGATGGACTGAGATACGCAACTCAGTCGGAGTAATTTCAGAAGACATGGCCATGGATGCCTTCATAATAGGACTCGCCAGGCATGACCTCAAAGAAGCACTCGGTCGCAAAAAGCCAACCTCTGTGGCTAACCTCTTGATGACCGTGACTGAGTGGGCAGATGGAGAAGATATGGCGCGCACAACACGCGGGTCCTCACCCCGTGACAATCATGAAAGCGGCAGTCGAAGCCGCAGAGACTCATATAGGGACGATCGAAGGCGCAAGCGTTCAAAACGTCATTACGACGACGATAGACCCGAATTCATGGCGGCTGGATTCTCTACACCATGCAATGATCAAGACAGAAGCGACCAGCGATCAGAAGATCGACGGGACAGTCGAGAAGATCGACGGGACAGTCGAGAAGGTCGACGGGACAGTCGAGATGATCATCGAGACAGCCGAGATCGCGGCCAACGCAATGATAGCTACAAGAGGAAGGACCGGAACAAGTCACGGGCACAATCTGAGCGATCATTCGAAGAAAAGATGGACGCTAATTGCGGATTCCACCTGTACAAGGGGGACGACGGAAAACTGTGATCCAATCACTCGATGAGAAACTGCAGGGAGTTCGACCAAATGGCGACTGATTACGTAAATCGCAGAAAGGCAGCAGCCGCACAAGCACCTGCACTCGTGGCTCAACCAAACAATGTGCCTGTTCTGATGGCACCACCTCCACCACCACAGCCTGCTGCAAGCGGAAACCTCGCGGGTGCCATACAGCACATACCTCGGGTGGACGAGCCACAGTACCCTCCACCCCAAGGGCAGATGTACATGATACAAAAAGGTCGACCTTCCAACAGGGAGCAAAAACTTCACACTCGAAAAATAAACATGGCGGTCATGTCACCTCCTGAGGTAACAGAATACTTGAAGGGAGCCGAAACTACAATAAGCTTCAGCAAATTGGAGGCTACGCCATGTCCAAGGTACAACAAGCTTCAGCAAATTGGAGCCGAAACTACAATACTTGAAGGGAGCCGAAACTACCACCCTCCATCGGTTGTTCGACCAGGGCACTCTGCTCTGGTACTCGACGCGCAAATTGGAGGCTACGCCATGTCCAAGGTCTTCATGGATGGTGGGAGCGGCATAAACATCATCTTCGCAGATACGCTCCGCAAAATGAACAGGTCAGTCGAAAACCTGCCAAGATCTTCAAATACCTTCCACGGTATCGTTCCAGGGAAAGCAATAAGCCCAGAGGGCACCATACAACTCGACGTAACGTTCGGGGACAAGCACCACTTCAGGACAGAGTCGATTGAGTTCGAAGTGGTCGACTGGAAGTCACAATACCATGCTATACTTGGACGCCCGACGTTCGCTCGATTCATGGCGGTGCCACATTACGCATACCTCCAGCTGAAGATGCCTGGACCAAAAGGAGTAATCACAGTCAAGGGGAACTTCCAAAAGTCTGACTCTTGCGACCGAGAATTCAGCAAAATCTCTGAGATGTTTGGCATGGAAGCAACACTCGCTGATCTAGCGGTCTCCAACGATCGAACACTTATGCCAGAGCACAAAAAGGTGGCAGTCGACAGAGCATTCAATGCCACCAATGACACAAGATCGCATCAGGTGCACCCGACTGACCCGACCAAGACAGTCAATGTCTCGTCGAGTCTGCCTATCGCATAGGAAAGCGCGCTCGTCGAATTCCTCCGTGAGAACTGGGATATATTTGCATGGTGTCCAGCAGACATGCCAGGTATTCCCAGGGAATTCGCCGAGCACTCTCTCCAGCTACTTCCAGATGCTAAACCAGTCAAGCAAACAATGCGCCGCATATCCGGCCCAAAAAGAACTGCAGTCGAAGCCGAAGTCGACAGGCTACTCGCAGCAGGATTCATCAGAGAGATCAAGAAATCACAATGGGTGGCCAACCCCGTACTCGTAGAGAAGAAGCACACAGATATCCTTCGGATGTGCGTAGATTTTACAGCACTCAACAAGTGTTGTCCAAAGGATCACTTTCCACTACCTCGAATCGACCAGATCGTCGACTCCACCGCCGGGTGCGCTCGCTTGTCCTTCCTGGATGCTACTCGGGTTACCACCAGATAAGGATGAAGGAAGAAGATGAAGAGAAAACGGCGTTCATAACCCCACTCGGGGTCTACTGCTACACCACAATGCCTTTCGGGCTCAAGAACGCAGGCGCAACATCAGCGCATGATGCAAGATTGCCTCAAGAAGCAATTGGGCGAAACGTCCAGGTCTATGTAGATGACATCGTCATCACCACAAGAGAGGAAAACACACTACTCGATGACTTGCGAGAGACATTCGCAAACCTCAAACGCTTCCACATCAAGCTCAACCCGAAGAAGTGCACGTTCGGCGTGCCAGCCGGGCAACTCCTCGGGTATCTAGTCTCAGCTCGAGGAATCGAGGCGGACCCGGAGAAAATACAGGCCATCTTGACGATGCAAAGGCCTTCAAAGCTCCATGACGTGCAAAAATTGGCGGGTCGAGTAGCAGCGCTCAGTCGATTCATCAGCAAGCTAGGCGAAAAAGCACTCCCGTTCTATCGACTGATGAAGAAAGCAGATAATTCGAGTGGACGCCAGAAGCCGAAGCAGCCTTCACGGACCTCAAGCGAGTCCTCACAAGCCCTCCAATCCTCGTAGCACCAAGGAACGCGAGCCACTATACCTATATGTCTCTGCAACTAACAGGGTGGTAAGCACTGTTCTAGTGGTCGAACGCAGAGAGGAGGGACACGCCCAAAGCATACAACGTCCAGTCTATTACTTGAGTGAAGTGCTCTCCACATCAAAGCAGCGGTACCCGCACTATCAGAAGCTGGCATACGCCGTGTTCATGTCCTCAAGGAAGCTGACGCATTACTTCTCCGAGCACCCGATCACTGTAATCAGCACTTCAGGGATCGGGGACATCCTCACAAACCCCAATGCAACTGGGCGAGTAGCAAAATGGCTCATCGAGCTAGCACCAAGAGACATCAAGTATGATTACCCGAAGGCCATCAAAGCACAAGTTTTACCCGACTTCCACACCGAGTGGATTGAAGCTCAGCTCCCAGGAGCACCAGATGTGTCCAATTCCTGGACTATGTACTTTGATGGCTCGAAGAAAAACGAAGGCGCAGGCGCAGGTGTCATCCTCATATCACCAAAAGGCGACAAGCTCCGCTACATACTGCAAATGGGATTCGAGTTCCCATCCAATAACGAAGCAGAATATGAGGCTCTGATCCATGGCATGAGGATGGCCAAAGCCCTCGGGTGCACTCGACTGATGATCTACGGCGACTCGAATCTGGTGGTGCAGCAAACAATGAAGGCTGTGACGCAATCGCAGATAACATGATCGCCTACCGTGACTGTACAACATCATGGAGGGCAGCTTCGAAGGCTGCGAGTTGCGGCACATAGGGCGTGAGAGCAATGAAGAAGCAGATAAGTTAGCCAACATTGGTGCGACCAAAGCACCAGTGCCACCTGGTGTCTTCTTCGAGCGCATCGAGCACAGATCAATCAAAAAGAAGCGGGCAACTCCTGCATCAGCCGCACCAGCCAAGAGCAAAACACCTAGCACAGAGGACCCACCAGTCGAGGTACTCCTCATCGAGCCAACTTGGACTCAACCCTTCCTCGCATACATACTCCGCGGCGAGGTACCCGAAGACTTCACAGAGTCAAGACGCGTCACTCGACGATCTAAAGCATACACTGTCATCAACGGTGAACTTTACAAACGCAGCATATCAGGTATGTTCCAGCGTTGCATAGCATTTGAAGATGGCCAAGCCATCCTTCGTGATATTCATGCAGGTACTTGCGGGCATCACGCCAGCAGTCGATCACTCGTAGCCAAAGCCTTTCGCGCAGGCTTCTACTGGCCCACAGCACTCAAAGACGCGGAGGACATAGTCAAAAGGTGCATCGGCTGCCAAAAATTCGCCACAAAGCCGCACGCACCCGCATCGGCGTTGAAGACAATACCATTGGCCTGGCCTTTCGCCCAGTGGGGGCTCGATATGGTTGGGCCACTCAAAAAATCCTCCCATGGAGGGCATACTCACCTTCTGGTGGCGGTCGACAAGTTCACCAAGTGGATTGAAGCAGTACCCATCACAAGTTCGACTGCCACTACAGCAGTCAATTTCATAAAATCCATCATATACCGCTTTGGTGTGCCAAGTAGCATCATCACTGACAACGGTACAAACTTCACGGCTGAGGAATTCAAATCCTTCTGCAAAGAGCAAGATATCACGCTCAATTATGCATCTGTGGCGCACCCGCAATCAAACGGCCAAGTCGAAAAGGCCAATGGGCTTGTACAAGTGGAATCAAGAAGCGCCTCCTGGTGCCACTCAAAAGGGCTGCGGGTGCTTGGGTAGAAGAGCTTCCGTCTGTGCTATGGAGCCTACGCACAACACCCAATGCCTCAACGCAATTCACTCCATTCTTCATGGTCTACGGCGCAGAGGCAATTCTGCCATCAGACGTAAGGTTCAACGCACCAAGAGTCGAAGCATACAATGAAGAAGATGCAGACGAGGCACTCGAAGACGCAGTCGACTTGCTAGAAGAAGCACGTAACACGGCGCTCGCACGCACAGCTATTTATCAGCAGGACCTCCGCAACTACACAGCCGTCGACTGCGTACCAGGTCCTTCGAGGTTGGCGACCTGGTACTTCGACTGAAGCAAAAGAAGGTGCACAAACTCGCTTCTCCATGGGAAGGACCCTTATCATCACCGAGGTCATTGGTGGTGGAGCATACAGACTGAAGCACGCGAAGACAGGAGAACTCTCGCATAATCCTTGGAACGTTGCGCAGCTGCGCCGTTTCTATGCTTAGATTGATCAGTCGCACAATGTAATAGGCACATATGTCGGATAGCTGCAGGTTTCAGACGCGCTCTTTTCCTTACCAGGGTACCTAAGGGGACTGGAAGGTTTTTAATGAGGCGGCCTGCAGCTTAACATTCAAAAAGGAATATAATTCATGATTCCTCATATTTCTCCCTGCTTACTACTCGCATAAATTGATTTCACAAAATTAGCCTCACCCGAGCACTCGGGGGCTGCGCTATCTCAAAAAGCATGTGTTTCCGCTTGTTCACAACATAATACCCCAGCCGCACTCGAATACTCGGGGGCTGGGTCATAAAAATCATACATAAACACAAAAGTTGCTCAACCCACTCAATTATTCGGGAGTTGAGCCTAGAAGCATCAAGTGAAGCTTCAAGTACTGCAAAAATTCATAACCGCACATAATACTCGGGCTGTGCAGCTTATGTTTGATACTCTAAAATATTTCTATCAAGTTCACTCAAAATGCACGGGGGCTGGATAGTCCTAATTTTACAGCATGTTGCTTCATACACCCCGCTCAACAGGCTCGGGGGCTGCATACATGTAAACAAATAATGTACAATAATCACAAGTGTTGCGTTTTACACTTTGGGTCACCCCATACACATAACCTACTCAACAGGTTCTTCCTTGGGCTCGGTCCATTTTTCCTCCTCCTTCAGCACACGATGGATTAGGACCAGTGCGTCCACTCGTGTCTCTTGGTAGTGCTCCTCCATCGGCACAGGACCACCACCTGGTAAGGGTGCGGGTCCCATCGCAATCCTTTTCAAATCAAGGTGCGGAAGGTGCGATCGCACAAAGGCAAGAGCAACGTTAGCCCCGCTAATCAGTTGCTCACGCACAAACTTCTTGATCGCCTTGCCTTTTCGAAATTTCTTCAGCAAAGCCACAAGGCCCTGTGGTTGCTCATTCAAAGGAAACAAAGCTTCGTGGACTCGAAATAAAGCCAACCTGCAAGTCTCCAGTCGAATGGCTGTGCGCCAAGCCGGTCCAGAAGCCTTACCAAAATGGCGCTCTTCCCTGTCTGACCAGAAGGGGTGGGCGGAGTACTCAGTGCTACTCGCATGACCATCGAGTCGATCCTGAATTCGTGCCTCCTCCTTTATTGGGTCAGAGCAAACACCTGCGCAAAAGCAAAGGGCTCATCATCGCCCAGTCGAGTCACCTTGCAAAGAATAGATCTCGATGATCAAAAATGTCTTACATTCGAGTTGCAGATTTACTCTCTCCAACTCCTCAAGCAAAAAGGCTTCTCGCTCTGTAGTTGGGGATGGCCTCGACTGCAACTCAGCATACGCATCTTGTGTTTCCTTCAGCTCGCGAGTAACTTCGGAAAGCTTTTGATGAAGAAAGTCCATAATTTTCTGGTCATTAACGCTTCGTGACTTCGAAGAACCACCCACAACAGGGCCAGTCGATGGTTTAGAAGCTCGGTTCTACAGTCAGAATAATTCAATGCATAAGGAAGCATAAAAGAGCTCAAACAAAAGGCTCGGGGGCTGCGCCTCCCGATCACTGAAGTTCATGTTTCATAACAAGACAGATACGATGTCTGATAATTTACATATAGCAAAAGCAAAGTGACGCAATTCCTAGACCTAGTCAAACAAAGGGGTCACTGGCTAAGTCGTCGACTTCTTGGAGGAAGTTTTCTTCGCCTGGACCTTGGCTGCCCTTTCTTCAACAGTTGTTACCAGCTGTTGGGCATATGTTTTGGCGGCTTCCATCCAAGTGCCGAGCCCGACGGTTTGCCATCAGGACCCCGTGGAAACTTCTTTGTGGCTGCGTCAAAATCTGCCTCGACTCCGTGCGCGAGCAACATGAGAAAAGTAGTCTGAGCACCACTTACCATTTGCTCGCGACAGAAGTCAGCAACGGCAGTCCCTTCAGGCTTGAATAGATCAACCAGCTCTGCAAAGGAAGATGGTAGCTCCTCGCCGGGGAAGAAGCTGCCATGGAGGGCGCCCAGGGCACTCGCCGCCTGCGTTAGCATCTCCCCTGCTCTGCTACTGGTAGCCTCCGAGACAGCCACACTTTCATCAAGTGAGGTGCCAAGGCTCTGCTTGCCAGTAGCAGTCGGGCCATCCATCACGCCTAGCATATGGGAAAATAATCAGCACCATATATCAGAAACCTCAAACATCTAAGGAACAGAGCAAAAATTCTTACCAGTTAAGCTGGTGCTGGCGGCAGAGAGTCGACCAATTGCCGACTCCTCCCTAACTTCGGCTGCTTTCAGCCTCTTCTCCAGATCAGCCACTCGACGGGTGGCGTTGTTCAAATTTTCTGCCGCTTCAGGCGGCCTCTGCAAAAACAGACACATGATCAGTACTGCAAGAGAAATCACCCTCAACAAGTGGTGATAGCATAAAAGATACGCACTCTTTGCAACTTCGAGTTGCTGCTGCAGGGTGGCGGCTTCAGTCTCCTTGTGCACATACTGGCACCAGCCTTCAGCAACTCTCGCACAAATGCCTAAGTACACGACATGGGCAAATTCACAACTCAATAACTGAGTCTAGGCAAAAATTTCGCATTCGATGAGTGTAACATCCCACTTTTGGTAATGCAAGTTATGGACCAAATTTTCACTTTTTGCATCCCATACATGCATCATGGCACACATATAAAATTGCTAAACAACACAATAGTTGGTTTGGCAACACTGAGAGTGGAATGCCACACTTGCTTGAATCAAAACTTCCATACATTGAAGGCACTAAAAATTGCAAAACAAGATCTCTTGACATCTTACTTTTGTCAAGGAAGTTCCGAGAATTCAGGGAATCCGGTAGCAGATCCGGAATCATCCGGACCTGAACCCGATCTCACCCGGTGCCAGAACCGGAATATTCCGGAATCCATACCGGATGACCCAGAAAGGTAAGGTCATCGTCTTCTTCGTCGCTGTAGCGACCGAGCTGTGCTCGCGCCGCACCAGCTCGCGCTGTCCACTTCCTCTGCTCGCCCCTGCGTGGAAGAAGAGCACCACGAGTCTCTCCCCAAACCCTATCCACTTGCTCCCTGCTCTCCCCTTTCTTCTTCCCCACGAGCTCCACGCCGCCGCGCCATGTCCGTGCTCGACGCCGTCGTTTGAGGAGCCCCCGAGCAAATCGAAGACCACCAAGAGCCTCCCCGCGTCGTCCTCACCGTCCTCACCAAAGGAATCGAGCCCTGGTCGCCCGCATTGTCGCCGCCGTCCGCTTCTTCCTCGCTGCCGTCCGAGCTCCGGCCGCGGACGCCGCGGACGATTCCGTCGCCCACAAGCATCCTCCGACCTCGCCGTCCTCTCCTACGAGCTGGGTGAGCTTGCGGTCCATTTGGACATCTCCGTTCCCTCCTTCTCGCGCTAGTTTGTCGATTTGCCGTAGCTGTAGTTTCTCCCCGTCGAACTGGGAAATCCGGTATAAAACCCGGAATTTTCCGGAATCTATACCGGATTAGCGAAATAGCTACTGGACTCGATCGTTTTCACCGGTATACATCCGGAATTCACCCGGAAATAATTCCGGATCTTTTTCTTCCGGTGCCACACCCGGAATTCTCCGGACCTGAAACCGGAATTCTCCCGGTACCAGAACCGGAATTTTCCGGATTTCATTCCGGATACTCTAGTTTTAATCTGTTTCAGCACCAAGCATCATCTCACTCATAGTACTTGCTGCACTAATGATTTTACACCTGAACCATGCATCTTACATGAACATGTCATACATATGCAAGGTAACATAGGTTCATCTTTCTTAATCGACAAGTAAAGTTGAATCAGGACCTAACTCCACGGGTACTCGAAATGTGTCCTCAAGCATCCAAACTCCGTTTAAATGGAATAGTTGAATCATCCTCTTCTCAGGGATTTAAAATGTCATGTCATCATGTGTGTGCGCATTGCATTTGTTAAACCTTTTGTGGTGATTGATTTTGCTCTTCCGTTGTTATGCTTCGATAGATCAAGCAGCCGGGGTTACTCCACAATACCCCGAAGAGCCGTTCTACCAGTACCCTGACCAATGCAAGCGTAATCCCCCCTCTGAGCATGTCTTATCCTCCGCAACTATTTTTTCTCCACTATAATATTGCATGCGGTTCCAAATGTCAATTTGCTTGGATTAGAGTATCCTATAGTTGCATTAAGATTCCGATGCCAATTACCTGTTTCCCCTCCTATTACCCATAGGATTGTACTGTTGGCCTAAAATAATTAACTATGCAATGTTGATGCTTAGCCATGCTTAGTTAAATGCTTAGCCGTCCGATGGATACTTCATGTCGGAAACAGGTTGATTGAAGTGTTCAGATGATGGTGGAGAAATTGTGGAGAAAGGTAATAAATGCTTAAAGGTGGGGATGAGAGGCCACTATGGTATGGTGGTGTTTTGTCTCACTCTCGCCGCCTAGGTGCGAGTTCTTTACCTCTTGAACCAAGAATGAGCGCGCTTCCATTCGGTGGGGTATATGGAGCCCTCGTCGACCGACTAACTTGTGGCGGACTAGCCGAGGGTCCTCTAGTTTGGCTTTCCATTTGCGCGTGCGTTGAGGATGATGGCCAAGACTGAGATGAGGATGGTGTGTCAGGAAAATAAGTGGCCGCGGGACAGGGTGCGAGAAGGTACCTCTTGTCCTACCGCCACTGATGATCCTGGGTTAGTCTCAAGCGAGGTAAAGGTTGTAACCGTTCCCACTCAGCCGGCTTTCCCCGGAAGAGAGCTACGTGTAGGCAATGAGCCGGGCGGTACCGAAGGTAAACACAGTGCACCCCTGCAGGGTTAAATCTTTTCGAAAAGCCGTGTCCACGGTTACGGACAACTTGGGAAAGGACGATAAGATCATAGAATAACTTTAACGGAATGATTAAAAACTGGGTACTAAAGGTACCACTTCATGATGCAAGGTGAGCTTCCTCGAGGGTGATTCGGGGAGGTGCCTTTGATGAACAGGTACAATGGTTGATGATGGTGGATGATGAGTAAGGTGATGAAGAAAGAGTTTACTCCTTACCTCTTTTGAAAATATTCTGATAGTCGATGCCTTGAGTTATGTTTTCATAAATAAAATCAGCTTTATGCAAAACAGCCATAAAACTTTGAAAGCTCATCGAGCTAAAGCTCTATATAATCTTGCGAGTTCGTCGAACTCAACGTCGTTTGTTTTGTTTCAGAGGAGGACTTCACCGACCTCGAAGGTGGGTTCTTTGTGGACGTCGACGAGTAGTCTGGGGTTCCCAGGTGGCAGCTTGGGACATCCCGGAACAGCTGGCGCTGATGTTTATCTGTAGGCCTCTTAGGCCATATTTGGATCTTGTTGTTTAGAACAACCTATTTTGCTTCCGCTTGTTGTAATGTTGGGTCTGTGACCTCTGGTTGTCATTTGCTATCTTTCTCTATTATAAGAGTTGAACTATATGATTTGTGTCGTAGAGTCTGTGATGTGCCAGTTGTTCCACAAGTCTTGATCTCTCTATTATGCTTTGATAGTGTGTCTGGTGGTATCGGATAACCGGGACACAGTATCACTGTATAGCAGTCGGGTCGGGGCGCCACAAGTTGGTATCAGAGCAGTACTGCCTGTAGGAAACCCTTCTACTGGTCGATGTTGAGTCTAGTGTTTGTGAAAATATTTTTAACCTAAAAATGAGTTGTGAAAACCATCTTAGGATTCTTTTTACTCCTTCTGGTTACCCTCTAATCTCGGAGCAATCTTACTCGATTTGAGTTTAAAGGTACTCCTCGTCTGTTACTTCAAAATGATTAGAACGAGGGTGGGTTCGACCTTTAGTGTTATGTGTCACGTTGCTCCCGCTGCGTTGCAATCCCAAATCAACTAGATGTTTCTACCGAATCAATCTTTGATCCTTTCTTTGGGTTTTAACCCACGGACTTGAACATAAGGTCCCGGATTGTGTCAACTAGAGTGTGTTAAGTTGTGATTTCTTAACTCTCACTAGTAGCACATGATGCTGATCTTCGACCCAAGTTCTATCTGTTGATTCCTTTTTCTTGCAAAGTATTATCGTCCTAGTCTGTGTACTTGTGTAGACGCTAATGCTATTGTTGACCATTCGGAGAAAGATACTAACCGTGTCATTGTCAAATCTCCAGAATGGCTCGAGGAGGCCGTGGAGGCCGTGGTGGTCGCGGTAACCACAATGATGATGAGGATGATCTGCCGCCACCACCCTCGATGGCTGAGGTCTTGATGGCCATTGAGGAGAACCGTGGGCGCAATGAGCGCTTGCTGAACAGTTGGTGCAGCAGAATGCACGGAGGAACGAGTGCAACACTCTCACCGAGTTCCTGCGTCCAGCCACCCACCTTTGCTGATGCTAAGGAGCCACTGGAAGCTGATGATTGGCTTCGTGCTTTGGAGCGCAAGTTCTCCGCGCTTCATGTCCCATTGGCGGAGCAAGTCAACTTTGCCACCTACCTCTGGTTGGTGCTGCTGGCTGTTGGTGGGAAAGCCATGTGGCTTTGTTTCCAGCCAACCATGTCTTCACCTGGGGGATTTCCACTGCCTTCCGTGCGGAGTACATTCCCCAGCCTATCATGGACTTGAAGAGGAGGGAGTTCCTGGATTTGCAACAGGGACGGATGGACCTCCGCACTTATGGTCGTGAGTTCAACCATCTCTCTCGTTACGCCCCAAGGGACGTGACCAATGATGCTGACAAGCAAGAGCTGTTCCGCAAGGGTCTGACTCCGCAGCTCGCTATGAGTTGCTGCCCTTCAGGTTCCAGACCTATCAGGAGCTGTTCAACCAGGCTTTCACTCTTGAGCAAGGAAGAAAGGAACTTGAAGCTTCCAAGAGGCCCGCACATGGGGACCACCAGAGTTCCTCGGGTTCTGAGAGCAAGAAGCGCAGGGTGTTTGTTCCCTACAGCGCCGTACCTCGTGCTCCATTCATGCCGAGAGCAGGATACAGGCCACCTCCTCCCGCCCCACTACTTCGACACTTGGGGTAGGCGGAAGTGGGTACCGTCCTATGCTACCTGCTCCACCTGGAGTCACTTGCTACACCTGTGGCCAGGCTGGCCACTACTCCAGGGAGTGCCCCCAGAAGGCACCTCTCGCGATAACTCCTGCACGAGCCCCTGCCACTCCAACTGGCAAGGCTGGACCTATTGTGCGTGGTCGCCTGAACCACGTCTCTATTGAAGAAGCTGAAGATGACCCCGGCGTTCTTATGGGTGAGTTACGAATCAACGGCAATACAGCTACATTTTGTTTGACTCTGGAGCATCGCATTCATTCATATCCATAGCTTTTGCAAAAGACCACAAATACCGTTCGAGAAAATGAGCCGCCCTTGGTGATCTACTCCTGGTTCCAAATGGCAAACCGATGGTGTTACTCCTGAGGTCCAGATTAATATAGGTTCCTTGTCTTTTCCTTATGCCTTGGTAGCTCTGAAGTCCAAAGGCATTGATGTCATATTGGGCATGAACTGGCTAGCCAAATACCGGCTAATCTCGACTGTGCCGCCAAGACCATTACTGTGACCGCTCCTTCCGGTGACATTGTGAAGTATTGGCCTGCAACATCAATACCTCCGTCCGCCATCGTACCCCGCTCACCTGAGATTCTCCTTTGCTTTATGGAAGGCGAATCCCCTCCTGAAATCCAGGACATACACGTGGTGTGTGACTTCCCGGATGTGTTCCCGGAAGAATTGCCTGGCATGCCTCCTGACCGAAGTGTGGAGTTTGTCATAGATCTACTTCCCGGTACTGCTCCAATTTCCAAGAAGCCCTACCGTATGCCGGTGGAAGAGTTGGCTCTGTTGAAAGAGCAAATTGATCTGCTGTTAGCTAAGGAGTTCATCCAGCCTAGCAGTTCACCTTGGGGTTGTCCGGTACTCTTTGTCAAGAAGAGGGATTCTACCGTGCCTCGTCTAGTCTCTGACTATCGACCGTTGAATGCGGTGACAATCAAGAACAAGTATCCTATTCCTCGCATCAATGATCTGTTGGATCAGTTAGCTGGTGCAACGGTATTCTCCAAGATGGATCTGAGGTCAGGCTACCATCAGATAAAATCAGAAAGGAGGATATTCCAAAGACGGCATTTGTTACTCGTATGGCTCATATGAGTATACCGTCATGTCCTTTGGTCTCACAAATGCCCAGCTACTTTCATGAGGCTCATGAACTCCATCTTCATGGATTATCTTGACAAGTTTGTCGTCATTTACATTGATGACATCCTCATCTATTCCAAAACCAATGAAGAGCATGAGGAACATCTTCGTTTGGTTCTGACAGACTTCGAGAACACCGCCTCTATGCCAAGTTCTCCAAGTGTGAGTTTTGGTTGGATAATCTCATCTTCCTTGGTCATGTGATATCCGCTAATGGTGTGGCTGTCATTCCGACAAGATTCAGTCCATTTGGATTGGAAAACTCCAATGTCAGTCAAGGACATCGTAGCTTTCTCGGATTGGCAGGTTATTACCGCCGATTCATCGAAGGTTTCTCCAAGATAGCCAAGGCTCTGACTGACCTTCTCAAGAAGGATAAAAGTTTGTATGGTCGGCCGAAGCTGAAGAGAGTTTCAAACACTGAAAGCCAAGCTCACCTCCGCTCCTGTGCTTGTCCTGCCGGACACAAGCAAGGATTTCGTCGTCTTCTGTGACGCCTCTCTACAAGGTTTGGGCTGTGTGCTAATGCAAGATGGCCATGTGGTGGCATATGCTTCTCGCCAACTTAAGCCGCATGAGCTCAACTACCCAACTCATGATCTAGAACTTGCCGCTGTGGTCTATGCTTTGAAGCAATGGAGACCATACCTGTTTGGTAACCGTTGCGAGATCTTCTCGGATCACAAGAGTCTGAAGTACCTCTTCACCCAGCCGGATTTAAATCTCAGGCAAAGGCGTTGGTTGGAGTTAATCACGGACTACAATGTGAGTCTGAACTATCAACCCGGCAAAGCAAACGTCGTGGCTGACGCGCTAAGTCGGAAGTCCTATTGCAACAATCTGATGATTGAAAAGGCCCAACCTGCTCTTCATGAAGAGTTTGCCCGTTTGAACCTGGAAATTGTTCCCTCGGCTACCTTGCAAATCTGGAGATCAAAGCTACTCTTGTAGACCAGATTAAGGATGCTCAGAAGCTGGATGAGGGTATCTGAAATCAAAAGAACATTGCTAGTGGCAAGGCCAAATGTTTCTCGGAAGATGAATCCGGAGTTGTTTATTTGGTGACCGCTTGGTAGTGCCAAAGAACCGGAATTTGAGGGAGCTGATCCTAAGAAGCTCATGAATCACCTCTCTCTATTCATCCCGGTAGTACCAAGATGTACCAAGACCTTCGCCACAATTCTGGTGGACTCGTATGAAACGAGAAATGCCAAGTATGTTGCTGAATGCGACACATGTCGACGGGTAAAGGCTGAACATCAAAGACCTGCCGGCACTCTTCGCCCTATTGCAGTCCCGAGTGGAAATGGGATGAAATTGGTATGGACTTCATCACCGGGTTTCCCCGATCTCAAAAGGGCAACAATGCAATATGGGTAATCATTGATCGTCTTTCCAAGGTTGCTCACTTCCTACCAGTCCGTGATGATATACGGGCAAGTCAACTTGCTGATTATATTTGGCTCGTATTGTTCCATTGCATGGGGTCCCTCTGAGGATCATATCGGACCGTGGAAGTATCTTTGTCTCCAAGTTTGGCAGAGTTTCCAAACTGCTATGGGGTCCCGTCTCAACTTCAGTACCGCCTACCATCCTCAAACTGATGGTCAGACCGAAAGAGTGAACCAAGTGTTGGAAGACATGCTTCGGGCATGTGTGATCTCTTTTGGCAAGGTTGGGAAAAGTATCTCCTTTCGCGGATTCTCCTACAACAATAGCTATCAAGCTAGTCTGGGCATGGCTCCATTTGAGGCTCTATATGGAAGAAAATGCCGTACTCCTCTAAATTGGTCCGAGACCGGAGAGAGAGCACTCTTTGGTCCGGATGTGATCAATGAAGCTGAGGAGAAGGTTCGAATCATAAGAGAGAATCTGAAGATTGCTCAGTCTAGGCAGAAGAGCTACTATGATAAGCACCATCAGGAAATTCACTATGAAATTGGTGATAAAGCTTATCTCCGTGTCTCTCCCCTTCGTGGCGTTCGCCGCTTCGGAATCAAAGGGAAATTGGCACCTCGCTATGTTGGCCTTTCACCGTTCTGGCCAAGCGAGGAGATCTTTCTTATCAATTGGAGTTACCGGTCAAATTCCCAAATGTACATGATGTGTTTCATGTCTCCCAACTTCGCCGGTGTTTCAAAGATCCTATCCATGGGGTCAATCATGAGGAGCTGGATCTCCAAGAAGACCTCACTTATCGTGAGCATCCTATCCGTGTCTTGGATGAAGCTGAAAGAAAGACCCGTAACAAGACTACCAAGTTCCTCAAAGTTCAGTGGTCTCATCATTCCGAGGAAGAAGCAACTTGGGAACGAGAGTCTAGTATTCGTGAGGAGTATCCCGACTTCTTCTCGCAATCTTAGAATCTCGGGACGAGATTCCTGTAAGGAGGGTAGAGTTGTAACAGCCCACTTTTGGTAATGCAAGTTATGGACCAAATTTTCACTTTTTGCATCCCATACATGCATCATGGCATACATATAAAATTGCTAAAGAACACAATAGTTGGTTTGGCAACACTGAGAAGTGGAATGCCACACTTGCTTGAATCAAAACTTCCATACATTGAAGGCACTAAAAATTGCAAAACAAGATCTCTTGACATCTTACTTTTGTCAAGGAAGTTCCGAGAATTCAGGGAATCCGGTAGCAGATCCGGAATCATCCGGACCTGAACCGGATCTCACCCGGTGCCAGAACCGGAATATTCCGGAATCCATACCGGATGACCCAGAAAGGTAAGGTCATCGTCTTCTTCGTCGCTGTAGCGACCGAGCTGTGCTCGCGCCGCACCAGCTCGCGCTGTCCACTTCCTCTGCTCGCCCCTGCGTGGAAGAAGAGCACCACGAGTCTCTCCCCAAACCCTATCCACTTGCTCCCTGCTCTCCCCTTTCTTCTTCTCCACGAGCTCCACGCCGCCGCGCCATGTCCGTGCTCGACGCCGTCGTTTGAGGAGCCCCCGAGCAAATCGAAGACCACCAAGAGCCTCCCCGCGTCGTCCTCACCGTCCTCACCGAAGGAATCGAGCCCTGGTCGCCCACATTGTCGCCGCCGTCCGCTTCTTCCTCGCTGCCGTCCGAGCTCCGGCCGCGGACGCCGCGGACGATTCCGTCGCCCACAAGCATCCTCCGACCTCGCCCTCCTCTCCTACGAGCTCAGGGTGAGCTTGCGGTCCATTTGGACATCTCCGTTCCCTCCTTCTCACGCTAGTTTGTCGATTCGCCGTAGCTGTAGTTTCTCCCCGTCGAACTGGGAAATCCGGTATAAAACCCGGAATTTTCCGGAATCTATACCGGATTAGCGAAATAGCTACTGGACTCGATCGTTTTCACCCGGTATACATCCGGAATTCACTCGGAAATAATTCCGGATCTTTTTCTTCCGGTGCCACACCCGGAATTCTCCGGACCTGAAACCGGAATTCTCCCGGTACCAGAACCGGAATTTTCCGGATTTCATTCCGGATACTCTAGTTTTAATCTGTTTCAGCACCAAGCATCATCTCACTCATAGTACTTGCTGCACTAATGATTTTACACCTGAACCATGCATCTTAACATGAACATGTCATACATATGCAAGGTAAACATAGGTTCATCTTTCTTAATCGACAAGTAAAGTTGAATCAGGACCTAACTCCACGGGGTACTCGAAATGTGTCCTCAAGCATCCAAACTCCGTTTAAATGGAATAGTTGAATCATCCTCTTCTCGGGATTTAAAATGTCATGTCATCATGTGTTTGCGCATTGCATTTGTTAAACCTTTTGTGGTGATTGAGTTTGCTCTTCCGTTGTTATGCTTCGATAGATCAAGCAGCTGGGGTTACTCCACAATACCCCGAAGAGCCGTTCTACCAGTACCCTGACCAAGGCAAGCGTAATCCCCCCTCTGAGCATGTCTTATCCTATTTTCCGCAACTATTTTTCTCCACTATAATATTGCATGCGGTTCCAAATGTCAATTTGCTTGGATGAGAGTATCCTATAGTTGCATTAAGATTCCGATGCCAATTACCTGTTTCCCCTCCTATTACCCATAGGATTGTACTGTTGGCCTGAAATAATTAACTATGCAATGTTGATGCTTAGCCATGCTTAGTTAAATGCTTAGCCGTCCGATGGATACTTCATGTCGGAAACAGGTTGTTGAAGTGTTCAGATGATGGTGGAGAAATTGTGGAGAAAGGTAATAAAATGCTTAAAGGTGGGGATGAGAGGCCACTATGGTATGGTGGTGTTTTGTCTCACTCTCGCCGCCTAGGTGCGAGTTCTTTACCTCTTGAACCAAGAATGAGCGCGCTTCCATTCGGTGGGGTATATGGAGCCCTCGTCGACCGACTAACTTGTGGTGGACTAGCCGAGGGTCCTCTAGTTTGGCTTTCCATTTGCGCGTGCGTTGAGGATGATGGCCAAGACTGAGATGAGGATGGTGGTGTCAGGAAAATAAGTGGCCGCGGGACAGGGTGTGAGAAGGTACCTCTTGTCCTACCGCCACTGATGATCCTGGGTTAGTCTCAAGCGAGGTAAAGGTTGTAACCGTTCCCACTCAGCCGGCTTTCCCCGGAAGAGAGCTACGTGTAGGCAATGAGCCGGGCGGTACCGAAGGTAAACACAGTGCACCCTGCAGGGTTAAATCTTTTCGAAAAGCCGTGTCCACGGTTACGGACAACTTGGGAAAGGACGATAAGATCATAGAATAACTTTAACGGAATGATTAAAAACTGGGTACTAAAGGTACCACTTCACGACTGCAAGGTGAGCTTCCTCGAGGGTGATTCGGGGAGGTGCCTTTGATGAACATGTACAATGGTTGATGATGGTGGATGATGAGTAAGGTGATGAGAGAAAGAGTTACTCCTTACCTCTTTTTGAAAATATTCTGACTAGTCGATGCCTTTGAGTTATGTTTTCATAATAAAATCAGCTTTATGCAAACAGGCATAAACCTTGAAAGCTTCATCGAGCTAAAGCTCTATATAATCTTGCGAGTTCGTCGAACTCAACGTCGTTTGTTTTGTTTCAGAGGAGGACTTCACCGACCTCGAAGGTGGGTTCTTTGTGGACGTCGACGAGTAGTCTGGGGTTCCCAGGTGGCAGCTTGGGACATCCCGGATCAGCTGGCGCTGTGATGTTTATCTGTAGGCCTCTTAGGCCATATGTGGTTCTTGTTGTTTAGAACAACCTATTTTGCTTCCGCTTGTTGTAATGTTGGGTCAGTGACCTCTGTTTGTCATTTGCTATCTTTCTCTATTATAAGAGTTGAACTATATGCTTTGTGTCGTAGAGTCTGTGATGTGCCGGTTGTTCCACAAGTCTTGATCTCTCTATTATGCTTTGATAGTGTGTCTGGTGGTATCGGATAACCGGGGACACAGTATCACTGTATAGCAGTCAGGTCGGGGCGCTACAATGAGGACTAAAACTACGGCAAGCACAAACTTACGTGCTCCAAGAAGGAAGAAGTCGACGCAGGGACACTTGCAGCCGCGGCCCGCTCTCAGTTGCTGCAACCTCCGGCTCGGGTGGCGTAGCTGTGGCTGTAGCGGCAGGAGTCGCAGGGGTAGGCGGCTGCTCTGGTGGCAGCGTCCATGCAGTGGACGCCGTGCTGCTCTTTTCCGCCGTAGGTGGCGGAGGCATATCCTCATCCGAGGAAACACTGTTTCACACATTATAAGTATACAAGGTGGTATTATTCAAAACATGACAAACCATATGCACATAATACTTACTCTTCAGTAAGGTCGCACATTCGACCTGGTGCAAGCACACCCAAGCTCGGGCACGATTTCTTCGGTGGTCGAGGGGGAAGCGAGCGAATCGGGGGAACCTCGAGTGGCGCCGTCATCGACTCCGTCCTATCTTCCTCCTTTTCCTCCGAGTCAGCGGTGTCTTCCTCGTCGCGCGATCGCTTCTGCTTGCCCTGCACCTCAGCATCGCCCTCATCGGCTTCTGGCGTGTGTGCGGTGGCGAGTGAGGCCATCTCATCATCAGAATCTGCCTCGAAAGGCTCATTGTCTGGCACTGGGCCGCTCTCTGGCAAGGGAGGCATCGACTCATACATTTTGTGTCCCTGCACAAATAAACAACAAAGGATTCAACATCACACATGCATAACATATCAACTGAGACATAGTATCGACTGTTACCTCTGGTACAGGGTTGCTGGTTTCATAAGGAGGCACAGGCGAGTTCATCTCGCAGGGATCTTCATCAGTCAATTTGGTAAGGCTTCTTACCAACTTCTCCGCCTCCGCATCAGAAAGCTCTACTGCGCGTGAGCGGGTTGGGTCAGAAGCACCACTGTATCCCCACATAGCATGTGCTCGGGCTCGAAGGGGTTGCACTCGCCTCTTGGCCATAATGGCTAGCAGGTGGATGCCTGTGGCCTCTCGACCAGCAGTGGTCTGAAGCTTCAGCACCTTCTCCGTCAAACTGTCAGCCTCTTCGGCTTCGACTCCGGTCGGTTGGGCAATCCAGGATGGCCTCTTCTTTACCAGAGCATCTGTGTCAAAGGCAGGTAACCTGAAGGTTTGGGCGCCAATGGTCACATCCTTGATGTAGAACCACTTCTGGCGCCATCCTTGCACAGACTCCAGGAAGTTGATCTTGAAGTACTCGACATCAGGTTGAGCTTGTACTACAAAACCACCAGGTCCCTTGGTGCTGTGCTGGCGCTTGACATTGAAGATGCGGCGGAACAAACCAAAGTGGGGTGCGACGCCCAGGAAGCACTCGCAAAGAACGAAAAAACACGCAATGTGCAAAAGCCCATTAGGCGTAAAATCGTGCAGTTGCACCCCATAAACGTGCATCAGTGCACGAAGAAAGTTGTGAACAGGGAAGGAGAATCCCCTGTTCACAAAATCCACAAAGCAGACCCGCTCATTGGGGCCTGGGTGCGGGATTACCTCGGCGCCGGGGATGCGAACTTGCGAGACATCTTCAGGGATCAGCCCGTCGTTTCGCAGGCCGGCGAGCATCCTTTTGCTGCAGGTGGACTTGGTCCAGGGTCCCTTGCCCCTCTTCAAACCGCTAGCAGCGGCAGCGGCGCTGTCTGCCGATGCGCTTGCGGCGCTCCTGCCCTTTCGGGTGGCAGGTTTCGTCATGGCGGAGGTGGTTGCACAAGCTTTGCTCTGAGGCTATGGCGATGCGAGAGGAGGAAGAAGAAGTAGCGGCGGCGGAGAGCAAATGGCAAGTAAAAACACTATTTACGCCGCCGCACCCTTTTTAACCTCAGAAGCAAAAGAATCCGCACCGTCGATGCGAGATCGTGGGCACATAAGAAAATCTAACCGTACACGTGGCAGCCATGGAGGGCAACCGTCGCCGGCCACTCCGCCCACTACGCACGGGAATCTAGGAACAACCATCATGGCCCCGGAGAAATCGTGCCTGAACGGTCAAATCCAGTCCAAACGGCTGTACAATGGGCCCACAAGACGTGTCACGTCCCATCTCTCGCAGCATAGCGCACGCCACCGCGTGTCAGGTGGCGCAGTCGCCATAAAACGTCATCCCTGACGTCATTGCAGCAAATTTGTTCAAAAAAAATGTTGGGTTCGCCCAAAGCATATTAATCACTCGATTGTTTTTCGAGTGTAGGGTCACTCGACTGTTTCTTCGATCGATAACATATTACTCCCATCGGGAGCATATCAAAAATTTCTTCGACTAAAGATGATCAGGGCCAGGTGATTCTGAGATTATCCTCCATTACAAGTAATAAAGCACAATCTCGGGGGCTACTCTCCCATCGGGAGCGCTGCCGCGCACCCGATAGAATTATGGCAAAAGATTTTCTTCGACTAATATATGTAGGGAAAGATGATTTTGAGATTATCCTTCATTGCAATCAATAAAGCACAATCTCGGGGGCTACTCCCATCGGGAGCGCTGTCGCGCACCCGATAAAATGGTGTCAAAGTGTTAGTCGACGAATATATCGACTACGTTCATATGTAAAATCATATTCGAAACATTCCGAGTTGCGTCCGTCGCAAATACCTCGGATGCTGCATGCATAGTGCAAAGGTAAGACCCGCCGAACTTTCGAGCTGGCTAAGGACCGTTCCAGCAACGTCAATCCTTATACTTTCTGTGTCAGCAGACATGATGAAAAATCTCGACGGACGCGTTGGGTAAAATTCAAAGTTATACTGCAGATCGACTCAGTAAGACCTCCGCGGCCTAGTCGAATCTGACCAGTTTGTTCCAGATTCGAGTCCGGGGACTCGAGTTTGATTGAAAGCTAGTAAGGTGTTACCCAAATGTGTAGTTAACCAATCCCGATCCGTCGAGTGAACTGGGCCTGCTAAGCTATTATCCCTTGATCATCATAAGCAAAAACCACAGTCGATGAAATACTCGACATGGCCAACATGTGCTATTCATACAGGAATTCCAATTATAATATACATAATGCTAAGCATATGACGTGCACTTACGAAAGAGTCCATGCCTGATTCTTCGAGTCAGACAAGTACTCGGGGGCTACTGACAAGGATATATATCTCGAGTACCCTACCGTGAGGGTACCTGGTGCACGTGATGACTAAAAGCCCAAGTAGCGAAGATACGACTCGAAACCCAAGACGAGAGGCCCAACAAGTTGGAGTACCTTCCAAGTTAGGGCATAGACATAGTCGGTTTATACTTTCCTTATGTGTAAACTAGGTCGGTTACAAACTCTCGAGACCCAGCCTATTTAAAGGCTGGGAGGGGTGCCGATCTAGGACCAAGCCATACTCGAACCACCAAAGCTCTTGCGAGATCGTCATCTCGCCGGAGCAACCTTGTAACCTCATAATCTCCAGCGATCAATAACAGACAAGCAGGAAGTAGGGTCTTTACCTCCACCCGAGGGGCCTGAACCTGGGTAAATCTTTGCCTCTGCTTGTCAGCCGACGAAACTACCAGTACTACCACGTTCTCTCCCCATAATCTCAACCCTAGGTCCTTAACCATGGGATTTGATGAGGGTACACCTCGTCACTCAGATTTCCTCGGTCAATGGTTGCCTACGAAGATGGAGCAGATCAGGGTGATGCTTGGCCAGTCACCCGACATCCTGTCTGGTTAACCAGTGAGGGGCATCCGAATCCTATTTGTGCTCACTTTGAAGTAACACCTCGTAGTGTGCTCTATTGACCACCGTTGTCTCACACGATGTATTTCTAGCCTCGTATTTAACTTTCACTAGATCCCTGGCGCGCCTTGCCGCGCGCCACCGTCTTTGACAGTGGTAATCACTTGGTAAAACGCTATGGTAAGCATAGTTAATTTGACACAACAGTCAACAACTACTATACATAGTAGTGGCAATATAATTATAGAGTGAAGCACAATACTCTTCCATAAATAAAGTTTACAGCCATGAGAGACTTGAGGATAAATAGTTCTTCAATACATGATCTACAAACTAACACGAAGATAGGAAAAGATGGCAGAGGCATGAAAATATAGCACATATTGGGAAGAGTACACATTAACACATATACTATTGGTACCAACTGGCAGGAAGGATAGGCAGATGGAAAGGCACCAGCATGACCATCTACAGGGTAAAGATAGTCCATCGACCATCGCTCTTCGTGTTGCGTGGTGGCGAGCGAGAGGGACTTGGATAGTAACCTGGAAAGTGATCGCTTTCACTTGAATCAGAGTCTATGTCATATGGATATTTGACTACTTCCTGCAACAGAAAAAGTCAGAGAAATCTAAGGATTATAGTTGTATGTCAGATAAAAGTCTAAGAATATTAAAAATCATGAATATACAACCATACCTTTCAAGACCAAAAAAATAATACATTTCAAAGAAAAAAGATGCTGAAATAATCGACTATGTTAGGCCTAAACTAACCAGCTTTGTAATAACTTTATGGTGTAGGAGGAAAAATCACAATTTCTACAATCAGATGGAGTGTCCAAGGAAACATGGCATTGTAGGGAAATGAACACAACGAAATTACCATTAGCCGAAAGGCCAGTGACATATAGAAACAAACTTTTGCGGGATAACGATATAAGAGTAAATAATATCTAGCATATACTCATGTAATAGAAGAAAGGTACATTATCAAGCAGGGGAAGCGCCATGTCAATTCTGAGAGCAAAGAGACAAAATCTGAATTAATTACAGCTCAAAATTCAAAGATAATCTGCATGCGTTCCTGTTGTTTTCAAAAGATCCCACGCAGAAGAGAAAATCCGTCCAAGTTGCTGCTTGTGCAATTCAAAGTTTCAAACTTTTAATGTAATAAACAAACCTACATAGTAGAAAGATAAATATCATTGCAAATGTTGCAATTCACAGACATTTGCAAAAACTGGTCGATTACTATTTTGAGGGTTGAACAAACAAAAGGTTGAGATAAAATGATGTACACGCAATTGAGCATTATTAGATTACTGATACGTCTCAAACGTATCTATAATTTCTGATGTTCCATGTTGATATTATACCAATTGTTACATGTTTTATATACACTTCATAGCATTTTTATGCATTTTCTGGGACTAACCTATTAACAAGATGCCACAGTGCCAGTTCCTGTTTTCTGCTGTTTTTGTATTCCAGAAAAGCTAGTCTGGAAATATTCTCGGAATTGGACGAAACTTGGACAGAACCTCCTATTTTTCCAACACGAAGACGGAGTCCAGAGGAGGACGGAGGGGAGCCACGTGGCGCCCACACCATGGGGCCCGCGGGCACCCCCCCGCCGTGGGGTGGTGTGGGGCCCTCGTGGCTCCGCAGCCGCCGCCCTTTCGCCTATTTATTCCTCGACGCGAAAACCCTAAATACCCGAGCCATTATCCACGAAAAGTTCCAGAGACGCCGCCGCCGTCAACCCTAGCTCGGGAGGGTTCAGAAGCTCTTCCCGGCACCCTGCCGGAGAGGGGAATCATCACCGAGGGGCTCTACATCACCATGCCTGCCTCCGGAGTGATGCGTGAGTAGTTCATCCTTGGACTACGGGTCCATGGCAGTAGCTAGATGGTTGTCTCTCCACTTTATGCTATCATGTTTAGATCTTGTGAGCTGCCTATCATGATCAAGATCATCTTATTGTAATGCTACATGTTGTGTTTGCTGGGATCCGATGAATATTGAATACTATGTCAAGTTGATTATCAATCTATCTTATATGTTATTTATGATCTTGCATGCTTTCCGTTACTAGTAGATGCTTTGGCCAAGTAGATGCTTGTAACTCCAAGAGTGAGTATTTATGCTAGATAGTGGGTTCATGCCTCCGGTAATCTGGGAGAGTGACAATAACTTCTAAGATTGTGGATGTGCTGTTGCCACTAGGGATAAAATAACCGATGCTTAGCTTAAGGGTACGCCGTTAGGTCTAATGCATTTGTTTACATTACGCACATTACTTAATGCAATTATCCGTTGCTTGCAACTTAATACCAACGGGGAACTCGGTATGACAACCTGGCGGTGGATTATTAGTCATAGACGCTGTTGGATAACGGTCTATGTATTTTGTCGTAATGCCCACATGAATATCATAGTAATCATCATGTCATATATATGCATTGTCATGCGCTCAATATTTTGTCAATTGCCCAGCTGTAATTTGTTCACCCAGCATGTTAGTTATCTTTTATGGAGAGACACCACTAGTGAACTGTGGACCCCGGTCCATTCTTTTACACTGATAATACAACCAACTGCAAACATTGTTCCTTTTCATTCTCTGCAATTTACTACTGTTTTCCACACCATACGTTTAATCCTTTGTTTTCAGCAAGCCGGTGAGATTGACAACCTCACTGTTTCGTTGGGGCAAAGTAGTTTGATTGTGTTGTGTGCAGGTTCCACGTCACGTCGATCCTGCAGCGGCCACCACAACCTTCAGAAGTGATTTCTTGCTCCTACTGGTTCGATTAAACCTTGGTTTCATACTGAGGGAAACTGCTGCTACACTGCTTCATACCTTCCTCTTGGGGTCTCCCAACGAACGTGTGATCCACGCATCAAGCTTTTTTCTGGCGCCGTTGCCGGGGAGCAAGAGGATTTCTGCAAGGGGAGTTTCACGCTTCCAATCTCTTTACTTTGTTATTGTCTTGCTTAGTTTATTTTTATTTAGTCTTGTTTGCTTTATTTATCAAAAACACAAAAAAATTAGTTACTTTTATTTTTCGAATTGTTATTTTTCAGTCTTGTTATCATGTCTAGCCCTGTTCCTGTCATCATGTCACCTGAGGAAGAGATCTTCACTTTCAAGCAAGGAAGTGAGGAGAGTTTTAAAGATGCTTGGTCTAGAATTTTTGAGTCTTATGCTAAAACTGAACCTAAAATGACTTTAAGCCTGCTTCTTAGTAGCTTTTATTTTGGTCTTGTTCTTTGCTACAGATATGCTTTAGATGCTGTGGTAGGAGGAGATTTCCTTCGTTATGATGGGGATCAAGCTTTTAATGCTATAAAAAATGATTACAATTTCTAGCCCTCCAATCAGTAAAATTGATTTGGCTTTGACAAGCATAAGTGATAGACTTAACACTCTTGAAACAAACATATCTGGTCTAAAAGAAGGGTATAATCAAATTTGTGAACACTATGATAATGTGCCAGTAAATTTTGAACCATCGGGATGGGTTCCCTCAGTAAAAGTTGTTATCAATGGTGAAACTTTTCATGCTCGCTGTGATATTATGTCTGAATTCTGTTTAATGCCCAAGGATATTTTTGATTCCTTAAATCTTTGGGAGCTTTCCAAATGCGAAGATTGTATAATTTTGGGTGATAATACTATTAAATTACCAAGAGGAGTAGCCGAAGGAGTATTTACAAAACTCCTGGGATAACAATATCTATTGATTATCTTGTCATTGAATGTGCAGGAGTAGGACAAATTACGCTTGGAAGATCTCTGTTGAAACGCTTTGGAGCAATAATAGATGTGGGCCAAGGCACTATGAATTTCGCCTCTTCACCTATGTGTAACCAAGTATTTCCTAAAGATAAGGGTAAAGGTAAGAGAGCTAAGCGTAAGATTGTTGATGCTTCATCTTGGAAACACTTGATTCTTACTTTCTGCGCCTAGCTGAAAGGCGTTAAAGAAAAGCGCTTATGGGAGACAACCCATTATTTTATTTCTGCAATTTTTCTTTTTTTTTGAGTCAAGGAGTTGTTTACTTCTGTAACAATTCCTTTGTATCTTTATTTTATCGCATTGTTGTGCCAAGTATTGCCTCTAATAGGAAGATGATGCTAGATTTGGATTTCTGCGCAGGAACAGATTTCTGCTGTTCACCGTTTTAATTCTGTAAAATCACAGAAAAATTATTTAAATGCTGATCCTCAGATATGTACGCATCTTTCGTTAGTTTAAAGTTTTTCGATCTGAGCAACGTAAGTGCTCGAAAAAATTCGTCTTTGCGGACTGTTCTGTTTAGACAGATTCTGTCTTTTATTTTTCGCATTCTCTCTTTTACTAGTGTTGAGTGGAATTCTTTTTTAGGGTGAAGAGCTTCACATAACATCAGTGGCAGTAGCTAATGTTAAAAGTAACGGTCATGTTTGTGTCCTTATAGAACATGTGAGTTTTTGATTGTGCACTAACCCTCTAATGAGAATTACTTTGAGTTTGGTGTGGCGGAAGTTTTCAAGGGTCAAGAGAGAAGGATGATATAATGTGATCAAGAAGAGTGAAGAGCTTAAGCTTGGGGATGCTCCCATGGATCACCCCAGCAATTTCAAGAAGACTCAAGCGTCTAAGCTTGGGGATGCCCAAGGCATCCCCTTCTTCATCAGCAACTTATCAGGTCATCTCTAGTGAAACTATATTTTAATTCTTTCACATCATATGTGCTTTACTTGGAGCGTCTGTGTGCTTTTATTTTCAGTATTTTATTTTTTTATGGTCAACTTGATTGGACCCCAGCATTCTTGATTGGGAGAGAGACACGCTCCGCTTTTTCATATGAATACTCCTATTCTTCACTTATACTTGTTGAGTATTCTTTCTAGCTATTGCTATGCTTTTAGCTCCTGTTTTTCATGCATCTCTTATTCAGAGCTGTTAGTTCTTTTAAAGAAAGTACTCTCTTGCTTCACTTATAATTGTTTGGAGAGTTTATGTTGAAATAAATTGATTGGTGTTTGGTTGGAACAGAAAATGTTGCATGTGGTAGATGGTATAATGGAAAAAGCTTACATATTCTTGTAGATCTGTATTGGATAATTTGATACTTGTCAATTGTTTTGAGTTATCAAGTAGTTCATGTTTAAGCTTTTGTATCATGTAGTTAAAACCTATTAATGAAGAACTACCGTAAAGCTCGTTGAAATTTGGTTTGCATGATTGGTATCTCTAAGGTCTAGATATTTTCTAGTAAAAGGGTTTGGTTAACAAGGAAGACAGTGTAGAGTCTTATAATGCTTGCAATATGTTTTCATATAAGCCTTGCTGTGTCGGTTGATATCCTGTGTTTGCTTCAAATAACCTTGCTAGCCTAAACTCTGTACTGAGAGGGAATGCTTCTCGTGCATCCAAAACCTTGAGCCAAATCCATGCCATCTGTGTCCACCATAACTACCTATATGTGGTATTTTCTTGCCATTCCAAGTAAATTTTTCATGTGCTACCTTTAAATTATTCAAAATTGTTATTATTCCTTTTTGTGTCAATGTTTACTAGCTCATGAGGAAGTAGTGGGTTATTCTTTATTCAACTTGTCAAACAGACTTTACACCTGGACTAGTGGCATATACATCCGCTTATCCAATAATTTTGCAAAAAGAGCTGGCAACGGGTGCCCAGTCCCAATTAATTACAACTTTAACCGCTTAATTCTCTTCACATTTTTGCCCTGATTTATCAGTAAGCAATGACAAACAGTGAAATACCTGCATGTGTAAACAAAAGAGAAGAGGGATGATCTGCCTTGCTGGTAGAAATAACGTCCTTCATGGGAGCCGCTCTTAAAAGTCTGTTTGATAGGGAGAATACTGTTTTCATCCGCTACCATTCGTTGACAATTAACAAACACCTCTCAAAACTAGACACTCCTCCATGGTATGTGATTGATGGTAGGCACCCGAGGATTCGGTTAGCCATGGCTTGTGTTAGCAAAGGTTGGGAGGAGTGTCAAATATTTTATGCAATCTCTATATGTTTTTCAAAACTTAAAAAGCTCTAGCACATGATTTAATCCCTGCTTCCCTCTGCGAAGGGCCTTTCTTTTACTTTTATGTTGAGTCAGTTTACCTACTTCTTTCTATCTTAGAAGCAAACACTAGTGTCAACTTTGGTGCAACAATTTTTATATGCTCATATATTGCACTTATTATATGCTTTGTGTTGACAAATATCCATGAGATATATATGTTGAAAGTTGAAAGCAATTGCTGAAACTTAAATCTTCCTTTGTGTTGGTTAAACACCTTTTGCTTAGAATCTATTGCTTTATGAGTTAACTCTTATGCAAAACTCCTTGATGCTTGTCTCGAAAGTACTATTCATGAAAAGTTTTTGCTTATATGATTCAGTTGTTTGCTCATTATCTACTTGCTAGCAAACTATAGACCATTGACCTGGATCACTTCATTCATAACATGTGCTTTACAGTATTATTTGATCAAGATTATGATTGTAGCATGTCACCTCAGAAATTATTTTGTTTTTATCGTTTTACCTACTCGAGGACGAGTAGAACTAAGCTTGGGGATGCTTGATACGTCTCAAACGTATCTATAATTTATGATGTTCCATGTTGATATTATACCAATTGTTACATGTTTTATATACACTTCATAGCATTTTTATGCATTTTCTGGGACTAACCTATTAACAAGATGCCACAGTGCCAGTTCCTGTTTTCTGCTGTTTTTGTATTCCAGAAAATCTAGTCTGGAAATATTCTCGGAATTGGACGAAATTTGGACAGAACCTCCTATTTTTCCAACATAAAGACGGGAGTCCAGAGGAGACACGGAGGGGAGCCACGTGGCGCCCACACCATGGGGCCGCGCGGGCCACCCCCAACCGCGCCGTGGGGTGTGTGGGGCCCTCGTGGCTCCGCAGCCGCCGCGCTCTTTCGCCTATTTATTTCCCGACGCGAAAACCCTAGATACCCGAGCCATTATCCACGAAAAGTTCCAGAGACGCCGCCGCCGTCAACCCTAGCTGGGAGGGTTCAGAAGCTCTTCCCGGCACCCTGCCGGAGAGGGGAATCATCACCGGAGGGCTCTACATCACCATGCCTGCCTCCGGAGTGATGCGTGAGTAGTTCATCCTTAGACTACGGGTCCATGGCAGTAGCTAGATGGTTGTCTCTCCACTTTATGCTATCATGTTTAGATCTTGTGAGCTGCCTATCATGATCAAGATCATCTTATTGTAATGCTACATGTTGTGTTGCTGGGATCCAATGAATATTGAATACTATGTCAAGTTGATTATCAATCTATCTTATATGTTATTTATGATCTTGCATGCTTTCCGTTACTAGTAGATGCTTTGGCCAAGTAGATGCTTGTAACTCCAAGAGTGAGTATTTATGCTAGATAGTGGGTTCATGCCTCCAGTAATCTGGGAGAGTGACAATAACTTCTAAGATTGTGGATGTGTTGTTGCCACTAGGGATAAAATAACCGATGCTTAGCTTAAGGGTACGCCGTTAGGTCTAATGCATTTGTTTACTTTACGCACATTACTTAATGCAATTATCCGTTGCTTGCAACTTAATACCAACGTGGAACTCGGTATGACAACCTGGCGGTGGATTATTAGTCATAGACGCTGTTGGATAACGGTCTATGTATTTTGTCGTAATAATGCCCATGAATATCATAGTAATCATCATGTCATATATATGCATTGTTATGCGCTCAATATTTTGTCAATTGCCCAGCTGTAATTTGTTCACCCAGCATGTTAGTTATCTGTTATGGAGAGACACCACTAGTGAACTATGGACCCCGGTCCATTCTTTTACACTGATAATACAACCAACTGCAAACACTGTTTCCTTTTATTCTCTGCAATTTACTACTGTTTTCCACACCATACGTTTAATCCTTTGTTTTCAGCAAGCCGGTGAGATTGACAACCTCACTGTTTCGTTGGGGCAAAATAGTTTGATTGTGTTGTGTGCAGGTTCCACGTCAACAGTCAGAATTCTCTGCAACAACTCTTTTCTGGCACCGTTGACAACCTTCAGAAGTGATTTCTTGCTCCTACTGGTTCGATTAAACCTTGGTTTCATACTGAGGAAAACTGCTGCTACACTGATTCAGACCTTCCTCTTGGGGTCTCCCAACGAACGTGTGTCTACACGCATCAATTACCAATTCAAAACATTACACCGATATAATTCGAGGCAGACGAAACAACAATTAAATCTATGATGAGAGCGCAACATATAGGCCAATTATTAAACATAAAGCATTAAATGCACACGTCATGGCAAATTATTTATGCAAGGGAATTTGCATTCAATGGAGTATCTTTATTTTATTTTATTCAAAGGAGAAACATATTCTGAAGTTCATGAGTTGGCTCACTCATGCTCTCCCCTACCACCAGATTTCAGAGTCTTCATTCCATAATGGTAAATGGCAACGTACCGATGCTATATACAATACAACTCAAACATCCATATAGTATGCTCACCTCAAGACCCATGGCGGCACATTAGAAGAATTCAGGCGCATGCTCTCCCTCATCACTGGAAAACTGGAAAGTGATCTATGTGTAAAATAGAACGATCAGGAACAGATTTAACATGCATACAGAAACAATATTCTAATTTAGACCGTACCATAAAATGTATACTTGGATGAGGAACTTTATGAGTGAAGTAACATGTAAGTATATCATACTGTGACAACAGCGTTGGGTACATCTCCCTGATGCCAACACGACAAAGAAAATTCCTTGCCTTGTGCAAGGGCAAAATATAGTTAATTCTGAATGAAGCCTGCTAACAGCGAGAAATCAACTAAGAAAACATGACCCAATTGTAGATCGGTCTGGAACTATGCTAAACCTGAAGTTTAATGGAATATAGAACCTATACAAATGTGCCGGAAAAGGTACAAAATTCAGTTAAAATTAGCCAAATAACTGACTATTTAGGTTCTATCATTATACAAAAGCAGAGCATGAGGTGAGGCAAGATTAATGTTAAACCTCGCTAAAAATATTTCTAATAAGGTTGGATTCATAGCAATGGGAATTTTTGAAAGTTCTAATCATGCCTTTTCATCTACTTCTATTTAGTATACTCAAATCTGATTGAAACTTTTTGCATTCTGGGAGCTTAAAGCAAATTATAGCAAGAATAGGCTTGAATTACGCATGTAGACAATTATAGATATTATTAGAACAGATGATATTCTCAGAGCCCAACTAAGAACTACACTAACTAATCTTATGATATCACTTTTCTTACATTTCTTTAATATTCACATCCCATCTCCTATAAGTCACAGGATTATATGCAAACCCTGCTATCGGGCAATCACCCACACATTCTTATATCCAAGCAATACTTTTAAGGCTTATTTGATTGTGGTGTTCAAATTGCCAATAAACAACTAATCCATGCCCCTAAAAGCAACAAATACCGTTACTCAGTTACCTAAACCATCTTATCCAGTAAAAGATGACCTCGCCTAATTTAGTGTATATATATGGACATTTCCCAATATTTTTCCATGTCTATACCATCAAATTTTGGAACAGAACACTGACTGAATGCAAACAGAAAAATCAAGTTTCTGATCAAACCCAAACATCAAGCGTCCATCATTATAATAATTATTCTTCAAGAATCTTGTAGCAGCCCCAACAACATAGATACATCTAAACAAACAACATATATATATGTAAACACACGTATACCATGGTTATTGCAGTCAATAAGAAAAATGTGAAGACTGGACGTTGGATATTCTTCAACTATAACTCATAAAACATAAGCAACACTTGAAGAATATAATTAAGAATTCAAACATAATTTCAGCACTAAGAAAATCTACCAAACAGTGCAAATGAAAATACACGTACAACTTCATGGTTCTCACCTACATCTTGACAATAGATATGACACTCTTTTTTACGGACGAAGAGAACCACAATTGGACTTGCACATCACCCAAGTAGATAAACCTAATCCAATCTACCACCATTTGATGAATAGACATAAAAACCAGGTCAACATGTACCTCATACAATTATGATAAGTAAGGAAATTAGCTTAAAATGACTCCTAAACAGAGAGATATAGATAATGACGGGTTGCTAATTACTACTGCTGGATAATTAATCGCTGCCTCCCACACCATAATTAACCTTTCAACATAAGAAAGCATGCTTGAATATAACCAAATAGTCAAATACACATGTATGGAGCTGATGCTCAAACAAAAGCAAGCACATGTATAATACAGACAAACTGAAAAACAATAATCACAATTATGAGAACATATACTCTGAAATAAAATAAGTCTAGCTGGCTAAAAAAATCAAACTTAAAATTTAAAATGTTTCTCTATCATTCATTATTTGCGGAACCCTAAATTACACAACACAGATACATCATAGTCCAGCCAAAATCTTGCTTTTATAAACCTCGGTGTTGTTTAGACTGTTAAAACGAACCAAAATTGCAGATGTGTTTCCATATGTATCTATCTATTAGAAAATCTTAAAAAGCTAGAACATTATATACAAAAAAAGAAACGTGCAAAGAACACCTTGACTGATAAAAGAAGCTCACTTTTAAGACAGCAGATCTTTTCATTCAGGCACAATTGGGGCTCATGTAGTCTTGAAACAAATAGAAAAGGTGGATGGAAAGACACTGAGGAATCAAGGAAAGGGGCATTATTTTCTATGTGAGGTATATAGTGTAATTGACCAGCAATGTTGCATCCCTTTAATGCAAATAAAAAAGTTCTTCTTTTCTGCAAGGATATACAATGGAGTACAGAAATCAAGTACAACTTATTTTTCCAGGATTAAGAAAATAGAAATATTACGGAAATAAATGTTTCAAACCAGATAAAACGTGTATCTATCTATATGGATTTCGGGTGATGTAAACATGACTGTTTATCTATAAGCAATGAAATACATACAATGGCACTCAGGTTAATCTTGGGGATATTACTTATAAGTTATATCTCAATCAAAGGGAGGGTTAAAAATTAGCTAATAACAACGGCACTTTCTATGATGGCCTGCACTGGCGCTTTCCTGGTATACCAAACTTAGAAATAAGCTCATATTTGGTGCTTCTCTGCTTGTTAGTGCTGCTTGTAAGCCATGAAAATTTGTCATTTTTCCTGTAATGTATGGTCCTTGAGTATATGAAGCAGTTCTTATTCCACTATATCCTTTAATTTGTTCATGTGTGCTAAGTGTTAAAACTGAAGTTTTTCTTGCAGGTCTAACAGTTTGGTTCTTGAAGGACTAAGAAATAGCTCATAATCTTAAAGCAAGCAGATATAAATGGTTGCTATAATATGCATTAGTATTATCCCCTTGCAGACCGCAAATTCATACTTGACTTTCACATGTATTTCCTATATTTCTTCTCTACAGATTCTTTTAGGAAGAAAAGTAACTTGGTATGAGCAGATAAAGAGAAGCAACATGGCATACCTCATTTAGAAATCTGGTGACCAGGGGAGAAGAGAGGCAGGCGAACCAGGAAAATAAAAAGAACGAATGATTTTTTCCCAGCACCAAAGGATTTCAACATGACATACTTTCATCTGCATGATTGCACCATAGCATTTTTTCGCCAACTGTAGGCACAAACCATGAACATCAACTAGAAAAAGAAAAGGAACAGATGATTTAACCTGTATGTCCATGGACGGAGCAGTAGCAGGCAGGCAAACACGGAGGCAGATCCGACGAACTGACATGAAGAACCTGGAAACCAAATCGAAGAAATAATGCCGGCAGAGGCGTCGGGGATGGGACATCGGGGCTGATTGTCCTCGTCCGGTGACGCTGCCCGACCACATGATAGAACGTGATGCAGCGCTAGCAACATCATAGTCTATGGCGCCGACACCTTGTGCAGCCCCACCACAACGCACGGGCTCAACCTTAAGTCCCCAGGATATTAAACCCAGTTTTAAAGAAGTGATGGATTCATGGAAGTGGGAATGCATAACATTTAATTGTGTTTCTTTTATTAGCCATTGAACGCATTTGCACATTTTTGTAGCCGAAGGAGAAAGCATACTATAGATACCAAAAATTAAAAGCAATATTACCAATTTAAAAACATTTAATTGTGCTTCTAACGCAATTGCACATTTTTTTAGCCGAAGGAGTAGAAAGCATATTATATGTACCAAAAATTAAAAGCAAGATCATCAAATTAAAAACTGGGAGCTCACGTTGACACATATTGCACATTCTTGATGCCAATACAACAAATGATCCATGTTGACACATTATAAACTGAAAATACACCTCAAAACCCAATAATGCTTAAAGATTGCAGGTGAGCAAAATGAAAGGAAAATTACCTTTCCTGGAACTGAACCTGGAGCACTAAAGGTTGGGGTGACCTTCTCGAGGTCAACGACGCTGGTGACAATGCTGCAAACACCATGGGATCAGAATCCTTCACAACTTTACTGATCATTAGCAAACACACAACAACAGGCCGATGATTAGAAAATGGAAACATAACGGAATTTTCTTGATTATCCAAACTGATGGTAATTAGTCACCTGGGAGTTTAGCACATGTAGGAGTCTAAAAGATAAATGGGAACATGGTGGTTTACATAGATGCATGAGGGACCATATGCTGAATTCATTTTGAGAGGAGGAACTTTGCCACAAAAAACAACAACAAAAAAGGAAAATGGTGGTGACAGGTAGAGAATATACCTTACCTTATGCCTCGGTGTCTCTCCTCACAACAATAGAGCTGGCCCGATTCGGTACACCTTGATACATGACGTTTCATTAGTAATAAAAACAAATATTCATATTGAATCACAAAAAGCAAGCATAAGTAGGAACAGATCGGAAAGGAACACACCTTGCGAATCCAAACTGAAAGCATCAACACACGCCTTATAAATCAAAACTGAGATGTAGGCTTTCATCCTAAACCATGAAAACAAATTAGTAACAATATGAATCAGATTTTTTAATTGCCTATCATATGCCATGAATTTATCATAAATCACAGTGGAGGAGTTTGAAAGAGAAAGTAAGGATCTTATACATGGAGATGATGCGAAGATGGCGAGGTGGCTGGCGTCGATCCGTTGCTTGCCGAAGGATAAGCGTCCTGTCGAGATCTAGCCAACCACCGCTCGCGACGCCACGGCAGTCTCCTCGTGCATCTCTGTGGCTGCTGCTGCTCATGGTCGTGGTCCTTCTGCAGTTCTGCTATTGGGGAGGAAGAGGATGAGAGAGTGCAAGGAATATGAGAAGATGGGGCTGGCAGGTGGTAAATAGGCGGCGGAGTACCTCGGCATATCGTCCTTGTTTCCATCTCTGTACCGACGGAGACAGCTGGAACACCGGCGCGAGCGGCAACGGTGAGTGCCGAGGATGTGCAGCCGGCCAGCAGCTCCTCCCGGCCAGAGCACGGCGCACGGCGGCGGGCTGGCGGTGTGAGCAGCTGGCTGGACTGCTCCCGCCGAGTCCAGCGTCGCCTCAGGTTGACGTCTTGCCCTGTCGCGCGCTGCGGCGGCTCATGCTCGGCGGCGCGAGCTCACCTACAGGAGAAGAAATGGCGTAGGGAGGGGGTGGAGAGGAGGGCGACATCGCGAGGGGGCGTGAGTGCGCGAGGAGCGGAGGCGGCGGCTAGGTTTTCACCGCGTGGGGGGTGTTCTTATATATCACACGGTGAAAAAACGAACGGGCGAGATGCGCTGTGAGGGCTCGATCCGACGGCCCAAAGTCGCTAAGCTCTGAGAGAGCCCTTGGGGTATCCCCATTTACATCTTTAGATACTTGCAATGTATTTTTTTATTAAGTTTATATTGGTGGAGGCGTGGATAATTACTAATGAATTGGAATGGAACAAAAACAAGCTTAACTGCAGAAGTTTACTTTGACTCACGGGTGCATATGCTCATTTTACCAAAAAAAAAACACATTTCGAAATCTCAAAAATTCTTGGAAAAAAGAAAAGTATCCGCACATACATCTCCACATACTTTGCGCGCACATAAAGTTTTGCGAAACCGACATTTTTGTGACTTGTATTAAAATAAGATGTATTGAGAAAAGTCTTATTTTAGCATTGATTTTTTTGCCTTTTTACAAAGGGCAAAAAGAAGTCAGGTTTTCATGAAACGAATTTGTGAACACATAATGCGTGTTATAAACGATAGCAAAGAAACGATGAAGAGCGGAACGATCAAACCAAAGGGGACACGAGATTTAACGTGGAAAACCTCTCCAAACAAAGGAGAGGAAAAAACCACGGGCGCCAGCCAGCAATACTTCACTATATCGGGTGAGGTTACAAACGCCGTGGGTTTACAATGTGTGGCTTACCCCAAAACGGCGGCTTACAAGAGGAATATATAGAAGCATCAAACCCTAGGTCGGCTGCAGTCCAACCCGGAATCAATCCCACCTCGGCGGTAGTACCGCTTAACCCAGCGGTACTACCGCTGGGGTGGGCTGGTTCGTCTCTTCCCACCTCAGCGGTACCGGCGGCGGTACCGCCAGCGGTACCAGTCGGTACCGGACAAGTGCGTCAGACGGCCATTCTGGCGGTAGCGGCGGCGTAGCGGTGGCGGCAGCTCTCGAGCGGTAGTACCGCTTAACCCAGCGGTACTACCGCTGGAATTTGGAACACCAAAAACAACACTCCACCTTGAGACAAATTCCATCTTGTAGCATGAATGAGAACTTCACCCTGAAAACAACAAAGAAACACCTTCGGCGCCAAATAGCCTCTTGGGCTAGACAGTGATACCAACTAAGCCCGAGCAAAGCTCGAACTTAGTAACAGGAACTGGCTTTGTCATCATATCAGCAGGATTATCATGAGTACTTATCTTGCATACCTTCAGCTTACCTTTTGCAACAACATCACGCACATAATGGTATTTGACGTCAATGTGCTTTGTTCTCTCATGGAACATCTGATCCTTGGTAAGGTAAATAGCACTCTGACTATCACAAAACAGGTTAATGCAAGTATCATCTCCACAAAGCTCAGCAAACAAACCTTTCAGCCAAACCGATTCTTTACATGCTTCAGCAATAGCCATGTACTCTGCTTCAGTGGTAGACTGGGCAACAACAGATTGTAACGTTGCCCTCCAACTCACGGCACAACCACCAAGCGTGAACACATAACCTGTGAGGGATCTCCTCTTATCCAAATCGGCAGCAAAATCTGAATCCACATAGCCTACGAGTCCCTCATCAGTCTTGCCGAACTTGAGGCAAGCATTGGATGTGCCACGAAGGTACCTGAAAATCCACTGAACAGCCTTCCAATGTTCTTTACCAGGATTAGCCATATATCTACTAACCAAACTCATAGCATATGATAAATCTGGACGTGAGCAAACCATGGCATACATTAAAGAACCAACAGCACTAGAATATGGAACTCTAGACATGTACTCAAAATCCTCATCCGTACTAGGACATTGTTCAGCTGACAATTTAAAGTGAGGAGCAATAGGAGTACTAACAGACTTTGCATCATGCATGTTAAAACGATGAAGAACTTTCTTAATGTAATTTTGCTGACTAAGAAACAACAAACCAGAATTTCTGTCACGGGTAATCTCCATACCTAGAATTTTCTTAGCAGCACCAAGATCCTTCATCTCAAACTCGCTACTCAACTGTGACTTGAGAGCAGCGATATCTTTCTTGCTCTTGGCAGCAATCAACATATCATCAACATATAATAACAGGTATATAGGTGATCCATTAACAAACTTAATGTACACACAGCTATCAAATTCAGACCTCTTAAACCTTTTATACCACTGACGAGGAGATTGTTTCAAACCGTATAAGGACCTTTTCAACTTACACACAAGATCCTCCTTACCGGCACTATGAACCCTTCTGGCTGGTCCATGTATATCTCCTCCTCCAACTCTCCATGCAGAAACGCAGTCTTTACATCTAACTGCTCAAGCTCAAGATCACGCATAGCAACAATACCAAAGAATGTACGAATTGAACTATGCTTAACAACTGGAGAGAAAACATCATTATAATCAACACCTGGAATTTGACTGAAGCCTTTTGCAACTAACCTTGCCTTAAACCTCGGAGGCTCGCTAGGAGATAAACCCTCCTTTCTCTTGAAGATCCACTTACAGCGGACTGCCTTCTTTTTCTTAGGCAAGCGCACAACTTCCCATGTGCCATTCTTATCGAGTGACTGCATTTCTTCTTGCATAGCAGCAAGCCACTTCTCGCGGTCACCGGAACCAATAGCTTCAGTATAGTGGACGGCTCATGTCCGTGCTCCACCTGTTCTGCACAACTCAGAGCATAATCAACAATGTTACACTCTTCAATTAAACGTGGTCGAGGACCACAATTCCTCCTGTTCCTACGAGCAGCAATAGACTGTTGTGGCTGCAAAACAGGGGGTGAGTTCTGAACATTATTATTATCAGAATCAGAAGAATCAGAATCATCAGAACCAGCAGAATCAGGATCAGAATCATCTGAAGTAGCAGCACCATCATTGTCAACAGTGACATTTTCCTTTTCAACAGAGTGCTCCACCTCGACACGAACCTGCTCCTCAGAAAAATCTGGCAAAACATCTGAGGACAACTTATCAAAGTACATAACAGATTCATTGAAAACAACACTCCTGCTCATAAATGCCTTGCTAGTTTCGGGATTCCATAACTTGTATCCTTTTACACCCGAACCATAACCAATGAACACACACTTAATAGCTCTCGGCTCTAACTTTCCATTATCAACATGAGCATAAGCAGTGCAGCCGAAAACTTTAAGCTGTGAATAATCAGCAGGAGAATCTGACCATACCTCAATGGGAGTTTTCTTGTCGAGGGGAATAGATGGTGACCTGTTTATCAAGTAGCAGGCGGTGGCAGCCGCCTCAGCCCAAAAACGCTTACTCATGCGAGCGTTGGAGATCATGCAGCGAGCCTTGGAGATGATGGTCCTGTTCATCCGCTCCGCTACACCATTCTGCTGAGGCGTGTACGGGATGGTGAGGTGCCTGACAATGCCTTCTTTCCTGCAATAATCATTAAAGGCATTCGAACAAAATTCGCCACCATTGTCAGTACGAAGTAATTTCACCTTCCTTTCTGTTTGCCTTTCAATCATAGCTTTCCACTCTTTAAAAGCAGCAAACGTATCATCCTTATTTTTCATGAAATAAGGCCAAACTCTTCTAGAGTAATCATCAATAATGGTAAGCATATAACGAGCACCACCATAAGAGGGCTTACGAGATGGCCCCCAAACATCAGCATGTACATAATCAAGTGTACCTTTGGTGGTGTGAACAGAAGCATTAAACTTAACTCTTGTGTGCTTACCGAAAATGCAGTGTTCACAGAACTGCATCTTACCCAAACTGCATCCTTGCAGCAAGTCTCTCTTGATCAATTCTGCCATACCAAGTTCACTCATATGTCCAAGACGCTTATGCCAAAGGTTAGTTTTACTAGCGTCATCATGAGAAACAGCAGCAACAGTACCAGATAACGTGCTACCTCTAAGAACATATAACTTAGCAGAATTCATATCACCAACCATAACTATGAGAGAACCTTTTGATACCTTTAGGAGTTTATTTCCTCCTTTGTACTTGTACCCGTCACAGTCAAGGGTACTGAGCGAGATCAAATTTCTTGCCATGGTTGGTATGTGTTTCACTCCCGTCAGCGTGCGTGTCATACCGTCATGTGTCTTGACCTGAACGGAACCAACGCCAACAATGTTGCATTGCTGGTCGTTCCCCACACGCACGAAATCTCCAGTCTGCACTAACTCATAAGAACTGAACCAATCTTTGTTACAGCAAATATGAAAAGAACATGCAGTATCTAGAATCCATTCATCCTGACGAGAAACACATGCAGCTAAAACAGCTAGGCATTCGCCATCAGAACTACCATCAACAACAGAAGCCTCACCGGTATCATTACCTTCATTATTTTTCGGTTGGTAAGTACCTTTTCTTTTCTCCTTGTTCTGCAACTTCCAACAATCATCAATGACATGATTAGATTTCTTACAATACCTGCAGAACTTGTCACGGCCTTTAGACTTTGAGCGACTCTGTCACCCTTGCTCTTGTCTCTGTTGTTGTTGTGGTAGTGGTTATCTCGCTGCTCAGGCCTCCCTCGGACCTGCAAAGCATCGCCCTTGGAGGACGACGACTCCTCTTTCTGTACCATACCTTTCATCTTTTCCCTGGCAAGCAGGGCCTCATATACTTCCGCGGTGGTTAGTTCATCACGGCTTAACAGTATGGTATCACGAAAATTTGCAAAGGAATTTGGCAGCGAGCATAGAAGTAAAAGTGCTAGATCTTCATCATCGTACTTTACCTCCATCGACACTAGGTCAGAAACGATCTCCTTAAAGATCGATAAGTGATTCATTACCGAACCACCTTCTTGCAACTTGTGCGTGAACAACTTCATCTTCACATGCATCTTGCTGGTGAGATCTTTGGACATGCAGATCGACTCCAGCTTAGCCCACAGTGCCGCTGCGGTTTTCTCCTGGAGTACTTCTTGCAGAATATCATTAGATAGATGAAGTTGAATAAGCGATAAAGCCTTACGGTCTTTCCGCTTCTCATCGGCGGTCCATGCCGCCGCATCCTTGTCGCCGAATTTCTCCAGCGCCTCGTCAAGATCATTGGACTGTGCGAGGATCGCACGCATCTTGACCTGCCACAGCGAAAATCTCGTCTTGTAGTCCAGCGCCGGTAGATCGAACTTCATCGATGCCATCCAAAACCCTAATCTGAAAACAGATCTGAAACAGGGCTCTGATACCACTTGTTATAAACGATAGCAAAGAAACGACGAAGAGCGGAACGATCAAACCAAAGGGGACACGAGATTTAACGTGGAAAACCTCTCCAAACAAAGGAGAGGAAAAAACCACGGGCGCCAGCCAGCAATACTTCACTATATCGGGTGAGGTTACAAACGCCGTGGGTTTACAATGTGTGGCTTACCCCAAAACGGCGGCTTACAAGAGGAATATATAGAAGCATCAAACCCTAGGTCGGCTGCAGTCCAACCCGGAATCAATCCACCTCGGCGGTAGTACCGCTTAACCCAGCGGTACTACCGCTGGGGTGGGCTGGTTCGTCTCTTCCCACCTCAGCGGTACCGGCGGCGGTACCGCCAGCGGTACCGGACAAGTGCGTCAGACGGCCATTCTGGCGGTAGCGGCGCGGTAGCAGTGGCGGCAGCTCTCGAGCGGTAGTACCGCTTAACCCAGCGGTACTACCGCTGGAATTTGGAACACCCAAAAACAACAATGCGAAGGTGTGCATGCGAATAAGTTTTTTGACATTTAAAATATGTTTTAAATAAAGGGTGCATATAGAGCCAAAACGACCCCGCTTAATTGCTTATACATTTAAATTTAAATTTAATCAGAATATCAATCAATCACCTGCCTCTCTTGCCACGTTCTTCGTGTTGGCTCAGTCTCTTAGACCACTCGACGGAGTTCGACGGCGTTTCTGGCCGGATGAGAGGTCCCAGGAAAGAGGTAGAATAACAAGGATGGTACATTCTCATAGAAAGAAAAACAAGGATGGTATGACTCTGATTATCTAAAAGAAATTAGACAGAAAAGAAAGACAACAAATTACTTGGATGATACATCTTATTTATATCGAATGTTTCCCTCTTTGCATGCAAAAGATTGGCACTAATTGGCGTGAACATATCGTGTATGCAGAATTGACTTCGTGCTAACTAAAATGTAGGTGTCATTCTTGGTAACGAAACTAGGAGAGAGAACGAGTAATTGCAGAATGATTCTCACTTAATTCTGATCCCAATTACTACTATGGTAACTGCCTGATTAATTTGCGCTGATTTTTTGCATTATATTTCCATTGACGCCGAATCAGCCAGAATCGCTCGCCGCCTCCTCGAAATCCCAGATCCTAGCATCTAAAGATAACATCCTTGGCTAGAGACCAGTGTTGCTCAGAGCTCAGCAAATGCTGACCGTCCGAAGTCGTTCAGATGCGATCTCAGCCGTCCGATCGCGTGGTGTTTTTTTTGCTGTCCCTGGTCCCACCTGTCATCGACTTCGTGGCTGGAAATTTCGGTACACACTGGTTTCCTCGCAGCGACTGGCCACCGCGAGCCGTCCGATCCGAGAGTCAAAACCCGCGTCGATCTGAGCCATCCATTTTCTATGGGCAAAATCGTCATTTTACCCTGCGGTATATAACCTGCGTCCGCCGCGGTAGAAACCCTAGCCCAATCCGCTTCGCGTCTCTCCTCCAATCCCCGCGTCTCCTCCTGCCCTCTGTCCGCGCCCCTACTCCTCCTCCCTGCCGCCGCCTCGCTGGGCCTCTCACGTCCTCCCACCTTCCTCTCCGGCGATCGATCCGCCTCCACAGCCACGAGGAGGACCACGCGAGGGAGCGCCTTTGTCCCCGACGCTCAATCCGCGGCCACAACCACGAGGAAGACCACTTGGGGGAGCTCCTCCTTCGCCCAGCCGTCCGCCTCCATCTCCTGCCCAGCCGTCCGCCTCCATCTCCTGCCCTGGTTCCTCTTCATCAACTCCTGCCCTGGCTCCTCTTCATCAAGTACGGCGGCGGCAAAAGGAGGGTGGCGACGGTGGCGGACGGTTCTCCTCCGCTAGCCAACGACGAGCTGAAGGGCCCAGGTTTTCAGGTTAGTATGTACGTGCACATCCCCTCCTTCTGTTTCTTGCTTGATTCATCTCTCAGATCTGAGATGCTCATGCTCTTCCCCTTTCTACAGCAGGGTTCGGCCGATCTGTGCTGAGAAGAGAGGTTGGGGACACACTGGTTCAGGTATCCACACTCCCCATCCCGATTCACGTCCTCCCCTCTCTCTTTCACTCACCCCCTCTTTTGATTTAATCCCTAGAGCTTCTCATCTTTATTTGTACAGATTGTTTGTTATCTCTGCCTACAACGTGTTTGATGAAAATCCAAGCAGGATACAAGGGACGATTAATCTCCAGTTAATGATAACAGGTCATTTTCTCTAGCTGCTTGTCGTTTGCAATTCTTATTTTTGTTTGCTGAATATAATCTTCCATTGGTGTAGCTGCAATCTTCATGCTCTTTTCATTGCACACTTTTCATTGTGTAATTTTGCTGTCTTTTTGTTCAGTACAGATTGCCACTGAGCATCTGTCCCATGGAGCCTAGCTGCATCTATTCCATCCATAGGGTAACCATCTCATTGTTGTCTCTCCCTCTCTCTGCTACCTAAAACCCTCACCAGACCTTGAATCTCGAATCTATATCCCTGTCCCTGTGTATATATACTATTGGTCTATTATGTTGGTGCAAATGAAGGATGTGGTGAAATTTAGTTTGTCTTCTTTGATAGTATGAGAAAGAAGCTTACTAGCAGGTCTGTATCATTGTTTTTTCCCACCATTTTTGTGCATTAGTCCTAATAGGCAGATCGTAGCTCCTCTTTTTTACATCCTAATGGCATCTCTTTATTTGATAGGGAATCTATAAGCTGGGTCTGCTTTTAACACGAGATTAACAAAAGATTTCCAGTTGCCCACTTGGCCATTTACTATAAAGTATAGATTGGACATGTGAACTAGAGGGCATGCAATACTAATTTTGACCCATGTTAGTGGAATAAATGTTGTTTTATATTCTGATGCTACATGTAATACAGACTGTAGAATTTCAGTGTTGCAAACTATTCAAACCTTCATTGTTAAAAGAACCTGGATATTATAATGTATTTCATTTGCATCTTCATTGTTAGTTTTGGCAACTATGTAGCATGTCGATTGCTTAATTAGCTTATCAACATCTGTTCTTTAAATTATCCGAAGCACTCTATCTTATTTGATATGAATAGAAATATGGGTTTGCAACTAGGTGGGAAGCAAGTTTTGTTTTTCTTCGCCTTTTTTCCTCCGTGTTCACCTACAATTATGCAAGAAATAGGTGCATTCACCTGTCCACTTTCCAAGGTAAAAGTGAGGCCTTTTTATGCTATTGTTGCATGGCAAGTTTGCTCAAACTTATTAGTCTGAGTAGATGGTAAAAAATGCTTTGTATTTCAGTTCACGTAAGGTCTATTTTACTGGTGCCCTCCCAACCCGGCACAACCAGGCGGAAGCAGCATGCCACAGCCGCGTGGGCGACTGAGATCAAGTCGACGCGAGATCGATGCCGCCTTCGTCAAGCGCGGCGGTCAGGCGAGCTCGACCTCCTTAATCCTCATTCCCCACATCCGAGCTCTGGTTTCTCATAGTTTGTGGCCCTGTAGGAGGAAGCGGTGATAGTGGCGGGTCAAGAGAGCACGGGATTGACGCATCTGCCTCTCCTCTTCTGATTCCTTGGATTTTGCAGCCATGTGGGTGACGGGGATGGGGGTGCCATATATGTGCACCTCGCCATGGACGCACGCAGATACACAGGTTCTCACCTTTGCCTCCGTGTCTCTCTCTCTCCCTCTCTCAAAGTTCACTCACGAACCCCTTTTAGATTTATCATTTGCTTGCAAATCATCTCATCATTTTGTACCTATATTAAGTTGTTCTTTTCTGTACACAGAAGATTCTTTATGATCTGAGCATTGGTATGGAGTACATGACGTGTCGGATCAAATTACATTGCTGGAAATAAGAATGTGCAGTTTCAGCATTGATTCTTTCGGGTGAGTTCCATCTTCGTAACATGTGTTTTTGTTCTGTATATAAATAGTCATCTCTGAATTTAAATACAATTTGTTTACCATTGCTGTACAATTTGGAAAGCAGGTGACCTTGGTGGCTTGCTAGGTGTGTGGCAAGAGAGCCTCCTAGGAGCGGTATTCTGCTCCGGTTCGTCGCGAAGGAATTTTTCAAGGGGTTGGAACACGAGGAGGTGAGATACCAATGAGGAAGAAGGTTGGTGAGAGGGCGACAAGGTCTGGTCGTGACGGTGCTGATTTCTAGAGCGGATATATTCTTTTATGGTTGAGTATCTGATTTACCATTTTTAGATGCATTCTGGAGCAAGAATATCAAGTTCTGTAGAAAATTGGTCTCAAAGCTTTCTAGTTGAGCAGGAAATTATTGGACCTTTTTAGAATCTGAACCATAGCACCTTTTTAGAATCTGAACTGTTGTGCAAGTTGGGGGTCTTTCCTTCGTTCAAAGAGAATTACTCTTGCAACTATATCATTCCATGTTTTATTTTCATGCATCAGATTCAGCATGTACTATAAATAGCATTTGTTGTGATGCAAAACCTGATGTAGCTATCTCTTACAGGAAATGGACATTATGTGTCTCACATAATTGATAATTAGCATTTGATGGATCCACGCGAAGCTCTTCAAATGGAGTTCATCTATCTCATATCAAAGGTAATGATTTAAATTTCAAATGTCTCTTGCTTGCTTATTTTTTGTGTGAGCTTTCATTTCATAGTCCTGATTTTCAGATATAAAGAGGATTTAAATAGCATCCTAGAATTTTAATATTGTGTAGTGATGTTTGTAACTGCATTTTTCTGGTTTGCAAGCCTCTGGTTGCTAATTGAAATAACCTCATATGAATATTGCATAGATATCTCCTGATAAGTCAGTCATTGCCGATAATTTGGTACATGTTCAGCCTGAATTATCCTGGAAGAGCAAAAATAAAAACTTATAGTCAACTAAAATTTTATTGTTGGACCTGTGTTTCTTATTGTTGGTCAAATTATTAACTTATATATGCCATAGCCTATGTTACCTAAATCAAATTCGAATTCTGCCTTTCTTTTATTATGTGACTAATGTCCTTCCTCTGCAGTGAGATAATTCATGTATTAGAAGCAGAATAGTGAAGAATCTACATATTCTTGAGTTCCTTCTCTTCATTCATAGCTTCTGAAACATGTGGCCAACACCATAAATTCGACCTGAAGTTGTACATTCCTCTTAATGTTGGATTTTGTGAAATGTCAGCTGCAATAGTTATTACCGTTAATGCAAGGATCTAACTATTTCCAGTGGCAAACAATTGTGAAGAGCTAGGAGAGTATGGATTCATTTTATAGTTCTCCGTGTAATCCAAAACAAGCGGTAAGGAATTCCATATCAGCTTTGCTCTTTAACTTCAAATTCTGTGTACCATTTGGAAGTGACAAAGTGTGGTCTGGTTTTTGCAGCATGCATAAATTCTTAATTAGTTAGGGGACATTGGTTCATCTATGAAATTGTAAGCAATTTCTTTACCGGCTCAAATAAAGGAGAAGAGCAGGGAGAATATGGGGATTCATTTACCCAAAACAAGCGCAGGAAAGGAGAAGAGCAGGACCCGTTGACGAGCTTGGTTTGTCTAGATATGCTAAAAAGATTTTTATGCCTATTGCATACCTGGTCAATATTCGCTAGGTACAAAAAAGAATATTTTCTCTTCCCTTCTTATTACTGTCTTGCAACATGAATTGTCCCTTCTTTGATTACCTAATTGTTTTTGGTTGTGGACCTGCAGGAAATAAATACGTCCGTTGTCTTCTGAGCAATTCCGTGCGTGCTGCCACCGTCGCCGGCCTGCTGCGCCGCAGCCGCCGCCTCCGGTCTGCCGTGCCTCCGCCGCCGTCGTCTTGCCGCGCTGTCGTCCGTTGCGGCCGTCGCCGTCATCAGCAATCCGGCCTGCCGCTGCCGCCCTCGTCCGGCCCGGCCGCCGCCGCCTCTGCCTCGACCTCTGGCCGCCGCCTCCCGTCGTCCTCGCAGGCCTGCCGCCGTCCGTCGCGGCCGCCGAGCTCCCCGCAGCGTCGCTGCCTCCCGCGACCCGCTGCCGTCCGTTGCGGTCGTCGCCGCTGCCTCCCGCGACCCGCTGCCGTCCGTTGCGGTCGTCGCCGTCATCGCCCGTCGCCGGCCGCCGCCGCCCTCCGGTCGCCCGCCGGCCGCCCTCCGGCCGCCTGCTTCGGCCGCCCCAGCCCCCCGCAGCTTCGCTGCTACCCGTGGCCGCATCGAGCTCAAAATCGGGACTGGTTGGTTTCGATCCAGTTTCTCTCTCCTGCTGTTGACTTTGTGAAAAAAAAAATCGAAAAAAAAAAAATCAGAGAAGCCCGTCATGTCTTCTTCGGGTTATGTTGCTGTTCCTCGGTGCTCCGTGATTTTTGATGGCACCAACTATGCAGAGTTTGTGGGCTTTATGCGCATCCACATGCGCGGCCTCCTGTTGTGGGGCGTTCTCTCTGGCGAGGTCTCCTGTCCGCCGTGCCCCGTTGCTCCTGTGGCTCCTACTCCACCGGTGCCACCTGCTCTTGCCGCTGATGCTTCTGAGGCTGATCGTGCTGCCGCCAAGGATGCTGATGATCTTGCAGTTGAAGCCTATGACCAGCAGGTATCGAATTACTCGGAGTCTCTCTCTATTTATCGGGATGCTCTGTCTGTTTACACTCAGTGGTGCAATGATGATGCTCGTGCTGCTGCTGTCCTCACTGCTAGTGTTCTACCTCAGTTTGCTTCTGAGTTTATGGGATTGGGCACTACTGCTGCGATGTGGACTTATCTTTGTCAGCACTATCAGCCCTCTGGTGATGCTCTCTACCTGTCTGTGGTGCGTCAGGAGCATGATCTTCAGCAGGGTGACTCTACTGTTGATGAGTTCTACACACAGTGCTCTGCCATCTGGCGTCAGCTTGACTCTATGAGGACTGTTGTTTGCGGTACTTGTCGATGCTGCCAGACACTGAGGTCAGACTTGGAGTTTCAGCGTGTCCATGAGTTCTTGTCTCGCCTGCGTTCCGAGTTTGAGCCTCGGCGTGCACACTTGCTTGCCCGTGGTCGACGTGTTCCCATCTCAGAGGTACTTGCAGAGCTTCGCGCTGAGGAGACTCGACTCCGTTCAGCTGGACTGCTTGTGGTTCCCACTGTGCTTGCTGCCCGTGCTCCGGTATCGTCTGTTCCACCGTTGCTACCCACTCCTTCACGGGGGGTGGGCGGGCGGCCCTCTGCAGGGGGGGTCGGCGCTCTCACATGTTCTGCGACTACTGCAAGAAGCCGGGCCACCCAGAGTCTGATTGTTTCAAGAAGCAGCGTGACATGGGTCGTTCCTCTCCTACGGTTCGTGCGCCTCCATCTGCACAGTCCTTCACTGCCCAGGATATTGCCCAGCTCAAGCGTATGCTAGCTTCCTCAGGCTCTTCCTCGACGGGCACCGTTGCCTCGCTGACTGCTTCCACTACTGCTGTCCGCCACCACCGCCTACACAGTCAGGTACGTCTCCGTGGGTTCTGGATTCTGGAGCTTCCTTTCACATGTCTTCTGATTCTTCCACTCTGTCCTCTCTTCGACCTCTTGATTCTCCTCTCAATGTTCTCACTGCCGATGGCACACCTCTTCCTATTGCTAGTCGTGGCACTCTCTCTACTCCGTCCTTCTCTGTTCCTAGTGTTTCTCATGTTCCCCGTCTTACCATGAATCTTTTTTCCGCTGCTCAACTTGCTGATTCTGGCTGTCGTGTCATTCTTGATACCGACTCTTGTTCTGTTCAGGATCGTCGCACCCAGGTTCTAGTTGGAGCTGGCCCTCGGCGCCGTGAGGCTCAGGGCCTTTGGGAGGTTGACTGGCTTTGTGTTCCTTCCGCTGCCACCACACCCGCCAGCTCGCATGCTCTCGCTGCCTCCTCCTCTGCGTCCTTCCAACAGTGGCATCATCGACTTGGTCATATATGTGGCTCTCGCTTGTCCTCGCTAGTGCATCAAGGTGTCTTAGGGTCTGTCTCTGGCGATGTATCTTTACATTGTAATGGTTGTAGACTTGGCAAACAGACTCAATTACCTTATCCTACGAGTGAGTCAGTCTCTCAGCGTCCTTTCGACTTAGTTCATTCTGATGTATGGGGCCCTGCTCCCTTCGATTCGAAAGGTGGTCATCGCTACTATGTTCTATTTATTGATGACTTCTCTCGCTACACTTGGCTCTATTTTATGAAATCTCGCAGCGAGGTTCTCCCTATATACAAGCGATTTGCTGCCATGGTACACACCCAGTTTTCCACGCCCATTCGTGTCTTTCGTGCTGACTCGGCTGGTGAGTATATCTCCCAGATGTTGCGTGGTTTTCTTGCCGAACAGGGTACTCTCGCCCAGTTCTCTTGTCCTGGTGCTCACGCTCAGAATGGCGTTGCTGAGCGCAAGCATCGCCACCTTCTTGAGACGGCTCGTGCGATGATGATTGCCGCCTCTCTTCCACCCCACTTTTGGGCTGAGGCTGTCTCCGCATCCACCTATCTCATCAATATCCAGCCTTCGGCTGCTTTGCAGGGTGGTATTCCTATGGAGCGTCTCTCTGGTCGTTCTCCTGACTACTCCGCTCTTCGCATGTTTGGGTGCGTGTGCTATGTTCTCCTTGCTCCCCGCGAACGCACCAAATTGACCGCTCAGTCGGTGGAGTGTGTTTTTCTTGGCTACAGTGATGAGCACAAGGGCTATCGATGTTGGGATCCTGTTAGTCGTCGGCTACGTATTTCCCGTGATGTGACTTTTGATGAGTCTCGTTCGTACTATCCGCGTCCTACTGCCTCGACCTTTTCGGTTGAGGATATCTCCTTCCTTATACTTCCCGACATAGCTCCCTCCGTGCCTCATATTCCTCCTCCACCTCCACCTCCGCCAAGTCCCACTGTTCCCGATGCACCGCCGACACCATCCTCTTCTCCTTCCTCACCACCTCCCTCTCCAGTGCATACTACCCTCTCTCCCTTTCCTCTCCACTACACTCGTCGGCCACGTGTTGACGATGATCCCTCTGACATGCCTTCTACTTCCGGCGCGCCACCTTCCCCGTGTACACCGGTTCATAACCTTCGTTCTCGGACCTCATTACGGTCTCCTGATCGCTATTCTCCTTCCCAGTACAGCCTTTCTGCTGTTGCTGAGCCCACTTCCTACCGTGATGCCATGGCTCAGCCTGAATGGCAGCTTGCGATGTCTGAGGAGATTGCTGCCCTTGAGCGCACTGGCACGTGGGATCTGGTTTCCCCTCCACCTGGTGTTCGTCCCATCACATGCAAGTGGGTCTATAAGATCAAGACTCGCTCCGATGGTTCTCTTGAGCGTTTCAAAGCTCGTCTTGTGGCTCGTGGCTTTCAGCAGGAGCAGGGACGCGATTATGATGAGACATTCGCTCCCGTAGCCCACATGACCACTGTCCGCACTCTTCTCGCTGTGGCTTCTGTTCGTAATTGGTCTGTGTCTCAGCTTGATGTCCAGAACGCCTTTCTCAATGGAGAGTTGCATGAGGAGGTTTATATGCAGCCACCACCGGGGTACTCTGTTCCTGATGGTATGGTCTGCCGTCTTCGGCGCCTTAAGCAAGCCCCTCGCGCCTGGTTTGAGCGTTTCGCTTCTGTGGTGACTGCCGCTGGTTTTGTGCCTAGCGACCATGACCCTGCGCTGTTTGTCCACACCTCACCTCGTGGTCGGACGCTCCTCCTCTTATATGTTGATGACATGATCATTACTGGCGATGACTCTGAGTATATTGCCTTTGTTAAGGCCCGCCTCCGTGAGCAGTTCCTGATGTCAGATCTTGGCCCTCTTCGCTATTTTCTTGGGATTGAGGTTTCTTCGACTTCTGATGGCTTCTACATCTCCCAAGAAAAATATATTCAGGATCTTCTTGCTCGCGCCGCTCTTGGTGATGAGTGCACTGCTGAGACTCCTATGGAGCTCAATGTTCAGCTTCGTGCTACCGATGGTGATCCCCTCACAGACCCGACACGCTATCGCCATCTTGTTGGGAGTATTGTCTATCTGGCTGTCACTCGTCCAGACATATCATATCCTGTCCACATTCTGAGTCAGTTCGTATCTGCTCCCAGTTCTGTCCACTATAGTCACCTTCTCCGTGTTCTACGATATCTTCGTGGCACGATCTCTCGCCGCCTTTTCTTTCCTCGCTCCAGCTCTCTCCAGCTCCAGGCCTACTCTGATGCTACGTGGGCCAGTGATACTTCTGATCGCCGCTCCCTGTCTGCCTATTGTGTTTTTCTTGGAGGATCTCTCATTGCCTGGAAGACGAAGAAACAGAAGGCAGTTTCCCGCTCCAGTGCAGAGGCTGAGTTGCGAGCGATGGCTATGTTGACGGCTGAGGTGACCTGGTTGCGATGGTTGCTAGCAGACTTTGGTGTTTCTGCTGCTGCACCGACTTCTCTATTGTCAGACAGTACAGGTGCCATCAGCATTGCGCGTGACCCGGTGAAGCATGAGCTCACCAAGCACATCGGCGTGGATGCCTCCTTTGTGCGTGCTGCTGTGCAGGATCAGATTCTTGCTCTTCACTATGTGCCCTCCGAGTTACAGTTGACGGATTTCTTCACGAAGGCACAGACTCGAGCGCAGCATGGGTTCTTCCTCTCCAAACTCAGTGTTGTTGACCCACCATGAGTTTGAGGGGGGGTGTTAGATGTGTATAGGTTACTGTTCATCACACACATGTATACATGTATATGTACCTGGCTTTTGGCCCCTGTTGAATGCAGTTGCTCACTTTGTGACAAAGAGTACTGGATTGAAGATATATGTGAGATTGACATGCTCGGGCTCCACCCATACAAAGAGGTCCTGTTCCTCTGTGAATCAGCCAAGACAGGACTTGCCTATCATTTGAATAGCTCTAAGATCGAATGCTTAGGTGATATATACCCAACAGATTATGTCAATTACGGTGGTTACGGGTACGACAGGGATGAAATGGACAGGGTCAAATATGCTTTTCCATACACACCATGTTGGATTGAAGAGTTCCCTAGAAACCATTAGTTTATAAGTCCGTCACCAACATTAGCATTTGTTGGTCGCAAACCATTAGATCAACAGAATAAATTGGTGGCATGTGATGTTTAAGTCAGCATTGATATCTGTACTAAGAATTGCTTCTCCTATTATTAAAATATATGCTGTACTAAGAGTGTTACTGGATTGAAGATATATGTCAACATTGACATTAGCATTTGTTGGTCGTAAACCATTGAAGAAACGGGTGGCATGTGATGTTTAAGTCATATATCTGTACTCAGAATTTCTTCTCCTATACTATAAAAATATTATTAGTATGTTTGGTACTATATTTATTTCTATTTGAGTGTTCCTTCATTTCTATCATGTGAGTCCTAGGTATATGCACTTCTCCTATTCAGCCAAGCTACCAGGTAGCTTAAGACATACTGTGTTGCGAACATTCCCAACTTCGAAACAATGCTACAGCACATTTTCACCTCTCTTTTTCTGATATTTATGTCTTGCTCTGTGACTAATCAGTGTATTCATAAACAACGTTGTTATGCTGCGGCCTCTGCCTAGTTGGAACTAGTAATGCTATTCGTATTCTTTGTTGTGTTGGTATTGCATTTTCAGCATTTAGAAAATGGATCCCTAAGAACCTAAAAGAGGTTCAATATCTCTCTTCTAATCTCATGGCCCCTCAACCAAATGTGACGGCTTGGGCATGGAGGATCTCCTACTCACTCCGTTCGGAAATAGATGTCTTCTATTTGTCCAAATTTGGATGTATGTGTACACTAAAACATGTTTACCTACATCCGAATCTAGACAAATGCAAGACATCTATTTCCGAACGGAGGGAGTACTATACTACGCTAGCCATGCAAAGGCTTTGTCCGTGCTGGTACCTGCCTGGAAGCACATGGTACCGTCGCCTCCCGTTGAAGTGAACGCCATGACAAATGTGCTACAGGTGGGCGTGCTCCAAGCAATTACACCGCTAGCTCTCGAGCCGCAGCATGTCTTCTCATGGCTTCACGGCCGACTGCGCACCGCCGATCAGCATGCTCGCCTCGTCGAATGACAAAGCATCCAGCTTTGACGATGCGCAGGAGGATAGCTGGACTGAATTTTGAACTAAGCTTGTTTTGCGAACTCTGTTGAAGTACCAAAATCACAGTGAAATTGCACTATATCATGGTGTTGTAAGCTCAATCGATGTTCCAAAATACGTTAGTCCTTTAATGAGTGTCTGGCACATGAAGACCAGCCCATATATCTGTTTTACTATACATCAGACATCTCAAAACAGAAAATTTAAGGCCGTGACACTAACTTCCAAGTTCCATCTTTCTTATTCATGATAGAAGTTCGACATCTACCTACTGCAGATGTTTCACTGTATATTGCAGTCTTTGTTAGGCATGCAAATGTATATTTATATTTAGTGCCCCTCAAGAACATCAGCATTCAGCTGTCTATTGTTAGGCCAAAACCAGAAGTAACAGCAATGCATGACAGATACATTGACGAAATACTTACTTTACTTACCTAATTTGTCGTGTATACCACTAAAACAGGAGAGCTAAGAGAAACTACTAAACTGAGCTCCTGACATTTAAGTTTTTCTCTTATTTTTCTGGATATTACCAATGATGGATTTCTCATGTCAGTATAGATTTGGAAATGAAGATAGTAGGGCAGAGGCGTTTCCAAAACACGCTTCAACAGCTACCTTTTGCAGTTGTCGTGAATCGTGATAAGGAATTGAATTCTCAATTAGATTATACCATGTCTAAAAATAATAGAAATATATATCCAATGAATGGGAACCATCATATCCGGTATGGAAATAATGGCAGGTCCATCTAGGTAGAGGACGCAGCAGAACAATATTGTTTAAACACCTAAAATTAATCAGAGAGCACGATAGAAATATCATCAGAAGTGGTGTACCATTGTTTCAATCATGGCGAGCTTGCTTTAGAATGCTATGCAGGCTTAGGTTGGGAATGTTTGCAACCACCAAGTCTATCCAAGCAATTCGTCCCTGGACGAGTGATATGTCTGAAGCTAGCAGGTAGCTTGGCTCAAACAGAGAAGTGCATATACCTAGGACCCACATGATCCAGATGAAGGAAATAGCTGATAAAGAATAAAGGACTCGAAAAGGAATAAACATAACATAATCATTATAATATTTTACAGAGGACGAAATTCTTATTACATATATCAAAGAGGACTTGAACATCATATACCACCCATTTCTTTTGTTGACCAATAGTTTGCAACCAACATATGCTAACGTTGGTGATTAACTTATCTAATTGTTTCTAGGGAACTCTTCAATCCAACATGGTGTATATGAAAAAGCATTTTTTACCCTGTCCATTTCATCCATTTCTTGTCCGGAACCCCCATAAAGGAGATAATTTGTTGGGTATATATCGCCTAAGCATTCGACCTTCGAGCTATTCAAATGATATGCCAGTCCTGTCTTGGCAGATTCGCATAGAAAGAGAATCTCTTTGTATGGGTGAAGCCCGAGCATCTCAATTCCACATATATCCTCTTCATTCAAGTAACACTCTTCAACCATGTGATCATTGTAGTTCGATACAAATTTCTCTTCAAGAACTTTCTTGTTATCCTCTGACCTACATTCTTCAAACGTGTCTTCATTGTCAACAACAGCATCACTATCATTGTTGGAGTGACACTCTCCAGAGCTACACTCTTGAATCGTGTCTTCATTGTCAAGAACATCATCACTGTCAGAGCACCACTCAAACTTCTTCTCAACTATATCTTCCTTGCTGCCGTCAGGAAAATGAGTGCAGAAGGAGTTGTGGTTGATCCCTTTTAACATCCAGGGTCCATGAACTTGTTGAGCACCGTGACGTGCTAGCACAGGCGCAAGGTCTCTGTCATGCTTCAACACCCACTCTATTTGACCACATGATTCCTTAAGGATCCAAACCCGAAGCCAATAGTTTATAAAGCGACACAAAGAAGACCCCCTTTGCTGATCTTTTTAGGTAAGGACCTGGATAGATGTTTGCTTCATAACCCGGTGGCGGTTTGATTACACGATACGTATTATTAGACAAGGATATTCTGTAAATTCGGATCATCAACCAAGAGATGTTAATTTCTTTTATAAAACTAGGTAATGATTTCAGTATGGTATAAGATACAATCGGAATCAAATTAAATAATGAAAAGAAGTAGGTACACACACCTGAGAACGAAGTGAGATTCACGATGCACGTATAGGCCTTGTTTGGATACGGGAGATTAGGAGAACTCGTTTTCCGTAAGCTGAGATAACCGTGTAACAAACTAAAACCTTGTTTGGGTGGGGTAACTAAAACATGGATAAGTAAAACAGGATTTCCAGAAACCCAGGAAAGTTCGTTTTGGGAAAAACGAGTATTAGTCGTTTTTCTACAAACCCGATTACACAAAACGCGATTAGAACAACTTTTTCTCCGTCCTCAACAAACTCAGCGCGCCACTTCTTCTTTTTTGCCGCCACTCAGCGCGCCATTATTTTCAGCGCGCCTATATATTACGGACGCTGGACGCTGGAACATCAGCAAAGATATTGAAACCTAGATATATCCATGGCTGGGTACTGACGCCGGCTGGGATCGTCAATTCGCTGGCCATTGACGCCGGCTGCGACCACCGTTCCGCTGGCCGGAGAACAAGGACTCTCTTCTTGACCTGATCGCTGACGGAAGACAAGGGCTCTCTTCCTCGATCTGGTTGCTGACAGCAGATCTACAGGTATGATCCAATTCGTCATAAGAAATTGAGCAACATGTGCAATTTTGTAGCAAGAGTATTCATACTTTCTAGTAAATGAGTGCAACTGTAAAATAGAAATTGCAAATTTGTAGCAGTCGTGTGTTTACTTGAGTGATGGACAGACAATCCTTTTCCAGAGATCAGTCATGGATGTATTTAGAAATTTAGGTTTCTGTGCTATAGTGACAACCTGCAATACTCATCGGGGACAAAAAAAACTAGATTGCTAATATGCTCCTAGACTTCATCTATCACTTTGCAGAACTTGGTTTGTAGTACGAATCTGATACTAGCAATTATTTTGTCGCTTTGTTTCCTTGTAGAAAAGTATGGACGATCAGGTCAAAAAGATTAAGAAGGAAAACACTGATAAGCAACCCACAAAGCCTCACATATGGAAATCTTCAGAGGACAAAATATTGCTCAATATACTAAAAGAGCAAACCTTAAATGGAGGGAAGGATGGAACAGGTTACACAAAGAAAGCATGGCGTGAAATCCAAGAACAGTTGAATAATTCAAAGGTAGACAAACTAGAGTTGCAACAAATAAAAAATCGTCATAAGTACTACAGGAGTTGCTATGCTACCATGGACAGACTTCTAAAACTCACTGGGTTTGGCTGGGATGATGAGGACAAAATGATCAAAGCAGAAGATGAAATTTGGGAGGATCTCATTTCAGTAAGTTTGCTCATAAAATTTATAGACCATTGCCATGTGTTATCGTTAACCAATAGACTAACAATATACTAATAAACTGCAGAAGGATAAGAGTATTCAAGAATACCGAGATAAAGTGTGGCCTAGTTGGGCAGACCTTCAAGACATTTGTGCTAGCTCTACTGCATCTGGAGTTGGTGCTATATCTAGCAAAGGGGAAGGTGAAACCACTAAAGCACAAATTGATCTAAATGAGGTAGTAGATCTTGAGTCCAATGAAGCAAATGAACCCTCTGCTGCTTGTCCTAAGAAGCCTGATTCCACTAAGAAAGATAAAAGTAAGAAGTTCATTGCTAGTGGATCACAAGATACTTCAAAAGGTCGAAAACGCACAGCTGATGATGCTATAGCCGCAATAGATCGCCTAGCTGACGCATCACTGAGTATTGTTGAATCGAAGAAAAATGCAGCACAACAGATGGACGCTTACTCAGTGAAGTCATGTATGCAGATATTAAATAGCATTCCTAACCTTGAGGTGAAGAAAAAACTAAAAGCTGCACAAGCATTCGCAGATGGCAACCAAAGAGCGATTTTCATTGAGATGGATCAAGATACTCGTTCTCTTTGGATTGAAGAAGTTTAGTTTTTTGCTTGTATAACTCCGAAGAGATTTGAGATTTAGGTCATTTAGTTTTCCATTATTTTCTTGTACCAGTTTGCGTTCAGACAATCAATATCACTTAATATTTTCCATCAATTTCTTGTACTTGCTGATTATATGAATTATTCATTGTTCTATCCTAGTTCACTTTCTTGCACTTTGTACCTACTCCTCTTGTAAGCAAAAAATGCAGAAGTATTGTCCTGTTATTTAATAGAATTTATATCAGCTCGAGAACAATGCAAATTTGTACATACATATGTACAAAAGTTAACCGAGGTTACTATTTGAAATTTTGCAGAACCATGGAAAATATGGCCGAGGAAGAATTTTCTGATTCTGAGAAAATAATAATTAATAACATTTCTGCAGTGACAGTGTTCCGAGATGTGTTGTTCACTAGACTATTCAAAACATCTCGTAACACCTCGAAATTGACTGGTGCTAAAAAAACTAGAGAGTGGTTGGAAGGGCATCCGGTTAGATTTTATGAACAAGTTCGTGTTGAAAAGCACACCTTTTACTTACTGCGTGATGCATTGTGTGAGAGGAAATTATTGAAGGATACAAACCGTATGAGTGTCAATGAACAACTATTGATATTTCTTCATACAATTGGTCATAATGTTAGGAATCGTGTTCTACAAGATAGATTTCAACATTCTGGTGAAACAATAAGTCGACACTTCAATATAGTCTTGAGAGCCATCAATGGTCTACGTGATGTTTGCATAAAAGATCCGCCCAATGTAGTCCCATCAAAAATATTGGGCGACTCAAGGTACTACCCATACTTCAAGGTATATTTTCTGTCTCATGCACATGTTTACTTAACTATGACTTCTAGCAATTTTAAACCTTAAATTCTTAGAGCTGATTATTGGAACAGAACTGCTTAGGAGCAATTGATGGCACACATGTTGATGCGAAAATCAAGCTTGATAAACAAACTCCTTATAGAAATAGGCATGGCTATATCTCTCAAAATGTAAAGGCAGTCGTGTCATTTGACATGACATTTTCATACGTGGCTGCTGGATGGGAAGGTTCCGCATCAGATCAAGCTGTTCTACGGTGGGCTGTTACTAGTGGTGGTTTTGTTGTTCCAGAAGGTAAATTAGAAATACATGAATTTACAAGCATGCAAGTAAAGTTCCTCTATATTGTCTTAATCATATAATAGTACTAATGTCTGCGTTATCAAACCTTAAATGCAGGAAAATTTTATCTTGTGGACTCAGGCTACGGAAATACTCCAAAATTTATAGCCCCCTATCGTGGAGATCGCTATCATATTGGTTCATTTCGTGGAAGTAACCGGCGATATAATAATGCAAAAGATTTGTTCAACCACCTGCATGCCCAATTACGGAATGTTGTTGAACGGACTTTTGGTGTTCTAAAAGCTCGTTTTCCAATTTTAAGCAGGAAAGGAGGAATTCCTTATCCATATAAAACTCAAGTCAAAATTGTTATGGCTTGTTGCATCATCCATAACTTCATAAGGAAGGTTAATCAACCTGATGAGTTGTTCGAGCTGTATGAGCATGGGGAAACACCAACAAATATCGATAATGGTGATCAAGAAGCTAGAGGACAGACACGAGAAGATGACCGAGTTGCTGGTGAGCGGATTCGTGGAGCCATCGCTCAACAGTTGTGGACTAATCACCAACAACGTAACAGTCAGCAAGAGGAAGATGATTAAGCTCGGCAATAAAGCACTACAAATATTTTGTCCTTCTTTATTTACAGGCACATTGGATAGGCTTATCATTAGAACTTTTCATTCATTTATAGATTCAGGAAATTACATTCAAAGCTTAATGCTAAAATAAATATTTGATCTGTTCTCTGGTTTCATTTACCATACGCTTGCCTACTCCCAAGCAAAATTAGTTCGGCATGAAAACAATTCAAGGGGTAGAAGGCAATTGCTTCATCCCCACTTGAAATATAGCTGAGTTCCAACCTGTGCTAATTGAGTCACCCATATAAGCTAGCTAGAGCCAGGAACACGTATAAAGATTAATACTAGATGATTGGGCGTACTAAAGCTTACTGCTAGATGCACCGTACAGCAGGAACAAGGACAAGAGAGAGAGAGGTTCGTTCACCTGAAATAATCTTGGAGACACCAGAGTTGCAGATCTGGCATGCTGCGAGTATGACTGCCACGGACCTCGCGGCGGACGGCGTCAAGCACGCTCCCATCTCCCTACCTCTGCTCCGTGAGGAAGACTGCAATAGACCTCGCGGCGGACGTTGCATAGAACCTCCTGAGCTCTGCTACGTGGGGACGTCGACCACCAGCATCAAAGTGGCGGCGTCGCACTCTCCCGAGCTCCGTGTTGCCTGGGTACGGCTGCTGCGGTCGGCGTTGAGCATGCCGTAGCTCGGGTCACTGCGGCGTGGTATCAAGGCCGGCCGCCGTCGAGGACGCTTACGAGCTTGGCGGCGCTCCGGTGCGCTGAGCTCCAGGGGCAGCAGGCAGTAAAGCATCTAGGATTTTTGGGAGGAAGTGGAGAGGCTGGGATGGAGACGGACTGGTAATTTGGGGAAGAAGGTGAAAAGCGGTTTGACCAAACAGGGTACACTACAAACTGGTTTAAGGCTTGACCGACCCAAACATGGTTTTGCACGCGCTCGTTCCTAACAGAAATATTAGGAAAACCCGTTTTCCGTAAAATCCTGCTAAAACGTGTTTTTCTAAAACCAGCTCTAATACATGTTTATCCAAACAACCACATTGTGCTCCTCGCCAGTAGACAGCACCAGACCGCTGAATAGCTTGCACCTCAGCGACGGTCCCTGCGGCGTCGCCTTCTCTGACAAAACACCTCTCCTCCCAACAACCTGAGCTTGACGAGAGAACATTCAAGGTGCACAGGGTGATGGACACTCAGAATCCTCCTTCCATAAATCATCCATGGAACCCATTCTACTCAAAGCGCAGATCCGGAGCACTTGGTAGTGAGCTGACACGGTGGGATCGAACACCAGATAATTATCGATGGTTTCCAAGACTGGAGTCTCACCGACAGGGTTTGGGTAAGCGCTGACGATGGTGAACTGGACGCGCCCGGGCGGGGCTGGGGGCAGAGCATCCCAGCGTCGCGTGGCAGGGTTCACCACGTACTCGTCGATCAGTAGGAGCCCATTGCAGTGATCCGTAATAGTATATTTGTGCCAGTCGTAGGCATTGATTAGGGCTAGCTGCTCATACCAGTCACAGGGAGCGGTGTTGGCGTAGGGCAGGAAGTTGAGCTTGCCACTGACTGCAGGGGCGCCGGGTGGGGTTGGCCGGGAGAAGAAGGCAGGGAACTTGTGCATGCCGAAGTGGACGAAGATACCGTGGAGCGAGAGGGGGAGCAGATCCGCGCGCAGGAGGCGGAGGGTGTCGATGGAGGCGCACCAGGGCCTGCAGACGCAGCGGGACACGGCGATCCAGCGCGGCGCGAGTCGGCGGAAGATGTCGGCGAACACGTCGTCGGGCAGCGGCGGCGCAGGCTGCGAGCCGCCCTGATCCTGCTGTTGCTCGCCGCCGCCGCCGCCGCCAGGAGAGGCTACCGCGACGGGAGGCTTGAGCCGCAGACCCTCGTCAACGTTCATCGCCTGCCGCGACGGGATTCTTGCTAGGTTTCGACTGGATTTGGGGAATGTGGCGGGTGAAAGCAAGTCCGATGTGTGAACTGTGAAGTGAAACAAGAGATTAGGATCTGCAGGGCGGCGCGGGGCAAAATTGTCCAGATTTTGCACTAATAAAAAAACGCGGACACTCAGGTTTAGATACGTCCATTGCAAAATAAAAAAATTACATTTAATTTTTTAAAAAGTCCACACAAAAATGTCGAGCGTATATTCGAACATTTTATGTTCGCACACAAAATATTGCAAAAAAATATATTGTTTGTAAACTGTGTAAAAAAGAAATAAATTGTCTCGTGAAAAGTCATTTTTAAGCACTAGAATTTGTCTTTTTTCCACAAGTCACAAACAGACACCCGAAATTTTTGGTATTTCGAAATGTGATTTTTTAAATAGTGGGTGCATCTACACTTAAAAGCCAAAAACAGATTTCCCCTAAGGCTGCCCAATCTAGCTCCCTATCGTATCATCCTTTTACATCCGAAAATAGCACATCGACATTTTAAATTTAAGGTCCCACTTTTTGTAAATCAATCCGCATTACATAGAGGCTCAAGTTGAATGGAGGGGTATATCGAGGGGTAGACCTTCTCGATATTTGTAGCAAAAATATCACTGTGGTGATTTATACCTAATATTGTCAAATCATTGCAAATTTTTGAAAAAATAATGATCTTTAACAAAACTCACCAACAATTTCACTAAAAATCATATACGCTTATAAACAAAAATCATTATTTTCAACAATTAAAAGTGTTTAAACAACAAATATTGTGATGATGATCAATTTACAGTATGTTCTCTCCGGCAAAGGTGGATGGCAGACCGGCTCTTTGCGGAGTGGTGTTTGGAGCTTGGCTCTAGTTGTTCTCGAGGTTGGGGCTCTGCCCTGCGCGTTTGTGTTGTTGTATGGTTTTCGCCCGGTTTCTTCCGATAATAAACCGGGCACCTTCTGCTTAATAAATGGATAAGGACCAATTTACAGTAAAAAAAACCACTACTTCAACAAAAAAAATACCCACTATTTCAACAAAAAATCCCAAAAAATTAAAAATAATGTGTTTACAACATTTTGAAAAGCAGCGTAACGACTCATCGATAAATCCGAGGAGCACACAATAAACGATCCAGGAAACATTGCAATATGTTCTGTGTGATTTTGCATCAAAAGTCATATCAGTTTGTAAGGATGAAACTCGTATGCATTACCAAAACATCGGGAGGAAAGACAGACTTGTAGCAACCACAAAAAAAAATAGCAAAATTTGGTGTGTGCGACGCGTTTGTTATAAATATAATGTATATATGCAATATTAAAAATATATAAAAAATCTCACTAAACAGGACTAGCTAGCAAAATTGGGATGTTGGCTAGTACGGCAATTACTGTTGGGCCGAAAAAAATTGTGCAAGCCATGAAATTGCTGGGATACACGCGCGAGCAAGAACGATCGACTTTTTTTTCAAGCATTTCCCTGTTTTTAAAACTAGTTGGCTAATTTTTCTGCCACTTCGAACTTTATAAATATTTTATAGTTAATACAATAATTGAAATTAATAATCATAAGTTTCTAAAATTAGAAAGTTCGAACCAGTAAAACACACGACAATCAAATTATTGGTGCCTTTTGAGTGGCCAAGCGCTCAATTGGATAATCTGTACATATCAACTTGTAGTTGCAATAGTTGCAAAGACATACCAAGTGCCACCTTTTGTTATTAGGTTGCAAAGATTAAGTTGGCTAGGGTTGAAGGTGTTTGTGGCAGCTGGTTAAACTCTGTTCCTAACCAGATCTTGCCTTCTGTCGTAAACGATTGTAATGAGCTTTGTGTGAAATGAGAAATCCGTTGAAAATCAAAACAAAAAAATCATTCGTGGGGATTTTTTTGCATGGTAATACGATTCTCATTGATAAATAAAAGACGAGATACAAAGTACGTATACACCGATCTTACAGATATGAAAAGATAGGATAAACCTATGTGACAAACCAACGCCTATCCATCTCCTTCGGCACCACCGTAGCAGTCACCAAAGAAAAAAAATAGACAGATCACCTCTTCACCCGAGCTTGACGCGGCTCCATCGCTGATCATCAGCTTTTCGGACCTCCAAAGTAGTTTGCCATAGGACAAACCATTGCCGTTCAAAGAATCAGACCGGGACAACACGACCCCGGACACACCATCGAACTTCAGCACTGGCACCCCCGCACGACGACGTCGGAGTAGGGAACTGATACGTGCATTTTATATCATCATTTATACAACTTTTAGTATCATATTAGAATGTTATTTGCATTGTTATATCATTATTTTTACATGTTTTAGATGATTTATGGGACTTTCATACAAAGTCCCTATTTTTGGTATTTAATTTCTGGGAGGCAGAAAACCTCCTTTTTCTTGTTTTTAATGTTTCAGGAGCTACAGGATCCAAATAATAAAAGGAAAAATACACAGCTGGTTTTTCATCGAGAGAAAGGCAGAGGGAAGAAGACCGAAGAGAGGAGAGCCACGAGGCCCAAAAGGGGTGGCCCACGCGGCCCAAGTACCTGGCCGCGTGGGACCCACTAAGTGGGGCCTCGGGCACCTCCTCGCCTGGGGCTTTTTATCGACGCCTTCGTCCTCCCCGAAAAGTTACGCCCTAATTTTTCCAAGTCCATCCGAGGCCGCGGCGGCGGCGAAACTCCTGATTCCCTCCGAGGGGGATCAGATCCTGCTGCTCCGGAGCTCCGGAGAAGGGGGAAATCATCGTCATCGTCATCACCTCTCCTCCTTGGCGTGGGAGGAGGCCTCTACATCATCACCATCACCAAGACCAGCACCATCTCCATCATCATCTCCGTGATCCACTCCGTTCCCCTCGTAGTTTGAGAGTTGCTATACCCTAGATACTTGTCTTGTGCTACTATTCATGTTTGTGATTGAGTACTTGTCATTATTTGGTGGTGAAGTTATATTTTCAGATTGTGTTGTACCACTTATGCCACTGAATATTATCATGTTTGCACGTTGTGAGTAGTTCCCATATGTTCCTGAGGGCATAGGATGAATTGGCAATGATTTATATATAACATGTGTTGGTATTTTGTCAAGAGTTTATCTTTTATGTGATTCTATGATGGTGTTGTGCGAACGTCGACTGCACAACACTTCACCTATATGGGCTCATAGGAGAACACCGTAGTATAATGAATTGAGGGAGACTTGGGAGGACATGTAAACCTGGGACCGAATCATGAAGTTATATTATGAGGGTATTAGTATCGGGGACCTTAGAGTGTAATGCTATGGTGGGACTTTATGTCTTAATAATTCTTGTGCAGTCATTTACTTGGCCACATGATCCATCATAAGGGGTTGTAGTTTATTTATTTAGCTATACCTAATAATGGCTCCGTCCAAAGAAGATTAAAACTTGACAAGATATTCAACGTGTTGTTTAATAAATCTCTATGCCTAGCAATATCCATGCCGCCCTCGGGAACGTTTTCCACATATAAGTTACACATCACTTGAGCTTGTCCTCTTGCACATAAGAGGATTGGGCTTTCTCTCTTTGAGAGCTTTGACTTGCTACTGTTTATTTTCTGCATTGCAACTATACAACCAAAAATACCAAAAACACTTGCATCTTTTATTGTTTTATTTATCAATCTTACTAACCAATACCTTCAGCTCCTCGTGGGTTCGACAACCTTTTCTAATTGAAAGGTACTACAATTGATCTCCTGCACTTGGGAGTCATCAAGACACTTTTCTGGCGCCGTTGCCGGGGAGCGTAGCGCTATTGGTAAGAAGTTTGGTAAGGAAACTTGAAAGCTGTTTTATCTCATTGTTACTATGGCATTTATGAATCGTTCCTCGCTGCATCTTGCTCTATATGACAGTGCTTATGCCACTACTCCTAAAGTGGTTGAAACTACTGTGTCTGAGATACCTAAAGTGGGATTTAAAATTCCCGTTGGTCATGTTAAAAGAGTTATGAAAAATCCATTTACAGGTGATGGAACTAAGTCTGCACGTGAACACATGGAGTTTATTGAAGACATATGTGGTTTATTTAGACTTCCTGGTATTTCTGAAGATCAGGTAAAAAGGAAGTTATTATATTTGTCTTTATCTGGTAATGCTCGTGATTGGTACAGGTCTCTTGATGAAGAGGTTGCTATTGAATGGAATATCTTGAGGAAGGTTTTCTTTCTTAAATATTTTACTCCTAAAGAAGCTTATGAGAACCGCTGCTATATATTTAATTTCTGGCCACATCTGGGAGAGAGTATTACTCAAGCTTGGGGGAGGTTAAAGGAACTCCTTCGCAAGAATCCTTGTCATGATCTTACAAGGAAACTTATATTGATAAACTTTTATGTGAGGCTACCGTCGAAGCACAAGGAAATTCTGGATAATTCATCTGGTGGAAGTTTTACTAATAATACTGAAGAAGAAGCATGGAATTTATTGGAGACTATTTCTGAAAATACTAGTCATTGGGATCTTGATAAAGGTAATGAGCCTATTTTGATTATGGATATTCATGTGTAGAGAACTTCTCTACTTCTATGTTGTTTAAAAATCTGAGTGATACTTTTAATCTTGATCCTTATGTTATAATTGAGATAGCTAAAGGTTTTGCTGAGCATATCTGTGTTCCTCAAAGTGGTTTTGAAGTTTATGTTGAACCTGTTAAACAATCTATTGTTGTTCCTAAAGTTATTAAACAGGCAGAACCAGTGTCATCTGTGACAATTGAAGAGTATGTTGAACCACCTCCATATCCAAACCAAGTTAAGGAGAATTTACTTATTGCTGTTACTAACAAGAGTAAAAGAAGATGTTCTCAGCCTTATGAACAGGTGGAAGTCAACAGTCAAATTTCAATTATCAAACAATTAAATGAAGAAGACCCTGTTGATGTTTATTTATGTGAAGATGCTACTAAGGTCATCAAAGGTAATTCGGCCAAAGTTGGTAAACCTGTTATATCATGCTCTATTGGGACTTCAAGTTATCATGGTCTATGTGATATTGGAGCAAGTATTAGTGTCATTCCATATTCTCTTTATCTTGAAATCAAGCCTGATATTGATCCTATCATTATGGAAGAGACAGGTATGACAATTCAACTTGCTAATAAAGATTATATTAGTCCATTTGGAATTGTTAGAGATGTTGAAGTATTGGTTGGCAAAATAAAATATCCTGCTGATTTTATTGTGCTTGGTTGTCCTCAAGATTCTTTTTGTCCTATCATTTTTGGTAGACCTTTCTTAAACACTGTTGGTGCTGAAATTAATTTGCCTAAAGAGAAAGTGTTTATTAAATGTGCTGGTGAAAAACTTGAGTTCAACTTTTCCAAATTTGCTGATAAACATGTTGTGAAAGAGCCAATTTCTGAAGATATAATTGAAACTCTTGCACATATAGCTGTAGCTTCAACAGATGTTGTAGAACGTTATATGCTTAATCAAGATGAACCATTTAATGATGAGGAAAAAGATGCTTTAGAACAAATATTATGGCAACAACCACCACAATTACAATTGCATATCCCACCTGATAATTTAGGAGTGCTACCACCACCTAAAGGGGATCCTAGCTTTGAATTAAACCTTTGCCTACAAATCTGAAATATGCATATTTGGATGAGAAGAGCATATATCCTGTCATTATTAGTGCTAACCTTTCAGCTGAAGAAGAAGAGAAATTACTTGATGTGCTTAAAGCTCACCGACCAGCCATTGGATACTCTCTTGATGATCTTAAAGGTATAAGCCCAGCTCTATGTATGCATAAAATTAATTTGGAAGAGGATGCAAAACCTGTTGTTGATTATCAACGCCGTCTCCATCCAAAAATGAAGGAAGTGGTAAGGAAAGAGGTAATAAGACTTATTGAAGCTGGTATCATTTATCCCATAGCTGATAGTAAGTGGGTTAGTCCTGTTCATTGTGTTCCTAAAAAGGGTGGAATGACTGTTGTTCCAAATGATGAGGATGAACTTGTGGCTCAACGTACTGTTGTTGGTTATAGGATGTGTATTGATTTCAGGAAGTTAAATAAAGCAACTCGTAAAGATCATTACCCATTGCCATTTATTGATCAAATGTTAGAAAGGTTATCTAAACACTCTCACTTTTGCTATTTAGATGGTTATTCAGGTTTCTCACAAATTCCTGTCCATAAGGATGATCAAGAAAAGACCACTTTTACTTGCCCATATGGTACATTTGCTTATAGGAGAATGCCATTCGGGTTATGTAATGCTCCTGCTACTTTTCAAAGATGCATGAATGCTATATTTGCTGATTATATTGAAAAGATAATGGAAGTCTTTATGGATGATTTTTCTGTGTATGGTACTTCCTTCGATAATTGCTTGTTCAACCTTAACAAAGTTTTGCAGCGTTGTGAAGACCAACACTTAGTTTTAAACTGGGAGAAGTGTCACTTCATGGTTACTGAAGGTATTGTTCTTGGGCATAAGATTTCTGGAAAAGGAATAGAAGTTGACCCAGCAAAGATAGAAGCTATTGAAAAGCTGCCATACCCAAGGGACATCAAAGGTATAAGAAGTTTTCTTGGGCATGCAGGTTTTTATCGTAGGTTTATTAAAGATTTCTCCAAAATATCAAAACCCTAACCAATCTTTTGCAAAAGGATGTTCCTTTCTCTTTTAATGATGATTGCATTGAGTCCTTTAATATTTTGAAGAATGCTTTAATAAGTGCTCCTATTATTCAACCTCCTGATTGGAAATTGCCTTTTGAAATTATGTGTGATGCTAGTGATTATGCAGTTGGGGCTGTTTTGGGCCAACGTGTTGATAAGAAACTGAATGTCATTTATTATGCTAGTAGAACACTTGATGCTGCTCAAAGGAATTATGCCACAACTGAAAAAGAATTTTTAGCAGTGCTATTTGCTTGTGACAAGTTTAGACCTTATATTACTGATTCGAAAGTCACATTGCATACTGATCATTCTGCCATTAAATACTTAATGCATAAGAAAGATGCTAAGCCTAGATTAATAAGATGGGTACTTCTATTGCAAGAATTTGATTTACACATTGTTGATAGGAAAGGGGAAGATAATCAAGTAGCTGATCATCTTTCTAGAATGGAAAATATACCTGATGATCCTATTCCTATTAATGATAGCTTTGTTAATGAACAACTTGCAATTGTTAATGTTTCTAGTGCTAAAGTTGCATCACCATGGTTTGCCAACTATGCAAATTTTATTGTTGGTAAGGTTCTACCTCCACACTTCACTTTTCAACAAAGAAAGAAATTCTTTTATGATCTTAGACATTATTTTTGGGATGATCCTTTCCTTTATAAGAAAAGTGTGGATGGTATTATTAGACGTTGTGTACCTGAGCATGAACAACAGGCTATTATAAGAGATTGTCATGACAGTCCTTATGGAGGGCATCATGCAGGAGATCGTACAGGTGCAAAGGTATTACAATCTGGTTTCTATTGGCCTACTTTATTTAAGGATTGTGCTGAATATGTTAAATCTTGTGATAAATGTCAAAGAGTAGGAAATATTGGTAGGAGAAATGAAATGCCTATGAATTATTCTTTGCCACTTGAGCCATTTGATGTTTGGGGCTTTGACTTTATGGGGCCTTTCCCAGAGTCAAAGACAAAGCATACTCACATTTTGGTTGCAGTGGATTATGTTACAAAGTGGGTGGAAGCAATTCCAACCAAGAGTGCAGATCATGCCACAGCAATGACGATGCTCAAGGACATCATTTTCCCCAGGTTTGGTGTTCCTAGGTTTTTAATTACTGATGGTGGTTCTCATTTCTTGCATGGTATTCTTAGAAAAACATTGGCAAAATATGATGTTAACCATAGAATTGCATCTCCCTATCACCCTCAAACAAGTGGACAAGTTGAATTAAGTAATAGGGAAATTAAACTCATTTTGGAGAAGACAGTGAATAAGTCTAGATCTGATTGGCCAACTAAAATTAATGATGCATTATGGGCTTATAGAACTGCTTTTAAAAATCCTATGGGAATGTCTCCTTATAGAATGGTTTATGGAAAAGCTTGTCATTTACCTGTTGAATTAGAACATAATGCTAGATGGGCTATTAAACAATTGAACTTTGATTTTAAGACTGCGGAGAGAAGAGAATTCTTGATTTAAACCTACTTGATGAATGGAGAAACGAAGCTTATGAAAGTGCTAGAATGTTTAAAGAGAAAGTTAAAATTTGGCATGACAAGAAAATTAAGAGAAAAGAATTCAAAGTAGGTGATCAAGTTTTATTGTACAATTCTCGTTTCAAGTTTTCTGCAGGAAAGTTAGCTTCAAAGTGGCAGGGACCATTAGTGATACAGGAGGTGTACCGTTCAGGAGCTATCCGTCTTCACGGTGATATGAAAGGTAAACCTCATGTAGTCAATGGACAACGCCTTAAACATTATATTGCAGGAAGAGCTTCATCGGAAAGGTGGAGGAGTTGAATTTAAAGACACCGGAGGAGGTAATTGCGAAGAATTTTGCAGTTTCAGAAACCCAAAATCAATAATAGGTAACTTTTGTGTTGGAAAGTTTCTCGGAATTGCGTAAAATTTTACGGAAGTCATTTTTTATGGAAATTAACGTGTGGGACAAGAAAACTGGACGAAGCGGAGACCCGAGGAAGGAAACAAGGGGTCCCACGCGGCCAGAATCTTGGGCCGCGTGGGACCACTCCTTTTGCCCCTCGGAGTCCCGTTCCGTCTCGTTTTCGACTCCGACGCTTCGTCTTGACCTAAAAACCGTCAATATATACCCCTTTTCGTTGATCTAATCTCGCACCGAGCGTTCTCGAGCGATCTTTGCTTTTGCTGTTTCTGTCTGTCAGGGTTTAGCCATGTCTTGCTCCGGATCCAACCATGAGGGGGAGAGCGTCCCCAAGGGAGGTGTTGTGAACCGCTACCTCAACTCCGTGATGGCTCCACCGAAGGCCGTGACCTTCAAGGAGGGTGTGCTGCTCGTGGAGGAGGTGAAGGCTCCCAAGGCCACCGGTACGGTGGAGGAAAGGCTGGTGATCTGGAAGACAAGACCTTCAGGTATGGCACTGTGGTTTACCGCAGCCTTGATGCTCATCACTTCATGAACCTGGAGCTGGAGAAGAAGGTTGAAGAGTACAAGGGGAGGCTCGAAGAACTAGAGGAAAGATACAAGGACGTCATCGAGAAGATGGAGAAGATCCAATGCTTTATGTGGGATGTAGAGAACCAGAACTGCGAGTATGAAGAACGCTTCAAGAAAATTGCAGCAGCTGCCACCCTCAGGTACAATGATCCACCTACATCTTTCCGTGATGGAAGGCCTTTCCCATGGAAGATGGCTGAATGGGAGGAAGAATATGAGAAGGAGGAGGCCGCAGCAAAGAGGCTCTAGCAAACGTCAAGCTTGGGGGAGTTCCACCTAGTCTTTATCTCTACTAGTTTATCATATCTATCTAGTCATGGTGTGTTTTGCTTTTATCGTTTAGTTATCAATATCTCTTAGGCGTGTGTGAGCTCATGGAGCATTATCATGTATCTCTATCTTGTAGTTTATCAATGAATATGAAAGTATGGTGTCATCCATGATTCCCTTGTTGGAGATTTATGGGTAACACTCATGCAAATGAGCGTGGCATATTTAGAAGTTTCAGTCACATCTTGCCTTGAACTTAATTAACTTGAGTATGTTGGACAATTGTAGAATCACCCCATTATAAAATGAGTAAAGAGAATGGTTAGTTCTATGGACACTCATGCATGCATTTAGATGGTCAACTTTCTCCCTCTTGCTAGCCCAAAAATTCCAACAAGTAAAAACTTGTTTCCAACACCTTCAACCAAAGTTTTTCCAGTGAGTCCACCATATCTACCTATTAGCTTTATGCTATTCCGAGTATGTTTATCATGATATTTGTGTTATCTATACCTCTGAATGAAAATGCTTATGTTGTTGATTGTTATGGGAAAAGTTGGTTATAGAGCTCTCTCGAACTTGATGCACACTTTACTTTTATTGCATAAATAAAATATGACCCATTGTGATTAAAATTATGATGTTGTGGGCTTGACAAATGTCTTTGGTTGAGAGTTAGCTCATATGTGCTGTCACATGGCAAGCTTTCAACATTGCACATCATTCATTTAGTTGATATCATGTACTTTTGTTTATGGATGCTTACCATGGGTGAAATAAATGAGGAAATGAAGTGAGTTTAAATGAGTTTGTATAAATGGTTAGAGAGACGCCTGGGCCGCTAATCTAAGCCATGCATCATTCATGGTGGAAATTTACTTACATGCTATGGTGAACCTTCTGTGATACACCTTACAATAAAAAGCTATCCAATGGTAAATAAAAAGGGTGTTGAGATTGTTCATTATGTTTGTTTGTCTTGTCATTTTGATATGGGCTTGTTCCATATCCTGGGACAAGAGGTACCCCAGTTGACGCTCTTAATGATACTATTATTACTTACAATGATATTTAACTTGAACTTGCTTTGTTTTCCAAGTTGAGTAACACATGGAGTAGGTACTTGTATTCAAGGGGCATGAGACTTTCAACCTGTACTTTGTCAAGCACATTACTCATATTTGCTTTCACTTTAAACTTAATCATTCAAGATGCTATGATAGGGGAATGAGAGCTTGACACCAAGGATTACCACATTACAATCATTAACTTAAGTAGAGAAGTTCAGAAGTTAGATGAAACTTATTCATGCTTTACCTCTACTCATATATATATCTTTCCAAAGTGTCCACCTTTTATATTCAGATTTTCATCAATACTCTATGGCCATTATAGAGCAAAAGCATGTGAAAAATAGTATGATTCAATTGTCCAACATACAATGGTTATTTGCTTTCAAAAGTAAGGGGTGATTGCTAGAGCTTCTACTTATGTTGCCCTCATGTGTATGAGTTTTAGTTCATTAATCTTACATTGCAACTGAATATGATGATGATACAATGCTCGTATTTATTTATCAACCATAAGTCCATTGATGCATGTAATGATCTATGTCCTTACTTACTCGAGGACGAGTAAAGGTTTAAGCTTGGGGGAGTTGATACGTGCATTTTATATCATCATTTATACAACTTTTAGTATCATATTAGAATGTTATTTGCATTGTTATATCATTGTTTTTACATGTTTTAGATGATTTATGGGACTTTCATACAAAGTCCCTATTTTTGGTATTTAATTTCTGGGAGGCAGAAAACCTCCTTTTTCTTGTTTTTAATGTTTCAGGAGCTACAGGAACCCAAATAATAAAAGGGAAAATACACAGCTGGTTTTTCGTCGAGAGAAAGGCAGAGGGAAGAAGACCGAAGAGAGGAGAGCCACGAGGCCCAAAAGGGGTGGGCCCACGCGGCCCAAGTACCTGGCCGCGTGGGACCCACTAAGTGGGGCCTCGGGCACCTCCTCGCCTGGGGCTTTTTATCGACGCCTTCGTCCTCCCCGAAAAGTTACGCCCTAATTTTTCCAAGTCCATCCGAGGCCGCGGCGGCGGCGAAACTCCTGATTCCCTCCGAGGGGGATCAGATCCTGCTGCTCCGGAGCTCCGGAGAAGGGGGAAATCATCGTCATCGTCATCACCTCTCCTCCTTGGCGTGGGAGGAGGCCTCTACACCATCACCATCACCAAGACCAGCACCATCTCCATCATCATCTCCGTGATCCACTCCGTTCCCCTCGTAGTTTGAGAGTTGCTATACCCTAGATACTTGTCTTGTGCTACTATTCATGTTTGTGATTGAGTACTTGTCATTATTTGGTGGTGAAGTTATATTTTCAGATTGTGTTGTACCACTTATGCCACTGAATATTATCATGTTTGCACGTTGTGAGTAGTTCCCATATGTTCCTGAGGGCATAGGATGAATTGGCAATGATTTATATATAACATGTGTTGGTATTTTGTCAAGAGTTTATCTTTTATGTGATTCTATGATGGTGTTGTGCGAACGTCGACTGCACAACACTTCACCTATATGGGCTCATAGGAGAACACCGTAGTATAATGAATTGAGGGAGACTTGGGAGGACATGTAAACCTGGGACCGAATCATGAAGTTATATTATGAGGGTATTAGTATCGGGGACCTTAGAGTGTAATGCTATGGTGGGACTTTATGTCTTAATAATTCTTGTGCAGTCATTTACTTGGCCACATGATCCATCATAAGGGGTTGTAGTTTATTTATTTAGCTATACCTAATAATGGCTCCGTCCAAAGAAGATTAAAACTTGACAAGATATTCAACGTGTTGTTTAATAAATCTCTATGCCTAGCAATATCCATGCCGCCCTCGGGAACGTTTTCCACATATAAGTTACACATCACTTGAGCTTGTCCTCTTGCACATAAGAGGATTGGGCTTTCTCTCTTTGAGAGCTTTGACTTGCTACTGTTTATTTTCTGCATTGCAACTATACAACCAAAAATACCAAAAACACTTGCATCTTTTATTGTTTTATTTATCAATCTTACTAACCAATACCTTCAGCTCCTCGTGGGTTCGACAACCTTTTCTAATTGAAAGGTACTACAATTGATCTCCTGCACTTGGGAGTCATCAGGAACCAAAACCGTCAGCCTCCAACCACGAACCCAGCACAAGGTGCACCATTTTCCAGCTGTCACCAGTGCAGATCACCGTCTGCACGTACTCCTGGACGAATCCTCTCTGCTCCACCGTGGCGCCGGAGACAACGCCGCAGCAACGGGGACAGAACAGGAGGAAAAACCCAGAGTCACCGCCTCACCGACACCATCCATGAATCCTACAGCCACCGATCTGAAAGATCGGCAAGCACATAATGCCACCAACTCCGAGACACCTCCATGAAGGACAACGCCATTGTGGGAGTAGAGTTGAGGCAAATTTATTTGCCCGGGCGCCGCTCCCACCACCCAGCGACGCACCATGCCAGAACCTTCCTAACCCTAATTACCATGCAAAAACGGGGTCCCCCTCCCTCCTGCCGCCGGAGCGGCAAGCGGAAGGAGAGGGCCCAGCTCTTCTGCCGGTGGAGTTTGGTGGAACAAGGGCCGCTTCCTATTCGCCTCCGACGGCGGCAGCTAGGGTAGGAAAACGCTAACTACGATTCTCACGGCGTATTCGTGGGGATTTGGAATTGTCTTCATATATATTGTTGCCAGCGGATAGATAGAACCCGTTTGTGTATGGGATTGTTTCGTGCATGCAGAATTGGCTCATGCTAACCAAAATCTAACTGTCAAATGAAATACAGTGAAAAGCTGTTTAGAAATTTTATTAATCCAGGCAAGAAAAACAAGAAAAATACAACTAATTGCAGGATAATTTTTCACTTAATTCTGATCTCAATTATGCTAACTAGTCGTCAACCCGTGCATCCGCACGGGATCACTATTAGAATATTAAAGAATTCGAACAAAATTTAGAACTCGGTTCTTACATATGATTATTAGAACTTGATTTTTTTTTCTACCATTCATTTATTATCTGATGTCTTTCAAATGTATATATGAGTACTATAGGTACGACCATATGTTAAAACTTAAAATATAGGTAAAATTTATAAGACGGGACCATAGTCACATATTTAATCCCTGGCTATTTTTTATATCCTATAGATGCTAAATTTGTACCGCAATTTCTTTTACAGATAATTGGAGGGTTCATGAAATAAATGATGATACAAACGTTTTGATCATAACACCATAGCTGCCGAATCTTTTACTCTTACATGGACAACTATTTCAATAGACTAAATTATATAACCATGAAGCATCCTTGATACCATGCCCTACACGACCAAGAGTGCCATGAATCACGCTTGATACACTACACCACCATCATCACATTAAAAATAATAACCGCCTTACCTATGCATGGAAAATGACCAGAGTAAACATTTGTTTTCTTGAAAACTGAAATGTTCATTAATTTGATTGAAAGTACCAAGCCCCTTAACAAACATCTACATTCTTAAATATTAGCAAGTTGGTGTCTCATTTTGTGCAAATAAGATTATCATTTTCGAAATGTGCAATTGAAATTGACATAAATGTATCTAAATCTACCAGATAGATAACTTATGTTAAGTTTAATAACCATAATCATTTTTTATCTAAACTGCATTGCTTACCTATAATAACAAAGGCTATTGCCAGATCGATCAGAGCTGAAGGAGGGCGGCACAGTCTAACACTTCCCGAGGTGTCAGGCTTGCAAAAATATTGGTCGCTCGCTGTCGCCGGAGATGCACGGCGAGTGGTGATCCCTGTGCATCAACATATTATGAATCAATCTTGCTGGATTGAACTCCATCAGCTAAGAAATCAAATTCTGAACCCTGCACGATAACCACCAATGCACTTCGGGGGGTGTCGGGCTTGCAAAAATATTGGTCGCTCGCTGTCGCCGGAGATGCACGGCGAGCGGTGATCCCTGTGCATCAACATATTATGAATCAATCTTGCTGGATTGAACTCCATCAGCTGAGAAATCAAATTCTGAACCCGGCCTGCATGATAACCACCAATGCAACCTGCAGAAACCAATACTTAAGAGGGCAAGGTAGCAAATAATTGTACGGAGAGCTAAAACATGAAAAAACAGATAATCTAAGTACGTACCTCGTGCCCAAATAACATCTGAAAATCATACCAAAATGCACAGTTAACTATAGTCAATCAGAAAGTGCACATCCGCACATACCTGACGAAAGAGATCTTGACGATGCAAATTAGCTAGCAATCTGGAGAATATAGATAAGAGGAACATGTGGCCTGCTAATGAGACAGTCAACGTAGGCAAGCACACATGCATCATCTATCCTGTGATCGAAACTCAAAATCCTTGCTCAAATCCTCTACAGGCGGTGCTAGAGTGGTTAATGTATGTGTTTTATTTTGGCTTGATTGACAGGCTGATTACCCTAGCTTTAAATAATTTTCGGCCTTGTCCAAATTGGTTACGGCGAGCTCCAGTTCGCTGGCCAAATTTGCTGGTCAAGGTGACCCTTCCGCTCGAGTCTACTAATCTTCATCTGCAGGGCGTACCATCCTTTCGTGATTGGCATTAGACATCCATGCATGGTGGTGAACTTGGGTACGTACGACCTACCACTACCAGCCTTTTCGTCGGCCGCCGGCGACAGCAGAAACGTGCGCTGGCAAGCCGTCTCAGCGCCATCCGTATGTCTTCATTGGCTTTTCGCCATGCATGGTCGTGAAGAGAGGCAGCAGCGCCATGCCGCAATCGATCTGTCTTCATAGGCATCGGCTATGCATGGTCGACGTGGAGAGGCAGCCTGGTAGGTCATGCCTTGCCGGCCGGCCGGCCGGCCGGCCGATCACGGGCTTATAGGCACGCACAGTAGCGAGATCAGGAAGGATCTGATTTAAAAATAAGATTCCTTTGCTGGGATTCGAACCAAGGTGCGGAGACCAAGCCGAATAATGGTACGCGGAAATTTTGCGGGGATCAGATCAGCAGAGGCCATCAAGGATCTAAAGATTATAATCGCCTTGTTAAGCCCATCTGACGGCTGACGTTGTATTCTCCTAGGATTAACGTGGCCTCGTATGGTGCCTCCAATTAGTAAATATAAGATTGCCTGATTTGCACTGATTTTTTGCATTTTATTTCCTTTGACACCGAAACAGCCAGGAATCATATTGTCGCCGCCTCCCCCAAATCCAGTCGAAACGTAGCAAGAGTCACAGCGGCAGGCGATGGACGGCGACGAGGGTCCGCCGCTCAAGCATCCCGATGCGGCGGCGCCTCCCGGCGGCGGCGAGCAACAGCAGGATCAGGACGGCTCGCAGCCGACACCCTCGCTCCCCGACGACGTGCTCGCCGACATCTTCGGCCGTCTCGAGCCGCGCTGGATCGCCGCGTCCCGCTGCGTTTGCAAGCCATGGCGCGCCTCCATCGACGCCCGCCGCCTCCTGCGCGCGGATCTGCTCCCGCTCTCGCTCCGCGGCATCTTCGTCCACTTCCGCATGCACAAGTTCCCGGCCTTCTTCTCCCGCCCCGGCGCCCCCGCGTTCAGCGGCAGGCTCAGCTTCCTGCCCTCCGCCAAGACCGCCGGCTGCGTCTGGAACCCAGGCGAATCCTATGACAGCAAGCAAAGATACAGAATCAAGGATCACTGCAATGGGCTGCTACTGATCGACGAGTACGTGGTGAACCCTGCCACGCGACGCTGGGATGCTCTGCCCTCCGGCCCGCCCGGGCGCGTCCAGTGTACCATCTTCTCTGACCGAGATTCCGACGATGGGACTCCGGTCCCGGAGCACACCGATGACTATCTGGTGTATGATCCCACGGTTTCAGCTCATTACCAAGTGCTCCGGATCTGTGCTTTGAGTCGAATGGGTTCCATGGATGATTTAAGCGAGGACGATTCCGAGTGCCCGTCATCTTCGTGCATCTTGAGTGTCCTCTCGTCGAGGTCAGGTTGCTGGGAGGAGAGGCACTTTGTACGAGAAGGCGATGCCGCAGGGCCCGTCACTGAGGTGGAGGCGCTGCCGCGATCCGGTGCCGTCTACTGGCGAGGAGCGCTCTATGTGCATTGTGAATCTCATTTCGTTCTGAGGTGTGTACCTACTTATTTTGATTATTTGATCTGATACCGACATCTATATCCTACCATACTGAAAGCATTACCTAGTTATATACAAGAAATTAACACTTTTTTGTTCGAATTTGCAGAATATCCTTGTCTGGCAATACGTATCGTGTAATCAAACCTCCACCGGGATATAAAGCTAATGGCTGTCCAGTTCCTTATCTACAAAGATCAGAAAAGGGGGTATACTTCGTGTCGTTTGATAGAAACTGGCTTCAGGTGTGGGTCCTTGAGGAATCATGTGGTCAAATAGAGTGGGTGTTGAAGCATGACAAAGATCTTGAAGCCGTGCTAACATGTCACCGTCTTGGACAAGTTAATGGTCCTTGGATGTTAAAAGGGATCAACCACAACTCATTCTGCACTCATTTTCCTCAAGACAGCAAGGACGATATAGTGGAACAGAAGTTTGAGTGGAGCTCTGACGGTGATGATGTTCCTGACAGTGAAGACACGTTTCAAGAGTGTAGCCCTGAAGAGTACTACTTCAACAATGATAGTGATGATGATGCTCTTGACAATGAAGAGGTTCAAGATTATAGCTCCGAACATTTTTACTCCAACAATCGCAGTGATGATGTTCTTGACAATGAAGACTCGATCGAACAGTGTAGCTCAGATGACAACAAAAAAGCAAATTTTAAAGAGAATTTTGAATCGAACTACATGGCTGAAGAATATTACTGGATTGAAGATATATGCGAGATTGACATGCTGGGGCTTCACCCATACAAAGAGGTCTTGTTCCTCTGTGAATCAGCCAAGACAGGACTGGCCTATCATTTGAATAACTCTAAGATCGAATGCTTAGGTGATATATACCCAACAGATTATGCCAATTATGGTGGGTACGGGTACGACAGGGATGAAATGGACAGGGTCAAATATGCTTTTCCGTACACACCATGTTGGATTGAAGAGTTCCCTGGAAACAGTTAGTTTATAAGTCCATCATAAGCATTAGCATTTTTTTGCAAACCATTAGGGCAACTGAAGAAATTTTTGGCATGCGATGTTCAAGTCAGATTTGATATTTGTAATAAGAATTGTTTCCTACTATAAAAATATTATTACTATTATGTCTGTTATGTTTATTAATTTTAAAACAACTTTATTCTTTAGTGGCTACTAGTCTGCTACTTACCCTTAATTGCTTTATCAGCTATTTCTTTCATTTGTATCATGTGAGTCCTGAGTATATGCTAACTAGCTAGCTTCAGACATCTCCCTTCTCCAGGGCTGAGGATAGTATTAGTAGCAATTATGAACCTACCTTGAGTATCATTCTGAAGCAAACTTCCCATGATGGAAACAATGGCACAACACATCTTCTAACTTTCTTCTGATATTTATTTCTTGCTCTCTGATTAATGGAGGTATTCATAAATAATATTTTCCTGCTGTGCCCTCACCTAGATAGAACTAGCAATGCTATTTTTTTTGTTAGCAATATGGTTGAACTCTGACCGTTTCAACATGAAAATTGGCATGATGATAGTCCGTAGGATTATGGCTTAGGAGGATACAAGGCCTACAGGTTTATCATGTCTCACTCAAGACAAAAGTACACAGCTATAATTTCAAGACGATAGTTGCAAACAATTCAAAGTATATTTTATTTTTGCGAGTAGAATTTACGGTAACGTTCAATTCTGACTCACTAAACCATCCTTCAGACATTTGGCTCTCAAATAATTTAAGGTGAACTTGCTAACACATTTGCTCCTGAGCCTTGAATACCAAACACTGTAGAAACTTGCAGGACGAGATGCTTCAGCAAGTTCACTTGAAAAGCTTGGGTTGCATCTATGTGTAATGTTTTTTGCGGGGGTCACAGTTTAAACAACTTATGCATGGATATAAATTATAGCATGCAAATCGTATTACTGCATCTATAAATTCACACTATCATAAGCAAAGCTTTTGCCGGTTTTATAAATTCACACTATCTCGAGGAGACAGATTTTCTGATACTGTCGTGCTGCTAATTGAAGATGTGGGTATAGTTGCCAATCTAAGTTAACCCAGCCAGGCCAATACATGCAGTGTCAGTTTCATTCCACGGAGATAAGAGAGAGGAGGCCTGGAGGTACGGCTGATATGGTTTTGGGCAGCGAGACGAATCAATCAGTTATCTCTATGTTGGAGATGAAGTTTTCATCTGGCTAAGGGCTCTCAGTAGTCACTGAAAAGATAAGGACGAGGTGAAGTTTTGATCTGGCACCGCGGGAGTTTCTTAACTTTGCAGACCATTTTGCACTGATAAAGAAAAACTTGAAATTGCACCCGAAACATCACGGGAGAAGCCTAACGCAATGCATGGACGGGCACATGTTAACGGGTAGGAGTACTGTCTAGCTCCCTATACAAAAACTTTGAAAGGTGACAAGAATTTCATTTCTAAGTTTCGCATTAATTTCTCTCTTTGTGATTGAATGACCAAACTGAATGTACATCAGGAATGGTTGGATATTCATACATACGACCAAACAGTATTCCTTTTGTGCATAATCATTACAAACACTACTAGGAAAACCCTTATAGGTAGGTTGCTATCTGTGGCGCACCCTTAATTGGTGCGCCACATGGCTAGGTGCGCCACAGAAATATGACTTTCTGTGGCGCACCAAGCCTGGTGCGCCACAGAAAGTCACATTTCAGTGGCGCACGTGGCCAGGTGCGCCACAGAAAGTTATCCGGGGGGCGGGTTAAAATTTGAAAAAAATAATTCTGTGGCGCACCTGGCCCTTTTTGTCTTGCAGGAAGTAAAAGAAAATTCAAAAAAATTCAAAAAATAAAATCCTTTGACATGTAGTTAGGTATGAGTGTCTAGTAGGTATAGAAATTTTGAAATATGAATTTTGACCTTTTCTGCAACAAACAGGAAAAAAAACTTGTAACGGCCATAACTTTTACATACGACGTCGAAATAACGCAAATAATATGTCAAAAAAATCGTGAGAAAAATCCGAACTCGATTCCACCGGGTTTACCCGGTCAGCAATTCACAGATTCCTCAAATTCCAAAAAAAAAAAAGTTATTTCAAATAGACGATTTTTCGCAGCAAAATCAAAAAAATTAAAAAAATTCAAAAATTCAAAATTTTCAAAAAAGACACAGAAATGTATAACAAAGAAGATTGTTGACTTTTCTTGACATTTTTTTATTTTTTGGATTTTTTAGATTTTTAGATTTTTTTTTGGATTTTTTGGATTTTTTGAAAAAATTTAAGTTTTTTGAATTTTTTTGGATCTTTTGAAACTTTTGAATCTCCTTTTGAAAGTTTCGAAGTTTTTGAAAAATCTGAAATTTAAAAACACACGTTTATAACATATACATAACATATACACATACAAGACTTAAGAGGATTAATATGATATATATATCAATAAGAACTTGAGTAGCACAAGGGTAGGTGAAGTGGGTGAAACTTAGAAGTTAAGCAAAAAATCTGAAAATAATTCCAATAATTAGGATTTTTCATATTATTTCATATTTTGATTTTTCTGATTTTTTTTTGAAACTTTTTAATTTTTTTTTGCAGTTTTTGAATTTTCTCGGAATTCTGTGGCGCACCAGGCAGGTGCGCCACAGAAATGTGAATTTCTGTGGCGCACCAGGCCAGGTGCGCCACAGAATGTCGATTTCTGTGGCGCACGCCCATGGTGCACCACAAAAAAAAAAATTAGTGGCGAGGATTCTGTGGCGCACCCAGCATTTCTGGGGTGCGCCACAGAATTCTAATTTGGTGCGCCACTGATAACCCTTTTCCTAGTAGTGAAATCATGATGTCAGCATCAGGGTGATCAGCACCACTTTCTCACTGCTGCATTAATCAGAATAAGACATCAAGTTTCCTTGGATAAGAAGTGATCAGAAAATAACTTCAAATGAAATGAAGCCCATCAGTGAGGTTAAACAAGTCCCTTTTTCATGCATGATGAGTTATTCGTTGATGCAGTTCTAAAACTAGTCATTATTTGTTGCCCAGATCAACATTTTCAGGTGTAAATTCACCATACATTATGATTTAAAGAAATTGCGGGTGTAGCAATGTAAATACACTTCTGACTAAATGTCCCCAAGTCCCAACTAGGTGACTGGACAAAGAGAAAGCAGTCTGTAACATTCTCTTGACGTCCTACAAAAATGCCGGATGTGCTTGCAATTTTCAGATATATTTTAGATAACTATAAACGACAAAATGTTTTTTCATAGCAGAAGTAGAACTGAGAAGTATGTTAATATCTTTTTTTTAGCACCATTACCGTAGGGAAAGTCCCTACGGTGTAAGTTAATATCTTTTGTATCTTCAGAATTTCCAAAGAAGCACGTGAGATTTTGTACACCCTCAACCCACGAAAGAAAGACACAAGCCTAGCAGAAAACACTATCTGTCTCGCGAAAGAAGGTGCCCCGATCCGTCTGCTCCCTCTGACAAACACGACTCCCGGCCTGGCCCCATCTCCTTGGCATGTGGGAGCAGACGGTGACCCTGGATCTACATTGTGGTGTTGTGGTGAGGATTTTTAGGTTTAGGTTTTGGTCCCCCGTTAGTGACTTATTGACGATATGGTGGCGACAATGTTGCTATGTAAAATGTAACTAAGTTTCTCCGACTTCTGATCTAGCTCTTCGGCTATGGTCTGGTCAGCGGCATAGATGGGGCAGAGTCGTCTCGTAGATCATGTCACCTCGCAAATCCACCTGGCAGGGGCGATTCTCTTCGTCGCCTTTTTTTTTCTCAGGGACATCGTTTTGTTTCTGAAATCATTACCGCCGACCTATTATGGCTCCGTCCAACGACTTCGTTTGTCGTGTCATAAACGCTTCCATGTCTCTTAATGTTGCTCGGGGGTCGAGGGCAACATTGACCTCGACACATAATGTGATGAGTGGAGCTGGAAGGCAACACGGATTTTCTGATGGACTTGTGCGTAATATTTTCTCCAAAGATTGCCCTAGCTATAAGGGTTTGTTGACTTTGATACTCTAGATAGATGACTTTGGGCTCTTCTTCGAAAAAAGAACGAGATTAGCAAGCAAATTTGCACCGTCCGATGTATCGGCCTAATGAACAAACAACGAGATTAGAAAGCAAACTGGAAACCCTTCGACCGCAAACCTCCCGTTCCCTTCCACTGGGGAAGCACCAAGCCCTAGCCCCGATGAGCCGCCGGTGCTCCTCGCCCGCCGTGCTGCAGCCGGCATCGCCGCTGGATAGCGACGACCTCCTCCGGGAGATCCTCGTTCGCCTCCCTCCGCAGCCATCGTCCATTGCCCGCGCCTCTCTCGTCTGCACGCGGTGGCACCACCTCGTCTCCGACCCCGGCTTCCGTCGCCACACGCGCGCGCACCACCGGAAGCCCCCGCTTCTCGGCGTCTTCTCCTTCCGCGACGGCAAGTACAGCTTCACTACCACGCTGGACCCGCCTGACCGCATCCCGGAGGCGCGCTTCTCCCTGCCGCACGTGTCCTGCCGCACTTTCCACGGCTGCCGCCGCGGCCTCGCCGTCCTCCTCGACCGGCCACTGTACCAGGCCGTTGTGTGGGATCCCCTCACCGGCCACCAGCTCCGCGTGCCTTTTCCACTCGGCTCCGACAACCGCGTAGTGAATAACATCCGGAACGCCGCGGTCCTGCACGCTGCCGGCAACGACAGCCATAATATAGGCGGTGATGGCCACTTGCCCCCGTTCAGATTGGCCATGGTTTGGTTCGACCATGATACTGCACATGTCACCGCTCGCATCTACGAATCAGAACCTGGTGTGTGGGGAAATATTGTCACTGCAAAGACTTCAGACATGGTTTGTTTCGTACGCTCCACCGTCCTCGTCAGGAACTCAATTTGCTGGCACCTTCCTGCCGGGAGCATCCTCGAGTTTGATTTTGAGAGGCAGAGTCTGGTTGTGATCAAGAAGCCGCCAAACACCAGTGATATGAGCTACAATTTCTGCCATATTGTGCGGACAGAGAATGGGGCCTTGGCCTTGCCATTTTGTCAGGAGAACTATGCATTCAGATATGGGAGATGAAGTCTAGCTGCAGTGGAGTTCGCACATGGATCCTGGGGAAAACTATTCAACTGGCAGAGCAACTCTCCTCATTGAGACCATGCACCGATAGAAGACGCAGAATTGCAGGGTCAATACTCGGTTATGATGAGGACACAAACTTGATTATTCTTTCTACAAGTATTGGTCACTGTATCCTCCAGCTTGAGTCTTCCCAGCTCAGAAATATCCCTAAAATAGATCAAAATTTTCATAACGTTGCTATCCCTACTCAAGTTTCTATTGTCCAGGTAATATCACGTCTCTACCTTTGTGTAAGTAACAGATGCAGTTACTTCCTTTTCTTGAGAATAACTCCAAAAACTTATTGTAGGTGCCTACTGTAATTACATTGTTCATGTGCTTAATGGTTGACTAAACTTTTAAGAATAAAATGCACAGATTATTTATTTGTTAGGTTGATGATCATAGATATTGTTATGACCAGCGTGGCCTACAGCCGGAAGAGGCCCAATAAGCATACCGAATTAGGGGCTTAGCCCAATTTAACTTTATATAAACAATGTAATCGAATATTTCGGAAATCAAGCAATAACATATTTGTTGCCGACTCCCCAAGGAGTCGGACTCCCAACCCTAGCCGCCGCCTTCCTCCTGCCGCCCCCCCCCCCCCCCCCCCCTCGTGCGACCACGGCGCCCTCTCGCCGCCGTGCTCGCCCCAGCCCTCACCAACCTCCCTTCCACCCCTACAACCTACGAGCTAGGCCTGGTAGGACCCCGGTTCCTATCAATCTGGTATCAGGAGTTTTGGGATCGACCATGACTACGCCACTCTCCACCGACACCACGCTGCCGGCGGCCACCGCGACGAACCTGTCGTCCGTCTCCGGCTCCATGTCCGCCGCAGCCTCGGGCCCGCCCATCGCGCCCTCGGCCGTGTTCACCCAGCAGCAGCTCACGTCGGCCCTCCGGGACCTCAGCCAGGCCGTCGCGGGCATCCGCACGTTCCTGGCAAGCCCCTACGGGCCGCAGCCCTCCGCCCCTCCGATCGCGCAACCGCCCCCGTGGCCGCCGCTGTCCACGCCGCCGCTGCAGCCCTCGTGGTCGCCGCTGTCCGCGCCTCTACAGCAGCAGCCGCTGTCCGAGCCACCTCCTACGTCGTCAACGTAGGGGTTCTCGGCGTCGGCGCAAGGGGTGCCCATCACCCAAGTCCGGTTCCCCTCATCGCCGTCCCCGCTTCCCTCCTGGCTCCACGGGACCCTGCCGCCAGTCTACACGACAGCCGGTGGACAGCCGTCGGTGCTACCCCCGTCGGTGACTTCATCGACCTTCGCCGGCGTGGATGGGCCCCTGTTCCAGGGTGGCTCTCTGATGCCCTTGTACGCGGCTCCGTCGTCCGCACTACTCCGCCATGAGGAACCATACTCCGCTGCAGCGGCCGGCCAAGCGCCGCCTCGCTTCACCCGGCTGGAGTTCGCGACATATGATGGAACGGTGGACCCCCTGAACTGGCTCAACCAGTGCGACCAGTTTTTCCGAGGACAACGGACGCTCGTGTCCGACCGCACTTGGATCGCCAGCTACCACCTCTGCGGCGCCGCCCAGACTTGGTACTACGCCCTCGAGCAGGACGAGGGCGGCATGCCCCCTTGGGATCGTTTCCGCGAGCTGTGCCTGTTACACTTTGGCCCCCCAATTCGCGGGAGCCGTTTGGCGGAGCTGGGCCGACTACCCTTCACCTCCTCGGTGCAGGACTTTGCGGACCGCTTCCAAGCCCTCGCATGCCACGCCCCGGGTGTGACGGCTCGCCAGCGCGCCGAGCTTTTCGTGGGTGGTCTTCAGGATCATATCCGCGTGGACGTGGAGATGCGGAGTCCCCAGGACCTCCAGACGGCCATGTACTATGCCCGCGCCTTCGAGCAGCGGGCAACCGCCATGCAGCAGGCTTTCTCGGCCCGCGGCGCCCGGGCCCCTGCCCGGCCGAACCCGCCACCAGCCGTTCCAGCGCGCCCCGCCCAGACCGCTGCCGGATCCTCGACTCCGCCTGCGACACGGCCCTTCCGGCGACTGACCACCGCCGAACAGCTCGAGCGCCGTCGCCAGGGGCTATGTTTCAACTGCGACGACCCCTATGTGCAGGGCCATGTGTGCCCCGGCTGTTCTACCTGGAGGCCGCCGACTATGTGGAGCCCGAGGTCGCCCCCCCGAGCCCCCCAACCCCGACGCCCCTGTGACCGAAGCCGCTGCTTTCGTCGTCTCCCTCCATGCCCTGGCGGGCATCTGCACGGAGAAGACCATGCTGGTCCCGGTGACGATCAACGGCGAGCGCCTCCTCGCACTCCTGGACACGGGCTCCACTCACAATTTCCTGTCCGGGGCTACCATGCGCCGACTGAAGCTGCAACCGTCGGGCGCGGAGCAGTTCAGCGTTACGGTAGCCAACGTTGACCGCCTTGCCTGTCAGGGCGTGGCTCGGCAGGTCCCCATCCTCATTGGCGACGCGCAATTCTCCGTCACCTGCGTCAGCATCGACTTGGGCTGTTTCGACTTCATCCTCGGCGTCGACTTCCTCCGCACTCTCGGTCCCATCCTCTGGGATTTTGACACCCTGACGATGGAGTTCTGGCATCAGGGGCGCTGTGTCTGATGGGAGGGCGCGGGAGGTGCGCCTCCGGTGACTCCTCGGGCCCAACTGACGGCGGCCGCTGTCGACGCGGAGCACCCGCTCTTGGCCAGCCTACTGCAGCAGTACAGTGACCTCTTCGACGAGCCGCAGGGGCTCCCGCCAGCCCGGCCCTGCGACCACCACATCCACCTGCTGTCGGACACCGCGCAAGTGGCGGTTCGGCCGTACCGTTACCCGCAGCTGCAGAAGGACGAGCTCGAGCGCCAGGTGGCGATCATGCTCGCTCAGGGCATCATCCGGATCTCGACCTCGCCCTTCTCCGCGCCAGTACTCCTCGTGCGCAAGGCCGACGGCACCTGGCGTTTCTGCATCGACTACCGCGCTCTCAACGCTCGGACGTCCAAGGACAAATTTCCCATCCCCGTTGTGGATGAGCTCTTGGACGAGTTACACGGGGCCCGCTTCTTCACCAAGCTCGACCTCCGCTCCAGGTATCACCAGGTGCGGATGCACTTGGACGACATCGCCAAGACAACTTTCCGGACTCATCATGGTCACTTCGAGTTCTTGGTGATGCCGTTTCGCCTCTCCAACGCGCCGGCGACATTCCAGGCCTTGATGAACGATGTGCTCAGCCCCTACTTACGCAGCTTCGTGCTTGTTTTCTTTGATGACATTCTTATCTACAGTTCGTCCTGGGCGGAGCACCTGCATCACATCGCCATCATCTTCAACGAGCTTCGAGCGCATCATCTTCACCTCAAGCGCTCGAAGTGCTCGTTCGGCACGACCTCCGTCGGCTACTTGGGACACGTCATCTCTCAGCGGACGGCGTCGCTATGGACGCCGACAAGGTCGCGGCGGTCGCGGCATGGCCCACACCGCAGTCACCTCGGGCCCTCTGCGGTTTCCTGGGTCTCGCGGGCTACTACCGGAAGTTCATCCGGGAATTCGGTCTCATCGCCGCACCCTGACACGCCTCCTGCGCCGCGACGCTTTCTCCTGGGATACAGAGGCGACAGAGGCGTTCCAGACCCTCAAGCAGGCCCTCATGACAGGGCCCGTCCTCTAGATGCCGGACTTTGACAAGTTGTTCGTCGTGGACTGCGATGCCTCCGGCGTCGGTTTCGGCGCCGTCCTGCATCAGGGAGAGGGGCCGCTGGCTTTCTTCAGCCGTCCCTTTGCCGCTCGCCATAACAAGCTGGCGGCGTACGAGCGGGAACTCATCGGATTGGTGCAAGTTGTGCGCCACTGGCGACCATATCTTTGGGGGCGGACATTCCGCATTCGTACGGATCACTACAGCCTCAAGTTCTTGCTGGACCAGCGCCTCTCTACTATGCCGCAACATCAGTGGACCAGCAAGCTCTTTGGCTTCGACTTCACCGTCGAGTACCGACCGGGTCGCCTCAACACCGTCGCCGATGCCCTCTCCCGGCGCGACACCGAGGAGACCGCGGCCGACGCGGCTCCGACGTGTGCCGCCCTTTGCATCCGCTCCGGGCCATCCTTCGCCTTCATCGACGACATCCGCCGGGCCACTGCGAGCGCCGCGGACGCGCAGCTCCTCCGTCAGCGTCTCGAGGCCGGCGACTTGGAGGCGCCTTGGCGCCTGGATGCTGGCCTCGTCCTGCACGGGCGCCGCATATTCGTGCCGGATCACGACGACCTACGCCACCAGGCGTTGCTGTTGGCGCATACAGCGGGGCATGAGGGTGTCCAAAAGACCCTCCACCGTCTCCGTGCTGATTTTCATATTCCAGGAGACCGTGCGCTAGTCCGCGACTGGGTGCGGTCGTGTGTCACCTGCCAGCGCAATAAGACGGAGACACTGAGGCCGGCGGGTCTCCTTCAGCCACTTGACGTGCCATCCCAAGTGTGGGCTGATATCTCCATGGACTTCATCGAGGGCCTCCCCAAGGTGGGCGGCAAGTCCGTCATCCTCATGGTGGTCGACCGCTTCTCCAAGTAAGCGCACTTCACCGTGCTCATCCACCCGTACACAGCCGCTTCCGTGGCACGGGCATTCTTCGACGGGATCGTCCGCCTCCACGGGTTTCCGTCCTCGATCGTTAGTGACCGTGACCCGGTGTTCACTAGCCATGTCTGGCGTGATCTCTTTCGGTTGGCGGGTGTGAAGCTGCGCATGAGTACGGCTTTCCATCCCCAGACGGACGGCCAATCCGAGGTGGTTAACAAGGTGATTGCAATGTATTTACGTTGTGTGACAGGTGATCGCCCCCGAGCTTGGGTGGATTGGCTTCCGTGGGCGGAGTACTGCTACAACACCTCTTACCACTCCGCCCTGCGCACCACCCCATTCGAGGTGATTTATGGGAGGCCCCCTCCACCCATGCTGCCCATGGAGCCTGGGACGGCGAGGTCCGAGGCCGCTGTCGACCTCCTCCGCACACGCGACGAGATCATCACCGAGGTGCGCCAGCGTCTCCTCCAAGCCCAGCAGCTGTCCAAGAAGTACTTCGACGCACACCACCGTGACGGGGAGTTTGCGGTAGGTGACTGGGTGTGGCTGCGGCTCCTGAACCGAACCACCCAGTCCCTGGATCCGCGTGCAAAGCGCAAGCTTGGACCGCGCTATGCGGAGCCTTTTCCTGTGCTTGACCGCGTGGGCAAGCTCGCCTACCGCCTTCAGCTTCCAGCCGGCACTCGCATCCACGACTTCTTTCATGTGGGCTTGCTGAAACCATTCCGTGGTGAACCGCCGACAGCGCTGCCAGCGCTGCCTCCGACCGCGAATGGGCGTCTACTTCCGGCTCCGGCTAAGGTGGTGAAGGCTCAGCTACGGCGGGGCATTTGGCACCTGTTGATTCAGTGGGAAGGCCTTACGGTGGAGGACGCCACCTGGGAGCAGCTCGACGAGTTCCGCCAGCAGTTTCCAGAATTCCAGCTCGAGACGAGCTGTTTGCGCAGGCGGGGAGAGATGTTATGATCGGCGTGGCCTACAGCCGGAAGAGGCCCAATAAGCATACCGAATTAGGGGCTTAGCCCAATTTATCTTTATATAAACAATGTAATCGGATATTTCGGAAATCAAGCAATAACATATTTGTTGCTGACTCCCCAAGGAGTCGAACTCCCAACCCTAGCCGCCGCCTTCCTCCTGCCGCCGCCGCCTCCCCCTCGTGCGACCACGGCGCCCTCTCGCCGCCGTGCTCGCCCCAGCCCTCGCCAACCTCCCTTCCACCCCTACAACCTACGAGCTAGGCCTGGTAGGACCCCGGTTCCTATCAGATATTTGAATATATTATCATCATTGCACTAATATAGATTAAAAGTATAACTATAGTTGTTGTTTCCTTGTCATCGCTACATGCCATGAAACATGTTGCAGCTGTGTATGTCATATGACTGTTTGAGTTTAGACAGAGGTGCCTGCATCAGAATTACTCTATTGCAATATAGCATATCAACTGTGAACTACACTTCAATTCTTCTTTTTCTTTGATGTCTTTTCTTCTAATACGTGATGGGTGTGATTTGTATTTGACTAGTTTAACCATATCCATATCTTGCACGCGCACTAACAAATACAATAATTCAGTTAATCAATGTCCATCTGCCCATGTCCCTGGCATGCATTATGCATTAGCTGAAAACATCCAGAGGTGGATCATGAAATTCTCCACAAGAGGCCTAACGCAATGCATGCGCGGGTGCATGTTAACAGGTAGAAGACGCATAATTGCAGCGTCAGTACTTGGTTATGATGAGGACACAAACATGATAATTCTTTCTACAAATATTGGTGACTATATCGTCAAGCTTGAGTCTTCCCAGCTCAGAAATGTCCCTAAAATAGATCAAAATTATCATAATGTGTGCTATCCCCTACTCAAATTTCTATAGTCCACGTAATATCTTGTCTCTACATTGCATAAGTATCAGATGCAATTACTTCTTTTTCTTTAGAATAACTCTAAAAATTTATAGTAGGTGCCTACTGTGATTACATTGTTCATGCTTAATGGTTGACTAGACATTTAAGAATAAAATGCACAGATTAATTTATTTTTAGGCTTGTGATCGTCATAGATATTTGAACTATTATCATCAAAGCACTAAGCTAGAATAAAAATATAACTATAGCTGTTGGCTGTTGCTTCCTGGTCATCGCTACATGCATGGAAATATATATTCTTATACCACTTGCCTCTTTGACTCTTCATGGGCTAATACTGCCAGTATTGTTCAACATGTTGCATCTGTGCATGTCATATGACTGTTTGAGTTTAAACAGAGTTCTACATGATGTTGTAATCCTTATAGTGATAACAAACAAGCTCAAATGAAGTTTTTTCCTCTGGGCTGATTCGATACAAATTTATTTCTCCGTCGTTAACTCATGGATGTGCCCTCCTTTTTATAGGAAGATGATTTGGCGTGGAGATGCTAAATTAAGAGAAACCAAGGCCAAAAATATTATGTGAGGCTTCTCCACAGCCTGGCCCCGCTATTTGCCTGTAAAATGGCAGTCATATTCGTAGGGTTGATGAATGACGAACCAATTTCTCTCTTGCTTTCTCACGTGTGAAGAATACTAAAGTTGTTGTGTGGCATGGTGCCCATGATGAGTTTACATCATCCTGGTTGGAGCAAGTTCCGCACTCCACGGACAGAAGAACGGCCAAGGTTTGGCGCTCCGTCCTGCCGCTTGTGTGGTGGAACATCTGGAAGGAGCGAAACGAGCGCATTTTCAGTCACAAAGCATGGTCGCCTCAGGAGCTGTTCAGCAAGGCAGATGCTGGGTTGACGCAGGGAGACGACGGATTCTGGCCCTGATTGAGAGACCCCTAGTCCCTAGAGCCGGACTAGATATTTTTTTTTTGGTTTCTTTTTTGACAGGTTCAGAGTTTTCTGGCTTGTCTTTTAGCTCTTGGTTACCTATTGTACCTTGGGACAGTCTCCTGTCCTTTGTACTTCTTCCTTAATCGCAATGAAAGCAGCAAAGCTGCCTTCCGTAAAAAAAATATTCTGGTGAAATCTACATGGACCATTTTCAGTTTACTGTTTTTCTGGCTGCTGATTAATTAAGAGTTCATGAGTTGTTGCCTCATAACGCATGTTATGTGATTTTTGTATATCCGGGGTACAATATCTTCAGAGCTATGTGTTGCTGGGGCTTCCTATAGAGATTATCTGGAATGACGGTTTGACATATGACTACTCCCTCCGATCCAAAATTTGTGTCGCAACGGTGTACAACTTTTGTTCCATGCTTGTACATTTTGTACGACAATCTTTGTGGACCGGAGGGAGTATCTAATTTAGCATCCAATTTAGGAAAGAGGGAGTATCTCTTGTTTTTCTCTTGGGGTTGTTTGTGATGTTTGTCCAACAGCGGTTTCATTGTTGTATGGTGTGGTTGCTATATTAATATAGCGGGGGCGCAATCCTATTTCGGAAAATTATGTTACTCTAGTCGCCTGATATGCACCGAGTTTTCGCCATTATATTACCGTAGCAGCAGGAATCGCCTCTTCGTATACTGCTAAGCCCGCCTCCCTCAAACCCAATCGAAACCTAGCACCACCGCCGCCAGATCCAGCGAGGCGATGGACGGCGACGAGGTTCCGCCGCTCCAGCCTGCCGATGCGGCGGCTCCTCCCGGCGGCGGCGGCGGCGAGCAGCAGCAGGACCAGGACGAGTCGCACTCGCAGCCGACGACACCCGCGCTCCCCGACGACGTGCTCGCCGACATCTTCGGCCGTCTCGCGCCGCGCTACGTCGCCGCGTCCCGCTGCGTCTGCAAGCCGTGGTGCGCCTCCATCGACGCCCGCGGCCTCCTGCGCGCGGATCTGCTCCCGCTCTCGCTCCGCGGCATCTTCGTCCACTTCGAAATGCACAAGTTCCCGGCGTACTTCTCCCGCCCGGGCGCCCCCGCATTCAGCGGCAAGCTCAGCTTCCTGCCCTCCGCCAAGACCGCCGGCTGCGTGTGGCGCCCAGGCGAGTCCTGGCGCGTCCGGGAGAGATACAGCATCAAGGATCACTGCAACGGGCTCCTGCTGATCGACCAGTACGTGGTGAACCCTGCCACGCGACGCTGGGAGGCTCTGCCCCCAGCCCCGCCGGGGCGTGTCCAGTTCATCATCAGCACTGACCAGGACCTTGACGACGATGGGACTCCAGTCCCGGAACACATGGATTACTATCTGGTGTTTGATCCCACGGTGTCACCTCACTACCAAGTGCTCCAGATCTGCGCTTTGAGTAGGTTGGGTTCCATGGATGAGTTAAGCGACGAGGATTCTAAGTGCCCATCGTCTTCGTGCACCTTGAATGTCCTCTCCTCAAGGTCGGGTTGTTGGGAGGAGAGGCGTTTTGTTAGAGAAGGCGGTGCCGCGGGGATCGTCTATGCGGTGCAAGCTCGGCCGCAATCCGGTGCTGTCTACTGGCACGGAGCACTTTATGTGCATTGTGAATGCCATTTCGTTCTCAGGTGTGTACCGACTTCTTTTCATTTGATTTCGATGTGTATATCTTTTTTTTGCGGATGATTTTGACGTGTATATCTTGCCATACTGAAACCAAACACCTAGTTCTGTAGAAGAATTAACACCTTTTTGTTCGAATTTGCAGAATATCCTTGTCTAGCAGTACATATCGTGTAATCAAACCACCACCGGGTTATGGAGCAAACAGCTATCCAGTTCCTTATCTACAAAAATCAAAAAAGGGGGTCTACTTTCTGTCGCTTGAAAGAAACTGGCTTCGGGTTTGGATCCTAAAGGAATCATGTGGTCAACTAGACTGGGTGTTGAAGCATGAAAAAGACCTTGAACCCGTGCTAGCACGCCAGCGTCTTCAACAAGTTCATGGACCCTGGATGTTAAAAGGGATCAACCACAACTCATTCTGCACTCATTTTCCTGAAGACAACAAGGAAGCTATAGTTGAAGAGAAGGTTGAGTGGAGCTCTGACAGCGATGATGTTCCTGCCAATGAAGACACGGTTCAAGAGTGTAGCTCCAAAGAGTGTTACTCCGACAATGACAGTGATGATGTTCTTGACAATGAAGAGGTTCAAGGTTGTAGCTCTGAACAGTGTTATTCCAGCATTTACAGTGATGATGTTCTTGACAACAAAGACTCGATCGAAGAGTGTAGCTCAGATGACAACAAGAAAGGAATTTCTGGAGAGAAATTTGATTCGAACTCCAACGATGACATGGATATATGTCAGATTGACATGCTCGGGCTTCACCCATACAAAGATGTCCTATTCCTCTGCGAATCAGCCAAGACAGCACTTGCCTATCATTTGAATAGCTCGAAGATCGAATGCTTAGGCGATATATACCCAACAGGTTATAACGATATCCGTGGTTATAGGCATGACAGGGATGAAAGGGACAGGGTCAAGTATGCTTTTCCGTACACACCATGTTGGATTGAAGATTTCCCTAGAAACAATTAGTCTATAAGTCCATCACCAACATTAGCATTTGTTGGTAACAAACCATTAGTGCAGTAGAAGAAATCGGTGGCATGTAATGTTCATGTGATATTTGATGGCTGTACTAAGAATTGCTTCTCCTACTGCAAAAATATTACTATTATGTCTGCTATGTTTATTTCCATTTGAGTGCTTTATTCTTTAGTGGCTACTACTTACTAGTTCATCGCTTTATCAGTTATTTCCTTCATTTGGATTATGTGAGTAGGAGGTATATGCACTTCTCCGATTCAGCCAAGCTACTCAGACACCTTACTCCTCCAGGGATGAAATTGTTGGATAGACTGGCTTGCAAACATTCCCAACCTAGCATGAATAGCAATCTGAAGCAAACTCACGATGATGGAAACTCACCTTGTTGGGACTTGGGGACGTCAAAAGAATCTTTGGAATTTCTGAAGAAGCACCTGAGATTTTCTAGTCCTTCAACCCACCAAAGAAAGAAAGAAAGAAAGAAAGAAAGAAAGAAAGAATCATGCCAGAAAACACAGTTATACGTGATGTCCTATTTCTTACAGGGATCACAAACAAGCTCAAATGAAGTTTTTTACCTCTTGGGTTGTCCGATACAGAATTTGTTTTTCTTTCGTTAACTTGTAGATGTGCTCTTCTTCTGTTCACAGGAAGATGGTTTGGCTTGAAAAGAAGTATCTTTCTGGCGGGAGAGATGCTAAATTGAGAGAAACCAAGGCCAAAAATATTATGTGAGGCTTCCTCACTGCTTGGCATTGTTATACCTCGATAAAATGTCAGTCAAACTCGTAGAGTTGATGAATGATGAACTAATTTCACGTGCGAACACTACTGAAGTTGTTGTTGTTGTTGTGGTGTGGCATGCTGCCAATGATGAGTTTACTGATTTTTCTGGCTACTGATTAATTAAGAGTTCATGAGTTATTGCCTCATAATGCAGATGATGCGATTTTTATATATTTGTAGTACAGTTTCTTCTGAGCTGTGCATCTCTGGGACTTTCTATAGAGTTCATCAGGAATGGTGGTTTAATATGTGCCTCTTTAATTCTGTATCCAATCCAGGGAAGAGGTAAACTCATCAACCTAACATAATTTCCTTCTTGAGGTGCCTGCATCAGAATTACTCTATTGCATCCCAGCATATCAACTGTGAGCTAAATTTCAATTCTTCTTTTTCTTCGTTGTCTTTTCTTCTGATATGCCATGGGTGCCATTAGTATTTTGCTAGTTTAATCATATTTATATCCCTGCATCCGCAATCACAAATACAATAATTCAATTAATCAATGTTCAGCTGCTCATGTCCTGGCATGCATTTTGCATTAGCTGAAAAACATCCAGAGGTAGATCACGAAATTCTCCACATGAGGTATTGGAAATAAAAAAGAAAGGGTGGTGGGATGGAGTCCATAAACAAGAACAGTGCTGCTACTTTGAGTAAAAATGCAAAACTGGTTTTTCTGCTCTCTTTGAATGTACAGTTTTTTTTGCGAGTCTTGCCGGCAGACCCGGTGAAAACGAGTACTCCTGGTGCCTACATAGGCTGCTGAATCTCTGGTGCCACCACAGAGGGCTCTTCAGTAAGTACCGTCGGCAATCTCTTGGTTACAAATCGCACCAAGGACTTATTATCATAGAATTGTGGTTCCAAAGGACTGAAGGCGATTATGTGCAGAGGCATGATAGTTTCCAAAATGTTCGCACAGCTGAATCAATGGAGGAGCGAACGGACGACGAACGGAGAACTGAGTCAACCAAAACCAATCTTAAAAGTATGGAAGAGAGCTGAGTGATTCTGCCTTGTTTTGCTGTTTTTCCAGTTCCGTTGCATATTGATACGTTTGCTGCTTCATTCTGATATGACTGAGCTCGATCAGATCACCTGTTATTACGGTCATGTACTTGCAAAACCAATCTTATCAAGATGGAGCACAAGGACTAATTAACCAGTCGCTCGTGAGAATTTGAAAGTGGGCTTGCGTTTACACCTCCAAATAAAATCACCATAATAAAAGTGGCAGTTTCAGATAGTTTGTGGAAACACATTGGAAGTACAAAAAGACCATACTGATAGATCGCTTTCTTGTTTTGTCAAATAGGCAAAATTACTCAAACACGACGTTTTAATGGGGAGAACAAGTCACTCCCTTGCTCTTTATTCAGTAGTGAAACCTTCTCCCAGGGGATCGAGTAACAAGATGAATGATCCAGGTGCAGGAGAAGAGTTTGAACATCATGCTTTTAGACCAGGAAATTTGCCCTTGGGAGTAGCCAGGTACACGAGCATATCTTGGCGACACATAGGGCACGTTGACACCCTATGGAACCACGGCCCAAGGCAGCAGCTGTGGAAGGCATGAGAGCAAGGCAGCACCACCACAGTATCGGTGTTATCTTTAGGAGATGGCAATGCCTCCATACATACAGAACACTCCGGAGATGCCACCATGAACTGGCATTGAGCTGCCGCCTTGGGTTCACTATAGACAGCTCTGACCCAGATGACGAGACATACGTCGACGTTGTATCGCAGGCTGACACCCATATGGTCTTCCACATCGAGCCTATACTTGTTCACGATTACCTTAGCTAAATGATGGGGAAGGAAGTCGTCCCAGCTGTCGGCGGAAGCGAGGTCGTCGAACTCGGCGAGCAATGGCGTCCGCACCATCATCTGGTGGAGGAACTCTCGGCAGGCCAGGTAGCTCCGGAAGAAGCTCTCTGGGTCGTGGAGCAGGAACAGTTGGTTGAATGCCTGGGGTGCCTCTTCATGAACAAGCCTGGGTTTCTTAATTGGAACCCCCCACCTCACGCAGCTTATAGATCACGACCAAATCGCCATGCAAACGCACGGAGCAGGGCTCATCTTTCGTCGGGTTGATTTCTCGACTTGCGCTACCCTATCCCCTGAATCTGCATGTAGTCGTTGCCGCGGCCAGCGGCGGCATGTTCCTCAATGCTGAAGGCATCCTACCAGTGAAAAAGGCTGAGCACGGGTACCCGTAAATATATGGACCCATGGCCGGAGAAATCATAGTCCCCAGACTGAATCATACCTGAATTCTGCGACATAATTGAAAACAAATCAACGGACGGGTAGGCAAACCGCCGCCGAGTAGGATTTGGAGGCCGGAGGGGTGTTGTGTTTCAAACCAACTGTCGGGTGCTGGTAAGCTTATGGAGATGCAGACACACAGAGGGAGGGTAATTTCAGTGCGCACACTGGTGAAAAGTTTGTCCAGAGTCCAGACAACATTTGCCATTCAGGACGACTGTAATTTGTTGCAAGAGGATGAGCCTCTTTGTTTGTCAAAGAAAAGGACTTTTTTTACAAGAAAGAAAAGGTCTTCATCAACGGCAGTTAAAAATCGATGATGACATATTTTTTTGACTCAATTGATCGACGAAGACATGATCCCACGAAATCAATAAGGCCATATAAATTCGATGACCCAACTGGATGTGCGTCCCATCTGTTGGCAACTTCACTCCCAGTACCCACACACTGATTCCGGTCCAGGATAACGATGATCAAATTTTACTAGATTTGCTAAACATCTTCCATTTGCAAGAACAAATAAGCTAAACAGCGTCCACCTAGTATACATATACACGTGATGGTCGTGAACCTTACTCGTGATCCATGGAATCAAATAAAAGGAAGCTTAATTAAACATGATAAATTTAATCAGATTAAACTCTATCGTTTCCAAATACCACTACCGTATTTTCGGCTTGGCCGGTGGTAACCTACCATCAATCACCTCCACCTATGCGATACACCAAGATAGCAAGTAATCACTAATCATATTTCCGCACAAGCTTATCGGTTACACTTCTTTCCACACTATAGCTGGATCTTTCTTATGGAAATATGCAACAACCTTGTCGATAAAAGCGGAATTGGAATCCTATATGTATTATTTTGTTCGGCTATTTACATAGGTCACATTTTTCGCCCAGACCATAGTTTCCCTTTTTAAAAGCATTGGTCTATCACTTTCATAGAAGTGCAACCAAGAATTATATGCGTATATTTTTATTATTTGTTTGATATTTGTAAGTTCCCCATTTCGTCACTCTATACTAGCACTTTTTTGAAACCTACCTCGTCGATAAAAGCACAACTAGGGTCCTATATATATTGCTTATTTATGGTAACTATGTACATTGTACTTTTTGCCACACCACATATTCTTAGAAATATGTAACCACCTCGTCATTAAATTGCAACAAAGGGTTTTGTATGTTTTTTTTCATATTTCTGTTGGACTATTTGTAGGTTACACTTTTTGTCACAACAATTGTTGATTTTTGTTTTTTAAAATGTTCAACTATCTCATCGAGAAAACTGAAACCGTTGTTCTATTATGTTTTTTGTCTACTGATTATATCTGTTGCAATTTCCGCTAATCCAAGTTACACTTCTTCAAAACAAAAGTGCAACTAGCTCATCAATAAAAGTACAAACAAAGGTTTTATATGTTTTATTCATATTCTTATCTGATTATTTCTAGGTTGAACCTTTTGAAATGGCTGAAATGTTTTGGAAACCAACAACCACCTTCTCGAGAAAATGCAACTTGGCCTCTATATTCTTTTTATTGTGAAATATATAGGTAGATTTTTTTAACACGCCATAGTTGCTTTAATATGGAACCACCTCATTAATAAAGTGCAACCGAGGTTTCTATACATTTTTCGTTCTTATATAATCTCAGTTTAATATAGGATATACCTTTTATCACACCCTAGTAGCGCTATTTTGAGAAAATGCAACTTGGGCTCTATATTCTTTTTATAGTGAACTATATAGGTAGCTTTTTTTTAACACTCCATAGTTTTTTTTATAGAAATATGGAACTACCTCATCAAAAAGTGCAACCGGGGTTTCTATACATGCTTCATTCTCATATTTTATCTCAGGTTAATATAGGATATACCTTTTGTCACACCCTAGTAGTGCTATTTTGAGAAATTTGCAATGCGTTGATAAAAGTGCTGCCATGGATTCTATACCTTTTTTTTATTTGATGTAATTATTTATAGGTTACACTTCCTGCCACACCATAACTATTGTTTTTTGGAAATGTGCAACTACTTCGTCAAAAAAACTGGAAAACATGGTTCTAGATGTAGTTTTTTGTTGGTGTTTTATATTGATTGCGCTGTCTGCCACACCACAAGTGCACATTTGAAGAAATATGCAACCACCTCATCGACAAAATTGCAACCGTGTGTTCTATATTTACCCTTTTATATACTTTTGCATGTTTATTTGTAGGTTGTACCATTCGGTACACCATAGTTGCAATATTTAGGCAGCGGACAACTAGCTTCGAGAAAAGTTCAACCAAAGTTCCATATGTACTTATCGATTTTTATGGGCCTGCTTATTTACATAGTTTGCCTTTTCTTCCACGCTACGATTGTGTTTTTTTAGAACTGTGCAACTAAGTCATGGATAAAAGTGCAACTAAAGGGTTTCATATGGAAATGTGCACATAATAGAGGTTCTTAAAAAGATATTTGCACTGTTTTATATTATGTACTCCTTAATCTTCTTACGCGAAGTCTATTTTATTGTTTTTCAAGCCGGGTACCATCCAAATGCCCCGCAAAGCACAAAGCCTTAGAAGAAACGTGAAACATAAATAAATTCAAATGATGAAATAGTTTTATGGTCCCATTGCGCATTTTGTAATACCTAAACTGTACACTTTTGTACTAATTAATTAAATCTGATTGTAATCTCTTGCGCTTTCCAAATGATTTTCCGTTACTACTACCACCATATATCCGGTGGCCGGTGGCATACCACCAATCAATCACCTCCATTTATTTGCCACTCGTATATACACGATCCACCAAGATTGCAAGTAATCACTCATCAGGCATCATATTTTAGCACTTGCTTAATTGCTGCCTAAGAATTCGTCGGTTTCATGCTCAAAAATCGGTAGAAACCGCATGCATGATCTCCTCGCCTCCAGCTCTACACAATGAGGGCGCGCTGTGGCGCGATGGTGGGCTGTGGCAGTGGCCACCCCGCCCGCCCGAGCTCGACTCCCAGCGGGAGCGAGTTTCGGGTGCCTCACCCGCGCGGCACTGTTCACGTGAACAGTGACCAGCGCAAAACACTGTTCACGTGAACAGTGTTCCGGAGCCAATTTCCACCGCGGTTCTACACTGGTATTGTGGTGTGCCCACCACCGCAGGGTTTCCCGGAAGATCTAGGCTCGCGGAGGCTCAAGTCTTAGTATAGTCTGGTTAGGTCTAGCTTGCGCACGGGTGGCGTGTGTGTGGTGTTGTGTGTGTGGAGTGTGTAGTGCGTGAGTTCAGATACTACAAGATGTACTAAGACCAGGAAATCTCAAATAAAAAAAAAAAAAGCTCTACACAATCAAATCTGCGCTTGATTAGGCACCATGAAATCGTGGCTTGCTACATTCGTCTCCCCCATTAACAAGCTGCCATTCTTTTCGTCGCTCCGATCTCCCTATTAATACTGCCCCTGCACTGGACTGGCAGCAGCAAGACGCCATTAGCGAGCAACCCGATTAGCTACGTACTACTCCCTGGGAATTGAGTTGGGACACACACAATGGCGGGTACGACCGTGCCTCGCTCTCTCCTCCTGCTCGTCGGCGTCGTCCTCACGGCGCAGCTGTGCGGGTGCACGGCGCACGCAAGCGGCGGCCGTGGGTTTAGCGTGGAGTTCATCCACCGGGACGATGTCCGTTCGCCGTACCACGACCCGTCGCTCACCGCGCACGAACGCGTGCTCGGGGCCGTCCGGCGTTCCACTGCCCGCGCCGCGGTGCTGGCGCGCTCCCACGTCGGCGGCGATGCCGACGCGCCCGCACCCACTCCTTTAGCCGACGCCCCCGCCCCTTACGCCGATGCCCCTGCCCCTTCTGCCGAAGGGGCCGTGTCCGAGGTCGTCTACAGGCCGTTCGAGTACCTGATGGCTGTCAACGTCGGCACGCCGTCCACCCGGATGCTCGCCATCGCCGACACAGGCAGCGACCTCGTCTGGCTCAACTGCAGCGACACCACCAACATCACCGCTGCCGATGCTATGTCACCCGCCCCTGCGCCCGGTACGGACGCGCCTCCGCAGACCGTCGTGTTCTACCCGGCTTACTCGACGACGTTCGACCTAGTGGGCTGCGACTCCGGCGCGTGCCGCGCGCTGGCAGACGCCACCTGCACCCCGTCCTCCAACTGCCGGTACCTCTACTCCTACGGCGACGGCTCCCAGACGAGCGGCCTCCTCTCCACCGAGACCTTCACCTTCGACGAGGGCGGCAAGGAGGAGGATGCCGCGATGCGCGTGGCGAAAGTCAACTTCGGCTGCTCCACTCATAACGCCGGCTCGTTCCCGGCGGACGGTCTCGTCGGCCTCGGTGGCGGCGCCCTCTCCCTCGTCTCGCAGCTGGGCAAGGACACCTCCCTCGGACGGAGGTTCTCTTACTGCCTCGTCCCATACACCGTGAACGCCTCCTCGGCGCTCAACTTCGGCGACCGCGCCGCCGTGACGGAGCCGGGCGCGGCGACAACGCCGCTGGTTCGCTCCGACGTGGACGCCTACTACACCGTCAAGCTCGAGTCCGTGAAGATCGGCAACTCCACCTTCGAGCCGCACCGTTCACACGTCATCGTCGACTCCGGCACGACGCTCACGTACCTCGACAGGGGGATTCTTGACCCGATGGAGGAGGAGCTGACCAAGCGGATCAAGCTCCCGAGGGTGGAGTCGCCGGAGAAGCTGCTGCCGCTGTGCTACGACACCACCGGGCTGCATGATGAGAAAGTCCAGGCGATGGTCCCTGACGTGAGCCTGGAGCTGGGCGGCGGGGCGGCCGTGACGTTCGTGGTGGTGCAGGAGGGTGTCAAGCTTCATGCGCTGACCACTATTCCAAAAGACCGATTTGATGGAAAGGGTCAGACAATCCACTTATACACTTCAACAACCGCTCTCACGTGTGACTCGGGGAGGGAGAGGCCAACACGTGCAACCGGAAGAAAGCGACGGCGCGCGAGTCTCAGAGGTATGGCTCAAGAGGCCTATACGTGGACAAAGAAGGGGCAACAACAATTTAAGGATAAATTGCGCAAACCAGGACTCGAACTCGAGACCTTGGCTCTGATACCATGTCAAGCTTCATGCGCTGACCACTATTCCAAAAGACCGATCTGATGGAAAGGGCCAGACAATCCACTTATACACTTCAACAGAGGGGACGATGTGCATGGCGCTCGTGGCCGTGTCGGAGCAGCAGCCCGTGTCCATCATCGGCAACATTGCGCAGCAGAACATGCACGTCGGCTACGACCTCGACAAGCGCACCGTCACCTTCGCAGCCGCAGACTGCGCCAGTTCCTACTCGATCGTCTGATCAGCCTCCACCCCCTGTGTTTAGATCGAGGATCGATCGATCTCTGAATATATATCTAATCTCATCGCCGTTACTTGCTCACTTCAAGATGGTGTAAACGAACGAATACACAAGGGTGTTTCCTCCGTCCTTCTCGCATTATTAAACAACCCAGCGGAATAGTTCGTTTACGAAATAGAGTATCATCTAGAAAAAGATAACAAAACACGTCCACTCCTTCATGCCTCTCAAATTTTGCAACCAATTTCCTCCATTTTCTCGCCTCTCAAATTTTGCCACAAATTTCGACATTACCTACCATTTCTTACACCTTCATTCCCCCTATATATGCTCCATGTTAAGCCTATTTTGACATGCCAACAATAGGAACTATATAATTCTTTTTGTTTCATACGGTTCAACAATATTAATTCAAGTACGTTCTTAATTTTTGGCTCTACAATTAAGATCATATTCAAAATTTTAGAACACGAAAATCTTAAATTAGGTTTGGACACGAAAATCGGGTCTCTAGTCCGTTACCAAAAAACACAACGAAAAGGTATAAAATTTAGGATCTGTATTGCGACCCTAATACACATCAGACCAGCGATTGGGTTGGCCCGTGACATCTCGCGAGGTGGTGACTTTTATCCAAATAGATCGACCCGTGACATCTCGAATTGGGCTTGACCCAAGACGCCTTGATTGGCCCGTTCCATCCTGACTAATGATACTCAAAAAAAAAAATCCTGACTAATAAGTTTTTAGCACCTCCTTAATTACCACAATATTTTTTTCATGCGAAAAAGTACTAGTAATTAAAAGCGTATTTCTCCGCTATTCTCTATAATCAACATTTTGCTTCACCACTAAATCGATTCAAATCTATCCATCAGATTTGGGTTGACCATACAGGAAAAATGTTAATTTTTTTGTAACATCTCTTGATGCAATGTTGTCACAATGCAAGTGTATAATTTTCATTATGATCAACGAATGAATTAGAACCGTCCGACAGGATAGTGGGGACACTGCCTAAAAATATATCGAAATTCATTTAGGTACTATTGTTTGGATTAATTCTTGCTAAATGGTACTGGTATTTGAACTAACTATTACTAAATGCTAGGTGTAATATGGAAGTTTTCAAACTTGGCAGCCTACCAATTTTATCCTACACCCGAGTATCCTACCAATTTTATCCTACACCCGCCACTGCACATCGAGTCTCTAATCCGTTAGCATATTATTCCGTAAAAAAGGGTTTGGATTTTGGACTCCATCAGCACAACTCATTTGGAGACCCCGGATTTGAGATTTTTTACACATGTCACTTTTTTTTGTGAAACTTTTTATACTAACATAAAATGTCTTGAACTATATTCGAATTTTTTGACATTTTCCAAATTGCTTTTTAAGCAGTAGGTGCATCTGCACACATGACCTGATATTGATTTCCAGCATTCCTCGCTTTCCTCTCCATTCAAATATATCCTTCATTTCGCGTCACCATTAAATCTATTCGAATCTATCACTACGGGAGAACAGAACATTGCCGTGTGCCAGAAACACACGGCGAAGACGGGAAAACACACGGCAACGTCTTTGCCGTGCGCCACACACGGCAACGAGCACACGGGGGAGAAATGCACGGGAAAGACCTCTTTGCCGTGTGTCCAATTTCGGGGCGCACGGTGAAGACAATCTGTGGGACCCGCAGCGGCTTGACGACGGTGGACGGTGACGGCGGCTCTTTGCCGTGTGTCGTCTCTGCCGGCACACGGTAACGTGTCCAAAATTTGCCGTGTGCCCGTGCACGGCAAAGGAACGAAGGTGGGACCCGATTGTCAGGCGGGTGCCGTGCAGCCGTCTTCCCCGTGTACCCGTGCGCGTACACACGGTAAAGTATTTTCATCGTTCCCGTGTGCTCGGACCAGTACACACGGCAAAGAATTATCGTCGTTGCCGTGTGCTCCCTCTTTACCGTGCGCTGGGACACGTGTCGTCAACCTGTGTGATCTGGCGCCCGGATTTCTGGCACTCTTTGCCGTGTGCAAGCACACGGCAAAGGTGACCATAATTTTCCTGCTATTTTTATTTTTCTCAATCCCTGCAGTTCAAAAATTCCAGAATAATTACAGTACACAAAATATCCCATATCTCACACAAAAATCACATATATCACACAAATATCACATATCTCACACCAAATATCACATATATCATCCAAAACATCACATAGTGTCCAAAACATCACATAGTAGTATCCTATTCAAGTCCAAATGTAGCTCGACAAAAGGCCGCTCCGACAACATCAATGAAGCACAACAAAACAATGTCGAAGCAACTCCCGGTCATCATGCCATCGATGCCATCCACTCCTAGCTCCAATCCATCTAAAACATGAGAAAAAGATAGAAATGCATGAGGATTCCAACATCCATGAATTCAACACAAGTACATCTGAATGAATGAACTAGCATTCATGAAAAAATAACAAGTACTTGTGGCATACATGAGCATATTGCACAAAGTAGTATGACAAGCTAAGCATACGGGTAGTGCAAATAATTGCTAGTTGACATGTATGATTAATGAGCATCAAAGTAAGTTTTCTGCTGAAGGGTTTGAGCTAACTACCCGGCGGCCTGCTGAAGGTGGCGGGGTAGCGTTTGCTGCTGCTCCATCTGCTGGTCCATCTGCTGCTCCGGGCTGGGCTCCATCTGCTGGTCCATCTGCTGCTCCGGGTGTCTGGGCTCCATCTGCTGCTCCGGGTGTCTGGGCCATGGGCGATCCGTTCGAGGAGGCAACCTACATGCATGAAGAATTAGATGGTTAGCACCGGTTAGAAGGACATGGTAAAAAGACATAAAAACTTTGAACATGAGAACTTACGGTGTGCGGAGATGAATGAATCACCATCGCCTGAAACTGTGCCATGTCGGGAACCATCATACCGTTGCTGCGGAACATATTCTGCATATTATTTTTGAGAAGCAAGGTTAGTAAATGAAACAGTAGACTACCGTTGGTATCTTATGCACATGAAACTCACCGCGAAGACCGCCATCTGTGCCCGCATCGCCTCCATCTCCTTCCTCGTCTGCTCGGTCTCCTGCCTGTGCTTTTCCTCTAGGGCTGCGTTCCGTGCTTCCATCTCCTCCATCGCCTGATCCAATGAAATGGTTTGCATTAGTTAGAACGAAAACATGCAAATAACTAGAGGACTCATCATTTTAATGAAACTAACCGCTCGTAGGTCACGTGCAGGCTCGTCGCGCCTCTGGATCTGCAGGCTGGAGCTCGTAGACCTAGCCCTCATGCTGGCTAGGCCCTCCATCTCTATAGGGAAGGTGCTGGCTCCAAGAGCAGGCCGACCGTGCCTCAGTCCTCCTCCTGACGTCATGACCAGCACCGGGTCCAAGTCCTGGGAGCTCGGGTCAATGGTCTCCCCCTCCCTCGCCTTGAGCGCACTATCGTACTTCTCCTTGCGTTTGGCTGTGGGCAAGTTGAAAGAGGTGCTGGGAGTAGCGGGATCATACGGCTTGGCCTTTTTGGCGGATGCCAGCTTGGCCATGTGGTACGCCTGGTACGTGTTAGGCTCTGGCACCTTATTGTGAGCCGCCTACAATTAAAAGTGATATGGTTAGAAGAGCATATCTTGTTCCGCCTAATTAAGCATGCATAAAGAACTTGTGAAAAATAAACACTTACATATAACTTGGCGTACCCACCCAAGGACTGGCTACCCTGGTGGTGCGTAGCCTTCACGACCAACCGATTCGCCCTGCCATTAGCGTTGATCGCCCTCCACTCGTCAGAGTCCCACCAAGCCGACAGCCGCCTCCAGCATTCCGCGTGTGAGGCGCACCAGGTAGGCCTCACCTACATAAAGGAGTATGTGGTTAGTATGCATGAAGAATAACTCAAGTGTTAGCCATGCATGTATGTAAAGGCCTCACTTACCGAATTATACTCGTGAGCCTTGGGGTACTTATAAATGGCTTTATCCCTTGTGCATGACAACCCCTTGGCCGCCTCGATCCTGACGACAGCTGCGATACGCGCCTCGTAGATCATGTCCGTCACCTTCTTGACGCCCATCTTAATGAGGATCTTCCTGCACTCTGCCTCCTTCCCCTCCTCGCATCTAAAGAACTCCTGCAATTAAGCATGATGAATGTGCAAGTTAGTGAAAAGGATGAGATGTGCTAAACGAAATGTGGTTGTTGACTTACCCAGAAATCGTGGAGCACGGCCTCGTACTTAGAGCCGTGGGTGGTGTCACAACGAAGCTTGTAGTCCTCCCACCGCGTAGCTGGCACGACCTCACCGGTTGTAGGGCGTGTCACCAACCCCGGGTAGTGGGTCTTCATCAGAGAGCCAAACACGTGCCCCATGTGCCGCCCTCCATCTTCATGCTTCTTGAACCTATTTGCAAAACCGAGAAACAAAAATGTTAATTAGAATGTGTCGAGAGATTTGAGTTTCAAAATGTAAGAAACATATTAAATAGAATGTGCATCTTACGTAGAGCCCTTTGGTTCAACCAAAGGCCGTTGTGCTAGCGGGACTGACTTTGGGAGCGCTACCGGACCTCGCAGGTACACGTCACTGGACACCTCCTTCTCACAACCCTCCTCCTCAGAATCGGAGCCATCAGCTGACGGGACCTCGGACTCACACCCATCCCTCTCCATCTCCACCCTCTCCTCTCCTCGTCCCCCCTCCCCCTCTGTCTCCTCCCCTCGTCCTCCCTCTGTCTCCTCCCCTCGTCCCCCCTCCCCCACTGTCCCCTCTCCTCCTCCCCCACCCCCCCTCCTCTTCCTCATCGGAGGCCTACCCTCGGTCCCTCTCGAGGAACCGCCGACTCTGGATCCTTCGCCTCTTTCCTCCTGTTGCCTCCTCTCCACCGCCTGGATCACGGCGTTGAGGGGCTTCGTCGTGCCCCCTCTCCCTCTCCTCCCTGCTTTCCTCCCGCCCCCTCTCCCTGTCCCGCTGCATGAGCTGCCTCCTACCATGTTTCTGTGGCCTGCAATGACAAACATTGAACCGATTAGTACGAATGCAAAAGCAAATAAAATAAATAGAACTCATGCTAAGCAAATAAACTAAGTGAAATAAATAGAAAGCATGTGAAGCAAATAAAATAAATAGAAATCATGCTAAGCAAATAAACTAAGTAAAATAAATAGAAGCATACATATATTGGTCAAAGTCGGGATCATCTGGATCTGGAGGTCTAGCATTAGCCAATGGAGCGACACTCTCATCGTCACTATCACGTGTGTCATCACCGTCGGTATCCCCACCGTCGTTCTGTGAATTTAATCGCTGGAGAAATGCCAAGTCGTTAATGTCGTCAACCTCTTCTTCGGAGTCGACACCGACACTGCCAACGTCTTCTTCCATGCCCTCACCTCCCGTCAAGTCGATCACGAAATGGCCTGTGAGCCCACCTTCCTCTTGGAAGAATTCTCCCTCATATGTGTCGGCGTTTATGAGAGGGTTATAATCATCGTCGATTGGCATAGGTAATTTACCATACGGCGACACCTTGTACGGGACATCGTAATCCCGCAAACGAGCAATCTTGCACGCGTATGGGAGGTAATAAACTTGGGTCGCCTGTTGAGCCACGATATAGACATCTGGGCAATCCAAAAGCTTTTCTCGATTAATTTCGACTAGCCCAACAGCCGGTACTCCTCTATAATGCTCTGGATCGAACCACTTGCACTTGAAAATAATGACCTTAGGATGCGGTCCTCCTACTCTTTTCCATTGTAGTTCATATATTTCTTCAAGTACTCCATAGTATTCTACTCCATTGCATACGGTTAACACTCCACTATTCGTTGTTTTTCGATTAGGCCGACTCTCCTCGTGGATACGGGTTCGGAAGCGATACCCATTGACGTCGTACGTGTCGTACCTAAGGACCTTATAGTGAAAACCCATGGCAACGGTTCTCAACTCCTCGTTCATTGCATGGTCTACGTCAGCCTGTAGGTTCAAGCGGAAAGCATTAGCGCCGGGTAAGGCGGGATTGAGATGATAAACTAACAAGGAGGGGAAATAGAAAGTACTTTTGCTCGCAACCAATCAATGTAATTTGGTTGGCCGTTCCCGGCACCCTTACGGAGAAAATCGTCCTCCTCGCTTGGGGAAGGTTCGTTGGCACTTGGCCAATATTGATTCATGAATTCGCTACAGAAACGAGGGAAAGTTAAGTTAGACACAAACTTATGATGACTTGCGATACAATTATCGTAGATAGCACTTACCCTTGGTACTCGGATGCTTCTTCTAGGTTTACCAAGACATACAAGGTTATATTGGACCACACTTCTAGACTCAATTTTTGCATCACTTTGCCGCCTGAAGTTCCCAGTTTCCCTTTGAAGAGGCTAAGCTCGGATACATGGTCGTCAGTATTGTAACGAGCGACTGGATTATGCATAGTGGGAACATCTGGCGGATAATATGTTGTGATGACGTTCGCCACCTCCTCAACGATGAATGCCTCAGCTATGGATGCTTCAATCTTGCATTTGTTTGTACATTTCTTTCGTACGGTCTTTAGCAGTCTCTCTAATGCGTACTGCCAACGGGCATGCACGGGACCTCCCATTCGTGCCTCCGTGGGGAGGTGTAAAATCATGTGGGCCATAGGAACAAAGAAGCTAGGCGGAAACATTGCCTCCAACTTGCATATCAACTCCGGAGCCACCTTTTCCATTTCATCAATCACGGTTGGAGATATCTCCTTAGCACAAAGAACGCGGAAGAAATAGCTAAGCTCCGCCAGCACCCGCCATTCTGCCTCGGGGATGAAGCCTCGAGCCATCACTGGGAGTAGCCGCTCGAGCCATATGTGGTAGTCATGACTCTTGAGCCCGATGATTTTCATGGCATCAAGCTTCACACCCCTTCTAAGATTCGCCGCGTACCCGTCAGGGAACATCAACAGGGCGATCCACATGAGCGCTTCCTTCCTTTGCTCCCTTGTAAGAACGAAAGGGGCCTTTGGCTTCCTCCATCTCTTACCCCCGCCAATTGGTTGTAGTTCAAGATTTGGTCTATCGCAAATCGCCTTTTGGTCGACCCTAGCCTTGATGTTATCCCTCGACTTATCGGGGATGTCAAACATTATAGCGAAAATGGACTCCCCGATATTCTAACCAGATCTAATCCAATATCATCCCTATTGTGTATTCTGTTGTTCTTGCATTTAAAGCACGGACACCAAGCGGTAGCATTCCCCTCAACAAATGCTTGATCCAAGAATTCTTCCAGCCTAATAAACCATTCAGGGCTAATCACTGTTTTACTTTCACGACCAGTGTACATCCACTCACGGTCAGCATGATCAGCCATCTTCTTCTGCTCTTGGTGACAACAGTGACGCATTTCATTATATGCAGCAAGTAATAATAATAAATTTATTCAATGTCATCAGATTAATTACGCCCAAATTTTATCTTTTACAGCATGCATGGGTGGTTCACCTAAACTTCTAATAGGTAGGGGCCTATCCCACCCGAGTATGTGTAGATCGAGTCGTGTTCCATGTTCTACCCCGACCCGAGACGGAATTTCGGCAGCACCTCCCCGCTGTTCTTCAGAATACACGTCTCGAGCTTGTCAAGCCGAGAGGGTGTGCATCCGAAGAACAACAGGGAGGTGCTGCCGAAATTCTGTCTCAGGAAGGGGTAGAACATGGAACACGACTCGATCTACACATACTCGGGTTGTCCAAAAACGTGGACAATCCGGAAGAGTTACGGTTATAAATATGCAAAGATGGACAATCCTGCATATTTATAAATTTATAACCCTTCCGGACGGGATCTGACTCGGGTTACGTGACTGACTTGGTGATCTAGAACAAAATAAACCTATGTAGCAAGAGAGGCGAAAAATGTATACCCTCGAAGCGTGAGCAATCGCCGAAAAAGGTAGGGGACGCTCCTCAGCTGCAGAAGAAGCCCCGCAACGACGGGACCGACGGTGGTGGCTGGCGAGAAACTACGACATCTGGAAAAAAAATAGCAATTTACATTCATAAGTACAAGCTCCCGGTGATTCTACAAATAGCAATTAACATGGCAATTTTACAAATAGCAATTTACATGGCATAAAAGTTAGTGCAGGTGATTCTACAAATAGCAATTAACATGGCAATTTTACAAATAGCAATTTACATGGCATAAAAGTTAGTGCAGTAACTTATCATCAAGAAGACCACCAGTACATACTCTATTACAAGAGGTATATAAACAGTGTGCAATTTACAAGGTATACAACATTGAATCCCCAGTCTATTGTAAAAAGGAATCTGTCTAACTTAGCAGCTGACACAGCATTGTTCCAAGTGAATTTGTGCCCTGCAAAGGTAGCTCCATCAGCTCTATATCCTCAATCAGCCCAAACAATTCCTTGCTAACCCTAGCCTGGAATTTCACACCTATTTTCTCACTTCTGGACCAAGTCCTAAATTTGTCACCTAGCTCAACACGCCGGCCAACCTCGGTACTCCGTAGTACTCCGTAGTTGCCAGTAGACACATGGGAGCAACCGAGCAGCGAGTCGGAGAGGCGTCAGTTCTTCATCCCCTTCCCCTTTGTGTCTAGATTGTTTATTGGATGTGTGATGTGACGAGCCCATGCTGGGCAGTGCCCAAATTAACTAGCAGTAGGTTAATTATTCCAATTCCTTTGTCTAAAAAAATGCGCCAGTGCCCAAATTAACTAGCAGTAGCCTTAGTATACCAATTCCTTTGTCTAAAAAAATGCCAAATCCTATGTGAATCCTATGTGAAATTGTAGCAAAATCAGAGTAAGAGTCCATTTGGTGGCAAAAAAAAAAATTCGCCACTGCTCACCTCTACCGCCGGTGGTCTTCGGGGAGCAACAGATGGCCGCGCCGTCGGCAGGCACGCGCGCGCGGCGGCCGCCCTGATTCACGGCCAGCAGCAGGAGGAGCCGCTCCCGGAGGCAGTGGTCCTCGGTGGCCGCGGCTGCTCGTTCGGCGGCGGGTTCCGCGGCGAGGGGCGAGGGCGCGGCGAGGGGCGAGGGCGGGTTCCACGGCGAGGGGCGAGGGCGGGTTCGTTGGTGGCGCCGCCGCTGGTGACGGCGGCGAGGTGGGTGGCGGCAGCGAGGTGGGTGGCAGCGGCGACGTGGGTGGCGGCGGCGGGAGCTAGGGCACGGGAGCCCGCGCGCGATTGGGGGAAATGTGGAGATAGCGATTGGGGATCGCGGTCCGAGCGCTGACTTAATTAAAGATCTTTCCCGTGTGCCCGATGGAAGACACACGGCAAAGAAGGAACAACTGTTTGCCGTGTGCATGCACACGGCAAAGAACGATTTTTTTTTTTTGCATTAATACTTTTGCTTGCCGTCTGCCCCTTTGACCGGAGTCGAAAGGGAGTAGGCCGGTGAATTTTTTTTCTTGGTTGTGTTAGGTTAGGACATAGGAAGACCCAAAACCAAGATCCACCCCAGCCCTTGCAAAGATTCCCCCCGTTTCGCCCGAAGTGGGAGTTTCGAGCTATAAGTCCAGGAACTCGGTATGGAGAAAGTGATGCCGGTGAAGCCGGTCACTCACCGGAGTGAGATATTGGACATGTACAACACCCAACACACTTGTACACATATGGTATGGAGCCACCTAGCTTTTGGTGGGGTTCCGACGCTCCGGAGCCCCTCTCCGGTGAAACCCTAGATCCGCTGGAAAAAAAGTCAAACTTGCCGTCTACCCCTTTGACCGGAGTCGAAAGGGGGTAGGCCGGTGGATTTTTTTGCTTGGTTGTGTTAGGTTAGGACATAGGAAGACCCAAAACCAAGATCCACCCCAGCCCTTGCAAAGATTCCCCCCGTTTCGCCCGAAGTGGGAGTTTCGAGCTATAAGTCCAGGAACTCGGTATGGAGAAAGTGATGCCGGTGAAGCCGGTCACTCACCGGAGTGAGATATTGGACATGTACAACACCCAACACACTTGTACACATATGGTATGGAGCCACCTAGCTTTTGGTGGGGTTCCGACGCTCCGGAGCCCCTCTCCGGTGAAACCCTAGATCCGCTGGAAAAAAAGTCAAACTTGCCGTCTACCCCTTTGACCGGAGTCGAAAGGGGGTAGGCCGGTGTATTTTTTTTGCTTGGTTGTGTTAGGTTAGGACATAGGAAGACCCAAAACCAAGATCCACCCCAGCCCTTGCAAAGATTCCCCCCGTTTCGCCCGAAGTGGGAGTTTCGAGCTATAAGTCCAGGAACTCGGTATGGAGAAAGTGATGCCGGTGAAGCCGGTCACTCACCGGAGTGAGATATTGGACATGTACAACACCCAACACACTTGTACACATATGGTATGGAGCCACCTAGCTTTTGGTGGGGTTCCGACGCTCCGGAGCCCCTCTCCGGTGAAACCCTAGATCTGCTGGAAAAAAAGTCAAACTTGCCGTCTACCCCTTTGACCGGAGTCGAAAGGGGGTAGGCCGGTGGATTTTTTTGCTTGGTTGTGTTAGGTTAGGACATAGGAAGACCCAAAACCAAGATCCACCCCAGCCCTTGCAAAGATTCCCCCCGTTTCGCCCGAAGTGGGAGTTTCGAGCTATAAGTCCAGGAACTCGGTATGGAGAAAGTGATGCCGGTGAAGCCGGTCACTCACCGGAGTGAGATATTGGACATGTACAACACCCAACACACTTGTACACATATGGTATGGAGCCACCTAGCTTTTGGTGGGGTTTCGACGCTCCGGAGCCCCTCTCCGGTGAAACCCTAGATCCGCTGGAAAAAAAGTCAAACTTGCCGTCTACCCCTTTGACCGGAGTCGAAAGGGGGTAGGCCGGTGGATTTTTTTGCTTGGTTGTGTTATGCGAAATCATATTTTTCGTTTAATATAATTTAATCATGGTGAAGCATGCATGTGCTATTTATATATATGCACTAGAAGTGGGTGTAAGGTAATTAAATAAAAAATGTTTGCCGTGTGTATGCACACGGCAAAGGACATAATCTTTGCCGTGCAGCGTATCTGAGCACACGGCGAAGCCCTGACAGATGGGCCGTTGCGCAAAACTATATTGTTTAATCTATGCCGTGCGCCAGCACACGGCAAAGGCGTAAATCGTTGCCGTGCGTTGATCCCAAGCACACGGCAAAGAACTGCCGTGACGGTTCCGTTACTTCCTCCGGCAGGTCGGACACGTGGCCTCGGTCTTTCCCGTGCGCCTGATATTGCCGTGTGTTTTTGTTAGTCTTTACCGTGCGTTGGTCTTTGCCGTGTGCTATTTTGTCTGCGAGGCCGTGTGCTGGTCTTTGCCGTGTGCTACGCACGGCAAACTTGTTTGTTTCCGTGTGCCCGATATCGGGCGCACGGCAAAGCGGTAAGCACACGGCAACGTTGTGCTCTCCCGTAGTGTATCCTTAAGATTTCGCTTGAACATTAAAAATTTCCCCGCTCTATGTGTAAGCACAAGCAAAGATGTGATAAAATTTAGGATCTGGATCGACTCTAATTATCCATGGACTCTATATTTTTTAGCACCGCCTTAATTACCACCTTATTTTTTTCACCCAGAAAATTTCTAGTATTAAAAACCACATTCCACCAGTCTTCTGTCCATTTAAAATTTAATGGTCGATCGACTCCAAAAATTCATCGATTCTAATTCTTTTGGCACCGCCTTAATTACCACCTTATCTTTTTCACACCGCAATGAAGGATAAATTTCATGATTAAATCCATTCAAATCTATCCTAAAGATTTCGCCTTGACCATTAAAATTTGCCCGCTCTTAGTTAATTTCTACCTATTACATGCTTTACTAAACCCCTATTAATACTAGCCCTGCAACGGTAGCAAGACGCCATTACCCATTAGCAAACGACAGGTAGGAGTAGGACACAATGGCGCCTACGACGATTTGTCGCGCTCTCCTGCTCGCCGGCGTCATCCTGACGGCGCAGGTGTGCGGGTGCACGGCGTACGTCGGCGTCAGTGACGGGTTTAGCGTGGAGTTCATCCACCGGGACTCCGTCAAGTCGCCGTACCACGACCCAGCGCTCACCCCACACGACCGCGTGCTCGCTGCCGTCCGGCGGTCCACGGCACGCGCGGCGGCACTCGCACGCTCCTACGTCGGCAATGGCGCCGTGTCCGAGGTCGTGCCGAGGTCGTTCGAGTACCTGATGGCTGTCAACGTCGGCACGCCGCCCACCCGGATGTTTGCCGTCGCCGACACCGGCAGTAGCCTAGTGTGGGTCAAATGCAAGCCTCAGAGAGCAAGCGTCGTGTTCGACCCGTCCTCGTCGTCGACGTTCGGCCGCGTGGGCTGCAACTCTGCCACGTGCCACACGCTCCGCCACTCCTCCTGCGATGCCAGCTCCAACTGCCAGTACAGTTACTCCTACGGCGACGGCTCCAAGACGAGCGGCCTCCTCTCAACCGAGACCTTCTTCTTCGACACCGTTCCCGGCGGCTGCGTCGGGTGCCGCGATAATCCGAGCGTGCCGGTGCCGAATGTCAACTTCGGCTGCTCCACGTCCTCGGCCGGCACGTTCGTCGCCGATGGAATCGTTGGCCTCAGCGCCGGGGACGGCTCCCTCATCTCACAACTCGGCGCTGACACCTCCTTCGGCCGGAGGTTCTCCTATTGCCTGGCCCCCTACTCCTCGAATGCCCCGTCCGCGCTCAACTTCGGTGCCCGCGCCGCCGTCACGGAGCCGGGCGCGGCCACCACGGCTCTGGTCCGCGGCGCCCATGGAGACGCCTACTACACCGTCGTGCTCGAGTCCATCAAGATCGGGAACACCAGCATCGCGCCACTGATCGTGTCCAATGTCATTATCGACTCCGGCACTTTGCTGACGTTCCTCGACCCGTGGCTCGTGAAGCAGATGGTAGCGGAGCTTGCCGGCGGATCGGCATCACCCCGGTGCGCCCCCCGGAGGAGCTGCTGCAGCTCTGCTACGACGTGCGCAATGATATCCGCAGATCCGAGTTCGAGAAGAGAGTGCCGGACGTGACGCTGTACCTGGCCGTCTTCGCCGAGGCGGTGACGCTCAAGCCGGAGAACACCTTCGCCGAGCTGCAGAAGGGGATCATGTGCCTGGCGATTGTGCCGGCGTCGGATAAGCAGCCTCTGTCGATCCTAGGGAACATCGCGCAGCAGAACATGCACGTCGGCTACGACCTCGACAAGCGCACCGTCACCTTCGCCCCCGCCGACTGCACCACCTCATACAAGCCCTCCTCACCGGCCGTGCATGGCTGAGACTTCGCCCTGTTAGTCAGAAAAATTCAGAACCACATACATTCCTTTTATTTTGTATTTTACCTTGGGCAATCCTTCTTTATAACGAATAAAATGGGGAAAATTTTGCACAAATCAGCAGATCAGTTTCATGTCAATAAAAAAGGGAAAACGTCAAAGCCCCTTGAGGTCCCTCCTCCACCGGTTGGCATGTTAAAAAAAAACTACGCCCCCCGTTGACCGAATTTTTCCGACGATCAACGTCCGTCCAATTTTAATGGTCAATCCTATTCAACGGTCAGGGTATCAGTTCCCTCTCAAAAGACCCCTGAGGACCGACGTTCGCCTGTAAGTTTTGTAATTTGTAAAACACAAAAACAAAACTGTCCTGCCTTGAAGATCATTTTTTTAATATATCCTTGTAAAATCACTCCTGGTAGTCCCCACTTTCCGTATAAAGCGGCAGCATATTTCAAGACATATACTTCCTCTATTACACAATATAAGACTTTCTACCCTGTTTACCTTTGTCTTGACTCGTTGCTAAATGACTGAATCAACACACAAAAATATGTACGAATAAGGATAAATCTAAAAATGTCAGAAAGTTCTATATTGTGGAACCAAGGGAGTAAGTTACACCATTGAAAACTTCTTGTATATGAACGAGAATTCAGTAGTGCATTTTAATGTGACAGCTAACCAATTTTTTTTGTTTATATAACTTTGAGGATAGTTGATGTGTATCAAATAAATGTTCACATAAGTTATGTTCCCATAGAGACATTTTGCAACATTTTTTTATAACAACATGCAAAACAAATTTTCATTATATGTAAAATCTGCCCATACATTTTTAAACTTTTGCACGTTCAGAAAAAAGTCACTAACAGAAACCGCAGGGCTATTTACTCTTGTGGACTAACAACACAAAAAATCGTTGATACTTGTTTTTGCATCAGAACTGATCCATTAATGATTTATGGTAGACATGAAAAACATAAATTTTTTAATGAAATAACAAAAATAAACAGAAACAAACCTGAGAATATAGCAAAATTTGAAGATATACTGAAAATTTCATTTCCAGAATAGATAGATACCTAAATCTTTGCAGATTTTGTTTCGAAGAATGCTACGATCTGCATCTAAGTTGAATTGCTTTCGAGAGATAACATTGATAACTCTCTCTCTCTCTCTCTCTCTCTCTCTCTCTCTCTCTCTCTCTCTCTCTCTCTCTCATTGTTGTTGACCTACATCGTAAAATTTTAAACATTGATAGTTAACACTTAACATATCATGGCTGACCCTTTTTGTATCCTTGGACCGGTAAATCGCTTGGATGGCCATCGATCCTCCCTGTTTAGAAACAGTTCTGCATGTGGAAAACTTGAAAGACAGTTGAATAGTAAACCATGATCACCTACTTTATAATCTCTTTTATGAATCCTCCTATCATGCTACAACTTACCCTTTTTTTTAAGAGCTTGGCATTTCCACATGCTTCATTTTTTCAGTCATCTTACAAAGGTTATGCTGAAAATCGGCTGTCAGACCGATAAATCGGCGCCAACGATGAACTCGACTGATATGCTATAATCTCGGTCACCCACTGATTCACGATAAATCGCCGATTAATCGGCATATGGCCGATTTTTTGAACATTGGGAAATACGCAGGAAGTCAAAACTATATACATCAAGAAGTTGAATAACCAGAGAATAGTTCATAGGAATTTCATGATGCTTACCAATAATATTTCATAGTCTTTGGTATTGATCACAAGTCTGATTTTTTGTTTTTTGTTTTTTGCAAATAGGTCTGCACTTTTTTTGTTATCATCTTTTTAAAAAGAAAGTAAGCCAATAAAAAACATAGCTGTGTACCACTCGTTGGGAAATCCTTGCAGTTTATGATAACTCACGGTCAGATCCGTTTGTTTAATCCTTGCATTTGCTGAAAGATTCAGTGTTCCTAGCGGATGGAAAGAATCCATCACACCAGCCTGTCTTTCTACTTGAATGCTCGATCCTCCAGATTCTGCTTCTACACACTTACAAATATTTGATCTTTTACCCGTTGAATTCTTCTAGTTTCATACTCAAAAAAGGCAGTAGAAGATCTCGTCCTCTCCCCAATCAAATCCACGAATAAGTGCAGCGCGTATTACGCACATGATAATTCAGCTGGCAATCAGCGGTTCGTATCAAATCTTGATTTAACCCATTCGTCTCCCATGGTTGTACAGTAAGACCCTCTACAAGTAACGAGATCTTCTAGCTAGCCGTTGGGAATTATAATCAAGAGTTCGATCGGGACACAATGGCGAGGACTGTATGTCCAGCTCTCCTGCTAATTGTCATCGTCCTGACGGCGCAGCTGTGCGATTGCACGGCGAACGTCATCGGCGGCGGCGATGGGTTCAGCGTGGAGCTCATCAACCGTGACTCCCTCAAGTCGCCGTTCCACGACCCGTCGCTCACCCCGCACGCCCGCATGCTCGCTGGCGCGCGCCGTTCCATCGGGCGCTCCTACGCAGCCGGCGGCTCCCCTGGCGGAGCCGTGTCAGAGACCATCTCCAGGCCATTCGAGTACCTGATGTACGTCAACGTCGGCAGCCCGCCCACCCGTATGCTCGCCATGGCCGACACCGGCAGCGACCTCGTCTGGCTACGTTGCGCGGACGACAGCCTCACCCAAAAAACTCCGAGCGTCGGGTTCCACCCGTCCTCCTCCTCCACGTTCGGCCGCGTGGGCTGCCACTCCGCCTCGTGCCACGCGCTCCCCGACGCCTCCTGCGACGGCTCCAGCTGCAAGTACGACTACTCCTACGCCGACGACTCTGAGACCATCGGCGTCCTCTCCACCGAGACCTTCACCTTCGACGACGCACCCGGCGGCTGCATGGGGTGCCGCGAACGCGTACAGCTGCAGGTGGCCAACGTCAACTTCGGCTTCACCACGGCCACTTTAGGCGTGTTCCCCGGCGACGGACTCGTCGGCCTAGGCGCCGGAAGCTTGTCCCTCGTCTCCCAGATCGGCGCCGACACCTCATTCGGCCGAAGGTTCTCCTACTGCCTCGCGCCGTTCTCCGCGCACAACGCCTCCTCGTCGCTCAACTTCGGTGCCCGCGCCGCCGTGACGGAGCCTGGCGCGATCACCACGCCGCTGGTCCTCTCCCAAACGGACGCCTTCTACACCGTTGTTCTCGAGGCTATCAAGATCGGGAACGCTTCCTTCGCGCTTCCAAACCCATCCAATGTCATCCTCGACACCGGCACGACGCTGACCTTGCTCGACAAGGCGCTGCTGAACCGGCTGGTGGAGGAGCTCAGACGGCGGATCAATCTCCCGACGGTGGAGTCGCCGGATCATAAGCTGCAGCTTTGCTGCGACGTGACCGGGGTCACTCGTAAGTCTCTGTTCCAGAATGTGCCCGACATGACGCTGCAGCTAGCCGGCTCTGGCGGAGGCGCGGAGGTGACGCTGAAGGCAGAGTACATGTTCGCGGAGTTTCAGGAGGGGGCTATGTGCTTGGCGGTGGCGCCGGTGACGGATCTGCAGGATCAGCCGTTGGCCACCATCGGATGCATCGCGCAGCAGAACTTGCACGTCGGCTACGATCTCGACAAAGACACTGTCACCTTTGCGGGCTTATAGCTCAGGTACTACGTTTTTTCAAGGAATTGGCTGCGATGCGACATAGTTGGAGATAATAGCTAGGGTACGACGCTTGAGAGCAGCAAAATAGCCACGACCCACCCATTGTGATGAAACGGCCGTGTCACTTACTTGTGCTAGGTAAGGAGGGTTTAGCGGACGTGGGACCCACTAACTTGTACCCGGTCAACTCAACCGGTTCGAGCGACCGCACAGACCGACCTTGCCCTACCGCGCCATCTGAACCCCGACAGTGGGCGCCCTGCTCCCTCTCCGGCGGCGGAGCTATCCACTCCTGGGCGTCGAATTCGTTGTCGCCGGCATCTGGGGTGAGTCAAATCGAACCCGCGTGGCCTTCCCTTCGTAATTCTGCCCCAAATCTGACACATTCCCTGCCGTTTTTGCTCGCGGCCAGGCGTATTGGAGGCGGGGGAAGCAGCCCGGAAGAAGGAGGTAGATGGCGAGCTCCGCGGAGCCGGCACAGTCAAATTCGAGGTAATTCATCACTCTCGTGCACATTCCGCTTTCGATTTGAGCTCGTTCACTTCCAAGTCATCAAATTCTACTGTCGTCACATTCCCGCGTCGTTGTCAAAACAGGGGAGATGCCCGAAAAAGTTTCGAATTGGGTGTCAAATTTATGCTATCTCAGGCGAAGCTAGCTGATGGTAGCGTGAGGACCATAGATCACGACACATTAGTTAGTTTGGAGCTTTCATTTTACGACATCGATCCACAAGAACTAGTGAACCAAGAAGAGAAAGCGGTGAGAGATATTGTGGAGAAAATAGGGGAGAGTATTCCTTGGGGTCCAGAGCAAGAAGTGGCATTGCTACGGTACGAAGATTGGAAGGGAGAGTATGTGAGAATGGAGGATGGCGAAGCCGTTGTTGATGAAATCGATAAACAAGAGGGCTTTGAAAAGAAACGTGCTACACTTCTTGCCGAGCTGGTTGATCTGAAATCAGATTCAAGAGTAGGATATGTGGCATCAAAGTTGGCTATGCAGATTGCAGATGATGAGTGGGCTGCAGCTAGACAGATAATGCCCATTGTAACCGAATTGACAGTGTTAGCAGATGATGCACAAGACCCAGCCCGTGATGGTGCTGCTAATGGGGTGGCTGGTACGGGCCCGGCTGTTGTTGACTGGAATTCAGTAGAACTGAAAGAGCTTACTGATTTGGTCATTGCACCCTTGGATGACACTGAGATGGCAGACCTTTTTGGAATTCCAGTCGATGATAAAGACAAGGAGAAGAAGAGGGATGCGGCTAATGCGGCTGCTGGTTCTGGAGTTGTGGATGCAGAGTTGATGAAGGAAGCTGCTGATGATGTAGATGATGAAAATGATGATGAGATGATAAATGTATATGACAAAGATAACCCTGTAATTGCAGTAGGAAAGTATTTTCCAACCATGGCTGAGTTTAGGATGTGTTACAGGACTTATGCAGTGAAGAAGCAGTTTGACAGCAAGACTCTGTGGACAGATACAAAGAAATTTTATGCGAAGTGCAAAGGCTTTGATGGCAGTGCCCAACCTTGCAAGTGGTACATTTCTGCTAGACGCCAACCTGATGGCAGTACAATCAGAATTAATCAAATCCCCAATGAACATACTTGTATTACTAGTTCACAGAATCCCTCAACCATGACATCACAGGCCTGGGTTGCACAAAAGATCACTCCTATTTTAGCCAAAACACCAAACACTACTGCAAAGAGACTGAAATTAGACATGGAAGCCCAGTACCCTATTAAGCTGAAATATACCACAGTGTGGAAGGCAAAACAGAAGGCAATGAAAGAACTATATGGTGATTGGGCAAATACCTTCAGGATGCTGTATAGTTTCAAGGCAGAGGTGGAGAAGAGGTCACCTGGCAGTATTGTGGAGATAGATACCGAGGTTGCACCTGATGGCAAGGTATTTTTCTCCAAATTTTTTATGGCTTTGAAGCCTTGCACCGATGGCTTCAAAGCAGGGTGTCGGCCATATTTGAGCATAGACTCATCTTTTTTGACTGGAAAGTGGAATGGTCAATTGGCAGCATGCAATGCTCTAGATGGACACAACTGGATGTTTCCTGTTGCTATTGGCCTGTTTCAATCAGAGACAGAGATTTCATGGACATGGTTCATGATGCAGTTGAAAAGAGCCATTGGGACAGTGACACCTTTGGCTATACACACTGATGCTTGTAAAGGGCTAGAAAATGCTGTCAAGGCCGTATTTCCACATGCTGAGCAGAGGGAGTGTTTCGGGCATATGTGGATGAATGTGATCAAGAAACATAGAGGAGAAGATTTTGGGCGACTGTGGCCAGCAGCAAGATCTTACTCGAAACAGACACATGCTTATCACCTTGCGAAGGTTATTGCAGCAGATCCTGAGTTTCAGCACTGGCTGGAAGCATACCATTCTCTTTTGTGGTATAGGTCAGGATTTAATACAGACATCAAGTGTGATCATATCAACAACAATCTAGCAGAAAGTTTTAACAACAAGGTGAAAGAGTTAAAAGACTTGCCTGTGCATGACATGGTTGACCAAATCAGGATCATAATCATGCGGATGTGGGAATTGAGAAGAAGAATAGGTGATGCTTTGCAAGGGGATAAGCTTCCAGCAGTGGTACAGCAGGTGGTTAACAGGAGCAGAAATCTTACACATTTGGCAGTTGAGAATTCTTCATTGTGGGGAGCTGAAGTGAGAGATACCAAGACTGGAAGAAGGCATGTGGTTGACACTGAACTGCATGAATGCACTTGCCTCGAGTGGCAACATACTGGAAAACCATGTGAGCATGCCATACTCTTCTTGGCTGGAAAACCGAGGGTAAACATGCACCCTTATCTGCATGAGTATTATTCAGTAGCAAGATTCAAGGCTGCGTATGCAGCTCCAATACCAGCACTTACAGATCAGTCGCAGTGGCCTGAAGTGCCTTTTGATTTTGATATGTGTCCCCCCCTTGCCAAAAGAAAGGCTGGCAGGCCTAAAATGAGCAGATTCAAGGCCTGGTTTGAGAAAGGCGGCTGTAGTAAGAGGGCGAAAAAAGATGACAAACCAAAACGGCCTCAGAAAGGTACCAAAAATAGATGCAAGGAGTGTCAGGTACTTGGTCACCGAGCTGGATCATCCAAATGTCGGTACCCTCGTCCACAACAACCAAAGTAAGTTGAAGTATTTGATCATTTATTTAAATTCAACTGCAATTCTACTCTGTTTTCATACTCTGTTTTATTTTTTCAGAGCAAAGGCTGGAAGTGAGCCCATTGTTGTTGACAATCTCTGGGCAACAAGAAGGGCAAGACAAAATGGCCGAAGACAGATAAGTGTGCCATCTGAATCAGTTCTGAATGATGTGGTGCCATCTAATTCAGTTTTGGATGATGTGGTGCAAACTGATTCAGTTTTGGATGATGTGGTGCCATCTGATGCAGTTCTTGATGCCGCGGTGCAAAATGAAGCTGACGCTGAAGCTGTTCCAGAACTGAATCTGTCATCTGAAGAGGTGTCATCTGAAGACGAAGAACGACTTGTGTGGCCTCGGCCTCGTATGACTGACTCGAAGAAAACCAAGAGCATGAGGGTTTTGTCTGGTGTGCCGACACAATCTGGTGGTACGAACAAGAGAAAATCGAGAGCGTGAAATTTGAGATTAAACTTGAGCCGTGAAATTTGTGTAATAATTTGAATTTGATTTTGAATTTGGTTTTGAATTTGAATAAATTCAAAATTGTGTGAAATATTTCTCACAATTTGAACCAACCCTGATTTCTCAGTTGTTATGCTCGTTTTGTGAACAATCCTTCCCTTTTGCTAGGGTAAACATCTCCAACAAGTAAGCGGTTCTCCAAAATGAGCTACAAAAGAGCCCCAAAGGTAGCCCAAACAGCCCCATTTCTAATCTGGTCATTTTTTCGACCATCTCCAAATGATCTCAAACTCTAGGGTTAACATCTATTGCACTAATATAGTGCCCTAGACCAATATGGAGTCATTTATCAAAACATAGAACCACTTCTCTTCACACATAAGAGTTCATAGTTTGAGATGTGAGATTTCACACCATATTGAAGCATTTCTTGTTTAATTATATCTAGACCTTGTCTATCAGTTGGAGTTGTTAGTACATGACAAAATAAGAACATGTGCACTGGATTTGCATTTTTTTGATGTTTTTTGAATATTTCATGAATATTTCAAATTCGGCCAAACTCAAGCCAAATCAGCATTTAAACAAGTTTTAAACATGAAAATGAAAAACCAAGCTTGGATCCTTCTTAGTCAATCCAAAATGAAGCTTTGGTGAGTTTTTTGTAAATTTCATGTTGCAAATCCCAAACCACCTCTCTTCACACATAAGAGTTCATAGTTTGAGATGTGAGATTTCACACCATATTGAAGCATTTCTTGTTTAATTATATCTAGACCTTGTCTATCAGTTGGAGTTGTTAGTACATGACAAAATAAGAACATGTGCACTGGATTTTCATTTTTTTTGAATATTTCATGAATATTTCAAATTCGGCCAAACAAGCCAAATCAGCATTTAAACAAGTTTTAAACATGAAAATGAAAAACCAAGCTTGGATCCTTCTTAGTCAATCCAAAATGAAGCTTTGGTGAGTTTTTTGTAAATTTCATGTTGCAAATCCCAAACCACCTCTCTTCACACATAGAGTTCATAGTTTGAGATGTGAGATTTCACACCATATTGAAGCATTTCTTGTTTAATATATCTAGACCTTGTCTATCAGTTGGATTGTTAGTACATGACAAAATAAGACATGTGCACTGGATTTTCATTTTTTTGATGTTTTTTGAATATTTCATGAATATTTCAAATTCGGCCAAACTCAAGCCAAATCAGCATTTAAACAAGTTTTAAACATGAAAATGAAAAACCAAGCTTGGATCCTTCTTAGTCAATCCAAAATGAAGCTTTGGTGAGTTTTTTGTAAATTTCATGTTGCAAATCCCAAACCACCTCTCTTCACACATTAGAGTTCATAGTTTGACATGTGAGATTTCACACCATATTGAAGCATTTCTTGTTTAATATGTATCTAGACCTTGTCTATCAGTTGGATCTGTTAGTACATGACAAAATAAGACCATGTGCACTGGATTTTCATTTTTTTGATGTTTTTTAAATATTTTATGATTATTTCAAATTCGGCCTATTTCACACCATATTGAAACATTTCTTGTTTAATATGTATCTAGACCTTGTCTATCAGTTGGAGTTGTTAGTACATGACAAAATAAGAACATGTGCACTGGATTTTCATTTTTTTGATGTTTTTTGAATATTTTATGATTATTTCAAATTCGGATGCAACGTCGACCGTTCATCCGTGTGATCGCTACCTTGCTGCACTGTGGCCGTGCGATCTGGCCCTGAGCTAACACACGATCCGTGGGATGGCTGGTTCTGCTACCTGATTGGCTGAGAAGCGGTGCACTCGTCGGACCGTTGGATTGAGCGGACCCTCGTAGACGCATGCATGCCATCGAGTGGGCCCCGCTGAGCGATTCGACGGCAGTGCATGCAGACGTCTCATCTGAGCAATTTCGCGCTGCACCCCGCTGCGCTGTACGCCACGTAGTATCAGGGCTATTGTTGCTCTTTTTTTGACGGATTGACTTTTGCGCTGACAGCGGCGGCGGGACGGCGGCGCGCTTGCAGTGTGCACGCAGACCAGAAATGAATCGACCGGCTGCGCGCTTGCAGTGTGCGCGTGCCTCTTCCCAACCATCGCATTAAACCGAGTTTTACACTTCACCTCCCCACCATCGCATTAAACAAGATCCGCTATAAAATAGCACCCAGTTCTTCTCCAAGTCGCACACCGCATCCCATCTTCCTCCAACCCTCTTCTCTCAAACAAGCAGCCGCCCCGCCCGCCCCTAGCAGCCCCAGCAACCATGGAGTACAGCGCCCCGACCTACCGCCTCCCCAACCTCACGCGGGAGCACCGCTCTACCACGCCCAATCTCGTAGAGCATCGCCAGCTGCGCGTGTGGGCCTTCTCGAGGTGGAGGGGCGCAAGGGATCTAGCGGAGTTCTTCCTCTCGTCCGGCTTCCGCCACCTCCCTCGTGGCGGGCCGCCCATGTACCGGCTCGAGGAGTTCTATGATGGCGGCCTCGTCATCGGCTACTACGTCACCTTCACCAACCTCTTCGACGCACTCCTCCTCCGTCGGAAGGCGTTTTGGTATGGGTGCGAGTACATCGCATTCACGCCGTTCAACGTCTTCACGGACTTCACCGACATCTTCCACTACCGGGGCACCATCCACGGCCTCCCCTACGAGGACGACGAGTGAGCCACCAAGGAGGAGCCAAGGAGGAGCCCAGGAGAAGGTCAAGGAGAAGTGCCCCAAGGAGAACTCTTAGTGCCCTAGTTTATTTCGGGCTTATTTCCATGTTTATTTATTTCCATCCTAGTTTATTTCTCGTAAGTTGTAAGAGGGCACACGTTATAAGTGTGCTAGTCGTGTAAGAGGGCACACGTTATAAGTGTGCATTTTATTAATCTTATGTCGTTATAAGTGTGCTAGTCTTCAACCCACATTTATTTAAAACTACATTTTTCTACTTATTTTTCATTGGTCGCTGATGTACAAATAAAAAATAACTAGTTAAGGACTGCAATTTTCAATCGTGGAAAATAAAAAAATATAAATTAAATTTATAACACTCACGGTGGTCAAGGAGTACAATCTCATGGTGGTCAAAATCTTCCTTGTTCTAAAAAAGAGCCCGAAACGTAGCCCAAACAACCTCATTTCTAATCCGAGGAATTTTTTAACCTTCTCCAAATGAACTCAAACTTTAGGGTTAACATCTAGTGCACAAATATAGTGTCCGTGACCAATATGGAGTCATTTCATAGAACTATAAAAAAACCACTTCTATGTACACATCCAATTAGACATTTCTTTTAACTTGACACGTCATTTATTGGCCAACAAACAATATTTCATTTAAACCATTGTTTCTGTCCAACAACGGCTTGGCCCAACAACAGGTCCAGCAACGGGCCCAACAACATGAAATTCTTTTTTTCCCTGCACCTATTTTAAGCGAGCACTGACGGCTTGGCCCAACAACGGGCCCATGAACTTGTCGGTTTTTCTATTTCGGAAACGGCTAACTTTTTTTTTAGAAAGCTCGGAAACGGCTAACTGAACCTGTTCGAGGTGTTAACTGATTTCAGAGCTAATTTAGTCGAATCATAACATTGTTCATAAGACAAACAGCTCCTAAATCGAAATCCCCAACTCCTAAATCGAAATTTCTAATTCGAACGACAAAGATACACCAAATAAATGGCAATGATACACACATAAAATGCTCCGGCCATCATGTTTGACTGCTTCTTCAATTCCACAAGCTGGCTCAACTGCTTCTTCAACTGCTTGTTCAATTTCTGCAACTCCCTATTCACCAAAACATCCTCCTCCAATGGAGGAGGGCCCAATGGAGGACGATCGGCTCTGTATGAGATCTCCTCCTCCACAGCAGATGAGATGGCAGCCTCCTGGATTGGGGGCCCCTGAATTGGGGGCAGCAATTCAACTTGAAGCCCTCGATCCCGAATATACTTGTCCATCCACACAAAATAGCCGCATTCCGCCAAATCCTGAAAAGGGGAACGAAAACACTAATTTCCAAATCCATAGTGCAAAATCAAATTCAGGCCAAATCGAGACAAATCAATACAAACCCTACCTTTCCATCCTTCCCACGATGCGGGGCGCTCTCGCATTTGACAAATTCCCGACCGACATTGCCCCTCGTCGAGCGCACACATATCAAGCGCTTAAGTGGATCTAGGCGAGGGCAGTCCGGGCATGTAGTCATCGGGACTTCTCCATAACGCGGCCATGACTTCTGGGAGCCAGAAGCGGAGCTCGACATCCTTCGCCGCCGCCGCCGTGGACCGTTGCCGGAGAAGAGGAAGAAGAAGGTGCGCGGAAGAACAGAGGAAGAGAGGCAACGGTAATGTCGGGGGCAGGGCAGGACCACGGGAGCGGGGCTCACTCTGCCTCTTTATAAATGGATAAGGTTGACGTGGATAAGTGGTGGGTCCCTGTCTCAGTTGGCCCACAGTGGGTCCCGCGTTCCAACGGTTGCCTGGTGGGTCCCGCGTTCTAACAGCCCAGCTCACATAATCCAAATTGAAGCTGACAGTTTGCTTCCGTTTAAGGGCTAAAAGAGCCGTATCGGGCCGTCGCTATTTGGGCCGTTCCAACTGTCGCCTCTGAGCTATTTCACCGAACGACGTCGTTCTCCGTGAATAGCATGCAAAGACGTCGCACCTGGGCTATTCGCCCCACCTTTGCCGCCGCAGACTGCGCTACCTCCTACCAAATGCTGACCTCCTGAGGAAGACCGGTGAATCATCTCTAAGAGAACTAAGCTCCCTAGGATTGGTGTCCTCTCCTTCTCCTACATGTCCACATCATGGTGGACCCCTCCTCTTCTTCTACCACATGTGGATCCCATTCATTTATATTTATTTATACTTTATAGTTTTAAAGACAGTTTGAAACAAATTATATTGGATGTGTTCATATGTTTGTACTTATATGCTAATTTTTTGGTGAAATAAAAAGATATTCCCATCTGTAAAAAAATTGTGGCTGTAAAAAAAGAAAAATAGTTCCATTTTCACTCAAAATTACTCCTTTTGTATAGACCAAAATAAAAAACTTCTAGCCTCGGTTGCAATTATTAGAGTGTAGAAAAGTCATGACCATGAGGATACACAATTTAACTTTCATGACATTTCATAATAGTCGTTGTATCATGATCGTCTAACTGGGTGTAACATTTTTTTAAAGTGGGGTCATGCTCTTTCTATTGAGTGGTGTACTCTTAACCTTACTACAACTAAATATTATCTACTTATCTATGTTTATGTGAGTATGTCTGATTAACTGTGTTGTAAAATAGTGAGCCGGTGGTAATATTTCCTCCATCGTTGGTACTTTTATACATGTTTTAACAAAAAAAATGTTTATTCATATATCGTTGTTCGTATTAGAACAGACGCGGCAACGCGCGTCTTTTCTTCTAGTGGATACTCGCAGGAGAGCTTTGCAGGGAGAACATGCTACTTACTGCATATAAAGCGTGGTTCTTTCAACAGTCTCGTCCTGAGTACCTACCAGCGCAAGTGCGCAACTTGTTTGCTGGGTTAACGCTTTCGTTGGCATCGTAGCACTGAAAACTGGATCTGGATCTGAGCAGTGAGCACATTAAAAATTAGTGGATCAACAAATCTATAACTACTATAAAAGGAAGTAAGTCTTCTTGTCGTCCAACTTTTTTTCTTCCCATTTTGCCCCTAACTGTTCGGGCATATTACAACCACTGCCACCGCCGAGTGAACATACCGTTTTGAAATGCCATTTTGCAAAACAAACCCTGAAAAACTGGGAAACTAAGCCGCAGTCCACAAAGCGTACATCCCACTGACTTAGCCGCAAATTACCAAAAATCCAGGGACCTCTTTCCAAAAACTTCACCGAAGCGGTATGGGCCAATCCGGAGCGTCCGTTCAAGTTCGATCGGACGGCCGAGATTAACCAGTTTTCTAAATTTTGTTTAAATAAACAAATAACAAACTAAACTTCGTAAATTCATAACTTTCAAACCGCAACTCCAAATTTACCAAATTTTATATCAACGCAAAGCTCTCACCATGTAGTTTAATTTGGCATCATAATTTTTCCTTTTTCCATCCGTTTTAGTTCATCAAAATATAGAGATGTATTTCGTCCGTATAAATAACAAACTAAACTTCGTAAATTCATAACTTTCAAACCGCAACTCCAAATTTACCAAATTTTATATCAACGCAAAGCTCTCACCATGTAGTTTAATTTGGCATCATTATTTTTTCTTTTTGCATCCGTTTTAGTTCATCAAAATATAGAGATGTATTTCGTCCGTATAATTCAAGGCTTGAGTTATAAAAATGTTTTCAAAATAAATCCTTTGTTAAATGTCAAGAATTACACCCTCTGTTCACGGGAACCAAAGTTATAAATTTTAAAAATGATTTAATGACCCAGTTAATCCGCTACTATTTTCTTTCCCTTCTAAAACAATTCACAAGTAATTCGTTACGGAATTTAAATCCAAACTGAAACTCGGTTTTTTCTCCCGTAGCGAAGCACGGGAATTGGGCATTTTGCTATCTCTACCTAATATAAAGGAAGTAAAGCTTCTTGACGTCCAACTCTTTTTCTTCCCATTTTGCTCCTGGCTGTGCGGGGATATTACAACCACTGCCACCGCTGAGTGAACATACCGGTTCGAAATGCCATGTTGCAAAAAAACCCTGACAAACTGGGAAACTAAGCCGCTGTCCACAAAGCGTACATCCCACTGACTTAGCCGCAAATTACCAAAAATCCAGGGACCTCTTTCCAAAAACCTCACCGAAGCGGTATGGGTCAATCCGGAGCGTCCGTTCAAGTTCGATCGGACGGCCGAGATTAACCAGTTTTCTAAATTTTGTTTAAATAAACCAATAACACGCTAAACTTCGAAAATTCATAACTTTCAAACCACAACTCCAAATTTAACAAACTTTATATCAACGCAAAACTCTCACCATGTAGTTTAATTTGACATCATTACTTTTCCTTTTTGCATCCGTTTTAGTTGATCAAAATATAGAGATGCATTTCGTCCGTATAATTCAACACTTGAGTTCTAAAAATATTTTCAAAATGAATCCTTTTGTTAAATGTCAAGAAATACATCCTCTGTCCAGCGGAACCAAAGTACTGATTCACAAATAATTCGTTACGGAATTTAAATCCAAACTGAAACTCTGGTTTTTTCTCCCGTAGCGAAGCACGGGACGGGCAGTTTGCTAGTACTCTAAAATGTGGAGAACAGTTCAAAGTTCTAACTGCATACTGATGTACAAATTGGCATAATAGATACAGTAACAAGAGTCAGGATACATACATAGCCGAACGTACATATGCTTCAGAAATGAAGAAAAAAAAAGGACGTGACTACACAGTGCCCGGGCACCGTTTAGCGCTACGCGGTGCCCCCTGTCCTAATCAGACAACTACCAAAAAAGGAAAAGTTCGGTCCCCCCTTTCCAAAAACGGACAGGGCCACCTCCCAGGAGCTTTTGCGCGCGCACGCGTTTTGTCGTGACGCGCGACGCGCGAAGTGCGCGCTCAGACCCAGCTTGCCCAGGCAACCCTACCTACTTCCGCTTCTCTTCTTGCTACAGCAGCCGCCAGGGAAGAGATCCTCTTCTTCCTCAAGCTGCCCCCATGGAACTTTGAGAAGCCGGCAAGATAGATTCAGCCCAGAAACCAGTTTGCAAACTGAAAAAATTAGCCAGTAAACACTGAAGGATCCAACAGCCACACGACCTAAAAAGCTACTGTACATCATTAGAAATAAACATCAGGATCTTCAGTTGAGGCGACAAAAAACATCAAAGAAGGGCACCAGCTACGAGATTTACATCATCCATTCCAGCAAAAAAACATCCAGCTAAGAGATTTGCATCATCCTCTCCAACAAAAACATCGGGAACTGGTTTGACTTGTTTAGATTACAGAAGCAAAAAATAAACTAGTAGTTGATGCAACTTGTTCAGATGTAAAAAAGCAGGAACTAGATCTAAGAAAAGCAATAAACTTGTGCCATTGCATTCATATTGCTGCCAGGTGATCAAAAGCAGGGACTTGAAGTTCCGTAGACATGTAGTTTCCTCCCAAAAACCTTCTATACAAGCACCCGAACTTCAGTTTAGGAGTTCAAAGCTGGTTAACCTGTGCAAGTATTTTTCTTCTGAATTTATTCGGCATGTTGGCTGTAAAAAAACGTTAAAAGGATAAAGTCAGTTGTCATTTAGAAAATGGAAAAAGAAACATAGTAAATTGCAAAAGAATAACATGTGTAGAGTGTAGAAAAACTAGAGTAAGTACTTGTAGTTTTCATGCAGATATATGTACTGACAAAAAGATGTAATTTTGTTTGCAGATATGGACATGGACACTAGAGCTGGTGGTATTGACTTGAACGCCTCTTAGCACTAACTGGAAACATCATATAAGTTGAAAGAGTAGGGGCTTGATACCCTGCTGAAACTGAAGAAGAAGAAAACATGTAAATGAGAAGTGACACGCCATGGTTAAACTTATGGTGACACGAATAACTACATGTAGGCTATATACATATACATCTGCTATATACAAAAAAACATGTGACTGGGAAGTGTTTCTTTCTTACTTACAAACATACATCTGCAAGAGCCATGGTTAAACATGGTGACACAAATAACTACATGTAGGCTATATACATATACATCTACTGTATACACCAAAAAACATGTAACTGAGAAGTGTTGTTTTCTTAATTACTACAAACATACATCTGCAAGCCATGGTTAAACATATGGTGACACGAATAACTACATGTAGGCTATATACATATACATCTGCTATATACAAAAAAACATGTGACTGAGAAGTGTTTCTTTCTTAATTACAAACATACATCTGCAAGCCATGGTTAAACATGGTGACACAAATAACTACATGTAGGCTATATACATATACATCTACTGTATACACCAAAAAACATGTGACTGAGAAGTGTTGTTTTCTTAATTACTACAAACATACATCTGCAAGCCATGGTTAAACATATGGTGACACGAATAACTACATGTAGGCTATATACATATACATCTGCCGTATACACCAAAAAACATGTAAATGAGAAGTGTTTATTTCTTAATTACAAACATACATGTGCAAGTCATGGTTAGACATATGGTGAAACGAAAAACTACATGTAGGCTATATACATATACATCTGCTGTATACACCAAAAAAATACGTCATTGTTGATGAAGGAAAAGCTTAGTAAAAGTACAAAAAGACGCATGTGAACTAAAAGTACACCTGTATCTGACATATTATACATGCTACCAAATGCAAACAAGTAATTCAACTACGCGACTAGTAATCAATTTTGATGAGCAGAACTACTTATAGAACTACACAACATTAACCTTCGAACAAAAAGCACTCATGCATCTTCGACAAACTACATCAGCGTAAGCACGCCAAAATGGTGTAAAATGCATGCTATAGCATAAAAAACATCTAGCCAAGTTGCAGAACTACTAATCATCTATTTTGCAGGGCAGAACTACATTTGTCAGACTAGCACGAGGGTTTGCAACTATAGATAAAATACGGAGTGTACATGGAGATTGGGACTGACCAGTTCCAAATCTGAACCGAACTATCTAGTCCTTCTGAACACAGAACCTGCAAAAACCTGCAGAACACGTGCACTGCGGGTTAGAAAAGCCAGCAAACAATCACCTCCAAATGTACAAAAAACACAGAAAAAATAACAACCCGACAGTGAACATTTAGGGTTCTAGATTGACTCACCAGGACGAGCACAACAGGTGACGAACTAGATGTGGTCGAAACGAAGGAGATCGACTCCGCTCCACTTACACCAACAAAAACGAGCGTGAACAGACGATGGAGAAGCTCCACGCGCACGTCCCCTGGATTTCTGGAGGTCAACACCGGCGGGAATCATGGTTGAAGGAGCTCGATTCCGCGGCGAGAGATGAGCAGAAGGCGAGGTAGGGATCCACTACGCTGATCTGAGAAACCAAATCGACCCTGACCAATCGATGGAGGAGCTCGTCGCGGTGATTCCCGTATGTATTAGGAGGTCAACGCCGACGGGAATCGCCGGCGGCGACGGAGATTAGAGAGGGGCTCAGCCTCGCAGGCGAGAGGTGAAGGGGAACGGCTCGACTCCCGAGGTACGCGGCGGTGCGTTTTGTCGTTTGTCAGAACGCGAGACACGCACGCGTCGAGTTTGGACCGCGCGATCTTGATCGGACGGAGCGTGCGGGTGAGCACGGAATAGAGACACGAGAGTGCGCAGGCACAGAATAGATTTTACGTAAAAAATATTATCAAAGATATGTAACGAATCAACAGTGAGTATACCTGAACTAGGGATGAGTTGGCTTTGAATCTTGTATATTCAGCGTCCGTACAGAACAAGGAAATCACCTGTTTTTTTTTTTTTGAGGAAAGGATCTGATCCATAAATTCAGAAATGCTCAGTACAACTTACAACCAAGTCCAGCAACGAAAACAAAAAACAACCGAACCCCTGCAAATTGCACAAAACACCCTGAGCACACTGGAGGAATCACGATCAGATCCACCGCCGCTCGCCCGAGAAACCTAGCCGCCGCCAGCGTCGCCGTACCACTCGCCGCCGGGGAGGAGGTGCCACCACACTCTGTAGACGGCCGCAAGACCCATCCGCCGCGCAGCGCCGGAATCTGGCTCGATGAAAGGACACGGCCACATCACCTGCTCCCCTGCTCCACCCCGCTTCCCGCCGACGCAGCGCCGTCCAGGCCCACCACCCGCACCCGCCTCCCGACGCCGCTCCCCTCGCCACCACGGCCGGCCAGAGCTGAGATATCGGAGGAGACCACCTGCAACACCAGCAACAAAACGGAAACGCCAAGCTCCAGCAACTCCTCCCCTCGCCGCCACGGCCGGCCGGAGGAGCACACGCAGAGAAGCGCACCCGACGAACCGCTTCACGACCTCCCCGGCGACGAAGACGACGCCGGAACGGGGAAAGGAGGGGAAGGACCAGAGCCAGAACACCGACGCCATCACCACCGTCTTCGACACCGCCGGGAGGCACAAACACACACACCTAGATAACACATATCTACAGGCACAGCGAGACCCAGAGCTCCCCCCCCCCCCCCCCCCCCCCCACCTCACGGTGCCGAAACGGCGGCCGGAGGCGGAGGGGAGCGGCGGGGCGTGCTGACGAAACTCGAGTCGCCCGCGGGTCGCCTTGTCTTCAATCTCAAGTGTCAGGCCCTTGTCTCTCGAGTGTCAGGCCCTTGTCATCACCAGTTTATATCAGCAGAGATGATATACCCCTTCAGAATGCAGCAATAAATCGAAGCATGAACTTTGTTTCTCTCACGGGCTCTCTATCTATGCAGCTAGATGCATATCAAAGATGGAAGACACTCGCTATCCACTAGGAGAGGCTCCGACCGCTGAGAAGGGACGAGATGGTGTCTGCCGCCGGAATGGAGAAAAGAAGGGAGGAGATGCTGTGTGACGCCGACGGACGGATCATCGTCGCTGGCCGCTGTGTAGAAAGCAGAGGCACTAGCGCCGGCTCTGGCCCAGGGCAGCAGGGGCGACGGCCCGGGGCCCGTCCAAATACGGGCCCACATCTATGCAGTAGGTATGTGACACAGTATTATAGCAAAAAGAAGAAAAAGGGCCAGGTCCATGAAGATGAAGGCACGCATGCAGCCACGCACGCAAAGGGGTTGCTTCTGCTTCGTTTCCTGATTTGTCTCGAGTAATCGCGCCTCGGCTCTCGGCCACTCGCTGTCTCACCCGGACTGAAATCCCTAATTGCCCACGATCACAGAGAGTTGGAGATGACAGAGGTAGGGCCATACAGGAGCGATCAAGTGGGGAAGGAATTCGGGAGCGATCAAGATTCAAGAATTCAAGATCATTAGGTAATTTTCAGCTAAAAAACTGTACGAGAATTTTCTGGGCGGTTTTAATTTTTCGTGTTCTCAATCCAAATATATGTATCTGTTCCTGTATTGATCCTATTTTTTCTCAATATTGGGGCCCATTGGTGAAGCTTGCCCTGGGGCCTTTGAAATGCTAGAGCCGGCCGTCTATGGAGGTCAAGAATGGGGAATTGGACGCGATGTCACTGCAGCCTGGATGCCACTAGAAAAAGTAGCACCTTACACTCTAGATTTTTTTTTTTGGTTATTAAGATAATCAAGACAATCTTATTGGATGAACCTATTTTAGAATTTTGTTAGCTCGTGCATTATAAAGATATTCTAGTTCTAGACACAAACTCCTAAGCAAAATATAAAGTGCATCTAGGTGAATAACATATTTAGTAATTATTTCACACCTCGATACTTTTTTTTACATTTTGGATTTTGACATAATTACTTCAATTTGTTTTCCAAACCAAAGACAAAAAAGTAAAAAAAAAACTTCTAGCGATAGAAGTGTAATCATTTCAGTGTTACAAGTTTTATGTATATCATGTGATAAAAAATAAATAATTGAGTTAAGATTGTATAATTAAGTTCAAAATGATTTTTTTAAATTCGGTAACAGTGAGATATAAATAAGTATAAAATTAATAAAATTAGACGGTGCCAGAATATACTACGATGGTTAATTTGATAACATTTATATATTTTTCGAATGGTGCAATTATTTCTTTTGTTGTAATCGTTTATCATTTTTGTTAAAATAGATAGCAAGCTTTGTTGCAAATGAATCTCAAGCAAAACATGTGTTGCCATCGGTTGATTATGTGTGGTGATATTGATCAGACTAGGCAAGGGAAAACCGTTTTTTAGGACGAAATCAGCGGACTGACGCCTAGCTTCCGCCTAAAAAAGGTTCATAAAAGTGTTTAGATTGGTCCGAAAAGTATAAAAGGGGCAGCAAATAAAGTCCTCCTAAATTTCATGAACCGGAAAATCCCTACCAGTGATGTTAGTGTTTTCAATTTCTCTGCTAGCTTGTGCGACGAGTTTCCCGGGCTCACTAGAAATTTTCGGTGGGGTGATGAAGTGAATCGAAGAAACTTCCATTGGATGGCATGGGAGAAGATTACTAAAACAAAAATATTAGGGTGGTATAGTCTTTAGGGTTTTGAGAGTGTTCAACGAATCTTTTCTTGCCAAACAAGCAACACATGTGATTGAGTACCTAAACATTATAGGTGCACAACTACTTATAGCAAATATTGCCCTTCTAGTAGTTTGTTGATATTGCTTTTATACATGATTTTTCATCCTGTTGGGTATTACAAATGGTCTAGACATCCTGAAGGAATGTATGCCTTGGAGGATTAACTCGGGTAGTAAGGTAAAGATATGGCACAATCCTGGATCCCTAGAGGAGATTTTAAACGACGGGAAAAGCGTCCCGGAGTAGACGGAAATTGTTGTTTGATCTTATTGACCGAGCACATAAATGTGGTGTTGGAGATATGCCCTAGAGACAATAATAATTAAGTTTATTATTTATCTCCATGTTTATTATTAATGTTTGTATCTTTATGCTACAACTGTATTGGGTACTTGTATAGCAAATACAACGTATGCAAGAGGAAAACCTCCGATACACGTGTAGAGATACGAACGGAAAAGGAGTTCCTGTTCTTGTCTCTAAGACTAGCCTATCTTGTTGCTCGATGATCATGTTTTCCTGATCATGGACTTTGTATAAGTCATTCAACTAAGGAGTGGATTATCGGAATGATAATCGCACTGAACTGACCCACCGTATGATCTTGCTATGAGACAAATCATCGACGATGAAATAGCGATTGATCATCTATTTAGTTATCGTTAGCTAGATCCCTATGCTATGAGAATATCTTATGACCACTTATTCGACATTCGAGTTTTGATTTCCATCAAACGTCTTGCAGTAACATGGGACTATGATAGGTGGTCTTTGGGCTTGAACTAGAATATGTATTGGAACAGAGATCGTTCAAGAATGGCACTTACTCCTCCAGACGATGGAGAGATACATCCTCTAGGCCATCTCAAGTATTGTTGTTGTCACCCAATCGTCTGGCCAGACACAAGCGTGATTTATCACGGGACAACATAAATACGGAATGAGAAAAGAGAATGATGTTGGTACGAGAATAATATGTGTTATGATCAAAGGGTTTGATCACACTAGAGCACATTATCTCAATCTCGAGATATCATTGGTATCGTGCACGTAAGGGGATTAAGCGTAATGAGTAACGCACAGGTTCTGTTGTTCATTCACAACACAAGGGTGCCAGTACGAATGCCTAACCCACTGCTGGTTATTGTTCGGTAAGCTCCCAAACAATACTTTGTGATTGCTGAACCTTTCGGGTCACACGCTTAAGTCGAGGTCAATCTTTGATCGAGAGTAAAGATGTAGTTTTAGTGGGAATGAGATTGTGTCGGAGTAGCTCCGATGTCACTGGACTTGTTCCGGTGAATTATAAGTTAGAGAGAATGCGGACATCTAATGTCCCGGGATGATAGGAATAGTTTCTATCATCAGCGGATTCAATCCAAGTGCTTATGAAGAAGGAAATATTGTTCCGATGTTTTTGTTGGCGGATACTGGGTATCCCGGTTCTTATAAATATGAGTTATATGATAAGTAACTAATTCCGGGAATTTTCTGTAAAAGGAAATATTCATTTAGGAATTAATTAGACAAAACAATTAATTATTTAATTAATATATTGGAAAATATAAATAAAGGAATTTTTTGGAGCCCAATAAAAGGGGGCTGCCAAGTGGGCCCATGGGGCCCACAAGGCAGCCGCACCCCAGAAGGAAGTGGGGAGGCCGAGTCCGAGTTGGGGAGGGACTCCCCCTCCCCGGCGGCTAGGGCGGGCCCCATGCAGGCGCCGGCCAAGGCGGGCCCCACGTGGCAGCGGCCAAGGCGGGCCCCACGGGCGGCGAGGCGGTGGGCTCGGGTGGGCCCCACCCGCCTAGGTCGGTTGGCCTAGGGCGGGCCCCACCCGGCGGCGGCCATGCAAGGAAGGAGGAGGAGGGGAAAGTGAGGGGAGGGAAGTTGGGGTCCTACTCCAACTCCCCCTCCCAAGCCGAGTTGGGCAAGGGGACTTTCCCCCTTGCCTAAGCACCTCCACCCCTTGGCCTCCTTTATAAGCAACCCCAAGCCCCTAGGGTTTGACAAGCAATTGCAAGTTCTCTCTCTCTTGTAGATCTCATGTGTTGAGAATTAGACGTCTCTAATCTTCTCATATAGATCTATCAACTAATCTAGTTGATTAGATCTACCACCTAAACTACGCCGCAAGGCTGACTCTCTTCACCACGTGCTAGTAGCTAGGCGGTGAACGCACGGGGTGGGTTGACACGGTGTATGTGTGGATACCGCTAGAGCGGGATTTGCGCAAGTAAGTTCCCTTGACAACGGAACAACTTCATCAAGGTCTACATCAACAACGACGTACGGCAACAATTTCACCTCCCGGCTTGGACGTGAGATTCTTCATCAGGCTTCACCGACATCTACTTCGACAAACACAAGATCTTCCGCAAGCGTGTTTGTAAGTATTCTGGATCATCGCATTATGGGGTGCAACATATCTTCATAGAATAGATCTTGGCGGTAAGGTTACGGATAAAATTTAAAGTTTTCCCCGCAACCCAATATGTGGAACCAAGATATGATCAGGAAAATACTTTTGACCCTCCATATGTTGATCACATTTTGCGATCAAACTTTACTTCTTTCTCCCGAGAGGACTTCTTGGCTTGGCATTATGAAAAGTCTGTTTTGTTCTCGGTGAAGATCGTGTATAGGTTGACGATGGAACTTAAGTCCAGGAATATTGGCACTTGTCTGAGCAACAAAAAAGCTAGAATAAGGGCATGCTGCAGTGCTTGAGAAATTCTTTATCTAACGATATACCTGGCCATGAGCAGCCCAACCCAGAAGCCCCGACCCGAAAATCTCGGGCCGGCCAAGTCATCGGGTCGGGCCTAAAAATTGAGCACAACGGGTGGGACATGATAGGCTTACAAATATGTGATCTGCGCTTGAGATAGGGCCGGACCGGTCAATACTAGTTTATATCCCATCTTAGCAGCTCTACAAGCCCACTTGATCCCTTTCCAAAAAGGATAAATATTGTACTCCCTACAAGTGAAAATTTTAGGGTTGTGGGTATTACATTTGTACTAAGTAACTGCCTCCAAACCTTATGTTCATGAAGACTATATCATAAACTGGGTTGAATATCTCACAGAGGTTGACTTGCTGGATTGTGAGTTGCCAGCTTCATAGTCGATTGGTTTTTTCGATAAAGGGAGCCTTTTTCGTAATCGATTGCTAACTAGAGGATAGTGACATCCAATATTCCTATTCCTGCTTGTGTGCTTGTTTGGTATTCTTCATGTTCCTGTTACGAGACGGACTTGGCTCAAGCTGACCCGACATCGAAAGTCGACAAATAGTTTTGGGATCCTCAATGCTAGTGAAGTAGTGATCTCTTCACGTCTTCCTTTTGTCTCCGGAACCGCAACACGACATTTGAAGCTGGCGTGTGTCGTGTAAAGTGTAATCCTTTTTTAGATAAAAGGCTTTTCGAGTCTTGTACTCTTGTTCCATTCCATGAAATTAAATGGAACAACCAAACATTCTGCTCCACTTACATTGTCCTCGGCAAGTTCAAAATTCTCCTACATATTTCCTGCAAGCTAGACGCCTAGACTAGGTTCGTCGACAAAGGAAAAGGTTTAAGATGCGATCTCCAAGAAGAAGCCAAAGCCTAAGGAAAAGGAAAAGGCTTAAGATGCCAACAAGGAAGAGGTTGATCTTCGCGTCGGAAATAATGCAAGAGTTATTATGAAGTTGAATAATTGTCATTATGTTCCAAAATTAAGTCAGAAACCACTTATGATATTTGATGATAAACGGTTATTCATCTTCAAGTAAAGATACTTGTTGTTTAGGTGGAGATTATTGGCTTCTGAGCTCTGGTGATCCATCTGGTTTAAAAAATAAAAAATCGTATTTGTGACTTCAAAAATTCTGAAACAAATCCTGCTTTAGCCAATAGGTTATCGTATGAACGTGCAAACTATCAATTTTTAAAACTTTGAATTTTGAGTTATACAAAAATAACAAATGTGTGAATCTAAGTATGCATATTTTCACATCCAAATTTTAGTTGATTTAGTTATTTTTGTGTAGCTTGGAATACAATGTATTTGAAGTTGATTTTACAAGCTCGTGGGATATACTATTGTCTACACGCGAATGTTTTTTCAAAAAAAATTACAAATATGATTTTTGAATTTTTAAATCGGAGAGAGCACTGGTGATCGGGAGCCAAAAGTAGTTTCTGGATGTTTAGCCTCTGAAATGCTATATTTGTCGGTTTTGCATCTATTAATTTTGGATCTTGATGAATCCCACCGAGGTTGGCATTATCGTTTGGGTCATATAAGGAAGAACGCACGGAAAAGCTCCATACTAATGTTTTTGTAATCTTTATTTGAGTTCAAACCATACACAACGTATAAATGTTGTTTGCTGGGTTTCTCAAAAAAAATGTTGTTTGTTTGGACAGATGACAGAGTCGCATTTCTTAAATCCTTGCACTTTCTGTATGATTTAGATTTACTGTTCAAATCATTTTCTGACCGAGGGAAATAATCCATCGCCACTTTCCTTGCACTTTTTGGTTACCGTTTAAAAAAAATCTCGGAGGGTGCTGGGATTTCCGGTAACCACGGTAACTGGAAAATTACCGGTGGTTACAGGACGAGATTGTCTCTCAAAATTTCAAATTCAAACTTAAAATGATAAAAATAATAATTTAAAATAGATTTGGGGAGGAAGAATTTGTCTCGAATTTAAACGGTGTGGGGAAGATAATTTGTCTCGAGGGTTACTGCGGTAATTCGACCGGTAACCAAATCCTGTATGTAACTGGACATCCCTTTAGTATTTATTATGAAGTTGAATAATGGCTATTTATATTTGAAAATGAAGTCAAAACCACTTATGATGTTTGATGGGAGATGATTATTCATTTGCGAGTAAAGGTAATGGTTGTTTAATCTCTAAGATGATATGTTTGTGCCTTTTGCATCGTGAATGGACTATTTATTTTGAATTTTGATAATGCTCATGTTTATTCAAATGTTTATAACGTAAGTGTTAAAAGATTTTGATTGATTAGAATCCCACATATGTTTCGCATTATCGCTAGGGTCATATATGGAAAAACGCACTAAAAACCTCCGTACTGATGTTTTTTAACCTGATTTTAGTTTGAACCATACGTGACGTGCGAGTCTTGTTTGCTCGGAAAGATGACAAATTCACATTTATGAATTCCTTGCACTTTCTGAATGACTTAATCTTCAAATCAATTTCTGACTGAGGGAAAGAATCCATCGCCAGCTTGTCCACGTACTCTTTCCACTCGAATGGTGGATCCTTCCGATTCTGCTTCTACATGCCTAAAAACATTTGATCTTTTTCCCTGTTAAATTCTTCAAGTTTCACACTAAAAAGGGCAGAAGATCTCACTAATCAAACGCATGAATGAGTGCAGCGCCGATTACGCGTATTGCAGCTGGCAATAAGCAGCTCATATCAAATCATGACATATATACCCATTGGTCTCCCATGGTTACCATTTTGTACAGTAAGCCCCTATAAGTCCACATCAGCCATCCATTGCGAGTTGGAGTTCCGGAGACAATGGCGCGGACGGTATGTCGAGCTCTCCTGCTTACTGGCGTCGTCCTGACGGCCCAGCTGTGCGGTTGCACGGCGAACGTCATCAGCGGCGGCGATGGGTTCAGCGTGGAGTTCGTCCACCGCGACTCCGTCAAGTCGCCTTTCCATGATCCGTCGCTTACCCCGCAGGCCCGCATGCTCGCTGCTGCCCGGCGCTCCACGGCGCGCACGGGGGCGATCGCGCGTTCCTACACAGCCGGCGGCTCCCCTGGCTGAGCCGTGTCAGATATCATCTCCAGGCCGTTCGAGTACGTGATGTACGTCAACGTCGGCACCCCGCCCACCCGTATGCTCGCCATGGCCGACACCGGCAGCGACCTTGTCTGGCTGCGTTGCACCAATGACACCACCGCCGAGCCCCCGAGCGTCCAGTTCCACCCGTCCTCCTCTTCCACCTTCGGAAGCGTGGGTTGTGACTCCGCCGCGTGCCACGCGCTACCCGGGGCCTCCTGCGAAGCCGACGGTTCCTGCACGTACAGCTACTCCTACGGCGACGGCTCCGAGACCATCGGCGTCCTCTCCACCGAGACCTTCACATTCGAAGACGCCCCAGGCGGTTGCTCGGGGTGCCGCGAACGCCCGCAGCGGCAGGTGGCCAACGTCAACTTCGGCTGCACCACGTCCGCGTTCGGCGTGTTCGACGGCGACGGCATCGTCGGCCTCGGCGACGGCAGCTTGTCCCTCGTCTCTCAGATCGGCGCCGACACCTTGCTCGGCCGCAGGTTCTCCTACTGCCTCGCGCCGTTCTCCGCGCATAACGCTTCCTCCGCTCTCAACTTCGGCGCCCGCGCCGCCGTGACGGAGCCGGGCGCAGTCACCGCGCCTCTGGTCCCCTCCCAAGCGGACGCCTTCTACACCGTCGCTCTGGAGGCTGTAAAGATCGGGAACGCCACCTTCACGCTTCCGAACCCATCCAAGGTCATCCTCGACACCGGCACGATGCTGACCTTCCTCGACAAGGCGCTGCTGGACCCGATGGTGGAGGAGCTCAGACGGCGGATCAATCTCCCGACGGTGGAGTCGCCAGATCACATGCTGCAGCTGTGCTACAACGTGACCGGCGGGGTGACTCTCAAGTCTCTGTTCGACAAGAACGCGCCGGACATGACGCTGCAGCTGGCCGGCTCATGCGGGGCGGAGGTGACGCTCAAGGCGGAGTACATGTTCGCGGAGCTGCAGGAGGGGGCCATGTGCTTGGCGGTGGCGCCGCTGCTGGAGCAGCTGCCGTTGGCCATCATCGGCTGCATCGCGCAGCAGAACTTGCACATCGGCGTCGACCTCGACAAGGGCACCGTCACCTTCGCACCGGCCGACTGCGCCACCTCCTACCACTAACCCCACCGTCAACATTAGTTGGTAATAATCTCATGGTAGTCCCGTCCTCTGTTTCGTTTTGGGTGAAAGCGGAGATAAAATTGTGACAATGGAATTTGGATCCTGAAAGATAGTGTTCTTCTTCACGCCCTCCTTTCCCCTGCATAATCGCATCTCAGAATTTGAAGTTACTGTAACTTACCTTCTTCCCAGGAAAAACAGCTAGCGGCTGTCTCGCTTTAGCCGTGCGTGCGTGTGGTTCCGCTTCATGCGTACATAGTACTCTCTGGGTTCTAAATTAACTGAAATTCTAATCTATTTAAGTCAAATTTCTTTAGGTTTGACTAACTCTATATAGCAAATTTGTTTTATCGATTCATAAATTTGTATATTTTCGTACCATGTATACATTTGTTGTTGCTTAGATACAAGCATTTCAGTAGACGCCACATTTAGAGAAGAAGTTTGACTTATAATAAAACTTGAGCATCCATTAATTTGAATTGGAGGGAATAACAAACATGGTAGTGCCTCAGTCCACATTTATTTTCTTTGGCTTCTACAAAATTAGGAGATAATCCACCACGCTATTTTGCGCGGGATTTAGACCAGAGAACATGGATCTCTGAGCTCAAGATGCAGACTTTGACCGCCTTCACTATGTCCAGTTCGTTAAATTTGGAATCAACTGCGATCGATTCACCTGAAGCCGGATGTACTGGAGTCCATCACATGGAAGCTAACGTCCAATGACGAGTACTCGCATCGTTCCACTTATCACGCCCAGTTTCTGGGAAGCCTTCAATGGAATGCCCACCCTCTGATTTGAAAAGTCTGGGCGCCTTTGAAATGCAAAACCTTCGCTTGGTTGGCTCTACAGAAGAGACTTTGGACGACAGACAGGCTTGCGACTCGTGGGTGGTCACATGATCTAACTTGCCAACTCTGCAAATACACCCCAAAGAACGTCACGCATATGCTTTTTCACAGCCAATATTGCAAGCACATCGAGAAATTTGTCTGTGGCAAGATGGCTAGGAGGGTGGTCGTACCCCAGCACACCAGAGTTCAAATCCTACATTTGACACTGGTGTTTCTCATTTAGACGAAATATTCTTCAGAGAGAGGCGACGTTCCCGTCGACAGCGAGGCGCCTGTGGTGACTTCGTCAATCTCAAGACCCTACCGCCGGCTCAGTGTTTCGGAGGTGCTCATAAGGGTAGGGCGTGCATACGTTCATAGGGATGAGTGTGTGCACGTGTATTTGAGCATCTGCGTTGTACTGTGTTTCTAAAAAAAGCTGGGAAATGACTCCCTATTCACCCTAGCCACCCGGTAACCCCAAACATGGAGATCCATCATGTGGGCTAGTTTTTCCAAATGTCCTGGAGCGTCCCAAAAGGGCCTTTGCACGTTCATCTTGGTGGTGTGCTGCGAGATATGCAAGGAGCACAACACCAGAGTTTTCAACAACAAAGCATCTATGCCGAGCGATCTGATCGCTAGGATCGCTCAGCTGGCGCCGTCATCCACGAGAGCCTTGCGTCTTGGGGCAAATTGTTGCTTTAAACTTGTGTTATGTCGTAGTTTTCATCTTGTTTCCTGTTTTCAGACCGGCCACGTATGCTATTCCTTTTAGGCTTAGTCCTTTTGCTCCTTCTTAATCAATGAAAAAAAAAGAGGTCTTGCCGCGTTTCAAAAAAATTGTCTAAGAGATAGGCTAATTGATCTTAATTGTATGAAATGGCTAGTGTTTATTTAGCACAAGTAAGAGCGTTTAGGTGCGGCGACCACCAAGCAGGTCATTGCCTTGTGGAGTGATATAGGGAAGAGAAAAAAGCTTCAGCACAGTGCCACATCGCGCTTAGGGATAGGTCGAAACCTTTTCTATCCCTTGCCTCAGGATCATCTTCGCAGGCCCATTTCATGTGAGACTGAAGACTTTCGCTACATGAAGTTGCTAGGTCCTTCTTTTTATATTGATGCATCAACGTTTTTCTCATATATTCATTGCCTAATGCTTTCAGCTTCCAATGGTCCTCATCCATCTCACAATACGGATACATGCAACTATCCTCTCATACTTTGCTTTGTCCATTTTTTTAATTTGCAAAAGCTCATTATAGAGCTGCTCAAACTGTACAAGTGCCTCAACCTCTATTATTAAAATTGGATTCACAATGATTGCACGTATGTTTTCCTTTTTGACATTTTCCATCAGTTCAGCGAGTTCTTACATACCAACTGGTCGGGGAACAAGGCCCCGTTCACCATGTCGTTATGTGCTAGTTTGTGGTGTTTCACCGTTGGTGGGTTCAGCTTGTATTCGTTCGTTGTAAAGCTTTTGCGAGCTATGTTGAATAAAATTAATAAAGCGGCCGTATGCATCATTTCGATGAAGAGGCTGGGGTGACCCTTTTCTAAAAAAAACATACCAACTGGTAAATCCAATGAACTAAATATAGTCACACGGTTTATATCAGCAACATTGTACCGGTCGGATACCTCGTTAACCAATGTGAGTTTCTCCAAATTGAAAAAGACACTAGATGTTGCTTGCAAATTACCGGTATGGGTAATATATAAATCCTCCTCCTAGAGATTTCCAACAAAGCTCCATCCGTGCTCATGCAAAGTGAATACAAACAGAATGACCTCCCATATGATCAGCAGGGATATCTCCGCGACATGTCTAGCAAGCCTTTTGCTTCTGAGCCTCGGATCTCAACCTTTTGCAATCTACTTTATCTAAATATTATATGGTTAGACTAGTCTTGTTTAACATCTGAGCAAACAATTCACATCTCTCTTTTCTTTCTTTTTGATGTTTTAAACGTGTATTTAGATCTCGGCCAATCAAGCTAGGGGATGGCGGAATTGCCCCATAAAATATTAAAACTTCTTTATAAACTTTTTAATAGTTTTACAAATGTAATTATGATAAAATAATGATGAGATGAAACAGAAGATAGTTCAAAAATAAAAATATATAATGTTAGCGGCATGCTTTCTCTTTACATGTTAATATATCTCTTTCTCAAATCAATAATGGTTTAGTGGGTTCTCGCTGATTATTAAGTTGATGACTTTCCTTTTCTATGCATATAGTGATGAATATATAAGTTGGGAACAATATGCATGGTTCGGCGGTGCTAAATAGAATAGTTTTGTAAGTGTTCACTGAGCGAGATATTATTATAAGTGATGACGATGAGTCTAGATTTATGGGCATGAATATTAAACTTAAATAATTTAGGTTATATGAAAATTTCAACTATTTTTTTAAGGCTACTGATGGCACTTGAAGAGGTTGATCTACGGCTCCAGAAAACGGTCTTTATCTCCGGTGCGTAGTTACCTGCGTCAAAAGTAAATGGGTTAGGTTGAGACTCCAAGTGCAGAGTGTGTAGTAAGTGGAATACGTGTTTTCCCCACGAGGGTGATTCGAGGGTTTAATATCAAACTCTTGGGCAATCAGTAGTGAAAAGTTTATCTCCTTATCCTTCTTTTTGGTCACCTACAAAACAGAGTTAAATATTTTGATCCTCAACCTCACATGTGGTTGTCAAGCACAAGGTGTAAGAATGATATCTAGATAATTATGCAATGCAAACAAGAAATAAATATGCAATGGTGGTGAATAAATGTGCAATGATGATGATAATACTGATGAATGATATTTTTGGTTTTTTTATGATGAATGCAAGATGTAAAAGTGTTTTGTATTTTCGGATTTAATAATTGCAGAAAATGGAAATGTGGTAAAAGTTGTTGGAAACGTGTTTCTTATGATTAAAAATGGACCGGGGTTCATGGTTTCACAAATGCACTCTCTCTTTAATAAAGTGGCAGACAATGGACACATAGAGTTGACATATGAGATTGCAACACAAAGTTTGATAACAAGTTACTAATTATATGGGCATCACGTTCTAACATAGAGATCTTTTGGATATTAATCTCACTTATACTCCACCAAGATGCGAACTAAATCATCACACCTTAGTAATTAAGATAACTCAGAGTATAGCTTTAAGTATCATGATATGAAGTTAAAAATAAGAACATGCTAGATCTAGTCACGGAGAAGTGGCAAGTCACCCACAACCCTTGTAGCATGGTATTTTTGTTTATCCCTAGTGAGGTAACAAAGTAAGGTAAAACACCCAAGTGGATCGCGATATTACAGTGGTCAACTTACCGCACTCACCACCCCCCGTTACTCCAACTAATGCACACGTCACCCCACACACGCCCTCATAAACATGCTTGATCATAACAAGTGAATAAGAACGGGGTACATAATATGCATCTATACTCATAACTGAAACAAACATTGCAATCTCAAACATATATTAACTCACAAAAAGATCCACCACATAGGAATTACAACGATGACCGCAATCATGTTCAGCAGCTCATACGGTACTAATTAGTGAAGCTCAAGAGAGGAGAGATACATAAGTTACTTCCAGAAACTCATAGTCCAGCGGTGGACTACTCCCTCTTCATAATGGAGACGGTGGAAATGTCGATGGAGAAGATGGAGACCATGCCGGCAGCGCCCCGCCGGAGTTTTCCCCCTCCAATCTGCAGCTCCAGATCTCTGTTTTCGTGTTTCTGTGATACGGCGGCGCTTGTTTTCGAGAACGCCGTGGGACTTCTTTTATAGGCGTTTTTAGGTCAATACGAAATCGGTGGAGAAAAGATCGACGGTAGCGGAGCCTCGAGGCCCAAGATGGTGGGCCCCACGTGGCCAGGTACAGAGGCCACGTGGGCCCCCCTCTTTTGGGCTTCCGGCCTCCGTTTGCTTGCAAAATAATGACGCCTGTATTTTTCCAGGTTATTTGGACGTCGTTTGGGTCCCTGAAACTTGAAAGGAAAAAATAGGGTTTTCCGCCTGCGCAGGGTTAATTCCATAAAAATAGGAAATAAATATTTTATTCCCAAAAATCATTACTCCCTCCGTTCCTTGATATAAGGTGTATAGTTATTTGAAGAAAAAATCCTTAATATAATGTGTATTTGCTATAAATGGACAATTTGATCCATCAAAAAATGACATCTAGTCTCAAAAGAGGGATTTGATGGATTGTATTCATATTGTGCCTATTAAGAACTCATGTCTCGCTATTTTTTCCAGAAAAAAATTAGTCCACTCTATGTAAAATTCTTTGTCTTAATATTCGTGCAGAAAACTATACATCCTACATTCAGGAATGGAGCGAGTATATAAACAGTGATATAACCCTTATATGATGTAAATATGATTGGAATATGAGTGATATAGTGCAAAGTTCATGTATGCATTTTACATGCATCAGCTACCTACAATATGGTGTCCCTTGACTTACGTGACACACTTCAATTAGTACTAACTCCCATGAACATGAAAATTTTGGGCATATTCACTATTACAGACCAAACAACTTAACGGCCCAAATCACACACCATTTTTATCTAAACAATAATAAATTACCTATTCGCATACCCATAAAAACCCGTCAATGGTGTTTGGGCATGTTCGGCCACCGCACACCGTTAAATAAATAAATAAAAGGGTATGTGATGTTATCACTCATGTTTTATCTAAAAAAGGTGCCTGATGTAAAAGATAATCACACACATAGTATTTTCTAAAAATGTATGCGATGATAAAAAAACATTATAATTTATTTTACTTTTCGCACAAAAACTTAGTGTACCACAATCAACAAGACTGCAAAATGAATTTTCAGTTTAAAATTACCAAAAACGGTTATTTTGTGTTGCATTGCACATTGTTTTTACGGAAAAGGGGTGTGTGATGTCAGGGGCAATAACACACATTTTTTTTAATTTTGTGCGATGCACTATGAAAAGCTTTATCGGTCCATTAGCCTTCTGTCCAAGTGATTTTTACTATTTAAGAAATTATTTTACTATTAAAAGGGTGATTTTCGTTTAAAAACATTTTCCATATTTTAAAAAAAGTTAGTGGCCCATATGACCCAACTAATAGTAAAAAGGTTCTGAAAAAAACTTGTGGGGAGAATCTTTCTCCCAAAATTCACCGGAGAAGCCGAAAAGAAATGGGCTTTAATTAAAACTGATCCGACAAGAAATAGTGTTGGCATTCTTCAGTCGGATAAGCGGAACAATTAGGAACTCTAAAACTATAAAAACTACCATCAACATTCTAGTGGTTAAGAACAAGCAATGCCTTTGCGGGGTTGTGAGTTCTACGCTAGCATGTAAGTGTTAAATATATAGCATAGTCTTTTTCATCAGTTCGGACTTTTGGTATATTTGGCTAGTGTATCTGTTTAATATGGTATCAGAGCCAAGAGATCTCAAGTTCAAGACCCAGCCAACGCGCTATTTATCTAAAAATAGCTGCATCTGTCATTGATCCCACGTCTGAGGGTTTTCCTGTACGTCACAGCCTAGACGTGAGGGGGATGTTAAATATATAGCCTAGTCTTTCCCATCAGTTTGGACTTTTGGGATAATTGGCTAGTGCATGTGTCAATCTGTTTAACATGGTATCAGAGCCACAATTGGGGTCCGAAAACAAGAAAGTTTTTATGTTTGGTTCGTGTGAAATTCATAAAAAACATTATGAAATCAGTGAAATGTTTTTCCATTGGGGTGCGAAAAACAAGAAACAACATCGGAACCCAAAACTCTTGCCACCTCGATCCTCCGGAATCTGCTTCTACAAGGTAGACGAACATAAAAGATCATACGCATAATGCAGCCGGCAATCAAATCTCCTGATTCACACAAATAAGCTGTACAAACCGCATGATCTCCTCCTTTCTTGAATCAAATCTAAAACTTACCATAACTCATAATTTAGCTGGCAATCTCCAGTTCCTATCAAATCCTTACATACCCAATTTGTACGGTACACTACCCTATTAAGACTGCCCCTGCAAGGGTTACGCCACACCAGGAGGACGCCATTAGCAAGCGACGGTAGAGGTAAGACTGAGGAGTTCAGCTAGGACACAATGGCGTCTCGCGCTCTTCTCCTCGTCGGCGTCATCTTGACGGTGCAGCTGTGCGAGTGTACGATGAAAGCCTCCGCCGGCGACGGGTTCAGCGTCGAGTTCATCCATCGGGACTCCGTCAAGTCGCCGTTCCACGACCCTTCGCTCACCGCGCAAGCCCGCGTGATCACCGCCGCGCAGCGTTCGACGGCGCGCGCGGCTGCGCTCGCTCGCTCGTACGCGGCCGGAGGCTCCCCTGCCGGCGCGGTGTCGGAGGCCGTGTCGAGGCCGTGGGAGTACCTGATGTACGTCAATGTCGGCACGCCGCGCACCCGGATCCTCGCCATCGTCGACACAGGCAGCGACCTCGTCTGGTTCAAATGCACCAACGGCACGTCCGGATCTCCGGCTGCAGCCGCCGACGCCGTGTACGATCCGTCCTCATCAGCGTCCTACGGCCGCGTGTTCTGCGACTCCGTGGCGTGCCACGCCGCGCCCTACGGCGACATCTCCTGCGACGCCAACTCCAACTGCCAGTACCAGTACACCTACGGCGACGGCTCCAGCACGACTGGCATACTCGCCACCGAGACCTTCACCTTCGACGACGCCCCTGGAGGCTGCGTGGGCTGCCGCGAGCGTCCGCAGCTGCAGGTGGAAAACGTGAACTTCGGCTGCTCCACGGCCACGAACGAGAAGGGCACCTTCCACGCCGACGGCCTCATCGGTTTCGGCGCCTCGAACTTGTCCCTCGTCGCCCAGATCGGTGCTGGCACCTCACTCGGCCGGAGGTTCTCGTACTGCCTCGTGCCTTACTCTGTCAACGCCTCCTCCTTCCTCAACTTCGGCGCCCGCGCCGCCGTGACGGAATCTGGCTCTGTAACCACGCCGCTGGTCCCCTCCGACGTGGAGTATTTCTACACGGTGGCCATCGAGTTCATCGGGATCGGGAACAAGACCTTCACGCTGCCGAACACGCCACACGTCATCATTGACTCCGGCTCGACGCTGACATACCTCGACAAGGGGCTGTTTGACCCGATGGTGGAGGAGCTGACAGAGAGCATCAAGCTCCCGCGTGCGGTGTCGCCGCTGGAGGTCATGCCGCTGTGCTACGACGTGACCGGGATCACCCTCGAGTGGGTGCTGGAGAACATTGTCCCGGACGTGAAGCTGGGACTGGGAGGCGGCGCCGTGGTGACGATGAAGGCGCAGAACACGTTCGTGATGGTGGAGGAGTCGACGATGTGCATGGCGGTGGTGGCGACGAGTGAGGATCAGCCGGTGGGCATCATCGGGAACATCGCGCAGCAGGACATGCACGTCGGCTACGACCTCGACAAGCGCACCGTCACCTTCGCTGCCGCCGACTGCGCGGCCGCCTACCCCGCCGCTCCCTCGTCTTTCTAGAGTCACTGTCTAATGTTGTCACGGTTCATCTGTACGAGAATATAGGTCGCCTGGAATTGGATGATTAGTCCCCGTTTGGCAGCTTTGGTTTAAAACCCATAGTATTTCAGAACCAGAGCGAGTATTCCAGATTTTCAGTGCATGGGCAGACAGATATTTCAGTTTAGAAAAAAAGAGGCTAGGGGTAATTTCCAATGATGCAAAAAAAAAAAAAACGATGCTTAAACTCTCCCTCTGTTCCAAATTAGTTTAATTATCTTGAATCTGCGACACTTAATTGGAACAGAAAGACTACTAGTAGTCACTGCCTCCAAACACCGGAAAATATTTAATACTCCTACTAACATAAAGAGGAAAAGAAAACACAACGTCACTGCACGAGTAATAATTTTTCTCCAATTTCCCCTCCACGAATAAATGCTTGTACATAATTGTATTCCACCTACAATATCAGTACCCTATAGGATGTTAGCATTTCCATGAGGTAGGACATATAAATCTTTCAGTTGAATTTAGTGCAAATTGATCGTTACAAAAAAAGTATTGCAAGCTAACAAAGGCCACTGCTAGGCGTATGTTATTGCTAATTTGGGAGAGAAATAAGTATGCTCTCCTGCTGTCTGATCCATCTAAGTGGCATAATCTTCTGATAATAAAATACCGAGCCTCCCCACACAATATTTTTCGTGTGTATGCAACATCTTTTCTCGTGGTCTCACAAGCCGTGTAAAAATGATACTGCGTTTCTAACATGTTCATGTAGCAAAATAAAGTATGCAACAAATACCATTTGACTGCAGCAAACGTAAGAATGTGTGTGGGACTAATACATGCATCATTGTGCCCACCGCACACAATATCTCATGAACACAGTTGCAACATCGGAGAAATCCCTTGGTAAAACATACGCGATAAATCATTGCAGCATGCCGGTCATGGGTACACAACAAAAACGATAGTACGCATATTGTGTCGAAATATCCTTTGCAACATCGATAATAATCCTGAAACCACTAGCCTCTACCATCATTATCTCATCGCTCCTGAGCTCCCAGATGACAAGTCCGATCATCTCAGATTTTCTTTGTCACCTGATCTAATGACCATGAAACAATTTCCCTCAGACCCGGCCATGTTCTCTGAGCTCGATGCATGAGAAGGACTCGAGATTGGAGCTCTCTTTGCAAGCATCCATGGAGGCATGGGACAACACGACCGTTGTGGTGAGTGCTTGGCCCTAAGACGCTCGGTGGTGGTGTTTGCTTGTCCTGCTTAACAATGGTGCATTATGGTGGGGGTGAAACAAAAAAGGCAACAAACCTGCATGTGTGTGCAGGGTGTGCGAGAGGAAACGGAATATAGATATGAGAACGAGCCAAAACACAAGGGAAAAGACGGGTTGATGCATCAGCCGTTCAAGACTAAGCATTTTTCACAAACAAACCAACCACAAAGCTAACATTTTCTAGTGATGAAAAGAAAAATTAAAAACATTTTTTGTTCGAAGAGGCATTAGCAAACAAGGCAAGTAAATAGTACTCCCAAACCTGTTTGAGCACAAACCGACGAAAATACACTTATGTTTCTTTTAATTGTTGACTAATTATAGGTCTTTGAAAGGACAATGATGTCGCCTAGAGGGGGGTGAATAGGCGGTTTAAAAACTTTTCCGGTTTAGGCTTGATAATTGCGGAATAAAACTAGGTGTTTAAATTAACAAGCCGACAACCTAAATAAACTAGGCTCGCCTATGTGCACCAACAACTTATGCTAAGCAAGACAAGCAACAAGGTGATAGCAATATAGAATACTTCAAGCACGAAGGCTATCACAATGTAAAGTGCATAAGTAAAAGGCTCGGGTATCGAAATAACCGAGGCACGCGGAGACGAGGAAGTATTCCCGAGTTCCTCCTTGTTAAGGGAGTACGTCTCGTTGGAGAGGCGTGAACCGACAGAACGGTTCAAAAACCACAAAGGTTTCACCTTCTTCTTCGATGAACCGCACCACAAAGGATTGGTTCACCTTCCACTATCGGAATCCTTCGAGGAGGAATCCGGAGCCTTTCAATAACAATCCGGAGCACAACCCACAATGGGATCGGGGGCTCCCGAACGGCTTTACAAGTGACCACAAAGGTCCAACCACCACACGGGCGTCTAGGGTCCAAGGACCCAAGAGTAACAAGCTCTTATGGGGAATAAGAGAGGAAGAACAAAGAGGAGAACCACACAAGAACTCCAAGATCTAGATCCACTAGGTTCCCCTCACTTAGAGGAGAGATTGATTGGTGGAAATGTAGATCTAGATCTCCTCTCTCAAATCCCTCAAAGATATGCAATAATCATGGGAGGAATTGGGAGAGGGGCAAGCTTTCCAAGGTCAACAATGGAGGTGGGAGAGGGGAAAATTTCGTGCTTGGAAGAGCTGGTCTCTTTGGGGAAGAAGGGGGCCTTTTATAGGTCCCACAAAAAAAGAGTTGTTGCAGGAAAAATAACACCGGAGACTCCGGACCTAGAGACCAGAGACTCCGGCCCCCCCAGAGACTCCGGGGTCACTCCGGACCTACTCCGGACCCCTATGCAGAGAGTAGTCCGCTGGAACAAAAACGGAACGCGAGGACCGGAGACTCCGGTCTAGGACCGGAGACTCCGGCCTAGGAAAAAACTGCAGCAAAACCGAGCACGAAAACGAAGATATCTTGATCATCCGGACTCCGTTTTCGATGTTCTCGGGCTCGTTGGAATCACAACGAAGAGCTTTACAAGATCATGCAGAAAACATCATAGTCCAACAATGGAAGATAAAACCAAATGGAGAAAGGTAAAACCTCTCTAAAAAGGAATAATCGGCAAACCTCCAAAACCGAAAACGCAACAAGTTTTCCATACGAAATTCGTTTTCGGTGAACTTGGGCTTGTCGTGAAGATCACAACAAGCACCAAAACCCAACAAGGAGAAAAGCCAAGTAAGAACCAAGAAAGATGAAATGCCAAGTATGCAAAGGTTTGAGCTCTCCACAAAGATGCGATCAAGTTACTCATTGAGAGCCCCTCTTGATAGTACGCCGTCTATCCTATAACCCGGTCTCCCACTAACCATGAGACCGGTAAAATAGAAAACCTATCAAGATCATACCTTTGCCTTGCGCATTCCACTTGAGCTCGATGATGACGATCTTGACTCTCTCAAGTTGAAACACCTTTCTTGATTGTGCTTGCTAGCACATGCTTGATGAAGACTTCTCCAAATGCTCCCCCATACTCCATTATGGGAGGGACTCGCTAAGCTCCGTCTTCATGTCTCCTTTGCAAGCTTCAATCAAATGATATCTTCGAGATGCATCATATTGAACTTGCACTTCTTCATCTTCTCTTGATATGTATGATGGCTTGGAGGTAAACATGATTGTCACTCAATCTTATTTTCCAAGTCATACTTGCAATAAGCTCAACTCTACACATGACCATTCTTCATATAAACCCTTGAAAAGAGCATTGGTCATCATGTCATCTTCAAGAGTCCAACACATGAACTCCTATCTTTTCCTATGGACAAGATCTATAAGAATATCTCAATGTAAACATTAGTCCATAAGGATTGTCATTAATTACCAAAACCACGCATGGGGGCAACATGCACTTTCAATCTCCCCCATTTTGGTAATTGATGACAATCCCTTTACGAGGGTTTATATAATGAATTTAAGCAACCATGCAACACAAAGAGCAAGGATGCAAGAGAACCGCAAGAGAACAAACCCATATTCCCTTAAACCCTCTAAATTTCTCCCCCATTGGCATCGATTGCCGAAATGGGTGAAAAAGTAAGAAGGCCAATATAGTAAGAGCTCCCCATAATGTGTGCATTTCTCATCATATGAGTGAAATCAAATGCACATATTCAATGACGAATAGTTGGAGGGAGATCAAACTATATTTAGGATCCAAAGATTGCAAAAAATAAATTGAAAGATACTTCGACAAAAGAAGTAACCAATCAAAGGATCCAAAAATGTTCTAAAATCAAGAGGGAACTCCCCAAGGTACGTGCACAAATAGGATTTGCATTTCAATATAGTGTGCACAACATGGAATCCTCACTCCCTCCTAGATAAATTCGAACACAAGCACATGCAAGAGAATATAAATGAGAAATGAGGCAAAACAACTTGCAAAAATAAAATGTTTTGCAACATGAGCAAGGAGCGGCAAATATAAGGATGGGTGTGAGATAAAAAGACATTTTAGGAGACTAATACAAGGATGAGAAGCATCAACATAGTCTTTCAAAAGGAGTTGCACATAGTGCATATTATGTCTTTCCCATACCCACACACCAAAAGAGATAAAGCAAATAGCTCCACAAGCTTAGTAAAATGCGAAAAGCATAACACATGAAAAATAAAGCTTGTGCCTTTTAGAAACCACCAAAGAATCAAAAGCAATAAGAGGTGGTCACTAAAGAATTGGAATATCAATTAAAGATGTACTATTCTCATGTGTATAAGTTTCTAAGTAGACACGAATCACTAAGATATGGGTCTACAAATAAACATGTACACACAAGATAGGTACAAGGGTAAAGAACATGATATCCAAGAGGAAGTCATAAATACACCAATAAGATCTTTGCTTAAAAACATAGCACAAAGCCAAATTATATCTTAACGGAATATAAATGAACTTCCAACACATACTCACATACTCATCATAGCATCAAAAACTATCCACAAGGGATAAAGGTTAACAAATGGATGCTCCGAGTAAGATAACAAGTATCCAAAAGGCAAATGATTTTGAAAATTCATCAATGTTGCACATGAGAGACTTTAAGTAGAAAGTGCTAGATTGACATAATTGGGATCGATGAATCATAGAAATGAATATATAGTCCCCTTATATGTAATCATCCCGGCTTACTCACATTTGCAATAAAGACGTTTTGCAAGAATCAAATTAATTGCAACAAAAAGATTCATGCCAAGATACAACCTACACAAGGTTGAAAGCTCGAAATGTATGCATGAGGTAGATACTTGTTACCGAGATAGCATTGGTGATGTAGAAGATAAGAGTTAACCATCATCCAAACTTGGCTCCAATGAACACATGGTGACACCACCTTCCTTGTAAATGAGACAAGCTTCCAATGCATCTCCAATGTACCTAAAACAAATTCAAGTACAACATGGTACCCAAACTCATTGGGTCCAAAGTAGTTAGAGCAACTACAATACATAGGACAAACTCCACATAAATATGTGCATATTAATGTGAAATTGAATTTCATGCACATCTTAGCCATATAGGATTTGATGGAGTTTATCCTATATATTGGATCAACGAAAGTAAGCATGCCAAAGAATACATATAGTAAATATGCATGCACAAGACTTTCAAGAACCAAAAGAGATACAATTTGGATAAAACACCAATTAAAACAAGAGAGCACACATTAGTGTGACACGAAAAGAAATTGTCCAAATTATATCAAATACCCAAATCAACACATGATTGAAGATACCAAAATGAAAAGATACCAAATGAAAATATGGTCAAGGAATAACCAAACCCTCTACATTTTTCATGATGGCACAAAGTACCAAGACGAAAAATGCTTGTCTTCAAAGAGACATATCATCGGGATCTAAAACCAATTAAAGACAAATAGTGTTCAAAAACATATAGGATAGCTCCCCCAATATGTGTGCATTATTTATGATTTTGCATTTGAATACAAATGCACACCAATGGGATCATCACACACCATATATATTATACAAACACTAGTCAAATTCAAGAAGAACAATAAGATCCATAGGATACAAAGAAGACAAAAAGAGTTTGATAAAACACGTTTTGGCAACAAAATAAGGCAATTCAAAGCAATGGCCAAAGTGAAGATGGTCTACAAATTTCACCACAAAAATGAGTATCACTTTTCATGGACAAGTAGTATGGAGATATTTCTCGGTGGTAGGAATGATATTCAAGGCCAACTTCACAACAAATAAGCATATGTCAAAAGATAGGAATTGAACATATGCTTAGATAGAGATTCTTGACGGCTTCAATTTGATCAACGATCATGCAAAGCGCCAAGAAACTCTCTCACACACGATCCAAAAGATGAGAGATAAAAGGCATTTAAGCAAATATGAAACTTGTTTGAGAAACATGCCACTAGGAAGAAGATAATTGACAATATCAATTCTAGGTGGCAATACCTCATATCTTCACATTTTCTAGGCTTGTAATATGCACATAGCTTATTACTCCCCCATAATGTGATAATCCATTTATTTGAAAACAAGAGGCAAATAAAACCAACTCAAGAAATTAATGGACATTATAGAATTTGAATTTCTCATGAGCATGACATACCACATAGAGAAAAGATAATATTGATATATCAACACTAAGTGGTATTTCTCATGTACACACATATTTAGGATTGTGAAGTGCACAAAGCATATCACTCTCCAAAAATGGATAGTCCATTAATCTCTCAAAGAGAGCCAACGAGATAAGATAGCATATAAAAGCAATAAGGCTCAAAACAAGTAAATGGTGTGCAAACCAAAATACACATACTTGATCTCAAGATAAGTAAGTAGAGAGCACAACACATACAAACACTAGCAAGGTACAAAACCTAACACATGCAAGGGTGCAAGCAACTTTCAATGAATATATGGTATAAGCACAAGTTACCGCAAGGAGGAACATTGGATAAAAGATAGAACAAAGTAACCCAAATGACTTGGCTTGAGAGAATATAATTGATGAAGATCTCTTAATTCTTCATGATGTAGCCAAGTCTCCAATGTCCTCCAACAACACCTATTGATCAAGTTTTTGCTTGTTGGTCCCCAACAAAGTTGGGTCCTAAGAGGTTAGTCACAATAGGTTTGGTAACCCAAATGGTTCTTTTCTTGACACCACTTTGAGTACCAACATATTTGGCAAACACATTTGATTACCCCCAAGAGCAAGGGATCACCGTAGCACCTCTCAATGTGGAAGTAAGGTATCGATCCGCAGGAGCAAGAAGGAAAAGTTATCTATTCCCTACAACTAAAGTGTCACAAGTTTTAGTTGATTATGCACTAAACAAGTTTAAAGAACAAGGTGGTTGATTTGATGGATGGAAGTTTAATGTAACCAAGCAAGAATGTAAAAGTGTCCCAATCCTCTTCAATGCAAGAGGACAAGACAATGGTTTTCTCTTATAGGAACAATGGACATGGGTTCACTTAATCCTCTCTCCCTCATCTACTGTGATTATCATGTTATAGATAAAGTACACACAATTGTCATGTTTTAATGGTAGCTTTTATAACGGCTATATGTCCTAAAACACATAGTTGAAAGAAGTACTCATTTGTGTTGCTAGGTCACCCTCGCAACTCTAGCGTGGTTGTTGTCACTCCCACATCATACTCTTCCTTTTTACCCCCGGATAACGGATGTTGGGCGGTACCGTGTCACTCAATACCTATGCCGTGTCACATCGGCCATCCTGTACCCACATACATCATACTTCTTAAAGAACAATATTCTATCAAAGCATGACAAGTCATAAAAGTTCCAACACAACAGGAAATGCATAACAAATCATCTCATACCACAATATTCACCACAAAGGTATTACATAGATGACCGTAATCATGTTCAGCAGCTCATACGGTACTAATTAGTGAAGCTCAAAGAGAGGAGAGATACATAAGTTACCACCACAAACCCAAATCCAGGGGGTGGACTACTCCCCCTTCATCATGGAGACGGTGGAGAAGTCATTGGAGAAGGTGGAGACCACCCCGGCAGCGCCCCGCCGGAGTTCTCCCCCTCCAATCTGCAGCTCCTGATCTCCGTTTCGGTGTTTCTGTGTTTCGGCGGCGCTCCTTTCGCGAAACGTCATGGGACCTTTTTTATAGGCGTTTTTAGGTCAAGACGAAGGCGGTGGAGAAAGAATCAACGGCTGCGGAGCCACGAGGCCCAAACGGGTGGGTCCCACGCGGGCACAGTACCTGGCCGCGTGGGCCACCCCCTTTTTGCCTTGCGGGCTCCGTTTGCTTGATTCCTTCGCTCCTACATCTTCTTCCTTCCAAAATAATGACCTCTGTATTTTTCATAATTTTATGACGACGTTTGGGTCCCTGAAACATAAAAGGTAAAAAATAGGGTTTTCTGCCTGCGCAGGGTTAATTCCATAAAAATAGGAAATCATTAAGATATTTCCAAAATCATGATAAAACGTTGATATAACCCTTATATGATGCAAATATGATTGGAATATGAGTGAATAAAGTGCAAAGTTCATGTATGCATTTTACATGCATCAACATTGCCAACCTTATCCTTTTGAAGAGAATAAACATCATCAACTATAGTGGGGTTGGATAAGGTACCATTTGTGCATGAAGAAGCAAGGTGACCCTTCTCACGGCATAGGTAGCAACATCGACTTCCTCCTCTCTTCTTAGTTGGAATCTCGACTTGAGAAGGAGTAGCTTGATTCTTCTTGGGAAGAGGCCGTTCTTCAACTTGAGGAACTTGAGTTTGAACTTGAGGCTTCTTCCCTTGTTGCTTCTCACTAAGACGCTTCTTCTTCAAAGGGCAAGATCTAACATGGTGCCCTTCAACTTTGCACATGAAGCAAACAATCTTGGCCGAATCTTTGACTTGTTCTTGGCCATTTTTCTTCTTGATGATCTTGGACTTGTTCTTGTTTTTGGAGTTGAATCCAAGTCCACTCTTGTCATTGGGGCGTCTTTGAACACTCAACATATTGTCAAGTGTGGACTTCCCAACATGACGCTTTTCCAAGTCTTTCTTCAAAGAAGTGACTTGGGCCTTGAGCTCTTTTAATTCCTATACATGGTTAGTATCAACACAAATACTAGAGGAAGTAGAAGCTTCATTGGTAGAGCAACAAGGTATGGAAAGTAATTCATCACAAGATGTAGCAACATTGTGAGTGGATGAATCACAAGGACTAGCACAAGACGATATAGCATTAAGAGAAGAAGTTGTGCCATTGTCCACATAAGGCTCACAAGATATTACCTTTGACATACTAGCCTCATGAGCTAACTTTAGCTTGACATGGGATGCTAGAAGGTCCTCATTAGAGCTAGAGAGTTTTTCATGAATTTCTTCCAATATCCCATACTTGCTAGTTAGCAACTCAAGTTGAGCCCTTAGCTCAACATTCTCCTTCAATATAGATGCTTCACAAGAAGTGGAGTTAGTAGCACAAGCATCATTAATATTAGAAATGGAAGAAGACAATTTGGCAAGCTTATCATTCTTAGATAGTTGAGTTTGGAGTTGATCATGAGACTTGATGAGGAGAGAGTGTTCACTTTCTAAAGCCTTGTGAGCTTTGTCAAGTTTCTCTATGTCCTCACTTAGTCTAGCATTGCCAACACCAAATTCAACTTTTTCCTTTTTAAGCACTTTATATTTTGCAATAGCATGATCTCTTTCCTTAATGATTTTAGCAATGATAAGATCATTTGATTCATCAAGAGATTCAAGTTTCTCCTCAAGAGACACTCGAAGCTCTTGCTCTTCGTCAAGGGCATTCTCTAATGATGCTTTTTCAATAGCATCTTCTCTCTCAATTTTACATTTTTCCTCAAATTGAGTATCCAAATCCTCAACGATTTCTATACATTTAATACCAAGAGCAACGATTTCACATAGAGAAGAGATAGCTTCACTACTTTTGGGAAGAGCACCAAGAACAATCTCACCCTTCTTGGTTAAGGTTTCAATGTCAAAATCTTCTCCATGAGGATCCTCAACCACATCATCACATATCTCGGGATTCGAGGTAGAAGTTACCTTGGAATCCTTAGCCATGAGGCAAACATGATTAATGGGTGAAAGGATGAAGAATTACTTGAAGCACCATTGAGGTCCATGTCTTGTTCCAACAAATGCTGGGATTCCTCTACATTGTTAGTCATGCAAGTACTAGAGGATATGAAAGCATAATTTTTTCAAGACAACAAGACATAGAGAGCATATCATCATTAGATTTAGTTAAACAACTATTACATGATATGCAAGGACCATCAACTCTAGCATGTATGACATTTGGAGTGCTAGAAGAGTTTAAGTCCAAAGATAGAACATTGCAATGTGATAGAGAAGAAGTATAATCAATAGTAAGTTCACCATCACCAATGCAATTTCTATTACCACTCACCATATCATTACCTTGTGACAAATCACATTTTGGTGAAGTGGAAGAAGTCGTGAACTCATCACGGCCGGAGGTGGAGGGAGAACAATCATCCTCAATAATTTTGGACACTTCATATATATCTTGAAGCTTGGTCCAAAACTCATGTGCATTTCGAAAAGACATGATTGAAGCAAGAACTACATCAGTCAAAGCACATATAAGACCATTAGTAACTTGAGTCTCGAGATGAGAGTTTATATCATCCTCTAAAGATAATTCTTGGAAATCCTTTGGAGGAGATAAACTCACATCTACAATCCTCTTAATATAATTTGGACCCATGACCCTAAAAAGATTAAGCATGCGAATTTTCCAAACATCATAATTTGTGCCATCGAATATAAAGGTGGGATCGTGCACTAATTCTCCAAACGACATATTTTACTCTCTAGGCGGTAAAGCCAAAAAGAGAGCCCAGGCTCTGATACCAATTGAAAGGACAATGATGTCGCCTAGAGGGGGGGTGAATAGGCGGTTTAAAAACTTTTCCGGTTTAGGCTTGATAATTGCGGAATAAAACTAGGTGTTTAAATTAACAAGCCGACAACCTAAATAAACTAGGATCACCTATGTGCACCAACAACTTATGCTAAGCAAGACAAGCAACAAGGTGATAGCAATATAGAATACTTCAAGCACGAAGTCTATCACAATGTAAAGTGGATAAGTAAAAGGCTCGGGTATAGAAATAACCGAGGCACGCGGAGACGAGGAAGTATTCCCGAGTTCCTCCTTGTTAAGGGAGTACGTCTCGTTGGAGAGGCGTGAACCGACACAACGGTTCAAAACCACAAAGGTTTCACCTTCTTCTCCGATGAACCGCACCACAAAGGCTTGGTTCACCTTCCACTATCGGAATCCTTCGAGGCGGAATCCGGAGCCTTTCAACAACAATCCGGGGCACAACCCACAATGGGATCGGGGGCTCCCGAACGGCTTTACAAGTGACCACAAAGGTCCAACCACCACACGGGCGTCTAGGGTCCAAGGACCCAAGAGTAACAAGCTCACAAACTTTCAATTTCCACGAATCCTCGTGGAGAGCACACCGATGCACCAAATGCAAAAGGCAAGAGCACAAGTGCTCAAATCCTTCACTCTCAAATTCCAACAAAGCAACAAATGCTTATGGGGGAATAAGAGAGGAAGAACAAAGAGGAGAATCACACAAGAACTCCAAGATCTAGATCCACTAGGTTCCCCTCACTTAGAGGAGAGATTGATTGGTGGAAATGTAGATCTAGATCTCCTCTCTCAAATCGCTCAAAGATATGCAAGAATCATGGGAGGAATTGGGAGAGGGGCAAGCTTTCCAAGGTCAACAATGGAGGTGGGAGAGGGGAAAATTTCGTGCTTGGAAGAGCTGGCCTTTTATAGGTCCCACAAAAAAAGAGTCGTTGCAGGAAAAATAACACCGGAGACTCTGGACCTAGAGACCAGAGACTCCGGCCCTCCCAGAGACTCCGGGGTCACTCCGGACCTACTCCGGACCCCTATGCAGAGAGTGACGTCCGCTGGAACAAAAAACGGGACGCGAGGACCGGAGACTCCGGTCTAGGACCGGAGACTCCGGCCTAGGAAAAAACTGCAGCAAAACCGAGCACGAAAACGAAGATATCTTGATCATCCGGACTCCGTTTTCGATGTTCTCGGGCTCGTTGGAATCACAACGAAGAGCTTTACAAGATCATGCAGAAAAACATAATAGTACAACAATGAAAGAAAAACCAAATGGAGAAAGGTAAAACCTCTCTAAAAAGGAATAATCGGCAAACCTCCAAAACCGAAAACGCAACAAGTTTTCCATACGAAATTCGTTTTCGGTGAACTTGGGCTTGTCGTGAAGATCACAACAAGAAACAAAACCCAACAAGGAGAAAAGCCAAGTAAGAACCAAGAAAGATGAATGCCAAGTATGCAAAGGTTTGAGCTCTCCACAAAGATGCGATCAAGTTACTCACTTGAGAGCCCCTCTTGATAGTACGCCGTCTATCCTATAACCCGGTCTCCCACTAACACCATGAGACCGGTAAAATAGAAAACCTATCAAGATCATACCTTTGCCTTGCCCATTCCACTTGAGCTCGATGATGACGATCTTGACTCTCTCAAGTTGAAACACCTTTCTTGATTGTGCTTGCTAGCACATGCTTGATGAAGACTTCTCCAAATGCTCCCCATACTCCATTATGGGAGGGAATCGCTAAGCTACGTCTTCATGTCTACTTAATTTACAAGGTTCAATCAAATGAAATCTTTCGAGATGCATCATATTGAACTTGCACTTCATCTTCTTCTTCTCTTGATATGTAAGATGGCTTGGAGGTAAACATGATTGTCCACTCAATCTTATTTTCCAAGTCATACTTGCAATAAGCTCAACTCTACACATGCCCATTCTTCATATAAACCCTTGAAAAGAGCATTGGTCATCATGTCATCTTCAAGAGTCCAACACATGAACTTCTATCTTTTCCTATGGACAAGATCTATAAGAATATCTCAATGTAAACATTAGTCCATAAGGATTGTTATTAATTACTAAAACCACGCATGGGGGCAACATGCACTTTCAGTCCTGTGATGTAACAAAGTCCAAAAAAAATGCAAAAGCTTCATCTCTCTATAGACTCATAAAAGAATGTACAAGCTAGGGAACAGACTACAACCCGGTTCCAATGCAACACGCTAGGAATTAGGTGCCGAAGGGAAGATATACATTAATTAGAATGTTCATGGCCTTCGGAGTACCCCAAGGATTAGCTTCAGCATTAATGGTTTCTAGCAGGTTCACGACATTCAGTTCCTTATTAGTGAACACGGTTGTCTTCTACCACTTCCAGGTCCACCAAGCCATAAGCATGATCATCGAAACCCTTCTTTGCAAGCTACAAAGTACCTTCCTTTACGTCCACACATCTTACCATCTTATTTGATAAATATGGAGCCCAATGGATTCGCACTGTGGAAAGGGCCACTTCCATTAATTTTCTCATTTTGCCAAGTTTACACACTCCTTTTTCCTCGCACACATCTTTGTATGTCCAGTGGAATGAAGAAAAGATAAAAAACAACCACCTTACGTAGCTACCGACGTAAGCATTTTCACTCAATTAAATGAGCTTTTGGGTGGTACCATTTCCTCTGTAACTCCCCTTTTTTATAGCAAGTAGCCCGTCCAACGATGAAACGATCGGTGATGCAAAAGAAGACTACAATGTATTTTACACTAGACTCTTAAACTTCTCTTACACTTATTCTTGTCATGTATTGTGTTAATGTGTATGATTTTTTATTACTTGTACCACATATTTAACCAAATAACAACTTTTCAGATCATTACTTGAATTGTGCTTTATTGTATGGTTGTACATAATTGCAAAGTTCATGTGTAAAAAATATATTGTGTTACTTGTGCATGTTGTAATAGAAGTTCTATTTAAATTATGTTTTCAGAATTTCGTAAATAACACAATGTATATATGTATGGGGTATATAGTGTACATGCTTTAAAATGCTTAAATACAGTAATAAAGACCTCTAAAATTACATTCCAACAAATATCTTGATAATGGTTCTGGTATACTACTACGATACTACCTATGAAAAGTCAAACAATGATGTCGGTGTCCATGTTTGTAGTAAAACTATTAACAACTATAATAATATAAGATATAATGCAAGAATTCATTTTATTTTATATAATGATATGTATTTTATATTATAGAAGTTGATAGGTTTTATATAAACTTGGTCAATTACTACATTGTTTGATTTGACCAAAATATATGTGCACTAGCTAATTACAGTTTAAAATCTTCAAAAGTATCGGGGCGGTTCTACGGACCAACCCTGAATACCGCATCAGCCGGCCAGCCACATACGCCTCACGAGGTTGCAGATTGGTTGATTTTGCCAAGCCGAAAGACTGACAATTTTGAATCATATGTACAAGCCACATGTCAGTGATTAAAGGTTGGTGTCTACAGAGTCAGCAAATCCCAACCTGCTTCACAACTAACTTATGCTATATATATATATATCAAATATCCACAGTGGCTCCCGAGCACCAATGCACCTGACGTGCAGACTATAACATTCAGACTATAACATTCGGTTTCATGGCGCTTGTTGAGGAAAACGTGGTGAGATTTTAATCTGCTCAAATTCATGGGACGACGAGAACTCTGCAATTTTGGATGGTAGTTTTCTATCCTCTTTTTTGGAGGAAGCGCGTGTGTGCGCCTGTGCGGTATGCCTGATGTGCCCACCGTTCACTAGGCTTTGACATGCGAGAGCAAGAGTAAGCTAAAACACACTAAGATGTCATCAACGACACAGATTAACCTGTTTTAGAAAGAAAAAACGATTTTTTTTCCAGTACTACGAGTGCATCCGCTGCTTAATCTTACACAAACTTTATTACTGCCATCACGAAACTCGTAGCCAAATAAGAAAAGTGTGACATGCCACACACACTGGGAAATTCCAGTACCAAGAAGCCCACGATCGAGGAGCACTAACTAACTACCTCATGCATATCTAATCCTTTACGCATATGAGACAGTTGCAGTAGCGCATGACGACGTGCTTGACGGTGCAGAAGGCATCCTCGATGATCTTGTCCGGGTGGTTGCTGATGCACTCCAGCTGGCAAGACCACCTCATGCAGATCAGGGAATGGAAACGAGACTTCTCGCACGTATCTGCTCAGAAAACAAATTCCTCAGGACCTTGTTCCATGTGATAATACAGATAACAAGACGGGATCTGGGAAACATGGATCGATGATCTCTAATCCCGCACAAGATCATCGACCAAACATGTAACAGGAGATCGTTTATACGAGAGAAAGGTGGGAGGGAGGGAGATTACCTGCGAGAGTAGCAGGAGTGCTTGCCAAAAGAACAAGAACGATGAGGACGAAGCAGAGCTTTGTTCTCCCCTCCATCTTCAGGTGCTCACTGCACAGGTGCAAAATCTCTTGGAGATGTGTATGTCTATCTACTCGTTGTGGGCTTTGGTGATACGGAAGTGACACACATATATATAGGAGGGGATCAGAGATTCAGAGTCAAGCTGGTGGTTACAGGATCCTAGATACTAGGAGGAACGGCGAGTCAAAGCCAAGATTCTCTCCAACGGCGCTAGCTGTGCATGCGCGTGGCCAGAAAAAGAGAGTATTTTTTGCGAATAGAAAATCAAAGTACTATTTAGATTCAATTAACCCATGATGCACGGGAGCCAGCTAAACGGGTGAAAAATATACTTGGGACTGAATTGAAACCATTAATTGCCTCTCAATCTAGTATCTATCTGTTATCTGTCGCCATGCCCATGCGTTGATGATCTGGTATTTGTTTCTTTCCTTTTGCGAGTAGATATGATGATTTAGTAATTTCCTTTTGCTACTTTGTACAATGTGCAAAATCTAAGAGGAAATATAATTGGAAAAAAATTGATACCATTAATTGCCTTCTCAATCTAGGAGTATTTATGTACCTGTCGCCATGCGTTGGTGATCTAGTGTTTTTATTTTCGTTCTTTTTGCGGTAATTGATGTCATATTTTCTTTCTATATATTATACCAGCAAATAGTACATGGTAGAGATACATTTTTTTTGAAACTATTGGTAGAGATACATGAACAATTACAAATAAAGACTAAAAAGACGTTTTGCAAAAAAAAGACTAAAAAAGACGAGAAAATCATCGAGATCTTCAAACCCTTTATTCTTCCATAACATAATCTTGTACTTTTCTAAAGGAAACTATAGAATAATGAGAAAGATACCAAATGACAGACCTGTGAATACCAAGGAAGTTTCTCCCATCATTTTAATTTTGGGGACTGTCTATTTTTCAGTCGACTGATTTCGATTTCGGTGTCAGTCGAATTGTGGGCCAGTCATTCGTTGACACGTCACACCCCAAATCAGCGATCCAGCCCCCACGAACAAAAACAAGTCCACCTGCACAGCTAACGGGTCAAGATTTGTCCAGCCCGACCCGAAACAGCCCAAGCCCAGATAAAAGCAGACACAAACAGGTCTGAAATGACAAAGTCCAGCAGAAAAAGGATTCCAAAGTATGGTCCGAAATGATATTTTTGTTCTTCAAGAAATAGGCAGAGTCTGGTAAGCTACACCCACACCCCGTTGCAACTTCCTTTGCAGAAGTTCAGAATGAAAACTGTTCTATCTCTGTGCAACCCCCTTTCCAAAAACTCACTAACAAACATATATCTACAAAAAAAAAACAATTGAAGGTTATCATCTGCTAATGCATGCAGACATGAACCTATATCTGCAAAAAATATGTGTTCATACTACACATTCATACCCCATTGATCATATGTCACCACGTTCAGAGAACTGACATTGCAACTTAACCAACTAAATCATGAAATAACCAGGAAAAAAAATCTGAGATGAACCCATTAAAAACAAAACAAGATAGAAATACATCTTGTAAAAAGGTAGGAACACTCGAACATTGCGAGTTCGAATATAGATGACAAAAAAATGAAGTGACTACAGGAAGCATTTCTTGCATCATGACACGGATATATTAGGTTCTTTGCAAAAGGCAACAAGACTGACCACATATAGATGGTTCAGGCATTAGAATGACCTGACATATCAGCCGTAACAAAATATACTTGGTTCAAACAAAGACTGAAATCATATAAAAGGTTCAGGCGTTAAGATAGATAAATAGACATAGCAGGCAACCAACTAGGAAAGGTGCCAAACTGAAAAATAGACAGTTTCTGGCATTAGACAAACTAGAAATAACTCTCATGCTGAGGTCTAGAGAGCATCGAAAGGAGTCAATCAGGCGGCCGTCATTGTCGTTGTGGAAGAGGATCAACACAACAGAACCATCGCCTATGTTGTGCTGAGTGGAAAATTGCGGCCATCCAGCCGTGAAGTAGATTGTTTGATCTTTGCAGTTGTAGTATGATGCTTCGAAGTTGCCCCAATCATGTCCATAGATGAGAAACACTTTTCCTTCCTCAGCTTTGGATCCGCTGAAAAGCCAATAAAAACAACATGTACTTAAAATTCAGGAAAAATAACCATGTGAAAAAAGATTGATAACCAGTAGACGAAAAAAGAAATCTCTATCAAAACAGCTATGACTGAATAAAATATACATTGGACATGAAACAAAAAATACACCTTCAGCGGATAGTACTTGGCAAATCTTGGTCGACCAACATGCACGCAACTAATCGATAACTAACACTATATCGAGAAGACTACAGTATGGTATACAAACCCTAGTTACAGAGAGAGAGCCAAGCATCTAATTTAAATTGACAAAATTCACATAAATTCCACTGAACATAATAATGCATCTAACAAACAGAGAGTGACGAAAGTAAGAGAAAATGTAGAAGAGATTGACAAAGAATATACATACTAGCATTATTATGTTCAAGATACAGACAAACCTGCAAGCATTGCTAATAGTACTAGGGAAGAGACAACCCAAATAGAGACTGCAAAATATATGCTAAATGAGAGAAAGATAGAGAGAGCGCCAAGAAACAGAGAAAACTCTAGAATCTAGAGAGATAGAGAGGAAGAGAGAGAGAGCCAAGAAACAGAGAAAACGCTAGGAATCTAGAGAGACCGAGAGAGGAAGAGAGAAATAGAGAGAGAGCCAAGAAAAAGAGGAAACCCTACAATCTAGAGAGACAGAGACAGCGGAAGAGAGATAGGAAGAAAGAAATAGAGAGAGAGTCAGAGATAAATATAGAGAAAAGAACAACATAATGGTACTGATAAAACCTGAAATAATATACAACCTAAAAAAAGACAACCTAAATAATTTACAGAGACAGCCCAAAGCAGAGACAGAAAATGAGAGAGAGACAAAAAAGAGAGGGAATGAGAGAGAGGCAAGGAACAGAGAGCGAGAAAAAGAGAGAGACCAGAAAACCTGTGGATAGAGAGAGAGAAAGAGAGACAGAGGAGAGAAAAAGAGAGACAGAGAGTGAATAGAGAGAGAGATAGAGAGAGATGCCAGAAATAGAGAGATACTGAATCTAAATAATAGGGATAGAGATATAGACATCACTGAAACATGACTTAAGACACTGAAACGTGACTGAGCAAATACTAAATCAATACTGAATCAATGAAACAGATAAACAAAACCGAGACACTAAAAACATGACTGGAACAATATAACACTAAATCACTGAAAACAAGACTGAGACACTGAAAACAAGACTGGGACACTGAATCAAGACTGTAAAATGGTGACCTTGGACACATTGCCACATTCAGATGCGATGACATGTTTTTTCAGGTGTACTGTAAAACTGTGTACACAAAAAAAATGAACTAACAAATGCTACTGTTAAACTAACATTTATGAACTGATGCAGGACGAGACATTTACATTCACAGGATTGCTCAATGGGAAATTTGACACGACATATTCGTCACCATGATCATTTCCTTCGATGCAGGTACGAAATATGGAAATTAATATACTTAGACGTGACACATGACAATGCTATTCTTATGCATATAGAGAAAATCAGGATGAATTTATTCGGATATGCTTTACTGACAACAAATATGCAAAATGCAGATTGAGCATGTGCCGAGAGATGACTCTTCATCGAGTTTCTTACGGAAAATGAATGGAAATGTACATCAATCAAACGAAAACTATACACAGGAGAACATGCAGGGGAATGAGTAGTTACAATTTCAAGCGACATCAAGTAGTAGTGGGCGACACATAACATGGGACGATGATCCATGGGCGAGGAACTTATTTGAGAACATGGAGCTCGACGAGGTCTGCTTATGCTTCTGCTTCACTAACAAAACAAAAAGGAGAGGATAAGGTTACTAAAAATGTTCATGTTTTGTGAAAAAATCTTGTCAACGGATGAATGATGCAAACAATACTGAACAACCCAATGGAGAGACGCGACTAAATCACGCCAACAAAAAACAAGCCAATGACACTTCTGGAGCCATCACGTTCTTGCCCAGGTCCATCAGCGGCACACGGCATGGTACCGTGCAAGAAATAGCAATTCTCAATCAGAAACAGCACCTCAGCTACAACAGCAGCATGGCGTGGCAAGCAGTACAAGTTACATGCCACACTCATCGGCACCTACTGGCTGCTGCTGCAATCCTACATACCTACACAAACATGGACTGAATCGGATCGTGGTGTTCATACTTTCAGTTTCAGTGCTATACTGTACTTGAGCAAGGAGTAGGAGTAGAGCATGTACTGCACAAATACTCCACAAATTAAGCACAAATAATTAAGCATGTATTGCCACCAATACTCCACAAACAACCAGCATGTGTTGTTTTTTCAGAAAAGCTACACAGCTGCTACTGCTACCAGAAAAGGCAAATGCAGTATAGTGCACTAGTGCATTCAGGCAATGTTCACTTAACCCCCAGACTTTTACAATTCAGTTACACCAGCACAATATAGGAGTAGCAAGCAAACAAGCAAGTACAGAATTAACATCACAGAAATCTTGCACTGACAGAGAAGCAAGCGAATATTTGTTGGGACAGTTTTTTGCTGTGACAGTTCAAGTTAAACTGACGGTATATAGGCAAATAAGCAAAACTTGCACTGACATAGCATTAACAGAGAATTAATATCAGAACTGCAAGTTCATGCTATGCAAGCAAATGCACAAGGAATTCAGTTAAATGCACAAGCAGATACTTCCTCAAAGCAAGCAAGAACTAGTGAGAGTAAAAGCTACTCCTACTTACAGCGAAATTCAGTTGCTACTTACAGTGTGAAATTAATTAGTTTGTTCAAGCACTTTAACCAAAATTCAGAAACAATCAATACTTCCAACAGTACACGGCACAACACGACACAGCACGATTCAGCATGAGACTTGCAATACCCACTAACAGGAGTACAATCAATACTACTAAGCACAAACAAATACCCCTGCAAGCAAAGGTACAAGCAAGAAATTACTGCAAATTACTCCAAATTACAGTACTGCAAATTACTGCACAGAATACTGCTCCAAGGATTTCATTAAAATTCAGGAAGCATAGTCACTTAAAAGAGTACTCTTTGCAAGGAATTCTACTGCTCCAAGCAAGGAGTACAATGAATTTAACTCCGAAAACCCCAGCTCATACCCTAAGCAAAGTTACTGCAATAATCTGAAAACCCCTAAAAATTACTACTGCTACTGCTACTCCAAGATGAGTACCATCAAGAAATTGCTACTACTACTGCTACTCCAAGAAATTGCAACTCTACCATCAAGAAAAGCTCTCTTTTCATGGAGTAATTTTGCACGGAGAAGGAAGAGGAAGGGATCCAGCTAAAAAACACAAGGAACCCTAGCGAACAAACGAGCAGAACAAGGGATTCATACAAAAAAGAGATCCCGCACTAATCTACTGAGCTAGAGACAAAAAACTGCTCGTCACCGCCACGGATGTTAGCTGCGTGAGGTAATAACAAGTTCACACATGTCGACACAAGCTATACACCAACGCACGGCCGCAGTCCATCCGCCTCGATCAACTAAGGAACAACAGACACAAACTACTCGTCGCCGCCGCGATAGCTAGCTGCGCTAGATCAGAACAAACGACCCAGCTGACAACGGCACCTAAAATCGACCAGGGCCGCCGCAAAGTCATCCTCCTCCGGCGACTTCAGAGCGATGAGACGCAAAGGCACGGGGGCGTGAAAATCAGCCGACAAAAACAGAGATAGCAGCGTGTAGTACCTGTCAGCTCGCCGGCGACGCCTCCATCCAACGTGAACCTCCGCCATACCGGCGGCAGCAGGCGACGACGCAAAAGGGGAACGAAGTCCTCTGTTCAACCGCCCCCCTTCTCCGCTCTCTGCTTAGAACGAGACACGATGTAGGAGAGTGAATAGAAAATTCAAAATATCCTACCAACGAGGGGTGCTCACACGCCGTGTTACCGAGCTCCAAATCCGCAAACCCATCAGCACCCGCATCTGTTAGAAAACCCGACACGCACGCAGCCACGCCGGCGCTCGCGCCAGCTCGCCTCATGCATGTACACACAAGCACTAATCTTAGCGCGCATCCGTTGGCCAGAAAAACGACTGAGACCCAAAACAATTTCAGTCGTCTGAAATAGAGCAAATCCCTAATTTTGAGCCGCAATGCCAACGTTTTTTGCACGCACGCAGTCATTAAATTAATCAACCAATATCGGCAAGTATACTGATAATACAGGAAAGAATAACCGAACAACATGGTCTACGTCGTTGGGAGTCGACAAAACAAATCAACATTGTCGAGGACGTAGTAGCCGGAACAGATATTGTGAGGACAATTCTCCTCGCGACAACCATGAGAAAAAAATCCAAAAGCGATTTGGTGAAACAAGATCAGAAGAACAATACCTAGACAAATATAATCTTTCAACACAATAATGCTGGAAGAATATCTCGTCGTTGAAACAAGGGCCGAATTTTACTTATTATAGACGAAACCATATCTCATGGCGACGGGTAGGTCTTCCAAGAGAAGCTCTCGTACGAACGGGTTGAGGTAATATTCCCTACTAATTTGTACAACGTGCAAAATCCATAATACAAGACGGATCAAGCCGGTTTAAGGGTAGATAGGGATTTTGGCCTAACCCATGTTGGAAATATGATCAATTTCCGCCTGATGTAATTCATAAAAATTGTATACAAAACATGAATCTATAATACAAATTCATCTAGTTACCCAATCAAAGAAAGAGTGTGCAAACAACAAGTCTAAAACAGATTGCTACAAAGGTGTCTGACCAAGATCTCAATGTACAGCTACCTAAGGGAAAAAAAAGTCCATATGCCCATCACAAGGTCTATTTCTCCTTTGGCAACGTAATAGCTGAACCGTGACGGATTGGAGCTATGATGGGCTGGGGGATGAGCCACGTAGACATGGCGCCGTTCCATCCTGTTGGCAGCCGGTCGACGAACTCTGTGATTTTGTTTATGAGATTGTACTTAAACAAGACACGCCGCTCATGTGGTAATTTATCATCTTCATCTTCAATGTCGTACATGAAGTAGACGAAGCCGCCGGCCACGCCCAGCTGCGTTGCGTCCACCGCAAAACTGTTGGGCCACCCCAGGAAGAATACTCGGTCGGCTAAACTATTGCCTTCCTTCCGCACCCACTGGGGGGCCGCCGGAGCTCCCGTCAGAGCATGCACCGACACCGAGCCCACTCCGACATGGCGGTTGAAGGTGAAGCGCTTGTCCGGGAAATCAATGCTGACGTACACCAACACCCACAGAAGCTCGCCGCGGGACTCTAGCACATGGCTGTACTCGTAGAAGTCGTTGCCGGTGTACGGCGGTGGCATGGAGGACGGCCTGCGGACCAGCACATCGTCGCTGGCAGTGGCCGGCGTCTTGGTCAGTGGGATGGCTCGCCAGTGGCTGCGCTCGACGGTGACAAGGATCTTACCGCCGTGATACGCGATGCAGAACTCACGGCGGTTGGGCTTGGGGGATTCGAAAGTCCTGTTGATGATCGTCCAGTTGTCGTCGCCGGGACGCAGGAGGGACGGCCCTGACTTCCGCGGCCATCTTCTCGCCGTAGCGGATGTATGCCCTGTACAGAAGGACGGTACCATAGTTGTAGATGATGCCGCATGGATTTTCTTCCTTCCAGCAGCAATGGCCGTCAAGAAGGAGAGGCAAATATGGATCAGGGGTGTTCCCGTGAGAGGGTCGTGGAGTGTTGAGCCGTGAAGGTAATTAGAGTTGAAGTAGGAGAAAGCGGTGCCGTCGGCGCTGCCCACCCAGTTCCTCCCTCTGCAAGATACTGGCGGCCGCACAAGGTAGCTGGATTTGGAGAACACACATCCCAACTTGATGGACCCGTCGTACGTCTGGTTAGGCGCGAGGAGCCAAGGCAGGAACTGATCCGTCGTCGTCCTGTTCCTCGCACAAGTTGGATCGTGCGAGCTGCGCCATGGCTTACCGACGGCGTGGAAGCGGACGAAGTCGGACGCGACGTGCAGGCGGCCGGCGATCTCGCGGAGGAGATCCGTTGGGAGGTGGGTCCACCGCCTCCGGCGCATGGCGGCGCGCAGGCTGGAGATCAAGATGGACAAGAATCGTCCGACGTTTCCTGCGAATCGATCGGTCAATTATGTAGTTGCCTTATGTACCCACACAACGCTCAAATTCGGTGTCATCTCCTCCCACGTACCCATTAGATTTCTTCGGTATTTAATTTGTCCCCTGGATTCACCGAAAGTTCAGATAAATCTACCATTAGATTTCTTCATTATTATTTTTTTGAAGCGGTCACCGCCTCACCGGGGGGGAGGATCCCCACCTGAATATTATTGCATCACCATCGAGTCTTTTAAGAATTACATCAGAGGGAGTACAAGAGAGATGTGATCTCTCCAGCTAGCAATGGAGGCTAGCTTAGCAGGGTTCTTAATTCGTAGAGTCCAAAGGTTAAGATCATCCCTAATGTTCTGAACAATCATCCTAGCAGGGAGGTTTTGGTGGCGGAAAACGAGCGCGTTCCGAGCAACCCAGATCTTCCAGAGGATGGATGTCAGCGCGAAGGCTCAAGCAGCGGCAGAGAGTGAGTGGTGCTTGCTTGTAGTCCACAGGTCGTCCGTGAAGTCGAGAGGGGGGAGCTGGAGGGCCGTCCAAACCTCCATGGCAGCTGGGCATCGGAAGAACAGGTGTTGACGGTCTTCTGCCTCCGCGGGGCAGCGAGGGCATTTGTCAGTGTCGAGGATGTGCTTGCCGAAGAGGTTTTTCCTGGTGTTGAGGCGGTCGAGGTGGAGGAGCCAAGCGAAGATGCGGACGCGGAGAGGGGCGCCTGATCTCCAGATCGGAGTGGAATCATCAGAGAGGAGGTGGTGGTGTAGCTGCTTGTAGGCCGCGCTGGTGGAGAAAACTCTGCCGTTGAGCATGCTCCTTTGGTCCCGGCAAGTCCGTCAGAGCGAAATCCTGCAATAAATCAGAGAGCGAATCGTGTTCGAGCTCGGCAGCAGAGGTTAGCCTGTTACGCAGGTTGTTATCGATTCCATCATTCAGCACTTCGTAGACTAGGGCTTTTTGTTTGATGTGGTGGGAATAGAGAGCTGGGTAGATAGCAGAGAGAGGCTCAGGGGTGTCCATCGATCATCCCAGAAGAAGGTGGATTGGCCATTTCGGACTTGGCATTGTGTCAGCTGTGTAAGCATGGGCATGTATTTGGAGAGGAGTGTGGTAAGGTATGACTGGTTTTGGTAGGGTGTATGGTGGCAGGGTGAGTGGTTGAGCAACTAAGATTTCCATGGGAGGTCCTCTGCATGCAAGAACTTGTAACAAAATTTCAACATAAGGCAAATATTTTGTGAATTCAAGTTTTTAACTCCTAGACCGCCACAGTTTTTGGGCCTACAGACGTTTTCCCAAGCAACAAGACATTTAGCCCCAGAGCAGAGTCATCCTCCGACCAAAAGAAGATCCTGCGTCGCTGGTCATTATTTAATTAGGACGGGCTCTGATTTTTTAGTTTTAAGTCGATGATTATTTTTATTGCATGCTAGAAAAAATCATGGATGTCAAATGATTATCCTCGCAATAAATATTTTAGTGTATAAATTGTAAATATATGGTTTTATTTGAGACATGTTTCACTTTCAACATTAAGAAAATGTTAACATATGTCGAAAAGAACAAGCAAAGCACAATCCTAACAGTAAGAAAACATGAAAAAAACGATGATCGGTACCATCAACTGTTTTGACTGCAGATGCTATGCGCATCGCCTGAAGGAGATGTGGGACGCGACGCTGGTGGGGCGGCCCAGTTCGGCGTTTATCTTCGGTTTCCTTGTTTCCTTAGTTTTTGTTTCTGTTTTCTCTTTTTATTTTTTAATTCTGAAAATTTTCACATTTTCGAAAAAGTTTCAGATATTCAAAACTTTTCAGATTATTGAAAACAGTTCGGCTTCTAAAAATTGTTCAAATTTCATTTTTTCTGATTTTCAAATTTGTTCAAATCGAAATTTGTTCAAATGAAAAGTTGTTCCTATTTGAATTTTGTTTAAATTTGGAAATTGTTCAAATTTTGAAAAAGGTTCATTTTGAAATTTTGCTCAAATTAAAATTGTTCCAACTTTGAAGGGGAGCCTTGGCGCAGCGGTAACAGCTGCTGCCTTGTGACCATGAGGTCACGGGTTCAAGTCTTGGAAATAGCCTCTTGTAGAAATGCAGGGAAATGCTGCGTACTAAAGACCCAAAGTGGTCGGACCCTTCCCCGGACCCTGCGCAAGCGGGAGCTACTGCACCGGAGCTGCACTTTTAAAATTGTTCCAACTTGAAATTTGCTCACACAAGGACAAATTTCAAATATCTTTCAGATTTGAAATCTATTCAAATAAAAATGTTTCGTCTTCAAATTTGTTCAAATTCTAAATTATTCAGATTTAAAATTGTTCCGATTTGAAATATGTTTAAATTAAACTTGTTACGACTTGAAATTTGTTCAAATAAGAAAATTGTTCAGATTTCAAAATCGTTATGATTTGAAACATGTTCAAATAATAATTGTTCCGACTTCAAATTTGTTAAAATTCGAAAAATTTCAGATTTAAAATTGTTCCGATTTAAAATATCTTCAAATAAAAATTGTTCCGACTTGAATTTGTTCAAATTTAAAATCGGTTCAAATAAAGAAATTGTTCAGATTTCAAAAATCATTCCGTTTTGAAATCTATTGAAATGAAAATTGTTTCGACTTCAAATTTGTTCAAATTTGAAATTGTTTAGATTTAAAAAATGTTCCGATTTGAAATATCTTAAAACTAAAATTGTTTCGAATTGAAATTTGTTCAAATAAGGAATTTGTTAAAATTAGGAATTTGTTCAGATTTCAAAAATCGTTCTGATTTGAGATCTGTTCAAATAAAAATTGTTTCAACTTCAAATTTGTTCAAATTCAAAATTGTTCAGATTTAAAAATTGTTCCGATTTGAAATATCTTCAAATTAAAAAAATTCCGACTTGAAATTTGTTCAAATTTTTAAAAAACTAAATCCAAAACAAAATAGATTTGAAATTGTTCACATATTTGATTTTTGTTTTCAAATTTCTAATTTATTCAGACTTGGAAACATAAGAAAATGGAAATGTACGTTCTTTGGACAGCTCCATTTCGGCCCACGAAGGAGCTCCTTCAGGCGACGGGACACGGAAGCGTCGCTTAAGGCGACCTACATGACCTCTCGTTTCAACTCGCTGGTGTCTACTAGTCGCTACTACAAATATATCTTGTGATTGATTGTCAAAAAATTCTGGAATTACCCGAGTCCTTTCCACTTATCGCTTGGAAGTTTGGAACTTAACGCAGCCTGTCCTTCCGATAAACCCTTCCGCCTTAATCAAAACCCATCTTTTCTTTTTCGCCGCAAGAGCCCTAATCCCTAAACCCTCCACCCGCCGCCATGACCTCCACGCCGCAGGTCGTCGCGTCGCCCGCCTCCGACGCCCCATCGCTAATCGGCGCGCACATGCAGGAGCTGCGCCGTATCCGGTCGGGCATCCTCGGAGAGCGGGACAACATGGTGACCATGCACGACGGGATGGAAGCGATGTGGGCGCTCGACAACCACAGGGACGAGTCTTACCTCAGGCGTGTGGTGATGCCTCTGGAGGTGATTCTTACCAGCTACAAGAGGCTCGTCGTGAAGGACTTTTCTGTCAATGCCATCTGCTACGGTGCTAAGCTCATGATCCCTGGGCTGCTCCGGTTTGAGGATGGCATCGATGTTGGCGAGGAGGTGGTTCTCATGACCACGAAGGGCGAGGCCATTGCCATGGTATCGCTGAGATGCCTACTGCTGTTATGGCGACCTGTGACCATGGTGCCGTAGCCAAGATCAAGAGGGTGGTCATGGACAGAGACACTTACCCAAGAAAGTGGGGACTTGGGCCGGTGGCACTCAAGAAGAAAAAGATGATTGCTGACGGACTCCTTGATAAGCACGGGAAGCCAACTACTGAGAAGAAGACACCACCAGCTGAATGGCTTCGTAACGTGGTGCTCCCCACTGGTGGTGACACGGTGGTTGCTAGCATGGCCGCTGCTCCTCAGCCAGAGGAGGTGAAGGTGGAGGTGGTACAGGATGAAGTCGCAAGTGTGGATCTGAAGGAGAAGAAAAAGAAAAGGAAGAAGAAGAACAAGGATGAGGAGGAGGTCGCTGACGATGAAGGCCGCAAGAGGAAGATTGGTGAGGATGATGTTTCTACTTCTACGCATGCAAAGAGGATCAAGGTAGAGGAGGTCACAGATGCTGTGGAAGGGGAGAAGAGGAAGAAGAAAAAGAAAGATATGGGAGGAGAACCAGGATCAGCTGGTTTAGAGTCAGTGGATGAGGAGAAGGTTCATCTTTCTGATGAAGAGAAGAGTGACAAGAAAAAGAAAAAGAAGAAGAAGAAGAGCAAGGAAGGAAGTGATGTTGTTGATCAAGAGGGCGCACCAGATGGGGCTGTTGCGGAAGGTGAGAAGAGCGACAAGAAAAGGGAGAAGAAAAAGAAGAAGAATCAAGATACAGAGGAGGCACAGTAGGTAAACTGCAGTTTACACTCGCCGCTCTGCTTGAGGTTATGGGGCATTTGCCCTGCCTATTTTACTTTCTTAGAAGTTAGAACTTAGAACCCCCTGTGACTCTTCATAGTTTGGAAAGCCGAATGTACTATGTTTAGTTACTACAACTCTCCTGATTGTTATACTAGTTAGAGACATTTTTCTTTAAATCTTAGACAAGGAGGCCTGTATTGCGGATATCTCTTATCAGTTAAGGCATTGAATTTTTCTATCATGTCATCCAAGTAATCCGCTGTCCTGAAATTTCTTGTTTGCCAATGTAATCTGTATGCTGTTTACTTATATTCTCCAATCAAATTGGAATTTTCGAGTCCTATATTTTTTTTTCAATTACACTGTGATTCACCTTCCGATATGTTGATACTTAACAAATATGAGAACTTTGGATCCGCACATTGCTTTACCTGCTTACAATCGATCAGTAGTCTATGATTTTGACACTGACAGCTGTGCCATGTTATTTTGGTCGATAATCATGGTATGCTGCCATTTTGCACCGAGGGTCTTGAGTTCTCTGAATACCAGATTCACTGAAATTTCCCACTCCATTGTTTCGGAGGTTTGTGTTCCTAATGGCACCGGTCTGTTTATTGCACACTAAAATATTGATGATCTCTGAGTAATGCAAACCCATGAACAGGGTGCGGGGAAGCTCGCTATACATGTGCTAGAGCCATGGGTTAGTTTCGGAACGAAGCAAGCTCAAGTTAGCCAAGATTAAGAACATATGGCAAAAATTAAAGAGTTCATGTTTTTTGGCAGATAATGGGAACAAATAATTTCACACTACAACTTGACCAGCAACACATGAGTCAAATAGAGGTCATTGGCTCGATTGCCGGACATAAACTTGTTAAGATAGAATACCAATTCAACATAATATTAAACTCGGTAATCTATGTGTTATCATGGGTGATCAAATGATCAACTGTGATCTAAATAGCAAACATTTATGGATTAGCAAGTTTTTTTTTTAGAAAAGGGAATTTTATTAATCCCAGCCTCTGCATCGTGATGCACACTGCCGCATTATTACAGAGTATATCGAATCTAAAAAAGTTACATCCTCAAACAACACTAAGATCAAAAAGACACCTCAGATGGTCGTGACACAAGAAAAGTGAACTACGAAAGTCGACTAATATGCTGCCATGTATGCCGGGAGAAAAACTCCTGTGCCACCCGCGAGAGTCTCGTACATCCGGCCACCATAAGGTCTCGCTGGTCCGAAGGCAGCATGAAAGCCCATAACTGGATCCAATGTACCGCCATATGAATTACCTGTAAAACATGAAATTTATCCTTCATGTTAAAAACAATATCATTCCTACAATTTCAAATGGACCAACAAATAGCTGAAACGCTTATACGAATCCTATTTTTGGTCTTTTTGTCCACCCACCCCCCCCCCCCCCCCCCCCCCCCCAACCAATTCCCAAACATGTTTGTGACATTAGTAGGAGGTGGAATATTATAAGTACAAAAGATCACCCGCCAAACTAATTTTGCAAAGGAAATAAAAAGATGATCGATAGTCTCATTGTTCCCACAAAAGGAACAGTGAGAGTCACCCTTCCAATTCCGCTTGGCCAGATTATCTTTTGTTAGCAAGACTTTTTATATGAAGGAACCACATGAATATCTTAATTTTCTGTGGAATTTTTAACTTCCAAAGGTACTTCTGTAAATATCTAGTATGTCCATTCATTAAATCCTCATACATAGATTTTACAGTAAATTGACCATTTTGGGTCAAATTCCACTTGAACAAATCTGGAACATCCGTCAACGTAACATCCATTAGTCTGTAGCATAAATGAGACCACATATCCCATTTATTCCCTACAAGAGACCTCCTAAATCCTATATTTAGTGGCGGAGCATTGTGCAACACGTCATGAACCGAAGCATGTGGATGTTGCACGATATTATATAACAAAGGATATTGATTCATAAGTGGGGAATCACCCAACCAAGTATCTTCCCAAAACCTTGTTGTTTCCCCATTGCCGACTTTAAAAGACCCCCTAATGAAGAAATACTCTTTGACTCTCATTAGGCCTTTCCAAATGGGAGAATCAGTGGGTTGAGCTTCTACCTGAGCTAAAGTTTTACTATGAAGGTATTTGTTTTGTAGCAGCTCCCGCCACACCCCCTCCTCATTTAAAAGTTTGAACAACCATTTATTTTTTATCTCAAATACCTCTACTCCTAGACCTCCCTGATCTTTTGGTCGACAAATAATATTCCATTTGGTTAATTTGTATTTTCTTTTATTCTCATCACTCTGCCAGAAGAAGCGAGATCTATAAAAATCTAACCTCTTTCTTACCCCTGCTTTAGGTAATTCGAAAAAGGATAGCATGAACATCGGAAGACTTGTCACCACCGAATTAACAAGGACCAGCCGGTCTCCATAAGACAACATTTTCCCTTTCCAAGAACCAAGCTTGCCTTCGAAACAGCATTCAACCGGTTGCCATTCATCATTCCCAAGTTTCCTATAAGGAATAGGAACACCTAGATACTTGAAAGGTAGGGACCCAGACTCGCAACCGAATATTTGCTTGTATTGGTTCTCTACCTCTTTAGCCTTCCCAAAACAAAATATTTCACTTTTGTGGAAATTTATTTTGAGGCCTGATAATTGTTCAAAAATACAGAGGATGAGTTTCATATTTACCGCTTTCTCCAAATCATGTTCCATAAATAATATCATGTCGTCTGCATATTGCAGAATAGATAATCCTCCCTCCACTAAGTGAGGTATGAGACCACCTATCTGACCATCTTCCTTTGCCCTTGCAATAAGAATGGCCAACATATCCGACACAATATTGAACATAATAGGGGATAGCGGGTCGCCCTGACGAAGACCCTTTTCTGTCTGAAAATAATGACCGATGTCATCGTTTACTCTAATGCCAACACTACCCCCCTGAACAAATTGCGTAATCCAATTACACCATTCTTGTGTAAAACCTTTCATACGCAAAGCTTGTTGGAAAAACGACCATTTTACTTTGCCATATGCCTTCTCGAAATCAATTTTAAAATTGACTCCATCCATCTTCTTCCTATGAAGCTCATGAATGGTTTCATGAAGGACAACCACACCTTCTAAAATGTGTCTCCCTGGCATGAAAGCTGACCGCGACGGTCTAATAATCTTTTAGGCAATTTCGATAATACGATCAGTACCTACATTTGTGAAAATTTTAAAACTGACATTAAGAAGACATATTGGTCTATATTGTTGAATCTGAACCGCATTTTGTTTTTTGGGAAGCAATGTAATAATTCCAAAGTTCAATTTGAACAAAGGCAAATTTCCTTGCTTCAACTGAACAACTAGAGCCATTAGATCATTCCTAATTACCTCCCAAAAGGTTTTGTAAAATTCGGCAGGAAAACCGTCAGGCCCCGGAGCCTTGTTGAGTTCCATTTGAGAGATGGCTTCATACACTTCTTTCACTAAGAAATCGGCTGTAAGAATGTCATTCTCTTGTTGCGTCAACTGCGGTATATCATGTGTCATATCTTCATCTAAAACTATACCATTCGGGGTTACATCCCCGAACAGTTTCTTATAGTACTCTGAAATGTAAGTCTGTAAATTGGACTCTCCTACAATGGTTCCTTCGTCTTGCTCTAACTGAATTTTTTTTCTTTTTCCTATGTTTACCATTTGCTATCAGGTGAAAGTATTTCGTGTTATTTCCTCCTTCTTGAATATATTTTACTTCGGCTCTTTGCGCCCATCTAGTTTCTTCATCTCGGCGAAGACAACAAAGTCTATCATTTGCCACTCTTAAAGCATCCCGCTCGGCCAAACTAAGCGGAATGCTGATGCGTGTAAACCACACGTTCGTTGGGAGACCCCAAGAGTAAGGTTTGATGAGTGTAGCGGCAAGTCTTCCCCCAGTAAGAAACCGAGGTTATCGAACCAGTAGGAGATGAAGACACTTCTGAAGGTGTCAACGGCGCTAGAAAACTTGCTATGTCGTAGGGGGGAAGAAGTCCTGACGGTTGACTTGGAACCTGCACACAAGACAATCAAACTACTTGGCCCCAACGAATCAGTGAGGGTGTCAATCTCACCGGCTTGCTGAAAACGAAGGATTAAAAGTGTTGTATGGAAAATGATGTTTAATTGCAGAGAATGAAAAAGAACAATGATTGCAGTAGGTTGTATTTCAGATGTAAAAGAATGGACCGGGGTCCACAGTTCACTAGTGGTGTCTCTCCATAATAAATAACTAACATGCTGGGTAAACAAATTACAGCTGGGCAATTGATAATATTGATAAGTGCATAACATGCATGTGCAAGTTGTGGTGTCTACTATGAGATTCATTTGGGCATTACGACAAAGTACACAGACCGCTATCCAGCATGCATCTGTGCCTAAATAGTCCACCTTCAGGTTAGCGTCCGCACCCCTTCCGGTATTAAGTTTCAAGCAACAGACAATTGCATTAAGTAAAGTGCATAATGTAAACAACACATTCATCCTTAGACAAAGCATCATTAGGTTACCCCTAGTAGCAACAGCACATCCACAACCTTAGGGGTTGTTGTCACTCCCCCAGATTAAATGGAGACTGAACCCACTATCTAGCATAAATACTCCTTTCTTGGAGTCACAAGCATCTACTTGGCCAGAGTATCAACAAGTAACGGAGAGCATGCAAGATCATAAAAGACATAGACATAATAATTCAGTATTCAACTTGACATAGTATCAATATTCATCGGATCCCAGCAAACACAACATGTAGCATTACAATAAGATGATCTTGATCATGATAGGCAGCTCACAAGATCTAAACATGATGGCACAAGAGGAGAAGACAACCATCTAGCTACTGCTATGGACCCGTAGTCCAAAGATGAACTACTCACACATCACTCCGGAGGCAGGCATGGCGATGTAGAGCCCTCCGGTGATGATTCCCCTCTCCGGCAGGGTGCCGGGAAGAGCTTTAGAACCCTCCCGAGTTAAGGTTGACGGTGATGACATGAAAGACACACGTTCGTTGGGAACCCCAAGAGGAAGGTATGATGAGTGCAGCAGCAAGTTTTCCCTCAGTATGAAAACAAGGTTTATCGAACCAGTAGGAAGTCGGCGATGCTCTGAAGGTGTTGGTGAAGGAGTGTAGTGCGGCGCAACACCAGGGATTCCGGTGCCAACGTGGAACCTGCACAACACAATCAAACTACTTTGCCCCAACGAAACAGTGAGGTTGTCAATCTCACCGGCTTGCTGAAAACAAAGGATTAGGCGTATAGTGTGGAAAATGATGTTTGCTTGCAGAGAATGAAAAAGAACAATGATTGCAGTAGGTTGTATTTCAGATGTAAAAGAATGGACCGGGGTCCACAGTTCACTAGTGGTGTCTCTCCATAATAAATACTAACATGCTGGGTAAACAAATTACAGTTGGGCAATTGACAAATAGAGAGGGCATAACAATGCACATACATATCATGATGATCACTATGAGATTTATTTGGGCATTACGACAAAGTACACAGACCGCCATCCAGCATGCATCTGTGTCTAAATAGTCCACCTTCAGGTTAGCATCCGCACCCCTTCCAGTATTAAGTTGCAAGCAACAGACAATTGCATTAAGTATGGTGCATAATGTAAACAACACTAATATCCTTAGACAAAGCATTGCTGTTTTACCCCTAGTAGCAACAGCACATCCACAACCTTAGAACTTTCTGTCACTGTCCCAGATTAAATGGAGGCATGAACCCACTATCTAGCATAAATACTCCCTCTTGGAGTTACAAGCATAAACTTGGCCAAAGCCTACACTAATAACGGAGAGCATGCAAGATCATAAACAACACATATATGATAGATCAATAATCAACTTGACATAGTATTCAATATCCATCGGATCCCAACAAACACAACATGTAGCATTACAATAAGATGATCTTGATCATGATAGGCAGCTCACAAGATCTAAACATGATGGCACAAAAGAGAAGACAACCATCTAGCTACTGTATGGACCCGTAGTCCAGGATGAACTACTCACGCATCACTCCGGAGGCAGGCGATGTAGAGCCCTCCGGTGATGATTCCCCTCTCCGGCAGGGTGCCGGAGGAGAACTTCTGAACCCCCCGAGTTAGGGTTGACGGCGGCGGCAGCGGATGTTTTCTGGAATAATGGCTCGGTGTTTTAGGGTTTTCGCGTCTGGAGGAATAAATAGGCGAAGGGGCGACGTCGGTGGAGGCGGGGCCCGCTCCCCATAGGGTGGCGCGGCAGGGGGCCCACCCCGCCGCCATGTGGGGAGGGCGCCCTGCTGCCCCCCTTCGTCTCCTCTTCGGACTTCTGGAACGTGTCGGGAAAAATAGGCATCTGGGATTTTGTTTCGTCCGATTCCGAGAATATTTCCAGAACAGCTTTTCTGAAACCAAAAACAGCAGAAAACAGGAACTGGCACTGTGGCATCTTGTTAATAGGTTAGTCCCAGAAAATGCATAAAAATGCTATGAAGTGTGAATAAAACATGTAGCTATTGGTATAAAACTAGCATGGAACATAAGAAATTATAGATACGTTGGAGACGTATCAAGCATCCCCAAGCTTAGTTCTACTCGTCCTCGAGTAGGTAAACGATAACAACAATAATTTCTGAAGTGACATGCTACCAACATAATCTTGATCAATAATATTGTAAAGCATATGAGCTGAGATCAAATCATTCAAAGCAAAAGTCTATAATTGATATAAGAGACAACAAAACAAGTTAGTTAAACAAGCTAAAAGTTTTCATGAATGATTGCTTTAAAGACATGAAACCGTACAAGGTTCATTAAAGATGTGTTAAGTATCCAATGTAGGAGTTCTATCCTTCAATTCCAAGCATCAAGTAATCTTTCACAACATAGAAGGATTCAGCCAAGTAAAAATAAACATGAACATCATGAATCAACTGTTTCGAAGTCTACTCAACCGGTGAGCGTAAGCATTTGGTTTTGGCACCAGGATGTTATGGCTAAAAGAACATTGATGGGGGTTTGGAAGGCCAAAGGAAGAAAGTCTCACAAAGCTATAAGTGATCATTAGACAAGAGGAAGTCTTATAATCGAAGCTATGTAAGGAGTAGTGATTGCCATGCAACGGATGCACATAGAGCTATATGTGTATGAAAGCTCTCCAATGGAACTAGTGGGGGTGCATCCAACTTGGTTGCTCATGAAGACCTAGAGCATTTTTGAGGAAGCTCATCATTGGAATATACAACCCAAGTTCTATAGTGTAAATTCCCCACATAGTTATACTAGTAAACATGAAAACTCTCTCACATGGAGTACAGGTGCTAAACATGAGCACAAATGATGACTATGAATAATGCAGGTGCTGAAACATGAGCACAAGTGTGGATAAAGGATAGTAATGTTGCCCCCTTTTTCTTTATTCTTTTTTTTTTTTTCTTTTTTCTTTTTCTATTTTTTTTCTTTTTCTGTTTCTCTTTTCGATGGCCTCCATGGCTCTTTTCACTTTCAGGGGCAACACTCTAATATGACAATACACTTTTTGTTACAAATAACTCACAACGAACTAAAACATGATGTAAACTGTATGCCTCTGCCAGTGTAGCAGGATATGCAATGATCTAGCGTAACATGGGTAAACCGCACATCAGCTGTATAGAATCATGCAAAGCAATATATATGATGAATGACAGCAAGTCATGTAATGTAAGATGGAAGTTGCATGGCAATATATCTCGGAACAGCTATGGAAATGCTGTAGTAGGTAGGTATGGTGGCTGTTTTGAGGAAGATGTATGGGTTTATGTGTAGGAGAACAAGAGAAAGTCCTCCCACGGGTTTGGATGTACTGGCGAAGTATGCACAACTCTCAATGTGAGCAGAAGGCAATGCACAGCACCGAAGAGGCTAGCAAATATGGATGGTGGAAGTGCCAAAAACCGTAGCTCAACATTAGTCAAAAAGAACTCACAAGCTTATTGCAAACATCTAGCAGGTTCAACATTAAGAACATGATTAAAGTTTACTCCAAGAAGGGCCGTTCACGGCGGCACAAGTACCCCGTTAGATCCCTCGACCTTCAGCACAACTTAGTTATTACGAATCACTTTTAGACATGGAAAGCTATCAAGTCCAACTACACCTTCAACAATTTAAATAGAGTTTGTAGTACGGTACAAGCTTAAAGACAACTATCCACTCATAATTTTAACTTAATTAACCAGCAAGCTTTACCATCTAAATACCTCAAAACATTTGCAAAGAATCAAGTCATCAAAGTTCAATGATCTACAAGATTATGCAAGTTATTACTATACCACTACCACATGCAGCATTTTCTGAACCAACACATCAACCAAGCAACTAAAAAAAACTCTCCAAATGATTTACAAATGAAACAAGAGAGTACTACTCCTCAAGAATTAACAGCTCTAAAAGAGATGCATGAAAAACAGGAGCTAAAAGCATAGCAGTAGCTAGATAAGAATACTCAAAAGATATAAGTGAAGAATATGAGTATTCACATGAAAAAGCGGAGCGTGTCTCTCTCCCACACAAGAATGCTAGGATCCAACTTTATTCAGAAAAATAAAAACAACAAACAAAAATAAAAGCACACAGACGCTCCAAGTAAAATACATAAAATGTGGAAGAATTAAAATATAGTTTCACTAGAGATGACCTGATAAATTGTTGATGAAGAAGGGGATGCCTTGGGCATCCCCAAGCTTAGACGCTTGAGTCTTCTTGAATATTGCAGGGATGACCCACGGGGGCATCCCCAAGCTTAGGCTTTTCACTCTTCTTGATCACATCATATCATCCTTCTCTCTTGCTCCTTGAAAACTTCCGCCACACCAAACTCAGTAACTCGTTAGAGGGTTAGTGCATAATCAAAAATTCTCATATTCTACTGTGACACAATCATTACCAAAGCTTCTGGACATTACTTACAGCCACTGATGTTTAATGGAGCAAAGAAATCCAATCAAACATAGTAAAAGAGGCAATGCAAAATAAAAGGCAGAATCTGTCAAAAACAGAACAGTCTGGAAAGACGAATTTTTTCGAGGCACTTAACTTGCTCAGATGGAAGAAGCCCAAACTAATGAAAGTTGCGTACATATATAAGGATCATGCGTGATTTTTTCAGAATTTTTCGAATTTTCTGTAGCGCATACAGCTCAAAACGGTGGACAGCAAAAATCTGTCACTGCGCAGAAATCCAATTTTAGCAACAACTTTCAACTAGAGACTTTACTTGGCACAACAATGCAATAAAATAAAGATACAAAGGAGTTGCTACAGAAGTAAACAGCACCTTGACTCAAAATAAAATAAAATGACAGAAAATAAAAAGATGGGTTGTCTCCCACAAGCGCTTTTCTTTAACGCCTTTCAGCTAGGCGCAGAAAGTGAAAATCAAGTGTTATCAAGAGAAGATGCATCAACATCATAATTTGTTCTAATAATAGAATCAAAAGGCATCTTCATTCTCTTTCTAGGGAAGTGTTCCATACCTTTCTTAAGAGGAAATTGATACTTAATATTCCCCTCTTTCATATCAATAACACACCAACAGTTCGAAGAAAGGGTCTTCCCAAAACAATAGGACAAGATGCATTGCATTCAATATCCAAAACAACAAAATCAACGGGGACAAGGTTATTGTTAACCGTAATATGAACATTGTCAATTCTCCCCAAAGGTTTTTCATAGAGTTATCAGCAAGATGAACATCCAAATAACAGCATTCCAAAGGTGGCAAGTCAAGCATATCATAAAGTTTCTTAGGCATAACAGAAATACTTGCACCAAGGTCACATAAAGCATTACAATCAAAATCATTCACCTTCATTTTAATGATGGGCTCCCAACCATCTTCCAACTTCCTAGGGATAGAAGCTTCAAGTTTTAATTTCTCTTCCCTAGCTTTTATGAGGCATTTGTAATATGTTTTGTAAAAGCCATGTTCATAGCACTAGCATTAGGACTTCTAGCTAGCTTTTGCAAGAACTTAATAACTTCAGAGATGTTACAACTATCAAAATCAAAATCATTATGATCAAAAGTAATGGGACCATTGCCTCCAATACTTCGAAAAATTTCAGCACCTTTATCAGAAACAGTTTCAGCAGTTTTAGGCAATTTTGCATGCTTTATAGTAGAAGTAGAAACATTGCCAACATCAATAACATTACCATTGATAGTAGGAGGTTTATCAACATGTGAAGCTTCAGCATTACTAGTGGTGGTGATAGTACAAACTCGAGCTATACTATTCTTTCTATCAATTTCAGCTTCTCTTTCCCACCTAGCATGCAACTCAGCCAACATCCTAATATTGTTGTCAATTTTAACTTGGATGGCATTTGCTGTAGCAAAAGACTTAGTATCTTTAACCTCATTAGGCATAACTTTCAGTTTCAAAAGATCAACATCAAGAGCAAGACTATCAACCTTAGAAGCAAGAACATCAATTTTACCAAACTTTTCCTCAACAGATTTGTTAAAAGCAGTTTGTGTATTAATAAATTCTTTAAGCATGACTTCAAGATCAGAGGGTACACTCCTACTATTGTTGTAAGAATTACCATAACCACTACCATTATTAGAAGGATATGGCTTATAGTTGTTATTACCAAAATTATTCCTATAGGCATTGTTGTTGAAATTATTATTTTTAATGAAGTTCACATCAACATGCTCTTCTTGAGCAACCAATGAAGCTAAAGGAACATTATTAGGATCAATATGAGATTTACCACTCACAAGCATAGACATAATGATATCAATTTTTCATTCAAGGAAGAGGTTTCTTCAACAGAATTTACCTTCTTACCTTGAGGAGTCCTTTCAGTGTGCCATTCGGAGTAGTTGATCATCATATCATCAAGAAGTTTTGTTGCTGCACCTAAAGTGATGGACATAAAGGTTCCTCCAGCAGCCGAATCCAGCAAATTCCTTGAGGAAAAATTTAATCCTGCATAAAAGGTTTGGATGATCATCCAAGCAGTCAGTCCATGGGTAGGGCAATTCTTTACCATAGATTTCATTCTCTCCCATGCTTGGGCAACATGTTCATTATCAAATTGCTTGAAATTCATAATGCTACTTCTCAAAGATATAATTTTAGCAGGAGGATAATATTTTCCAATGAAAGCATCTTTGCATTTTGTCCATGAATCAATACTATTTCTAGGCAAAGATAGCAACCATTCTTTAGCTCTTCCTCTCAAGGAGAAAGGAAATAGTTTCAGTTTTACAATATCCCCATCTATATCCTTATACTTTTGCATCTCACAAAGTTCAACAAAATTATTAAGATGGGCAGCAGCATCATCAGTACTAACACCAGAAAATTGCTCTTTCATAACAAGATTTAATAGAGCAGGTTTAATTTCATAAAAGTCTGCTTTAGAAGCAGGTGGAGCAATAGGAGTGCATATGAAATCATTATTATTTGTGCTAGTGAAGTCACACAACTTGGTGTTCTCAGGAGTACTCATTTTAGCAAAAATAAAACTAGGCCGAAATAATAAAAGTAAAACAAGTAACTAATTTTTTTGTGTTTTTGATATAAAGAAAGCAAACAAGACAAAATAAAAATAAAGCAAGACAAAAACAAAGTAAAGAGATTGGGTGTGAGAGACTCCCCTTGCAGAAGCAACTCGACTTCCCCGGCAACGGCGCCAGAAAACTGGCTTGATGACGTGAAAGCACACGTTCGTTGGGAACCCCAAGAGGAAGGTATGATGAGTGCAGCAGCAAGTTTTCCCTCAGTATGAAACCAAGGTTTATCGAACCAGTAGGAAGTCGGCGATGCTCTGAAGGTGTTGGTGAAGGAGTGTAGTGCGGCGCAACACCAGGGATTCCGGTGCCAACGTGGAACCTGCACAACACAATCAAACTACTTTGCCCCAACGAAACAGTGAGGTTGTCAATCTCACCGGCTTGCTGAAAACAAAGGATTAGGCGTATAGTGTGGAAAATGATGTTTGCTTGCAGAGAATGAAAAAGAACAATGATTGCAGTAGGTTGTATTTCAGATGTAAAAGAATGGACCGGGGTCCACAGTTCACTAGTGGTGTCTCTCCATAATAAAATACTAACATGCTGGGTAAACAAATTACAGTTGGGCAATTGACAAATAGAGAGGGCATAACAATGCACATACATATCATGATGATCACTATGAGATTTACTTGGGCATTACGACAAAGTACACAGACCGCCATCCAGCATGCATCTGTGTCTAAATAGTCCACCTTCAGGTTAGCATCCGCACCCCTTCCAGTATTAAGTTGCAAGCAACAGACAATTGCATTAAGTATGGTGCATAATGTAAACAACACTAATATCCTTAGACAAAGCATTGTGTTTTACCCCTAGTAGCAACAGCACATCCACAACCTTAGAACTTTCTGTCACTGTCCCAGATTAAATGGAGGCATGAACCCACTATCTAGCATAAATACTCCCTCTTGGAGTTACAAGCATAAACTTGGCCAAAGCCTACACTAATAACGGAGAGCATGCAAGATCATAAACAACACATATATGATAGATCAATAATCAACTTGACATAGTATTCAATATCCATCGGATCCAACAAACACAACATGTAGCATTACAATAAGATGATCTTGATCATGATAGGCAGCTCACAAGATCTAAACATGATGGCACAAAAGAGAAGACAACCATCTAGCTACTGTATGGACCCGTAGTCCAGGGATGAACTACTCACGCATCACTCCGGAGGCAGGCATGGCGATGTAGAGCCCTCCGGTGATGATTCCCTCTCCGGCAGGGTGCCGGAGGAGAACTTCTGAACCCCCCAGTTAGGGTTGACGGCGCGGCGCAGCGGATGTTTTCTGGAATAATGGCTCGGTGTTTTAGGGTTTTCGCGTCTGGAGGAATAAATAGGCGAAGGGGCGACGTCGGTGGAGGCGCGGGGCCCGCTCCCCATAGGGTGGCGCGGCAGGGGGCCCACCCGCGCCGCCATGTGGGGAGGGCGCCCTGCTGCCCCCTTCGTCTCCTCTTCGGACTTCTAGAACGTGTCGGGAAAAATAGGCATCTGGGATTTTGTTTCGTCCGATTCCGAGAATATTTCCAGAACAGCTTTTCTGAAACCAAAAACAGCAGAAAACAGGAACTGGTCACTGTGGCATCTTGTTAATAGGTTAGTCCCAGAAAATGCATAAAAATGCTATGAAGTGTGAATAAAACATGTAGCTATTGGTATAAAACTAGCATGAAACATAAGAAATTATAGATACGTTGGAGACGTATCAGACGGCGGCGGCGCCTCTGGAACTTTTCGTGGAATATGACTCGGGTATTTAGGGTTTTCCCGAATAGATGAATATATAGGCGAAGGGGCGGCGGCGGTGGAGGTCCGTGGCGTCCTCACCACGTGGCGGCGCGGCAGGAGGTGGGACCGCGCCACCACATGGTGAGGGCGGCCCACAGCCCCCCTTCGTCTCTCCTTCGGACTTCGTGAACGTGTCAGAAAAATTGGGACTTTGGCTTTTGTTTCGTCCAATTCCGGAATATTTCCAGAACAACTTTTCTGAAACCAAAAACAGCAGAAAACAGGAACTGGCATTATGGCATCTTGTTAATAGGTTAGTCCCAGAAAATGCATAAAAATGATATAAAGTGTATATAAAACATGTAGAATTGGCACAATATAAGCATGGAACATCAGAAATTATAGATACGTTGGAGACGTATCAAGCATCCCCAAGATTAGTTCTACTCGTCCTCGAGTAGGTAAAACGATAACAACAAAATAATTTCTGAGGAGACATGCTTCACACAACCTTGATCAAATAATATTGCAAGGCTCATGTCATGAATGAAGTGACTCAAGGCAATGGTCTATAGTTTGCTAACAAATTGATAAAGAGTAAACAACTGAATCATATAAGCAAAAACTTTTCATGAATAGTACTTCAAGACAAGCATCAAAAAGCTTTGCATAAGAGTTAACTCATAAAGCAATAGATTCTAAATAAAGGCATTGAAGCAACACATAGGAAGATTTAAGTTCCAGCAATTGCTTTCAACTTTCAACATGTATATCTCATGGATATTGTCAACACAAAGTAATATAACAAGTGCAATAAGTAAGCATATAAGAATTAATGCACACAAAGTTGACACAAGTGTTTGCTTCTGAGATAGAAAGAAGTAGGTAAACTGACTCAACATAAAGTAAAAGAAAGGCCCTTCGCAGAGGGAAGCAGGGATTAAATCATGTGCTAGAGCTTTTTAAGTTTTTGAAATCATATAGAGAGCATAAAGTAAGTTTTTGAGAAGTGTTTGTTGTTGTCAACGAATGGCAGTGGGCACTCTATCCCGTTGTCACCCAGACTTTCAAGAGCGGCTCCCATGAAGGACGTTATTTCTACCCAAGGGTGGTCATCCCTCTTCTCTTTTGTTTACACATGCATATTTATAAATTGGTATGACACTCCTCCCAACCTTTGCTTACACAAGTCATGGCTAACCGAATCCTCGGGTTCCTTCCAACAATCACATACCATGGAGGAGTGCCTATTTGATAAAGTTTAACGTTTTGGAAATTTGCTTTTGATAAATCATTGGCAAACATGTGAAGAGAATCAAGTGGTTAAAGTTGTAATTAATTGGGACTGGGCATCCCATTTGCCAGCTCTTTTTGCAAGTTATTGGATAAGCGGATGTATATGCCACTAGTCCATTGGTGAAAGTCTGTCATGAGTAAATGACAAGGTGATAGAGTAAACGCCACATACTTCCTCATGAGCTATAAAACATTGACACAAATAAGGAGTAATAAAGTTTTGAATAGTTTAAAGGTAGCACATGAAGTATTTACTTGGAATGGCAGGAAATACCACATAGTAGGTAGTTATGGTGAACACAAATGGCATGGGTTTTGGCTCAAGGTTTGGATGCATGAGAAGCATTCCCTCTCAGTACAGAGTTTAGGCTAGCAAGGTTGTTTGAAGCAAACGCAGGATATCAACCGGTACAGCAAGACTCACATAAAAACATATTGCAAGCATTATAAGACTCTACACTGTCTCCCTTGTTGTTCAAACACTTTACCAGAAAATATCTAGACCTTAGAGATATCAAACATGCAAACCAAGTCTCAACAAGCTCTACGGTAGTTCTCCACTAATAGGCTTTAACTACATGATGCAAGAGCTTAAACATGATCTACTTGAGAGCTCAAAACAATTGCAAAGTATCAAATTATCCAAGACAATGATCTACAAGAATGAGTACGTCTTTTCAATATATCATCTACCACATGTAGCATTTTCTGTTTCCAACCAAACACCAATCAACTTTATTTCAACACAAAACTCTCTAAAATACTACAGCAATGAAACAAGAGAGTACTTCTCTACAAGAACTAACAGCTCTGAACAAGAGATGCATGAAAAACAGGAGCTAAAAGCATTGCAGTAGCTAGTTAAGAATACTCAACAAATATAAGTGAAGAACATGAGTATTCACATGAAAAAGTGGAGCGTGTCTCTCTCCCACACAAGAATGCTAGGATCCAAATTATTCAGAAAACAAAGCAAAAATAAAAGCACACAGACGCTCCAAGTAAAGCACATAAGATGTGAAAGAATTAAAATATAGTTTCACTAGAGATGACCTGATAAGTTGTTGATGAAGAAGGGGATGCCTGGGCATCCCCAAGCTTAGACGCTTGAGTCTTCTTGAAATATGCTTGGATGCACCACGGGGGCATCCCAAGCTTAGGTTTTTCACTCTTCTTGATCATATCATATCATCCTTCTCTCTTGATCCTTGAAAACTTCCTTCACACCAAACTTTGAGTAATTCTCATTAAAAGGTTAGTGCATAATCAAAAATTCACATGTTCTGTGATGACACAATCATCTCCAACACTTCTGGACATTAGCTACAGCCACTGATATTTTGTGGAGCAAAGAAATCCACTCAAACACAGTAAAAGAGAGAATGCAAATCAAAAGGCAGAATCTGTCAAAAACAGAACAGTCTAGAAAGACGAATTTTTTCGAGGCACTTAAGTTGCTCAGATGCGAAAAGTCAAAACTAATGAAAGTTGCGTACATATATGAGGATCACGCCTGAATCGTTTCAGAATTTTTGGATTTTTTGGAGTGCATACAGCTCAAAACGGTGGACAACAAAAATCTGTCTCTGCGCAGAAATCCAAATCTAGCATCAACTTTCTATTAGAGACTTCACTTGGCACAACAATGCAATAAAATAAAGATACAAAGGAGTTGTTACAGAAGTAAGCAAGCTCCTTGTCAAAAACTGAAAACAAAAGATAATGGGTTGCCTCCCAAAAGCGCTTTCTTTAATGCCTTTTAGCTGGCTAGAAGATTTTAATGATGCTCTCATAAGAATAAGAGTTGAAAAACAAAAGAGAGCATCAAGAGGAAAATATCAAACACATTTAAGTCTAAACCACTTTCTATGCAAAGGGATCTTGTAACTAAATAAATTATTGAAGCATAAAGAAACTAGCATAGAAAGATGAATCAAGTACAACTTCAAAACTTTCAACATAAAGAGAGGTTTTTTAGTAACTTGAAAACTTTTACAACCATATTTTCCTCTCTCATAATAACTTTCAGTAGCATCATGAACAAACTCAACAATATAACTATCACATAAAGCATGCTTTTCATGATCTACAAACACATAATTTTTGTTAAGCTCAAAAACTGTGGGGTTATTAAACCCACTTTTGACAATAGTAGTAAGATTAATATCATCAGGCAAAATTGGACCATCATCAAGAGAACTATCATATATAACATTAGGGAGCCATTGTTTTATTTCTGTAATTTCCTCTTCTATTTGAGTCAAGGAGCTTGCTATTTCAAATTTATCAAAAGTAGGTATTTCAATAGAATCATGACATTCAACAATATAGCACTCTTCCTCCTTAGATAGGCATGGAGGGTAATCATATAATGTAAGAGTTAAAGAGTTACTATCATTAGAAGGTAGATCTGCCTTTTGTTCTTCACTCTCCTCCTCTTTTTCATCCAATGAGATCACAGTTTCACCAATTTCTTCTTCCATAGGTTCCTGAAAGGAAGCAAGTTGTTCTTGAGAATAAGTTTTCTCAAGATATTCAGTAATATAAGGATTATCATTGTAATATTCAAGGCAATAACCAAGTATAGCATAATTCTCAGTTCTACAAGGAGCATCATCATTTTGAATATAACCAGCAATTTCGTATGCACCCTTAAAAACAACAAATTCTTCAATTTGTTCAAGATTACCAAAGTCATAGTTTCCTTTAGCATAAGCAGCCAAGGTTTCATTATCATTATAATACATTGGAAAGGGAGGTGTTTATGCCTTCTACAACAAAAAGATTCATTAAAGCAGTAGGATTCATCATAGGTAGAACACAAGTTCTTAGCAAAATAATTCAATCTACTTATTTGTTCCCATAGATGTTTCCTTTTTTGAGACAAGCGGTATTCTCATAATAATTTTGTTGTTCTTCAGTAAACCCACCGTTCCAATAAAATTTGGTATAAAAAAGAGAAGCCATTGATAGCAAGTAAACAACTAGACATTGATAATAAGCTGAAAATAAACTAGATGCAAGTTACTAATTTTTTTGTGTTTTTGATAAAGAGAGCAAACAAGACAAAATAAAAAAAATAAACTAAGCAAGACATTAACAAAGTAAAGAGATTGGAAGTGAGAGACTCCCCTAATAGAAGGCTTGACCTCCCCGGCAACGGCGCCAGAAAACTTGCTTGATGTGTAAACCACACGTTCGTTGGGAGACCCCAAGAGTAAGGTTTGATGAGTGTAGCGGCAAGTCTTCCCTCAGTAAGAAACCGAGGTTATCGAACCAGTAGGAGATGAAGACACTTCTGAAGGTGTCAACGGCGCCAGAAAACTTGCTATGTCATAGGGGAGGAGAAGTCCTGACGGTTGACTTGGAACCTACACACAAGACAATCAAACTACTTTGCCCCAACGAATCAGTGAGGGTGTCAATCTCACCGGCTTGCTGAAAACAAAGGATTAAAAGTGTTGTATGGAAAATGATATTTAATTGCAGAGAATGAAAAAGAACAATGATTGCAGTAGGTTGTATTTCAGATGCAAAAGAATGGACCGGGGTCCACAGTTCACTAGTGGTGTCTCTCCATAATAAATAACTAACATGCTGGGTAAACAAATTACAGCTGGGTAATTGATAATATTGATAAGTGCATAACATGCATGTGCAAGTTGTGGTGTCTACTATGAGATTCATTTGGCATTACGACAAAGTACACAGACCGCTATTCAGCATGCATCTGTGCCTAAATAGTCCACCTTCAGGTTAGCGTCCGCACCCCTTCCGGTATTAAGTTGCAAGCAACAGACAATTGCATTAAGTAAAGTGCATAATGTAAACAACACATTCATCCTTAGACAAAGCATCATTAGTTTACCCCTAGTAGCAACAGCACATCCACAACTTTAGGGGTTGCTGTCACTCCCCCAGATTAAATGGACACCCACTATCTAGCATAAATACTCCCTCTTGGAGTCACAAGCATCTACTTGGCCAGAGTATCAACAAGTAACGGAGAGTATGCAAGATCATAAAAGACATAGACATAATAATTCAGTATTCAACTTGACATAGTATCAATATTCATCGGATCCCAGCAAACACAACATGTAGCATTACAATTAGATGATCTTGATTATGATAGGCAGCTCACAAGATCTAAACATGATGGCACAACAGGAGAAGACAACCATCTAGCTACTGCTATGGACCCATAGTCCAAAGATGAACTACTCACACATCACTCCGGAGGCAGGCATGGCGATGTAGAGCCCTCCGGTGATGATTCCTCTCCGGCAGGGTGCCGGGAAGAGCTTCAGAACCCTCCCGAGTTAGGGTTGACGGCGGCGGCGCCTTTGGAACTTTTCGTGGAATATGACTCGGATATTTAGGATTTTCCCGAATAGATGAATATATAGGCGAAGGGGCAGTGTCGGTGGAGGTCCGTGGCGTCCTCACCACATGGCGGCGCGGCAGGAGGTGGGACCGCGCCACCACATGGTGAGGGCGGCTCACGGCCCCCCTTCGTCTCTCCGTCGGACTTCGTGAACGTGTCAGAAAATAGGGACTTTGGCTTTTGTTTCGTCCAATTCCGAGAATATTTTCAGAACAACTTTTCTGAAACCAAAAACAGCAGAAAACAGGAACTGACACTGTGGCATCCTGTTAATAGGTTAATCCCAGAAAATGAATAAAAATGATATAAAGTGTATATAAAACATGTAGCAATTGGCATAATATAAGCATGGAACATCAGAAATTATAGATACGTTGGAGACGTATCAAATGCTCTCAGCTTTTATATCAAGCGTATCAAGAATGTTGAGCAACCTTTCTTTTTCTTGCTTATATTTCTCACTTTGGTTTTTGGCCCATCCTCTAAGATAGCAAGTAAAGAGGTACATATCTCTGTATTAGTAGATAAGTTGTTTTGATAAAATTAAGCAAGTACGTAACTAAGATAACTTCAACAATTCAGCAAAAACACCTCTCTCAAATTTGAGGACAGCATAGAACATAGTCCACATCATATATGTTGGATTGCCAGAAAACTAGAGTTTGCACCTCTGCTCTGTTGTCTTCAACTACTGACCGAACGCTACTATGCTTGGTCCTGCTACTATGCAAACAACGAAAAAATTTGCAAACAAAAAAGAGATAAGTACATAAGTGAGATACTAAAACCTAGTACTATCCTTTTTTTGTAAGACTATTTCAACTCGACGTAGGTTTCATTTTGAGTGGAACTAGGGGAGGCCTCCTTGTTTTTCTAATAAAATACTATGACCAAGACTTCACGAATCAAATAAGTTATCACTTCGATCCATATTAATCGGCGTTGAATCGGATGTATCTAGCCCTGGATTGCAGTGAGTATGTAACATTCTACACTCAGTATCAGTTTTGTATTCTACTACATGAATACGACGCCAGTAGAAAAAATTAAGAACTGCAATTTGTACAAAAGCAGAATAAATATGTTCTCCATATGGAATCAAATCGGGTATTCATGTACTAAGATCATGATTCTTTATAGGTGACTAAGATCATGATCTAATGGCATAAATACGACACGAAAAGGAACTTCAGAACTACATCTTGTACAAAAGCAGAGTAAATATGTTCTCCATGCGGAATCAAGGTTTTTTTAAAGAAAAGGGCGTGCGGATCCCGGCCTCTGCATCGAGTGATGCACGCAACCATCCGCAATTATTCAATCAACACCTTACAAGAGGAATACAAGGATCAACCGGAAGTGAACCTCTGCATCTAGTTAACTAGCGATAGCTTGCTATACCTACAACACGGATGAAGGGGATGATACATGATACGTCCATTTTGCATCACTATTTTATATCATAATTTACTGCTATTCATCGATATATTTCATATTTAGAAGTGTTACTTATGTTATTTTACCTATTTGCATGTTTGATGAATAATGGAGAATTGGACACCGGAGTCAGGATTCTGCTGGAAAAAGCACCGTCGAGATGCACTATTTCTGAAGATCAATAAATCGAAGGAGACATATGGAAGTTCCTATTTTACCAGAAGATGGAGGAGGCCAAAAGGGGAGCTGAGATGGGCCATGGTGGGCCCTCCTCACCCCTTGGCGCGGTGGGGCCCCCTGCCGCGCCGAGAGGTGGTTTGGGGGCCCTGGCCCACCTCAGCCGTCCCCCCTTCGCGTACTTGACCCCTCGGAACCCTAACACAGGAAAAAAGACCATCGAGATATTTCGCCGCCTCCACGAGGCGGAAAACACCAGAGAGCGAAAAGCTCCCCTGCAGGAAGAAATCTGCCGGGGGAAATTCCCTCCCGGAGGGGGAAATCATCGCCATCACCACCGTCATCGAGCTGGACTTCATCGGGATCATCATCATCATCATCTCCACCGCCAACACCATCATCACCGCCGCTGCACCCCGTCTCCGTTGTAACATCTAGGACGGAATCTTGTCTATTTCATAGGGGAAACTCTCCCGGTGTTGATTACTCTTGTTATTGATGCTATTGGGTGAAGCCATTGGACTAAGGTTTATGTTCAGATTGTTATTCATCATCATATCACCTCTGATCATGTTCCGTATGATGTCTTGTGAGTAGTTCGTTTAGTTCTTGAGGACATGGGAGAAGTCTTGATGTTAGTAGTGAACTATGTTGAGTAATATTTAATGGTTTGATGCTTAAGTTGTGGTGTTATTCTTCTAGTGGTGTCATGTGAACGTCGACTACATGATACTTCACCTTTATGGGCCTAGGGGAATGCATTGTGTATTCGTTTGCCAATTGTGGGGTTGCCGGAGTGACAGAAACCTGAACACCCGTTGGTATATCGATGCATGAGGGATAGCAGGATCTCAAAGTTTAAGGCTGTGGTTAGTTTAACTTAATTACTTTCTTGTATTTGCGGATGCTTGCAAGGGGTATAATCACAAGTATGTATTAGTCCTAGGAAGGGCGGTGCATTAGCATAGGTTCACCCACACAACACTTATCAAAACAATGAAGATTAATCAACTATATGAAGCGAAAGCACTTGACAATACTCCCGTGTGTCCTCAAAAACGTTTGGTCATTATAAGTACAACAACCGGCTTGTCCTTTGCTGTAGAAAGGATTGGGCCACTCGCTGCAACTATTACTACTGCATTTTATTTACTTGTACTTTATTTATCTGTCATATCAAAAACTCCTAAAAACTTGTCTGTGAGCATTTACAGTGAATCCTTCATCAAAACCGCTTGTCAACACCTTCTGCTCCTCGTTGGGTTCGACACTCTTATTTATCGAAAGTACTACGATACACCCCTATACTTGTGGGTTATCAATACACACCAACGCACATCATCAAAAAACCGAAGTCCACACTAAGCCGCTAGTCCAGCAGACCCTCAGCGGCACGGATGCACGTCTACAGAAGTCGCCACCATCGTCTTCCTCAAAACTCATCATCTTCGGGACAAGGACTAAGTATTAACCTTGACAGGCATGTCGTCGATTTCGCCATGACGCTAGAAAACATATCTGATTTGCGTGTTACCATCAGCACACGTCCAAAGCGAGACTCCGATGCGTCGTGCCGCCAAGACTCACCGTCGACGACGTGTTAGATGCCTCAACACACCACCTCTCCATGCCCATCCCAACCATCAGCTGCTCCAAAACGATGCCACCAGGAGGGAGAACGACCCTGAAAGGTCCGTCGTCGTCCGATCCGGGAGACCCAGATCTAGGGTTTTCCACGGAAAATCCCGCTCTTGGTTACACGGCCTGCAACGACGATGCCTCGAGAGGGGAACGACATCAGAGACGTCGCCATCGTCCGCCAAGACCGCAGCCGGCGCGGTTTTCACCAGAAGCCATGTCGCCCAGATCTCACCGCTGGATGGATCCACGAGCACTCTCGCCATGAAGACGAACAACGCTGATGGCAAGCTGGTAGGAGATCTCCGGTCGCCCCACACCGGCCTCATCTCGCTCCTCGGCCGGCCAAAGTCGAGCCTAGACGGGTCAGGCCGAGATGCCTGATCCACGGCCATTGCGGCCGCCGATTGCCGCCCTGGTCGCCGTCCACAATGCCCTGCCCGAGGCGCCCAGTCACGCCCGCTGGTGGCCGGCACGACCTCCAGCCACAGCGGCCAAGGCCGCGGCAACGGCGGCAGTCTTCGCCGGACGAGAGAGGGGCTGGCGGTGCTGGGATTTCGTCCCCTGGTGTCGCCCTGGGGTGGCGGCGCGAGGGGTCGAGAGAGGGACCTAAGATGTGAAAATGGTGTATATGGAATCAAATCAGGTATGTATGCACTCAGATCATGATTTTTTTAGGTGACTAAGATCATGATCTAATGACATGAAATGGGTAGTTTATAGAAGAAAAAAACAAGCCACTTCTTCATGCAAAATATTTACTAGACTTCTCCCCTCAAAATAGAGCACGACCGCACACTGCAGACGTGCACTTGCTATAATTTGGGCCAAGCGAGTAACCCACGTTTCCTGCAAGATGGAAATGTGTTTACCTAACATTAGCTACCTAATCCCACACGGTTTTTAAGAGAAAAACAGGCCCCATTTTCAAAACAAGGAGGTTTCTAAATTTCATTCTCCAGCACGCGCCAACGGACGACCCGCCCGCAGCCGTCGGATCGTCGCTCGCAGGCCATACGATCGGCTGCGATGCGTTTCTTCCGTAATTACGGAGCTGACCTCCGCTTGACCTGTTCGTCCCTGGCCGCTGACCTACATAAGCCAAAGCACCAACGGCGCGGACGAAAATGGCGGAGAGGGGAATTTTTATTCTTGCCAGGACAACGCGATAGGAGGAGGAGGAGGAACCGAGGAAGCTAGCGCCAAGCTTCGATTTCTGACCTCTTGCCTGGTACGTGCGGATTGTTTCCTGCCGATAGCTTCGGCTTCTTGCCTGGCGATTCGCCGATCTGCGTTCAGGGTTGCTGATTCGGTTCGATTGTTCCTGTTGATGCGTTCTTGCTGAGTATTCGATTATGCTTAGCCACGTAGCTTGCTGGAAATTCTCGCTGGATTTGGTTTCTCTGTTGCTGCTGCTCTGCTCTGCTCTACACGCGTTTCTGACGTCCCGAGCTTTGGTGATTAGGAGGGCACTGCTGCAGAATTTCTTGTTTCCTGCGTTCTCATTGTAACGTTCATTTCAGGTAGATGTTGCATCGAGTCCACAAATTCAGTCCTCTAGGTTCGTGTATTACCAATGGAATGAAATGTTGACTATTGACTTGCTGTCTACCTTAGGAATTTGGATTGGCCTGTTTTTCTTGCAAGATTGGTTTGTCGTCAAATTTATAGGATTGCAGGAAAATTCAGATGAAATTTAATTCCTTGAAATATAAATTGGGCTTTGGGATATTAAACGAGGCTTACCTTAGGATTTTGGATTCACCTTTTTTGTCCTTATTACATGATGGTTTTTGGTAAATTCGAGAATCCATCTAATAATTCTAAAATGTGGTAAAATTGTAGGCTCGGTGAAAATACGGATGAAACATTGAATTCTATGATCGGAAGAGTAAATGGGAATTTGGGTTAGTAAATGAGGCTTAACTTACACACAATCTATGATCCTAAGCAATCTTTCATAAAGTCAGGGTCTGGTATTCACTTCTAGTGTAATCCTGTCTAATTATATATGATGTCTTACCTTACGCAAAGGCTTTTTTATTATTTAAGCACCACATATTGATGGTTAATTGATGTATCCTAACAATTTCCTTCCCTTCAGGTGCACTAAAAGTAGCACGCAGGTCGTGTACGGGTCAAACCTCATATGTTCATTGTGTGACAAAGATATAGGATTCGGTCGAGAACAGCTGCATGTCGAGGAAAATTTCGAGCTAAGGTGCTGAGTGAGTTTCTTAGTTTACGGCTGTTCCTTTCAAAGGGTGAAGGTGCAACAGATAACCATCCTTCTCTGATGGACCACCCTGCAAATGTCACTCGACATGATCACACAATCGACATACCTAGGAATGATCTCACATCAGCGTCAACATCTCATTCGCACAATCATAATGACTTGGATCAGTTGAACAGCAACAGGGTTCCTTCAAACGAAGTTCCTCCAGTCCCGGAAAGTTCTGGCACGACAACTGGCTTCCCTGACTTTCGAAGCACATCTTTCACGAGAAGGGATCAAGGCAATCGTCAGCAGAATCCTCTCAATTCTGGCTTATGGATATCAATTGAGCTTATTGTAAATATTAGTCAGATTATAGCAGCCGCTACAGTCCTGTCAGTATCAAGGAATGAGCATCCACGTGCTCCATTATTTGAGTGGGTTGTTGGTTACTTAATCGGTTGTGTTGTTACTATTCCACATCTTTATTGGCGCTATCTCCATCGCAATTGCCAGAACATCGAGCAGGACCCAGCAGTCCAGGGTTCCTCTCAAAGGAACATATCCGAGTCTGATTCTTTTGCAGCAATTTCAGTTGCTCACGCATCAGATGCTGCGAACGAAGATAACAGTACTGGAGTCTCAAGAAATAATTTGCCGATTGCAAGTCCAAGGTAACATTCTCTTGGACTGAAATTTATCCTAGTATACTGAGCTGCTCTTATGAGCAGTTTCTATGCTTTAATAATTAATGATAAAGAATTGCCAATACATTAGACCATTTTTCTCTGGGTCCTGGACGAGACACACGTTTAGATTGTTCCTTACATCTGAGGTTACTAATAGTTCTAACTAACAATATATTTTCTTCTTGTAGGGTCTACGCATTAGTTGCTTGCTTGAAGTTGGCTCTGGATTGTTTCTTCGCTGTGTGGTTTGTTGTGGGGAATGTGTGGATATTCGGGGGCCGCTCTTCTGTCCATGACGCTCCTAACTTATACAGGTGTGTGCTACCAGTGCTAGGTGCTGTGCACGATATGTTCCTTCAGACCCTGGATATTTACTCATCATTGGCTGTAATCTTTTTGCAGGCTGTGCATAGTGTTCCTTGCGTTCGGCTTCATTGGCTACGCGTTGCCTTTCATCCTCTGCACGATGATATGTTGTTGCCTACCCTGCATAATCTCCATGGTAGGCTTCCATGAGGATTTGGATCTGAACAAAGGTGCTACCTCAGAAGTAATCAACGCTTTAGTGGCGTACAAGTACAAGTCGATGAGGATTCGTGATGGAGATGTGGGAGAAGATAATGGTGGAGTCCTGGCGGCTGGAACTGAGAAGGAGCGCTCTGTTTCTGCGGAAGACGCTGTGAGTTTCCACCTGTTTTCCATTTTACAATCATCAAGCATGGGATCTTGTGCTCATGTTTACACATCTGAAGTCCCACATTAAACGATTAGCTGACACCGGCAGCTCTCTGGGCTCTGCAGATTTGCTGCATCTGTCTATCAAAGTTCTCAAACAACGAGGACTTACGAGAACTTCCCTGCGCTCACGTCTTCCACATGGAATGCATCGACAAATGGCTCAAGATCAACGCGCTGTGCCCTCTTTGTAAGTCCGAGCTAGGTGGCTCGGCGGCTACTCCTGACAATAGCTCTGAAGGCCATCAGCACGCCAGCAGAGTAGGAGACGATGTCGAGTCACAGCGATAGCTGTTCTTCCGCTTCCCCCCACGAGCATGACGATGAGGATGAGGATGGAACACGCCCTTTCATGTGGCGCAGACCGATTAACCTCTGAATTGACATGACACAAAATACGTAGCACACGACAAGTCCATTCTTTTTCCAGACGGAATTGTCTCGTATATATTGTATATACTCACACCTGCTAGCTAGTGACGACTCAGTATTTATCAAATGGCGCATATCCACCGGAAACAGTACTCATGATTTGTTATGGACATGTTTGCAACTCCGGAATTTTTCTCGGAATCATGCCGAATTTCAGAACTGTTTCCTGTGAAATGCCTACAGAACTCATGTATTGAAGAAACCATGTAAGTAATGTCGCACTTGAATTCATTCGAGAGTCATACGAATTCCTGCAGGGCTATATGTAATCATTGGGTCAGTGCAAGGACCAAAGAATGTGTGTATATGTCTGTCCACACGTTTATTTCGCACACTACATGGCATGCACATCTAACAACTGGATCCTCCTACATAGTATGAGCTGCAAAGATTTATTCATTGACTGCATTATTAGAAGCAACAGTTGATTTGGTGGATGTTTCATTCTGCTTTCCTTGCATCCACACTCCGGGAGAGAAGAAGATATCTCCAAATTATTGGCCATCTATCTCTTGTTTGCTCTGACATTGTGCAAACATCACAGCTAATGACGACAACTCTTGGTGTCTGTTCCTCTCGATCTAGCTGCTCCTGCACTGATGTTAGTTGGGTCTGATGACAAGCCACTTTTTCTCAGGCTCTTACAGGGTGTCTGATGACTGTGGTCGAAATGATGGTGTGAGGTTGGTTCGTTTATGCCTGCTTGATGTGTTCCAGCATGCAACTGCTCCCTCGGTCCTCCGTATCATGAAAACTTGTAATTTCAACTAAAAATAAAACTCGTAATTTTAGACCGGGCTTAAGTCAAACTTTTAAGATTTTCAATACAAATATTTTAAGGTGAATCTAATTATTGCAGATTAGTTTTCCCACACTACACCCTATGACTTTTCCTCGTAGGAGAGCACATCTATATTCAGATATCTGCCATCTCATGCTTAAATAATCACACCAATTTATATGCCTAACTTTTAAATATGATTTACATTCTAAATCAATATTCCGATTAGTGATCCGACAGCATCGATGTATTCGTCTCGACAAGGGCTTCAAAGGTAAACAACATGCTGTTATGTTTTGATAAGAAATTATCGTCGCATTAGTTCCCATATCATAGTAGTATGGTTGTCAGATGAACAATGAATAACTACCAAGATAATACTTCATAATTACCATATAACCTTTTACCTGTTTTTAGGAATATCATAGTTACACAAATCAAGAAACTGAAATTTAAGTGTCACCAACAACTAAGAAATTATACAATTGCTAGAAATAGTGTCATGCTCCCTCCATCCCAAAATAGAAGGAACCCTTAAATTTCGCTGATCAGCGACATACAACTTTGATCATGATTTATACTTATAATATTTCCATAAAACTAGTATAATGATATTGTAATACAAATCTAACGGTACACTTCATATAATTTAGTATATATTAGTGGTCAAATCGAGCATAAAAAATCTGAACAAAATATAGCGCACCTGATATTTTGGGACAGAGGGAGTACAATTCTTGCGTTAGTGCATAGTAACGTTATAACTTACATCGAAGTTATTATAATCCGGTAACTAAAGTATTATTCATCTGACAATTAAGTTTTGGTAATTACCGACAAAAAAATATCAAGTGTCAACTTGATATCTCCTCGCACTAGTTCAATGGTGAGTTTTTTTTGTCAATTAGATGTTTATAGGGTGGCCGTGGCAAGGGAGATAAAGGTATCGAAATTTAGGCATCAAGCGAACTTGTCGAGTGATGTCATCATTTACATCTATGAGAAAGTGCTTGTAGGATCTTGTGGTTTTCCTTGTTTATATGCATATAAAACGATATAAGATCAAAGTTACACCTTTATTAAAAACGTGTCAATACGTTTTTCGCAATAAAGTATGCACTAGAGGCTCTTGATCTAGGGAAGGAAAAAACCAGTGATGAATTCGACTCTCCCTCTCATAGTCTTTCGGCTTGTCAAATCTTGCAGGCGAAAAAACCCTACAGGCTACAGCCTACCGGTACGTATTTAGGCAGGTGTGTGAGCGACAAGGCCACGAGGGGTGTTAGGCTTAGGTGCGTCCGTAATCATGCTTCAAGTAGCTGTCGTCTGAACGCCGAGTTCATTTCGTGCTGATGAGGTCTGTGTCGATGCATTGGACGTCCACTGCAATATCAGTCGATGTCGATCGAAGCTTACGTGCGTGTTCGATCGGCAATGCAAATGAGGTGGGGCAAGAAGCTGGGTGCGCCGCGCAGTTGCGTGTGGGCGCTCGTGCGCGTGTGGGCGCGCACAGTATGGCGATAAGGGGAGAACGCCAAGGGCGGCGGGGCCGGGAACGTGGTGTGTCCGAGGAGGAAGACGACGACGACGCCGCGCCTACCTAGCAAGCTCGCCACCCTGTTGCATGCGCGCGCGCGCGCGTGGACGTCGATGCACGCGGTGACGGGGTCTTCTCACAGCGCTCGCGTGGCCGGGAACTCGGCGGCTCCACCTCCGATGACCGTCTTCTGCTGGATCGATCTCGTACGTACAGTAACCCGGGCCACCGCCACGTGCTGACGTGCTCTCCACCTCACGAGGGCCCGGCCCTGAACCAGCGGAACCATCCACCGGACCGGGTCTATTTAAGCATCGGCATCGATAGCTCTCCCAGTCCGGCACTCCCACTCTCAAAGCTTCTTCTACACGATCGACTCCCCTCCTGTCCTCTCGTCTGTTCGTTCGCTAAGCCACAAGGCCCACAGCGACCACTCGGGCTTCCAGCTCGATCGAACGCCGACATGGAGCTCCCGGCCGCATCCCTCTGCACGGCGTACAGCCACCTGGTCACGGCCGCGGAGGCGCAGCGCTCCCGGAGGCCGCCACCAAAGCGGCAGCGGCAGGGCAGGTGCAGCGCGGCGCTGAAGCAGCACAAGACGAGGCTCTACATCCTCGGGAGGTGCGTGTCCATGATCCTCTGCTGGCACCACCGCGACGACTCCGACTGAAACAATCGTCAGTCCGGCCCGTGGCACAGGCCGGATGCCCGCCTTGCTTGGAATCGAGTCCTTCGGAAACTTTTTCTGCAGATTTTTATCTTGATTCCCGTTTTTTATCTGAACAACAGACAAATACTGTATAATATGTACATAGTTAGTAGAAGAGCAGAGAAGATATAATGAGGCCAAATGGGGAATTTGATTTTGTATATTGGTTAGTTAGTTGGACGGACGATGAAAGTACACAAGTGTATATGAAAAGCTTTGTACTATACAGAGTTCCGTTGCATTTTTTATTTTTCATTCGAGTCGTGTGCCATGTAATTCCTTCGTCACGTCGTCTACTCGCCCAAAAAATAAAATATAAGCTACACAAGCTTTTGAGCATGTGGAGTACTAATAAATAGTTTCAAAATCTGAGCACCTGTTTTCATGAACAAACTCAACTTCATCAAAGGATCTTTTCCTTTCGTCCAACAAAAAAAATTCCGCCTTCTACGACGCAAGATCTCGGGCTGAGAAGTGTTACGTTTTGTTTGCAGAAATAGGCCCACTATCATTCTTCGGAATAAATGTTGGACATTTTTTTTCTTTTCGTGATGATTCATAGAGAGATGTTGATTCTGTGTACGCTGCATCAGGTCCTTCCTTCTCCAATGGCGCATCATCAACTTGAATATCTAGCGGATCCACTTAATTAATTTTTCATGTGCTCGAAAAAACACATTGTGCTTTTTTCAGGAAATAAGAAACTAAGTAAGTTTTCGAAACCGGGAGTGGCGTTTTGGCACCCGGGAGCATATGCGGACATATGCTCCCGGTATTTTCGAAAAAATAAATAAAATAGGAAAGCTTTTCAAAAAATTCCGAAAAAAATCAAAATCATACCTGAGTATGGTACGCACGAGCGTGTGAATTTTCATAACGAACTGACATTGTGGCTTACCTGTGCAAAAAAGACAAATCACAGATATGAAAATTCAAATTTTTGGATCTCATTTTCTGTCAGAAATTTGCCTTTTTTGCACAGGGCGGACACGATGTCATTTCGTTGCGAAATTTCACACGGCTGTGCGAACCATACTCAGGTATGCCTGTGATGTTTTTCGGAGTTTTCTGAAACGTTTTTCTATTTTTTTTTTACCGACAATAACGAGAGCATATGAGCTCGGGTGCTGTTATGAATTTCCATTCGAAACCTTGATCCATTCCAAACAGTAAGCTTAAGTGGAGTTTCCGGGTGGAGTGAAGTTGATTGAGATGGAGTGGAGCTTTCACAAGAAAGGGGGTCGGTGTAGCTGTGACAGTTCACAAAGGAAAAAATTCAGTCGGATTCCAAGAAGTGTCTCTCATGGGAAGTTTTCCTGGCCTATATAATGTTTGTCATGAACAGAAGATTTCTTTTCATGAATGTTCGTCGAAAAACTTTATCTTATCTTAACCTTCAGAAGAAGATGATTTCCTGAATTGCTCACAGAGTGGAATTATATTTAAGAGAAAGCAAGCGGGCTTACTCATTTTGATGAAACTGATCAAGTAACTTAGAACCTGAACCAAAACAATAAGTTTTCAACTAAATGTGTTTATAATTATTTGAAGAAGTTGTGGTTAAGCCAAACTATTAAAAAAATGAGACCACCCGGAACTAGCCCTTGGTAGCATTTTTTATAAGAGAATTGCTCCTTTTGAGAAAACCACGAATCCGTCTCGGATGGGAATCAAACCACTGGGCCTCTGCCCGGTTCTCAATTGGGCCAGGCTATCTTTACTATTAAATGGGAGTTGATCGTGTAACCTCTGGGTGGCTCGATCGATCGCCTGTGGTTCGCTCGTTCGCTAGCGATACCTCCTCCTTTGGCCCAGCCCAGCAAACAATCGCAGCCCAAGACAAACCACGCAGCGCACTCTGCTCGATTAGGAATCGCTTAGGTCGTGAGTCGTGACCTCGCTCGCGTCCTCCACCGCGCAGCCCTCCGTGTCCAACTCTCGCACGGCCGCTGCCTCCTTCTCCTCTCCCGCCTCGCCCACGGCCGCCGCCTGCCTTGAATCCACCGGCACCTAGCACCTCAGCCCACGGCGGCCGCCTCTCGAGCGAAGCACAAGTGGCTAGGGTTATGGCCTTACGGGTTGGGCCACGGCCGCCGCCTGGAGGTCGTCATCCACGTACTCTGCGCCCACGCACTGTCGACGAGACCCCCGCTCACCTCCAACTCGATCCTCGTCCATGGTCGGCCCCACAAAGTCGCCATTCACGCGCCCGCCATATCGCCGACACCTCCATCGCCCCTCCTTGGTACGACGTCCACTCCCAAGGATCCATCGCCCCTCCTCGGCGAAGTATGCCGTTCATCGGAAAGGATCCATCACCCCTCCTTTGACGAAGTTGCCGCCTCCCTCACTCGTGAAGCTCGTTGTGTCGCCTTCCAGGATCGGATCACCTCCCCTCCAGGACCATGGCGTCTCCCCTTCCAGGTCGCGGATGGCGTCGTCACCCATCCTCTACCAAGTTACCTGGGTCTCCTCCTTCCATTGTATGATTTTTTCCTTCTACGAGTTTGATTAAGGACTACTCTTATTTTATTCTCAAACTGCTCTCAGTACGGATATGTACTGTGAACTCCATATGAATAAGAAGTTCTGGGCTAAGTGATCCAGGCAGACATGTAGAAAGCTACTGATTGATACAACTCTCGTATGATTTTCTTAGCCTTTAATTGAACTACTGTTAAGTTGTTACGAATGCTAAGCGGTTCAGAAGGTACCAAAGGAGTTCTAGATGGGGAACTTTTATTTTAAAAAAGTGATCCTCTTTGCTGCTAGATGTAAAGATTTTTGGATTTGATTTCCAAGGGCATATGTTCTCATTGGTTACCTACAATTAAGTTGTTCTTGCATTTCCCGGCTCTCATTCAGAGGTTATATATGGAGCAACTTTACCGTATTTTCTGTTGTCACTATGATTTTTTACGGGTAATCACTAAATAATTTAACCAACTCAATCTTTTGATATCCTTCACTTCTTCAAATATCTAGGGAAATTATCTCTGGATGGTAGTCTCGGTTCCATGAACAACAGTACATGATTTAGTACTTGGACAGTTGCAACAATTAGAAATTGATGTATTGTTGAGAGTATAGGTAGTCATGTAATAGAATGTGTTATGACACGCTTTACAAGGCTATATGTTGAAGGTATTGACCGCGAGTAAGAAACTTCTCATTTACTGCTTTGATCTTCCAGTAGAAGACTCAATGATGAAATGTGTGTAAGAAATTGTAGAAACCATTTTTACCGTCTAAAAACTGAGGTCGTGTTAAAGGCCAAACAACATGTGGTGCAGGAATTCCCAATACGCTCACAGTTTACAGAGAGAAGGAGACGAAGAGCATAGAGAAAGAGAGAGGGAGAGTTGGAGAGGTCCACAGTTCTTCATTTCTAATCAGTGCCGAGGAGGGTGCCACTGAGGCCATCGACGACATCATGGGCAAACTCATTATGGAGAGCAGCGCAGCCTCCCGCATCAGCGACGATAGTGGCTCCTTGTTTGCTGATGGCAACTTTCCCGAGTCGTCCTTCACTTATGGGCTGCAGATTTGGTGCTCCCGAGCTCCAGTGATCCCACCCGTTTCAAAAAATAAATAAAACATATTTAAAAGTTTCAAAAAATTATGAAAAAAATCTTGTATGTTCCTACTGATATTTATTACAAATGTGCAAATATCAATGCAAAATACTTTACGATTTGAGCTACACAAAAAAGAAATGTGCAAATCTGAGTATAGTGAACAATATAAAGTTTCAAAATTTCAAATTTTGTCTTTTTTGTGTAGCTCAAATCGTAAAGTATTTTGCATTGATATTCTGCACGAGTATAGTACATATCAGTAGGAACATGCATGATTTTTTTCATAATTTTTTTTAAACTTTTAAATATGTTTCTTAATTTTTTGAAACGGGCGGATCACTGGAGCTCGGGAGCATATACGGATTTCCGCTGGTAAGCACTCCTTTTTCTTTACATACCATGAATACATTTTCATGTACTATATGCCAAGCAGAAACTAATGATTCCTGGTCTCTGTTACGAATTAACTTACCCTATTCATATATTCATTTTGTGGTTGGTAGCTGGTCATTGTGAGGGAAAAATATCTTCTACCAAAAGCCTAATTTGATAAGTATTGTTGTACGATAATACTCACCTTTTTGGCAAGTTCATTAAGGAAAAGGGGGCAGCATATCTACATATTCGATCGTTGCATGTTTAAGCATGTAGATGGAAGAAGGAAAATGAATCCTCCGCCCTCGTCTTCATATTGTAGGGCCTGCTGGAGTAGTAGCCGGATGCCAAAGTGCTGCAGCCGGACGTCTCCATCAAGAGCTTGACATGCTGTTGATAGATCCCTATCGCTGCTACACAAACCATAGAGAATTTTGTTCATCTTGGTAGTTTATATTACCTTTATGATTTTGTAGCTGAGTTTAGCCAGTTCATAAGATATATTATGCCATTAAAATTTATGTGGTTCTGGAAAATAATTCTAAAGCTGCACCACCACCACTAAGACCTTAATATCCCACGGTTAGAACCAGATATGAGGTTAATATGAATATGGTGGAACTCAATGAGATTAATCCAATTCCTTTTGGAAATGTTTACAGAAACAAAAATGCTCATTGAGACCTAAATGGCAGTCCAGAGACAACTTGACTTCATGAAACTATTTCACATTATCTTGTCTAGGCTTCCTTCCACGTCCATTCCGATGAGAAAAATACTGTCAAAAGGAAATCCGAAATGCCATGTAAAAGAAGATTTGCAGTTTTAAGTTTGTTTGACGCACTGTTTTTCAGAATTTGTGTTTATATATTGAATGAATGTAGGCCTATTTTTTCTTACAACAAATGAACAAGGCTACACCGTGTTTGAAGGCAAAGATGGTTCTTCGGGGCATCAAAGGTGGACCAAAACAGCTGCCCAGGAAAGATGGAGGGTGGGAAGGCGAAGGGTGGATGGAAACACAGAGGGAGATGGATCGATATCTTACAGCAGTTGGGTACAAGAAGTGGAGAAAGAAGATCAGATGAGCACGCGGTATGGTCAACAGAGTGAAGAGCATAGGCATTTGTAAAGATGATATTGGGAACAAGATGAATGCTTCTTAATCATTGAGTTGGTATTTTTATCGCTTCGTAGCAAATTAATGGTGCTTTACAAAAATATATTTTAACTTTCTGGGAAAATGTGATAATTTGTGAATGTCAAATAATAATGTGGGACAGACATATATTGTTTTAAAACGGGTGCATCTATTTGTAGATAAGACTTCTGAGAGCTTATACAGGCGCCTAAGTATTAAAATTAATTCTCAAGAAATCAATTTTTAGCCTAAAGGTGTCTTTAGGCGCAACGCTCGGCCCTTGTTCCGTCTCTAACTGAAGCTGTTAGACTAGCGAAAAAGCAGATAGTATCCGGCGAAACTTATGGCATCGGGCGCCCAGGATTGATGCGCATAGCGCCGGCTGATAAGCACCACATTGTGATGCTCTGTTATGGCATCACGCACTACGGGAAAAACTGCAGTTTCCGACGGTCTTTTATCGGGGCCGTCGGCATATATCTGTATGCCGAGCGCCACTAAAATGCCGTCGGCGTGTACAAAGCCGTCGGCATATGCGGCTGTTGCCGACGGTTTTTCTGGAGGGCCGTCGGCATAGAATTTACCGTCGGTATAACTACCTGCCGTTTCGATCTGTCTAACGTCGCTAGCTGTATGCCAACGGAGGTCGTGTCACAGCCAGTCGGCATATCGTTGGAAAAATAGAAATGGGGGTACACGCGGGGAATCGAACTGGGAGCCTTATGGTTCGTTTGTGCACTAGCTAACCATTTGTACAGTGGTACTTCACGTCTTAAATACATACAAGTGTCTATTGTACTAACCACTACACGATGGCAGTTAAAAGAAAATGCACTACAACTTCAAGATTGGTAACGCCTCGTTGGTAAGATGCACAAGATACCTAACACGCTGCATGTGTTAGCTACTTGGCTCGGTGGCTTCTTTATTTTTTTACGTATGCTTCTTGTGAAAAGTAAAAAAAATGCATTACAACTACATATGTCATTTTTGTGAACACTTTTGTAGTAATTTTTGTTTTTTTCAAGTTTATTATTTATATTGCAAATAGGTCATATAATATGACACAAAGTGTAGATCTTCCATTGTTTTGATTTTATTTGAATTTCTTATGTCCGGTACAAAATTAGGTCAAAACGGCGGGCATGACCGTTCTTAGCTAGCATTTGAATTTTTCAAAACTCTTGGTAGATCTATGATAAAATATATACTTTTATACCTAAAAATGATTTTTACCGAAAATAAAAAGTGAACTATGAAAGTAGTTGTAGTTCAAATTTGACCCGCTTTCAGCTGCATCGACACACATTTGTCTTTTAACGAGAGGTATGGAACAACTGGAGTGGCAACTCTGAAGTCATGAGCTATGGAACAACTGGAGTAAAGGTGCTACGAAGTACAATGGCAACAATGGGGTGGGGTGACTATAAAATACAATGGCGATTCATTAGAGTAGGAAATACTACGAAAATAATGGCGGGATAAGAAGAAAAAACTTAGGTGTCCGTAGCAAACACACGGGCATTCAACTAGTAAAGAGTAAGACGCAGGTTTCATACACCAACTTCGCGGGAATGTGCGACTTAGTTGCTGCTTTTCGCGTTTCGCAAGTTGGTGACTAAAGCGCACATTTGCAGCAAGTTGGTGTATTGAACTTGCGTTTTACTCAACTTAAATGGTTGTGGAAGACTTTTTTTAACTTAAAATATTTGTCTGGCATCTTCAAAATTCTGTGTTGACTAGAGATAATATGGAAAATAGAAAATGGAAGGACAATCCTTATTGTTCTTTCTTTGATCAACTTGTTTTTAGCAATCACTTGTTCTTTTTCTTGTGTACAACGAAAAACTGTTTAGTGAGTAATTGGTAAGGTGATGGGTACTGACACTTGTCCACTGATGATGTAATAGAGGCAAAAGATAGTTTCTGAGAGCATCTCAACCGTAGTCCCCAAAGTTCGCCCAAAACGCCCGGGCGGACAGCCCGGACGGCCTTTGGGCCAAAAACCACCACCAAACGGACCCCCTATGTCAGCCCAAACAGCACCGGCGGGCCGTCCGGCACACCCCAGAGGCAGCCCATATGTAGGGCGGGTTTGGGGCCGCCCGACGCGTCTGCCACGTCGGATCTGTCAAGACGAGCCTACCCAATTTTCCCCTCAAATCGGACGGAAACCCTTACTTCTGCCTCTTCCACCTCGCTCCGTCCAGTTTGCCCGCACCACTGTGCTCCGTCGCCCCCCCTTCGACTTCACCACCACCCCAAAGTCACAGAGTCCGCGGCCAAGTCCTCTTCGGTCGCCGGAGCCCGTTGGCGGATGAATTCACCGTTGACGCTTCGTTTCCGGTATGTTTTGCATCGGCCGACATCCACCTCGCTCTCAAAGTGTTTGTTGAAACGCCGGAGCCAGATTTTATTAAGTGTCCATGTATGTAGGCATGAATTCTTCGTCTGATGAGGAGTATGATTACTCGTCCTTTGATGAGTTTATTTTCAAGGAGTTCGTCGACTGGTCTAGTGATGAAGACAAGCTTGACGACGGAGACAAAGAGGACGTCATGTCGATGATGAGCATGCAAGAGGAAATGAAGAAGAAGGAGGAGCATGTTCGTAACTTCAAGGGATCAATTAATAGGCGGATCATCGTGGCCCGTGACAGGCTTAAAGGCGCTCGAGATCTCTATGATGACTACTTCAAGTGTCCGAATCCGGTGTTTCGTGAGGGGTTTTTCCGACGTCGGTTTCTGGATGAGCTCAAGACTATTTGAGCGCATACAAGAGGAAGTCACAAAGTATGATGATTACTTCAAGTTGAGGTATGATTGCTGCCGAAAACTATCTTCTCCCATATGCAGAAATGCACCGCTGCTTTGAGAATGCTTGCTTATTGGGAAAGCCGCTAATGTCGTAGACGAGTATGTCTGGATGGGAGAGAGTACATGCATCGAGGCTATGGAGCACTTTGCAAACGCTGTCGTGAAAGTTTTCGGGCCAAAATATCTGAGAGAACCTAATGCCGAGAGGATACCGCAAGGCTACTTGCCCTAGGAGAAGTAAGAGGATTTCCTGGTATGCTAGGTTCAGTGGATTGCATCCATTGGCAATGGAAAACTGTCCAACGGGGTTGTGTGGGCAGTACAAGGGCACAGCAAGGAGGCCACAATTGTACTTGAAGCTGTGACATCTCAAGACTTGTGGATTTGGCATGCTTTTTTTTTGCATGCCGGTTCTCACAACGATATCAATGTGCTTCAGCGCTCTCCTGTTCAATAGGCTCTGTGATGGGGAAGCTCCACCATGCAACTACACCGTCAACGTACACGACTACACCATGGGATACTATCTTGCAGATGGTATATATCCTCAGTGGGCGGTTTTTGTGAAAACTATCAGTAATCCCACTACTCCTAAAAAACGTGCATTTGCAGCTGCACAGGAAGGAGTTAGGAAAGATGTGGAGAGGGCATTTGGTGTGTTGCAAGCTCGTCGGGGCATAGTTCGTGGAGCCGCTATGATGTGGGATCCGGAGGTTCTATGGCAGGTCATGACTTGTTGTGTAATTTTGCACAACAAGATTGTGGAGGATGAGTGAGGAGGGGCTGCTCGCACTGACTTTGAGAAGACTGGAGAACTTGTCCACCTACCTGAACAAGAAGCAGAGTATGTCATGCAATTACTTGAGATGCATCGACAACTTCGAGATGAAATAGTGCACACCTAACTACTCACTGATCTGGTGGAACATATATATGTCTTCATGGGAAGGACAACTTTTAATTTGCAATGATTTGTGTCCGAATAATGTGAACTTTTATGTACGGCTACTTTTATTTGTTTAGGTACAATTATTATTGTAATAACGTGATATGAACTATTTATTTCAACATCAAAACTATCTCTATGATGGACGTGCATGGCTTGCATGTATTTGGGTGTCAATATTTGAGCATTGTAGTTGTAGGACACTACTTTTGGGGGTCGCCCAGTCCGTGTTCACGGACGCGTCCGGACGCGTCCACGGTCACTATGAGGGCCGGATTTGGGGGGCTCCGACTGGAGATGCTTCTGCTGTTTTTGTGGCGTATGTCTGGATGATTTCGGTTTATTTTGTTTAAGGTAGGGGGATAACAACTTGCAGGTTTCTGCCCGTAGGGATGTTCGAGGGCGAAAATTGGCAGCGGTTTCCTGCAAGTACCTCCATTTCTGGCTGGATTTCTCCTGCCACTTACTATCTTTGTTCTGTAACTTTAGTAAGACGCTATTATTTCTGTTATGAAATTAAGTAATAGAATGGAGCTATCCCAGTAGGAAAAACAGATCACAAGGAATGTCTGCACTTGAAGTCAACCGCATCTAAGCTACTGTAACTCCTTTTTTTGTTATTTTTTTTAGAAATAAAGGGCCTCGCCCCAGCTCCATTTCATAGAAACGAAACTTACAGCATCCAGGGTTTACAGTACTCGGAGTAAGTAGCAGAGAGCTGAAATCAGAAAGCTAAAGCAGGAACGATTAAGCATCGCCCCAGAAACTAGAAAGGAAAATACATCGAGATGATTTTCTGAAGCTAGTGCTCAGAGAACATCAGGCCATGGAGGGATCGTCAGCATCGCCGTGTCCCTAGAGGGAGCCTTGCCACCAGCTCCGGCAGCCCACGCGCGCCCCAGATGGACGACACCGAGAGCAGCACTGCTACCGGGGGTACGCCCCAGCACTGTCGTCGAAGACTGCAGCCATGAGGACGACGGGGAAGATCCGCTCCCTAGGGGACCCGCCAGGCCCATCCGGGGCCCAGATCGGGCCCGGAGAAGCCCGCGTCGGCGGGGGCTGCCCTGGAGGAGCCGCAGCGGCAAGGCGGCGGACGAGCGCGAACGGGGAGCGAAGGGCGGAGGCAGCTGCCGAGGAGGCGAGGGCGGGTGGCAGCGGCGAGCTCCGGCGGTGGTCGTCCTCCATTCCACCGAGAGGAGCTGCGAGGGGCGAATCCCCGCCGCCCCCGTCACGGGCGGGGCGGCCTTTGTCCGCCGGCAGCCTCGAGGGCGACGAGGGGAGAGGAGGGTGGGGGAGGAGTCGGCGGCGGCGCGGGCTAGGGTTCCGCCCCCGGTCGCCTGGAGGAGCGACGCGAGGAGCGGAGTGGCGTGGGGTAGAATGAGCGCGAGTCCAGGAGCGACTTTTTTTTGTTATCAAAGCACTGCAAGTGAAGGTGCAGGCTATTGCTTAGTTTAGCTGGTCAGTCAGACCTGTTTGACTGACACAGAAATTCTTGCTGCTTAGGCCTAGCTTTGAACCGAGGAAGAAATCTGTAAGGTAGCTTAGCTTGTACTACGGACACCAATGAACAGAAACTGGAGATCGCAAATATTACTGACACTGCACAAATGAACTATTAGTTGGTGGATTTCTCACCAAAACCAATCAAGAATCGACTCCCCGATTCAGGTTCTTTTCAGTTACACTACTGACCATCAAACTTCTTGGAATCAGATGGCAACAACCATACACCCGACAGCTTCAGACAGAAGGATTAGCCAACAAGAGGCTGCGCGACCACAATTAACTAATGCTATATAGCTAACCACTCAGCATAATGGTCCATCGGATTAGATACACGAGATCTTTTATTGGTATGGCAGATCGTCCTTTGTTTAGACCAGACGCGCAGTGCTACCGTACTAGCAGTAGATCAGCTTAATCAAACGTTATTTTATAATCAGCTCGCCCATGTGGTTTATCTTATCCGGTCTTCTTATAAGCTGCCGATGCGATCATTGCTTTTTTAGGTCTCTGTAGTTAGGAGAGCATTGCTGCCTGGTTTGGATAATTAGGTAAGCCTGACCGACATTTTTTGGTTGGACTCATATGTTTAGGCCTCCAATGTGTGTGACAGTCTGCTGCCTGTCAGGTGAGCTGAAGAACTTGCTTCGATAAGCGAGTGTTTAGTACCGGTCTCTGTGGTTAGCAGAGCATTGTTGCCTGGTTTCGGTAAGTAGGTCTCTGTGGTTAGCAGAGCATTGTTGCCTGGTTTCGATAATTAGGTAAGCCTGACCGACATTTTTTGGTTGGACTCATATGTTTAGGCCTCCGATGTGTGTGACAGTCTGCTGCCTGTCAGGTGAGCTGAAGAACTTTTCGATAAGCGAGTGTTTAGTACTGGTCTACTTGGAAGATTGTAAAATGGGAGTGGCAGTGTAACTGTCCATTCAGGAACCAGAGATTCAGTTAGATTTCAAACTGTCGGTGTCCAATGTAGATCAAGTCAGGTGCATCTGAGGATCCCAGCTGTAAGCTGCAGGTGAAGATGCAGGGTAGGTTATGTTGCAAGTTGCAGCGAGATGCATGTTAGCAGGTAAATAGATGATCCAGATCTGGTAGTGCAGCGTGCTGCTCCGGAAGTATGGCTTCAGTCGTTGCAATTTGGTGGATGCCATTTTGATGTTGTGGTCAGATGCCTTCTCTTGTCTGTCAGTGACAACTGAATAACAGACAGGCGAATATGTATCCAGGCTCTCTAAAAATTCTGTTAACATGTCTAGCCAGATACACACCGCTGAGCTCTGAAGATAATAAGTTCTCTATCACTGTCACCTCGCTTAACTGGCACGATGCGATCGATAATTTTATACTCCACGATCACAAGCTTGGTTGGTGGCTTTCCAATCAACTGCAAGAGATTTAGTTGACCGATATAGATCAAGCCAACTGTATCTGAGGTTTAAGCTGAAATATTTGAGCTGCTGGCGAAGATGCAGAACAGGCTATGCTGCAAGAGATGCATGTTAGGCAGGTAAAGAAAAATGTTTTGTTGATCATCCAGATCTGGTAGGCTGTGGTGGCAATGTAAATATGCAGCGTAATGCAGTTCTGAAGGTGTCTTCTGTCGTTAAAACTGAGAACGGAGTGACTGTCAGAAGAAGCTTGTGCCCTGGCTCTAACAATTATGTTCGAACGGCAAACGTCACTAGCAGCTTGAAGAGAACAAGGTCTGTCACTGTCATGTCGCTTAACTGGTACACCAAGACAAAGTTTTTTTTTTTTTTTTTTTTTTTTTTGCGAACACGCAAAAGACTTGCGTGTCATTTATATTAGAAGAGAGAATACAGAACATTACAGCGTATCCGGCATCAGCGATGCGGTACAACATGTGACAGAGATGACCGGCTAGCCACTAACACATGCGGAAGACAGCGCCCCTAACAAAGCCGACTACTCCCAAATTTTGCCCAGCCCAACAGCACCAGAGAGTTTCCATAACTCTACTTCGTCCGCGATCAGCCGACAGACAGTGCTAACCGTCGCCGACTTCCTCTCGAACACCCTGGCGTTTCGCTCCTTCCACAGCGACCAGACGACGAGGAGGACAAGGGAATCAAACCCTTTCTTCGCCTGTGGGGGGATCCGGCGACGACCATCCGGCCACCATTCGATGAACACATCATCAGCGCCGGGCACGATGTGGAGATTGCAGCGGCGCAATAAGTTCAGCCAAACCTCCCTTGCGTACACGCAGCCAAGTGCAATATGGTCCGCCGTTTCAGGCTCCTGATCACAGAGAGGGCAGGTTGTGTGCGAGTTCATGCCCCGCCGGCGCATCCGATCCGCAGTCCACAGCCGCCGCCGCATAGCCAACCAGGCATGCACCTTACACTTGGCCGGCGCCCAAGCCTTCCAAAGTGCCTTGCCGCATGGAAAGAACTCGAGCCCAAGAAAGAAAGCCTTGTATGTCGAGCTAGCGGAGTAGGACGCAGAGCTCGTCCACTTCCACACCACTCTGTCGGACACCTCCGTCGTCAGATTAACAGCCTGCAGCGCATCCACCAACATGAGGAACTGGGTAATCACTTGGACAGTTAGCGGCCCTGTGATGTCACGGATCCACGCCCTGTTCGTCATGGCCTCTTCAACAGTTCTAGTGAGCTTGGCTTGCGTGTCAACTGCAGCAAGGAGAGCAGGCGCCCTGTGCTTCAGTGCCATCCCATCAAGCCAAGCATCAGCCCAAAACAGTCGAGCGGCCGTTACCAACAACAATTTTGATGGATGCGTCAAAAATAGCCTGAACCTCCGGTTCCACCTTAAGCGAGAGGCCCGTCCAACAACCAGCACGCTGCTTCTGCAACCACAACCAACGGGCCCGAAGGGCAAAACCTAGAAGCTTCAGGTTCAGAATTCCCAGCCCACCGTATTCCACGGGGCGACAGACCTGCTCCCATGCGACCAGGCACTGACCACCATGCACGGCGTCGGTCCCCTTCCAGAAAAACGCCCGGATCTTCTTCTCGAGCAACTGCAGCAGCCAGGCCGGCAGTTCTAGGGCTATGGAAAGGTAGATGGGGATCGACGTGATGACAGACTTGATGAGCACAAGGCGGCCGGCCATGGTGTAGAAGATGGCCTGCGACGGTGACAGCCGGCGACAGATGGAATCAACCAGCGGCTGCATGCTCGACTTGGGCAGGCGCTTGTAGGAGAGGGGAAGCCCAAGGTAAGTACAGGGGAAGGGCTTGACGGCGCACGGGAAGTGCTGCGCGGCAACAGCCAAGTGCTCGTCGGTGCATCTGATGGGGGATATGGAGCACTTGTCGAGATTGGTGCGGAGGCCCGAAGCACCACCAAAGCACTCGAGAGCACGCCGGATCAACTCAGGTCTTGCTCGATCGGGGAGACAAACATCACGACATCGTCAGCATACATGGACGTGCGGAACCTGACCCCCCGGCATGGCAGCGGGGATAGAATCCCAAGCTCCTCCGCGCGGCGCAGCATCGCGTTTAGGACCTCCATGACGAACAGGAACAGCATCGGCGACAGGGGGTCGCCCTGCCGCAGACCACGGCGGTGGTATCGTCCTTCCCGGAACTCCATTGAGTAGGATCTGCGATGAGGCCGTGGAGAGGACGATGCAGACCATCTCGATGAAACGGCGGCCAACGCCTAGTCGCTGTAGGATTTGGATGAGGAACGGCCAAGACACTGAATCAAACGCCTTAGTGATATCGATCTTAAGCAGGAGGGCTGGATTGCGGCCAACATGCAACGCTCGCGTTGTGAGTTGTACCAACTTGAAGTTGTCATGAATAGATCGCCCACGAACGAAGGCGGACTGATTCTCTGCCACAAGTTCAGACAGTTTAGGAGCAAGCCGAGCAGCAAGCAGTTTGGAGAAGAGCTTTCCAAAGCTGTGCGTCAGGCTAATGGGCCGAAAATCCTTGACCTCAACCGAGCCCATCTTCTTCGGCAACAGCACAACCAAGGCGTTGTTTAGCTTCCATGCCTCTGGACCGCAGTTGATAAAGCTGCTGCACCGCTTTGAGGATGTCGTCCTTAATAACGGCCCATGCACTCTGGAAGAAACGGCCAGAGAAGCCGTCTGGGCCAGGAGCCTTGTCAGGCGGCAAATCCTTAACCGCTGCCCACAGCTCCTCCATAGTGAAAGGATTGTCAAGCTCGTGCAGGTCCAGAGTGGGAAGGCCCAGGAACTGAAGGTCCAAATCACGATCCCGCTGAAATTCTGTGCCCATCAGCCCAGAGTAGAAGTCAAACAGCAAAGCCTCCTTTTCCTGATGCTGGACAGCAGTTGCTCCGTCACGCGATAAAGCCACAATGTGGTTGTCACGGTGTCTCATCCGGGCACGCATATGAAAGTAACGAGTATTGGCGTCGCCCTCCGCCAGCCATAGAATCCTCGAACGATGGCGCGCCATTGTGCGCTCGAGTGAGACCAACCCGAGAACCTTCATCTTGAGCTCGCCACGAAAGGTGCGCTCCCCAGCAGACACCGACGCGTCTCCTGTGCAACATCCAGGCGGAAGATGATCTCCTTAGCGAGCAGAAGCTGACGCTTGACGCTCCCAATGCGACGATCACTCCAAGACTGCAGCGCTCGGGCTGTGCGTTTTAGCAACACATGGAGCCTTGACAGCGGGTCCAAATTCTCCGGCGCAATCCAAGCCTCAGTAACCACCTGCAGGTATCCGTCGAACTTAGGCCAGATGGGTTCAAAGTGGAACCGATAGCAGCGAGGGGACTGGAGATCCGTATGCAGGATGATTGGACAATGATCAGATGCCAAGGACGGCCCAGCCCGCAGGAGGCAGTTGGGGAATCTCTCTTCCCAATCAGCGGAGAAAAACCAGCGGTCCAGCCTCACGAGTGTGGGCTCTCGACGCTCATTGCTCCAGGTATAGCGGCGTCCGTGCAAAGTCAACTCTGAAAGCTCCAGATCATCAAGAAACCGTCGGAATCGCGCCATCCACCGCCTATTCAGATTGGAGTTATTTTTATCTTCCGCCTGATAGATCAAATTGAAGTCACCTGCCACTGCCCATGGGCCCGCGTGCAACGCACGAAAGGTACGGAGCTCTTCGAAGAACAACAGCCGATCCGGGGTGGAGAAGGGACCGTAGACCACGGTGAGCCACCACGGGGGAGACGGGTCGCACCGCTGCCTGATACACACCGAAAGTGCGAAGGAGTGGAAGGCAACTCCCGTCACATCCCATATCGCCGTGCGCCAAGCAATCAGTATGCCACCTCTCGTACCGTTTGCGGGAAGGAAGAAGTACTTGTATCCTGGACCCAGCATACGCATTATGAACCAATCATCAATCACTGCGAGTTTAGTTTCCTCCACGAACAGCAGGGACAAACGCTCATCACGGACAGTGTCCCGCAGCAGATCCTGGCGCGCGATGGAATTCAGCCCCCGCAAGTTCCAGCCGCCGATATTCTCGTTTGGTGTATCCATAAGACACATGCAACAGCAAACGGCAACGGAACGACCTAGTAGGCCTCCTCCAGCTGCGCACCAAGCGCAGTCAGGTCGGCATCCCTCGGATTCTCGCGGGAGAAGAGCTCGCGCAGCGCTAGAAGATGGTGTTCGAGTACCTCGCCGGCGAAAAAATTCTTGTACCTCTCCAGCGCGCCATCATCAATCTCCTCCGGCTTCTCGGCCAGCCCAAGTTGGCAGATGACTGTTTTTTGCGCCCAAGACAGCGTGCCGGGAACCTCCTTTCCTGAGAATCTGGCAATACGCCCACTACGCCGTGGCACGGTGAAAACGGGCGCCGATCTAGACGGGGGGCCAAGCAACGGCCGCGACAACGCATGCCCACATGCGAGCATGAAGGAGTCAACGTCCGATCCATGGTGTGAGCAGGAAAGCGGCGTGATGGGAACCTCGAACCACTCCTCTGCAGTGCACTCGGAACGGGTGCCAATGGCTGCAGGGTGGGGCAGGGAGGAGCACGAACCAGCATCCTCAGACAGATCGCAATCCAGCTGGGCCCAGCAGAAGAGGCCCCAACGGACAGTGGCAGGTCCACGTCTTGATCCAGTCCATCCACAGCCGCGCAGCCTTGCGAGGGAGGCACGCAAAAGCCGGCAAGCACAGTACCCCCGTCGCCTCCATGCACAGCAGCAGAGGAGGCCTCCTCGTCCAATGGCGCTTCAGTGGCATGCGTCGCAGCATGCACAGCGGGCCCATTAACCAGAGCAGCAGGCTCACGGGCCACAACATCCAATAGCAACTCAGGGAACAGCTCCGAGAGTGGAGCAGGGTCAGCGGGTGCTGCAACTTTTTCCTGAACGGGAGGCACCGGAAGATCGGCGTTGGCGAAAGTGCCCACCCGCACAGACACCGAATTGTCGCGACCTTCGCTTTCAGCGCAACAGCGGCATCCGATGCAATAGCTGACTTTAGAGACCGACCATGACCAAGGTCCGCAGAAAACGACGAGGGGGCCAGGCCGGACTGCAGGCCCTCCACCAGCAGCGTCTCTTCTCCGGCGCACCCCAACGGTCGCGAGGGCGTTGCTTCTGTCAGAATGGGACCCACGTCTGGGGCTGCACGTGGCACCCAACGGCTGGAAGCAGCCACCGGGCCTTGAGCCTTGGCCGCGCGTTGACGGCGGCGCCGCCGCCTGCGACGAGCAGCCCGCAAGCCCGCACCAGGTGCACTCGTTGGGACAGAAATAGCGTCGACGGCCATCTGTGACGGCCCAGCCTCAGAGGAACCGCCAACACGCCGTCGCCGCCGCCGCCTGTTGGCACGACGGCGAGGCCCGTCGTCCGGACCGCCACCACCGTGCGCACTGCCAGGACCAGCCCCGGCCCCAGCAGCATCATCTCCACTCCCGGAGCTAGGAGGCCTTGGCCGCGCCACCCGGCGAAGACGCACGCCGATGTTGTAGTGTAGCAGCCGCCGCCCCTCCGTATCCAAGGACCCAGCACCAGAGGGGGGCGCGTCGGGGATGGCCAGCGTGCGAGACTCCGGGATCAACCCAGGGTTTGCCGTCCAGGCGGACAGGCTGAACCGCCGCAGATCACGTCGGAGAACCGTCTCGTCGGCAACGGAGTCGATACTGCAAGAAGACGACAGCAGGGACGCGGCAGTCGAGCGAAGCCACGCATGCGCCGGGATGCCCTCAATCTCCAGGTCGACCTTGTAGCGCATGACCGCGCTGGTAGCCTGCGCCTGCTGCGTCCACGGTTTGAGCCTGAGCTCGAAACCGATGGAGGGGATGACCGGGTGCGAGAGGGCACGGTCGCGATCCTCCATGCTGTGAAAGAGCACAAGGCAGTCCTCCGGCACCGTGGCGTGCACCGAGAACCCAGAGATCGAGATTTGAAGAACCTCCGCGAGAAGACCAGCGACGACGGCATGACTGACGCGCTCACCGACAATGGTTACAAGGATTGCGCGGCGAAGGCGCAGGACCTCGGTCTCAATGACAGGCGAGCGCTCAATGACGCACAGCTCCGGAATGCGCTTCACCACAGCAGGAGACGCGGGGGCAGCAAGCAACGACCTTGGGAAGGGTAGCGGCGGCGTGGACTCCCGGGAACCCGACGGGGTGTGACCAATGGAACCACTCGCGGCCGGCGCGCGCCCAGCAGTGAGGGCACGACGCGGCCCGTCCCACCGGCCGTCGTTGCCAGGAGGGCCCCGCGGCCGCTTGCAATCCCGGGCAACATGGTGCTCACTTTTGCAGCGAAGGCAGCGTTGGGGCCGTGTGCAGTCCTTGCGGCGGTGCTTCTCGGACATGCAATTGAGACACTTGCCGTCAAGCTCTACCACCAAGCGCCGCCGGGCAGGAGCAGCGGGCGGGGCTGGGCGAGCAGAAGGCCGTCGGCGAGGACGGCGAGGCCCGGCCCGAATCCAGCCGTCAGCGTCGGGCTGGGCACGCGCACGTGGGGCAGAGGGCGGGGGGTGCACCACCAGCCGGGGGGACACAGCAGGCCGGCGCACCGGGGACGGCCGGCGCGCCGGAGACGGCGAAGCCAGCGGCCTTGAGACCGAAGCCGCCGCCGCAGCGTAGGAGGGGCGCGGATCTCGCGACACGGAGCCAGCAGCGGAGGAGGAGGAGGCTGAGTTGGAGCTCGGGCTGGACTCCATCCAACGGCGCTCACGCTCGGAGATCAGACGCGGCTCAACCACAACAGACCGCAGGAGGGGTGCAGCCATGACCAGGCACGAGAGAGGAAGCAGGGAGGAGCAGGGAAGAGCGGTGGACGCGGCTGCCGGAGTGGCTAGGCGCGGTGGCGGCGGAGGAGGGAGGTCGCGAGAGCTCTCATCCTCACAGACCTGTGCAGTGGAAAGGCAACGTTTTTTCCTTTGAAGAAGTAATCTCCAAGACAATGATAATTTCTTAATTCCCAAGAATTACAAGTTTAGTTGGTGGCTTCCCACCAAACCCAATCCATAATCAACTGCCCAAATTCAGGATCAGTTGCTTATTCTTTCAGTTACACTAAACACCACCAACACACCCACTAGAACCAATCCAATGCAACCGTGTCTCTAATTACGCAGTCAAATCAATTCCCTATTGCCTTCGGCTTCGACTCTTCGTCGTCGTCGTGCTGGGCTCCGGTCCTCAGTTCATGTCCAGCATTCCCTGGTGGAATGCTGCGACACGGTCGGGCGTCACGCACTGGGTTATCAGCCGCGCACCAGACTTGTGCGCCCACGGCTTGACCAGTATACAGGTGGCGATGTAGTCGAGGTTGGTCAGGGGCACGACGTGCGCCGGCGGGCCCCAGCCGTAGTCGACCTCGGCGAACCCCAGCCGCGTCCAGTCCGACACCAGCAGTGTCCGGTAGTCCGACGTGATCTGGTACGGGTCATTGGAGCCGGCCTCCCCGTCGCCCACCGCGTGAACTCCGACGGCATCCGCCTCTTGCCGTCCTTGATGATCTTCACCACGTCCGGGATCGAGGAGCCTGCCACCTTGCCCGCGGGCGCCGTGACGCGCATGATGTAGTAGCAGTTGCCGTAGAACCCTGCGCCGGCGCGCGGGAGCGACGCGTGCAGGAGCGGTCGGGCGTTCATGGCGAAGCAGAGGTGGACGTCTGAGTCGGGCTCGAACCCCGCCGCGCGCGTGCGGCTCTGCCACGCCTTGGCCACAAGCACCTCGAACGCGGAGCACCAGGATCCCCCGTGCGCCGCGTTGTTGTACTGCGCCTTGTAGTGCGCGATGTAGTCGGCCGAGATGTCCATGGCGAGGTACTCGAGGCTCTTGGCGCCCGCGGGGCTCGGCAGGCTGCCGATGGCGGCGCGTTCCGGGTTCGGGATCGCCTCGCGGCCCCACTGCGGCTGTACCGTCAGGTTGTCAACCGTGCTGTGTCCGCGCGCGATGTCTCCGACGGCGGCCATGAACTGCGCGGCGCCGGGGCCGTCGGCGACGGCGTGGCTGAAGCGGAAGCCGACGACGAAGCCGCCACAGGCGAAGGTGGTGACCTGGACGAGCAGGACGAGCTTCCGCTCGTCCTTCTCTTCCGCGGGCCTGGGCGGGAGGAGCTCGTCCTTGGCGATCATCATGGGGTGCTCCAGGTAGTCCACGTCCTCGAGCCCGCATGCAGCCTCTGCCTCGGTGAACCAGACGCCGCTGCCGTCGCCGCCGCAGTCCACCTGCAGCAGCCCGCCGTCATCCGTGAACCCCAGGCGGCCGGCGAGCGGGTAGTACTGGACCAGGGCCTGCGCGATCGCCCGTTCAATGGTCCTCGCCGGGCCAACTGCACCGGCGGCGTCCCGGTCAGGGGACTGCTTGAAGACGTGCAGCGACTCGATGAGCGCCATCTGCGTCGGGTACCGGTCGAGCCAGGACAGCCGGAGCGGGCCGGCCGGCGTGGGTTCTGCCGGGGTCACCAGCCGCTGCGCCAACCGTTCGACGGACTTGTTTGCAGCCGCCATTGGCTGGTAGCAAGAATTGAATGGAGCTGGTGAGTGGTGGGAAGGAGCAGGCAGTCCTGGCTGCTGCCCCCTTGCTAGCTTAGCTTGCTTCGATTTGAACGTGTGGGTTGCTTGACTTGGAATTGAAGTGGCGCGTGGTATTTATAGGTCTCCGGGAAGGTGACGAGGATTGGAGTCGGATGGAAGCTGACCGATGCTCTGTTCTGGTGAGGAGCCGGATGAACGTCGGGGTCAAAAGGTGGTGGAGCGGCGCTTTCGTAGCTCTATCCAATCGCAGCCTCGTGCTGCAACTAACCTGACTGCTGCAGCTCGTCATCTTGTGCAGTTTCTTCCTACTCCAAGGCTGTGTCTTCAGAGGCGTGTTAAAATTTTCTGAACCGTAGTTCGGCAGCCGTCTATTTCAGTTTCCAAATCATTGTATTTAGGGGTTACATGTAGCTCGTCTTGGCATTTTGAGTAGCCCAAAATTCTATGCATTTTGAGTTGAAACTTTACACGTTTGTAGATCTCGACGCTATGTACATCTGAGATTTGTTTCACGATTTTATGAAACTAAAAAGTGCAGATTTAAGAAAAGCCTGCTCCCGTGCCGCACCCAGGCGGCACCGGGGCGTCCCCTCCGCGCCGCCGCCAACCTCTCCCTCCGCGCCTCCTCCGCCGCTGCTGCCGCCGGCCTCCGTGCCGCGGCGGCGGCGCTCCCCGCTGCCACACAACTGGCACGGGGGTGTTTTTCTCTCCTTCCTCGACGCGGGCGGACGCCGGGCCCGACTGGGACGGCGAGGGCGGTCGCTGGCGCCGGCTCAGGCACGCCGGAGCGGCGGCTCTGGGACGCAGGCTGCTGCGGTGGGACGAGTCGAGCTGGCCTCGAGGGTGGCGGTTCGGAGGCGCGGCGCGGGCGCCGATGGGCCCGGGCGGGCCGGATCTGGGCGCTAGCGGGCCCGCCGGCGGGGTGCTCGTCAGGGTGCGGCAGGCGGTCGGGGCTCCTCCCTGGTCGCAGTGCGATGGTCGGGGCTCTTCCCTGGGGCGGTGGTGCGATGTGCCGCGGTGGAGGTACGTGGAGTTGGTGCGGGTCAAGCTAGTAGCGGCCGGAGCGAGTCGGCGGCGCGCGGAAGCTGGGGCGGCGGCCCCGGGTCAGGATTGAGGCTGCCGTCGTCGTTGTAGGGCGGGGCAGCGGGTTTGTTGTGGCTGCTGAAGGCTAGCCTGCAGCCGTGTGATGCATGTAAAATGCATACATGAACTTTGCACTATATCACTCATATTCCAATCATATTTGCATCATATAAGGGTTATACCACTATTATTTAATGATTTTAGGAAATAAAATAATTGTTTCCTATTTTTATGGAATTAACCCTGCGTAGGCAGAAAACCCTATTTCTTTCCTTTTATGTTTCAGGGACCTAAACGACGTCATAAAAATCTGGAAAAATACAGGCGTCATTATTTTGGAAGGAGGAAGACGTAGGAGCGAATGAATCAAGCAAACGGAGGCCAGAGGGCCAAAAGGGGTGGCCCACATGGCTACCTGGCCGCGTGGGGCCCACCAACTTGGCCCTAGAGGCTCCGCAGCCGTCGATCTTTGCTCCACCGCCTTCGTCTTGACCTAAAAACGCCTATAAAAGAAGTGCCACGGCGTTCTCGAAAACAAGCGCCGCCGAAACACCGAAAGAGAGATCTGGAGCTACAGATTGGAGGGGGAAAACTCCGGCGGGGCACTGCCGGGGTGGTCTCCACCTTCTCCAACGACTTCTTCACCGTGTCCATGATGAAGGGGGAGTAGTCCACCCTCTGGACTATGGGTTTGTGGTGGTAACTTATGTATCTCTCCTCTCTTTGAGCTTCACTAATTAGTACCGTATGAGCTGCTGAACATGATTACGGTCACCTATGTAATTCCTATGGTGGATATTGTGGTATGAGATGATTTGTTATGCATTTACTGTTGTGTTGGAACTTTTATGACTTGTCATACTTTGATAGAATATTGTTCTTTAGAAGTATGATGTATGTGGGTACGGGATGGCCGATATGACACGGCATAGGTATTGAGTGACACAGTACCGCCCAACATCCTTTATCTGGGGTAAAAAGGAAGAGTATGATGTGGGAGTGACAGCAACCACGCTAGCCTTACGAGGGTGACCTAGCAACACAAATGAAAACTTCTTTCAACTATGTGTTTTAGGACATATAGCCGTTATAAAAGCTACCATTAAAACATGACAATTGTGTGTACTTTATCTATAACATGATAATCACCGTAGATGAGGGAGAGAGGATTAAGTGAACCCATGAACCCATGTCCATTGTTCCTATAAGAGAAAACCAACATTTGTCTTGTCCTCTTGCATTGAAGAGGATTGGGACACTTTTACATTCTTGCTTTGTTACATTCAACTTCCATCCATTAAATCATCACCTTGCTCTTTAAACTTGTTTAGTGCATAATCAACTAAAACTTGTGACACTTTAGTTGTAGGGAATAGATAACTTTTCCTTCTTGCTCCTGCGGATCGATACCTTGCTTCCACATTGAGAGGTGCTACAGTGATCCCCTGCTCTTGGGGGTTATCACCGTGGTGACCGGGTTCTTGTGCCCGGGGTGCTGATACCCGTAGAAGTGATAGCCTTCAGTAGCTACCAGAAATGAAAAGTATACGGGGTTAGGTTGAGCCTCCAAGTGCAGAGTATGTAGTAAGTAGAAGACGTGTTTTCCCCACGAGGGTGACTCGAGGGTTTAATATCGAACTCTCGGGGAATCAGTAGTGAAAGATCTATCTTCCTATCCTTCTTTTGGTCACCTACAAAACAAAGCTAATTGTTTTGGTCCTCAACCTCACTTGTGGTTGTCAAACACAAGGTGTATGAATGATATTAAGATAAATATGCAATGCAAATAAGAAATAAATATGCAATGGTGGTAGATGAATGTGCAAGGATGATGATAACAATGATAAATGATATTTTTTGGGGTTTTTATGATGAATGCAAGATGGAAAAGTGTTTTTGTATTTTCGGATTTAATAATGGCAGAAAATGGAAAAGTGGTAAAAGTGGTTGGAAAGGTGTTTCTTATGATTAAAAATGGACCGGGGTTCATGGTTTCACAATTGCACTCTCTTTTTTAATGGTGTGGCAGACAATAGACACATAGAGTTGACATATGAGATTGCAACACAAAGTTTGATATCAAGTTACTAATTATATGGGCATCACGTCCTAACATAGAGATCTTTTGGTTATTAATCTCTCTTATACTCCACCAAGATGCGAACTAAATCATAACACCTTAGCAATTAAGATAAATCAGAGTATAGCTTTAAGTATCATCACATGAAGTGAAAATAAGAACATGCTAGATCTAGTCATAGAGTAGTGGCGATGGTCACACCCACATCTCCGGTAGCATGGTATTTTTGTTTATCTCTAGTGAGGCAACAAAGTAAGGTAAACACTCAAGTGGATCGCGATATTTCAGTTGTCAACTTACCGCACTCATCACCCCCGTTACTCCAACTAATGCACACATCACCCCACACACGACCTCATAAACATACTTGATCATAACAAGTATATAAGAACGGGGTACATAATATGCATCTATACTCATAACTAAAACAAACATTGCAATCTCAAACATATATTAACTCATAAAAAGATCCACCACATAGGAATTACATATATGACCGTAATCATATTCAGCAGCTCATACGGTACTAATTAGTGAAGCTCAAAGAGAGGAGAGATACATATGTTACTTCCACAAACCCATAGTCCAGAGGTGAACTACTCCCTCTTCATCATGGAGACGGTAGAGATGTCGATGGAGAGGGTGGAGATCACGCCGGCAGCGCCCCGCCGGAGTTTTCCCCCTCCAATCTGCAGCTCCAGATCTTCGTTTTCGTGTTTCTGTGATATGGCGGCGCTTGTTTTCGAAAACGCCGTGGGACTTCTTTTATAGGCGTTTTTAGGTCAAGACGAAGGCGGTGGAGAAAAGTTCGACGGCTGCGGAGTTCCGAGGGCCAGGATGGTGGGCCCCACATGGCCAGGTACAGGGGCCGCGTGGGCCACCCCCTTTTGGCCTTCCGGGCTCCGTTTGCTTGATTCCTTCGCTCCTACGTCTTCTTTCTTCCAGAATAATGACCTCCGTATTTTTCCATATTTTTCTGACGACGTTTGGGTCCCTGAAACATAAAAGGAAAAAAATAGGGTTTTTTGCCTGCGCAGGGTTAATTCCATAAAAATAGGAAACAATTATTTTATTTCCTAAAATCATTAAATAACAGTGGTATAACCCTTATATGATGCAAATATGATTGGAATATGAGTGATATAGTGCAAAGTTCATGTATGCATTTTACATGCATCAGGTGCGCGACGTCGCCGACGTAGTATGGGGTGCTGCTGAGGAGGTGTTGCTGGTGGTGCTTGGTGAACGCTGATGTCGGCTCGCTGCTGGACACAGTTTGGTGTGTGGTGATTGGCCCGCTGCCCGTGGTGGTCGGGTTCGATGGAAGCGGTGGTGGCAATGGTGTTGTTTTGCCCGGGTGAAAGCCTAGCACTGATCTCGGTCAGTGCCGGCGACGACGGCGTCTTCGGACGTCGTTCCCCTCCTTGGAGGCGTCGTTGTGATGCGCAAACCATCCTTTGTCACCCCAATTCCCGAGTTTCTCCGGGTGAAAACCTTGCATTGTCCTCGACAATGCGGGCGACGACGGCGTTCTCGTCGTTTTCCCCCTTGGGGGCGTCGTCTTGGAGTCTCGGTACCCATACATTGTGTTGCCATGCTAGCTTGTCCCATCCGCGGGTGCGTGGACGTCGAGGCGGCGGCTTCGAGAGGGTTCTTGCATGTCGGGGCGGCGGCCCCAGATTGCTGTGCGGCGGTGACCCAAAGTGGTGGGGTTACGGCTCGACAGAGTGTGAGTGGCGGCTTCGTGCTACAAGGGTGGCAAGGTTGTCGGCTCGGTCGATGCGTCCCAGCGAGGGGCAATCTTCAGTATGTCGAGGCAGCGGCCTCGGACGTGGTGTGGCGGCCGTGGTCTGCGGGTAGTTGCTCTGAGCAGTTTGGGCTGCGGGCAACTAGGTCGTGCGGCGTTGCAGCTCGAGGTGCGAGCGGTGGCATGTCGGGGCGGCGGCCCCGGAAGGTGGTGCAGGTGGATTGCGCTGGGCGTGACGGAGAGGTGGATGTCGGGGCGGCGGCTCCGAGATTTCTGCAACATCGCGGGTGCTCCACCTTGTGTCGTGTGGGCGACAAGGCTGCTCGCGGTGTTGATCATCGTAGGGGCTCCTGGTGGGTTCGTCGCTTTCGTCTACGTTGGAGCATCCCGTATCTGCTCCTCCCTTAGCAGTTACGGCTTCTTCTCTCCGGTTTGGGTGGATGTCTGACCGACTCGTTGCGGAGTGGTGTTTGGAGCTTGGCTCTAGTTGTTCTTGAGGTTGTGGGGTTTTCGCCTCGTGGGGTTGTGTTGTTATATGGTTTTCGCCCGGTTTCTTCCGATAATAAACCGGGCACCTTCTGCTTAATTAATATAAGGGGCAAAGCTTTTGCCCCCGTTTCAAAAAGTGCAGATTTCATATAAAAAAAAGGGCTACATGTTGCTCGAGCTCCATTTTAACTTTTTGCTCGGTGAACTTTTTATGTACGGAATTTCGATGAATGGAACCCACCGGTCCCCACAGAAACTTAAACAGAACAAAGTCTAGCTAGCGAACGAACAAAAATTCAGGAGATTCTATATCGCACTAAATTCTAGACATGCCACTGACCAAAAATCTCCTCGAACACTCTCGCAATTATGCCAACTTCCTGTAGTTGTTTTTGTTAAGGCCGTTTTTCTGCCAATTCACCCAAAGGTTAATATATTGATGTGCAAATATAATGTCATTACTAGAACCCCAGTCCATATATTCTTTGAAAACAAGACTTATTTCTATTTTTTCCATATTCATCGGATCTATAATAGCAATAGGTCCTGTCATAACTATTTGAAAAATAGTTGAACCAGGAACTATTCAAATCATCAAAACCTAGAGGTGACCTAGCGATTTTCACAGAACAACTAATCAAGAGAATGTGGTGATTAAATACTCACGTAGCTCCTCTTTTATTCACCCCCTAGTTCTAAGATGAACTTTGGTAAAAATCATATTTTTTATCACAAACCAAAAAAGAAAATTCTCGTGAAGAGGATGAGTCTACGCACATGAAAAGAGTCTACCCTTCTTGCCATTAAGAAGTAATACAAAGACTTAACTGAAAACTTGACAGATTTATGTAACTGAAAACTTGTCCAGTAAATATTTGTGCTCGAGCCAAATAAAACAAATATTATTTATACTAAAATTTTATATTTCGCTAAGTCTAATAGTATTATAAAAATATTTATCATTTTGTTCGCATACTTCAACGATAAAATTGGCAGTATTACTATATATTTAATTTGTATGTTTTTCGTTCGTATTGAATTCATTTAAATAAACCATTATGTATTTTGTAATAAAGTTTATCCTAGAACAATGTTTTCACAATGCCTACTCTATATAATTTAGAAAGTTTTATGGTAAAGATCTGTTTATGATCTAACAAATGTCTCAATAGAAGTTTCTAGTGAACGATTAAGTAGCATCTTTGTAGAAACTTGTAAAGTATAAACTGAACCGATGCATGACACTACTTTTTCATGGTCATAATTATGTATCAAGTCAAGATTTAGCAAAGTGTTCATGCTTTGTACTCCCTCCGTATCAAAATATAAGGCTTTCTATCTACTTTCTACACTATTGTATCTAGACATGTTTTAGTGCACGGTTCATGTGAATCTTGCACTAAAACATATCTAAATACAATAGTGTAGAAAGTATCTAGAAAAGTCTTATATTTTGTTTCTAGAAAAAAAAACATGAAAATCTAGTTACGTAGATTTTCTTAAATTTACAGTACTCACCGGAAAGATAATAGCATGGTATGTAGAACTTGTTGCCAACGGTCCCATTGGTATTTTCTTACGTCCCAGAAGGTCTGTGTTGTGTGTTTACTTCCGCAAGTTAACCATTTTTATTATGTTAAGATACCCCCTTCATCAAAAAACCTCACGCACACATTATTTTCACCATATTTATTTCACGTCTTTGACCACTAATAATACCATGATTATGAATTAAGCTTGTGTAAATGGCATTTTTACATTTTATCTTGGAGAATACTTTTTCACATGTATTTATACTATTTTTGACATATTACAAGTGTAAATCATACAGAAAGTTGCGCGTCGTTGACCAGAAAAATTCATGCATGTTTTAACTTTTTTTACAGTGGAGTAATGAGTAATATCATATGATTACTTTATACTTTAACATTTTGGGCCCTTCCCCTGGGCAGTCACCCTTCTTGCCCCGATCCAACCTTTTAGAATACGATGTAAATTAATGAAAAAGGAGTGCCATCCATGAATACTTGTTAGGCCTTCTCAGTTCGTATTCGAATTTTGCGTCTGTTGATGAGACTGAGTGTCCAAAAGTTTAGCAGCGTGGTAGACACCTTTTGTATTTGGTTTGCATCTTGTACATCAATTAAAATCTGCACAATACTTTTCTTACTTGTAGAAATAAATTTACACCCTTGTCTTTCTCGAAGTGTAACTCAAAAAAAATAACTAGTTGTGTGAATGTGTGCATGTAGCGGTGATCATACTACTTGGTCCTTTCAAATGAAAATCGTACCAAACATTTTTATAGATCATATTCCAATGAGAGAAAAACTAGGAATCAGAGTTGCTGCTAACAGTGACAGATTCCGTCGGTGAAGGCATGCTCGCTGACTCCCGGTAAGCAACTGAGCCACGAAAGCTACCGGGTCCATGGACGAGGTCAAAAATTACGCGTGTTAATCCTAGCTGATTGGAAATCCTAGTTAACGGTGACCAGAGACCTTATACATTTGCCTTCTATAAAAGCTAGGTCCTAGGACGTCTCATCGGTCGTGATAATGACACCGCGAGCGACGGATCAACGAGACAGGCAAAGTTGTTGGCAGTTTAATTAACGTGGAGAGAGTTACGTGTGGGAGTGTCGCCTAGCTAAAGCAGTAGGGAAAACTAGCTAGGAATAGTCAGTGTGGACTGTGGAGTGGCTTACATTATTGGTGCATTGCATGGGCCATGAGAGGTTGGATTAGAAATAGGGTATGTTCAACGACTTCTCAATTTTATTTTCCTGATCCGGTGATTGGCATGTTAATTGATCCGGTTAATCCCCAGCTCAGATAGGACTAGGGGTGGGCAGGAAGCTCAAAGGCTCGGCTCGGACTCGGCAAGGGTCAGCTCAGCTCAGCTCAGCTCAGGTGGCTCGGAGGTCAAACAACCTTTCCCAAGTTTCTAGCCAAACCTTTGAAGCTCGCCATGTCGCCCGGTGAGGCTCGCAAGGTAGACTGAAGTGTAGGTGGACACAAAATTTTGCAACGCATGCTAAATGTTACTATGTCATTGTGAAACGACACTTATTATATTGCCAATACCGTGTGTGATGGTTGTATGATCGCACGATTGGTTTTGAACTTTCATCTGCAATGTTTTACCAGTCGCACACATTTTATTAACCGTGTGATTGGCATCCCATTGCCTATCCACGGGTAGCGACGGTACCGTTAATCATGTGTAATGTGCGATGTGAAACGTGTGAGATTGCCAATATGTACTATTGTATTGTTTTGAAGCTATTGGCACAATCGATCCTTCGAATAGTCATTTACGATAATTTCTTCTTATTGATCTCTAATTTTATTCAAATATGGGTAAGGTTTTATTCCCTGACCTTAGTTTAGCATAGCAGTACAATGACCAAATGCATGCATGAAGAGATCCTAATAACCCGTGATTACCATTTTAGACCCCGCATCGCTCTCCGAGGGTTGTCTGGAATTTATACAGTCGGTGCAAGTGGCATTTTGATCTTAGAATACCATGTTGATGTAGTGCAATTTCATATTTTCTTTATTTTTTTTGATAAAGGATACATGTTGCACCCTGTTCAACGCATGATGTAATCTTTGAAATAACTGAAATCTAATAGAGTACAAGGCCGCATGCATTCATGGTTAGATGCAGAGGCCGGGGCTTCCTCAGTTAAGAAATAAAATAATGTAAAGCCGAATATTTTCAGATAAACATTTAGTTTCCACCATGAATTGTCGACTGAAACATGATTCCGAGTTGCATTTTGTGACACATTTGGGAGGTGATGTGTCACGAGCTAGGTTGCGGAGAGGGTAGTCGTGGGAGGTGGGAGGTCTGGGGCAAACTGGTTTAGGTTTGGGCGCCGTGATGCCTTAGGGATAGATACGTATCTGGAGGAAGACCTCCCCTTTTCTCTGTTTATTTCTTTGATGCCTACTAGTAAAAGGGCACGTGCAATCGCACGTCTACAAGATAGTTATTAATTAATGCAAATCATAACATTATATAGACCATAAACTTCATCTCATCATCTTCTTTCCCTTTTACCTATTTCTCTGCTATCTATTTTTACGATAACTAATTTATCAGAGCGCACCCATATATTCTCCTTCTTTTACTTATCTCGTTTAAATTAACCTCTCCAAATTAACCTCTCCATTATCACAGTACAACAATTTGACACACTTCAAGATATGCATGATTGAACAATCCAAGATCAGAGGAAACATGAGACGAGGAAACATGAGACGCTCTTGAGTAGCAAACATACCCGTGCATTGCAACGGAGAAAAATATGATTTTTTGGATGAAGAATTTGCGTGACCCAGAATTTACCCCAAAAAAAAACCAGGGGAGTCTGGCATACTATATCTATATGTGAACTGGTAGTTTCCTTCAAAATTTGCGTCGGTCTGCTAATATTCCGATGGGTCTACACTAACATTCTGATGGGCTTTCCAAATTTCATTAATCTGTTTTTTATTGATTTGTTGTAACAACTAAAAGATATATTGTGAGTCAAATTTTTCAAAAACACCACAACTATGCTGCTTATTTGTCACGACACTTTTCATTTTACAGGATGTACCATATATTTATTCCATATGCTATTTGCCACCGCATTTTTTTATAAAGTTTTCGAGATGAATTGTTATCGAATTTGTCAAAGTTGATCCAGTCATCAAAGCATATGGGCTTAATAGATAATTTTGTTTAATTCAGTCAATGATGCATGTAAAATGCATACATGAACTTCGTAGTTTATTGTGCTAAATTCCCTATTTATTTGCAACTTTATTATATTTATTGGAACTAACTTACTAATAGTTGCCAAAGTGCACAATGTTCTTGTTTTACACTTTAATGTGTAGGAATTATCAAAAGTGGGCAAAGGAAACCTTGTTGGAGTCGAATTGGAACTTTGCTGAAATCTGTCCCAGAACTGTTTTCGGAGTTTGTCAGTTTGACCCTTGAAGATGACGTCAAATGGAGATCAATATGTTTAGGAAGTTGTCACAAATTTCCATACACAACCTTTAAGCCCGAAATCAGCCCAATCAGAGTTTGGATGCGGCCTGTAGGCCCAATGTGGTGTAGCCCTAAAAGGGGGTGACGGAAATCCGAGAGCCTATATAAAGAAGGAAACCCTAACTCGTGGGAGGCACCCAAGACCACGAATTTTCCTCCTCCCAAGCAGCCGTCTGGGGGAGGATAACCTCCTCCACACCATCCTCATCACCAAGGGCAGCCGCCGCCGCCAAGGGCAGCTGTCTTGTTTGCACCTGAACTGTCGTTTCCTTCAGAAAAAGAGCACTACTCGTCGTATAAGCATCTCATAAAATCTCAGTAATACAGAAGTAGTACAAACAGATCTAGACCATGTATGTTCCTAAGTCCTAACAGGTTTTCTGCAAACACTATTCGCATCATCTTCAAATAAATTATCAGTACATACATGAGCAAAATAGAAAACACAGAGGCACGCAAATGAAGTCCAGGAGCAAGATATCAGCTGTGCTTTCTACCATCTCATTGAAAGCACATACAGAGAAATTAAGAAAGCTAACCTGGGTGGGATGTAGCGGAGGCTACCGGAATCACGAGCAGAACAGAGGATTTAATCAGCGAGCGCTGCCACATAAATCATGCCAAGTCGATTGTGGAGTCAAGAACTAAAGTGTGCATCGGGGTTCAGGTTCCGCACATGGAGAGAGAGCCACGGAGAGAAAGCGGCTACGGGCTGTGTCTACGGAAGGTGAGATAGGTGATGGAGTGGGCCATGTAGAAGCTTGATAGATTAGATGGGAGGGACGGCTCGGATATGGAAAAGGCGATGACGCCGTGCCTGGCCGGAGAGGAGGACCAAACTCCGGATCTGAGGAGCCGGCCTCCTTTCAAATCCTCTCTCCCTGTCGCCATGGCTAGCGCGTGAGGCCCTGGATTTTGGAAGCGGAGAGGTTTGACGCCTCCGCGTTACCGTTCCACCGACCGGAGGATGTGGAGCTCGTTAGCGGCCGGAGATCGATGGGGTGGCGGACGGGAGAAGAAAAAAAAATGGAATAGACGCGTACCGGTTCGCTAGGATGTGTTAAGTTTGCTCAACACCGACCGGACAATCTGATTCGTTGATCAAAAAACGGACGCGTAATATCTAATGTACACGAGTACTAACTGGCTTTATATAGGAGCCAGCCAACTAGAGATAGAAACCTTATTCAACTAGGACTCCTGATTCTAAACGACTATTACTTGTAAATAAAGAAAGGCAACAAATCCTAATATAGGAAGGTTCAGATATGGCCTTATTGCTTGCTCCGCATGACATGATGGCAGCTTGCTCCCTGCTGTAAAAGTAACCGACGCCGGCACGAAAGCTACCGGTTCCATGGACGCGGTCCAAACTAGGCGTGTTGAGCGAATTTGTTTTTTTTATTTACAGAAGATGCGATGCTAACTTGACTTTTAGTCGAGGAGATTACGGTGAGCGAGACGGATCAACGACACGACAGAGACAAGTTGCCTAATAGTTTAACATGGAAGATAATTACGTGTGGGAGTGTCGCTAACTAAGGTAGAAGGAAAACTATAATATCATTGACGAAGTTGCACTGTGGTGGACAAAGAGGTCCGGGTACAACGTAAAGAAGATGGCCCGAACAAATAATGCATGGCCATATGCAACTTTGCTAAGTGGCTTCATACAAGATCGCATACGCAAATAATTATGTTCAGTAACACTATACTATTTCATCGGCATATGAAACAGCTGGTTACATGCATTGGTTGGCGAAGTGGCAATGCGATCATCATCCAAACTTTCGCTTTAATCTGATGATAATCTAATTTGTCCATGTGCCTCGCGCGCCTGAAAATATTCAGAGTTGTAGCTTTTTTCGCTTTGATTCCAGATGAGTATACAATCCTATGTTGCTACTTTAATTAACACTTTGCTTTGGAATAGTGACTTTATTCTTCGCAGAGTGAAACAATGTGAACTCAAGAAACACGTGACTTACAAGGTAATTATCAACCGCGATCAAACCAAAGATATCATACATAATGCCTAGCCCCACTCACTGATCAAATTACATTCATGTATCATTTTCTTATTTTAACGCGTGCATTAATATAAGACAGGTGGAATAACCACAGAACGATACGTATCCAGCACCTGTCATATTTTACTAATTTTAGCTAACTATACTTGAAGTGCTTGGGTGCTTGTAACATATTATAAGAACACCCCAAAACGTCATAGCAGATTCATGAAGTCTAAAGTTTTTACACGTCTTTTTAGTTAGAGTTATGTGGGGCGTACGCTTGATCTTACCACATCTCATAAAAAAAAAATTCATGATTTGAAAGACGGTTTTGCATGTAGGAAGATGCATGGAAGGGGTGGACCAGATGACGAAATAGAACGAGAATATATCTAGTGCTCCCAGCCTTTAGAGTACTACCCGTCCTACCACCAAAAAAGTCAATTTTAAATGTTTAAAAATATTCTATGAAAGATTGTGGATGTTCACAATGTAAGTTTGTACAACCTCAAAAAATATCAACTTAAAATTCAAAATAAATATTGGGAAACAAAAAAGACAAATCTTGCATGAATAGTGTCATTTTTTGGTTTTGTCTTTTTGACACCCATGACACTATTCATGTCTTATTTGTATTTTTTTTTGTTTATCAGTGCTCATTTCGAATTTGGATATGAAGTTTTTGGAGATTGTACAAACATACCTTGCAAACATCCATATTTTTTCGTGGAATATTTGTAGACATTTAAAACTTTTTTTCTTTGTGGTAGCACAGGGAGCACACAAAGGAGTGGGAGCACCAGATACTTCCGTGAAATAGAACCACTATCTGTAGTTTTTTTGGTCTTTAATTCGAGCTGAGTATTCAATCCTACGGTTACTACTTTAACGCTTCGCTTTGGAAAATAAACATTTTGTATACCAAAGTGCGATGTGAACTCAAGAAACATGTGACTTACAAGATGTATCAACCGATCGAACACAGGATATGATACATAATGCATAGACCCCACTAACAAATCAAATTGCATTTATGTACCTTTTCTTATTTTAGTTTAACACGTGCATTAGTTTGAGACTAGTGGAATTACCACATACGTATCCAACACTATCATATTTTAGCTACTACTATACTTGAGATGTTTTGGGTGCTTGTAACATATTATGAGAACACCCCAAAACGTCACAGATTCATGAAGTATATTCTTTTTTTGTATATGTCTCGATTTTAGTTAGAGTTACGCGGGTGTACGCTTGATCTTACCATATCTCTCACAAAGAGTGAAGTCACACGATTAAATGACAGTTTTGCAAGGAGGGAGAGGGAAGGGGTGGAAAATGACGTGCACAAGATATAACATAACTACATGATTTATTCCACGTTTTGAGAATTGTAAGTGTGACATCTGATAATGAGATGCTCCGGGTACAACCTTTCAAAAAAAAAGATGCTCCGGGTACAAAAGATACCACCATACATTTATTTTGTAAACGCACAAGATACAACATAACTATATGATTTACTCCACGTTTTGATTACTTATAAATTATAATATAGGTGTGACATCCGATAATGAGGTGCAGTCGCAACTAGTTACGAAATATCCACATTTAAGAAAGTGATCTCATACTAACTTGACATTCTAACCCGTGCACAAGATATTGATGTTCTGGACATTTCATAAGTCAAAACAATTGTGACCATTGCTATTGTTTTGAATATTTAGCTTGAGAACTTGATGAATCGTTTTGACAAATAATGTCCAAATAATAAATATGACAGTCTTGTTGATCCTCACGCATACATTCCATCTTAATATCCCGCAGCCAGTGGTGCAGAAGTGCACGCACCAAACCAAGCCACTACAGGGAGCAGCCGCCGCATCACTTTGAGTAAACAACACTTCCTTGTTAGCGGCGGTCTCACGCGTTTCCGTGCTACGTTAGTACTACGACGACCGCAACTTGTCCCTCCCGTTGAGCCGTCGTCGGCCCTCTTCGATCCACCTCAAGTCGTCATCATCCACCACATCATCACTTTGTTAATTTACCTGGCCTTCAACTACGCGATTAGTAAAAGTTAACGCGCGCGTTTCCAGTTTAGACTGCGTCCGTGCTGTGCCTGCTGAGTTGGAGAGAGCATCGATCGGTCTCTGCAGTATTTCACCCTGGAAAAGTTCCACGACTCCGTGCCATTTGCCGATCGACAAGAAATCGTCTTGCAAACGAATAGCAAAGTATACCGTACGTATGAAGATGTTCTCTGTATAAAAAGTTTGTTTTTCTCGGACTTTTCTCAGGATCGATAGTGGCGCCTTAACAGACTGACTGATTAATTAGTGCCACCGTCAATTATATGGTTAGACCGAACGTTGGAGATTTCGTTTTAGAGAAGCTATTTCAGAGATGAGGTGTCATCACGTGGTGCTATTGCTGGTGCAAGGGTGTGATTGCTTTGGCCAAGTCTTTTTCTTTTTCTTCTTTTGTTTTTCAGGTTTGCGCATTTTTATGTCTAGAGTCTAGACTTGCAAAATATTGAGTGTAATGGATATCATTTTGGCATTAAGATATTTCCTTCAAAAAAAAATCAATTATCCACAGATCATGAGCTGCTTAACTGTTCTACATTAAGTTGTTAGGCAATAGGACGATACTCCATATGAAAGCAGAAAATGGGGCGCAGCAGTGCGCACGAAACCGAGTGCTGACCACGAGGCGGCTGGCATAGTGGCATGACATGGATAGAGCGAGGAACCACATCACGGAGCTCCACCACCCCACCAGCACCAGCTAGCTGCACTGCACCAGAGCAAAAAAAATCTCTCAGGTCATCACGGAGGACAAGTTCCCCGCCGTCCGACTCCCATCCTCGTCACCAAGGCGACATTCAGACAGACACCCCACGCACATCTTATAAATACCACGCGCTTCCGCCATTGCCAGCCAGGTCAAAGCAGCAGCCACACACCATAAAACAAGAAGCAAGGGGCTGCCAGGCAAGACCGCGTCACCGACGGCCGGTTCCATTCAATTCTCCCCTGCTTCCTCCCACCGGCCGGCTCCGTTCAATTCTCGCCTCCAATGGCGGCCGCAACCAAGTCCGTCGAGCGGCTGGCGCAGCGGCTGGTCACCCCGGCGGAGCCAACCCCGGCCGGCCCGCTCCGCCTCTCCTGGCTCGACCGGTACCCGACCCAGATGGCGCTCATCGAGTCGCTCCACGTCTTCAAGCCCTCCCCAGACCGGGACCTCGCCGGTGCACTAGGCCCGGCGAGCACCATCGAGCGGGCCATCGCGCAGGCCCTGGTGCAGTACTACCCGCTCGCCGGCCGCCTGGGGTTCACGCCCGACGGGGGGCTCTTGCAGGTGGACTGCGGCGGCGACGGCAGCGGCGTCTGGTTCACGGAGGCCGCGGCGGCCTGCTCGCTCGAGGACGTGGAGTACCTCGAGCACCCCATGATGATCGCCAAGGACGAGCTGCTCCCGCCCACGCCCGTCCAGGAAAAGGACGAGCGGAGGCTCATCCTGCTCGTCCAGGTCACCGCCTTCGCCTGCGGCGGCTTCGTTGTGGGATTCCGCTTCAGCCACGCCGTCGCCGACGGCCCCGGCGCCGCCCAGTTCATGGCCGCCGTCGGGGACATCGCGCGCGGACACAAAGCCGAAAGCTTGACGGTGCCGCCGCAGTGGGGCCGCGACGCGATCCCGGACCCGGCCGGCGCCGCCATCGGACCCCTCCCGAGCCCCGCGGGCGCCAAGCGCCTCGAGTACCTCGCCATGGACATCTCCGCCGACTACATCGCGCACTACAAGGCCCAGTACAACAACACCGCGACGGGCTCCTGGTGCTCCGCGTTCGAGGTGCTGGTGGCCAAGGCGTGGCAGAGCCGCACCCGCGCGGCGGGGTTCGAGCCCGACTCAGACGTGCACCTCTGCTTCGCCATGAACGCGCGCCCGCTGCTGCACGCCTCGCTCCCGCGCGCCGGCGCCGGGTTCTATGGCAACTGCTACTACATCATGCGCGTCACGGCGCCCGCGGGCAAGGTGGCCGGCTCCTCGATCCCCGACGTGGTCAAGATCATCAAGGACGGCAAGAGGCGGATGCCGGCAGAGTTCGCACGGTGGGCGACGGGGGAGGCCGGTGCCAACGGGGGCGAGGACCCGTACCAGATCACGTCCGACTACCGGACGCTGCTGGTGTCGGACTGGACGCGGCTCGGGTTCGCCGAGGTCGACTACGGCTGGGGACCGCCGGCGCACGTCGTGCCGTTGACGAACCTCGACTACATCGCCACATGTATACTGGTGAAGCCGTGGGCACACAAGCCAGGGGCAAGGCTCATCACCCAGTGCGTGACGCCCGACCGCGTCGCAGCATTCCACCAGGGAATGCTCGACATGAACTGAGGAAGAAGAATTGAAGCCGAAGGCAAATAGCAATTGATTTGACTTGGTGATTAGAGAATATTGTATTGGATTAGTTATTTGGAGGGGATTGATCATTGTTTGATGTATTGGTGGTGAAAGATAAGCAGCTATGCTCCTCGATTTGGGGAGTTCTGATTGCGTTTGGTGGGAAGCAAACCAAGGCACCAACTAAACTAATCTATTCTTGTGTGGAATATAAAAGATCGAAATTGCTTCGCGTACGACACTTTCTCGTACGATTTGCATACGATCGCGGGTACGACTAATTAAAGGTTGGACGCGACTAGGGAGTGCACGGGCACGCTTTTGCGCTACACGGTGCTCCCCCTGTCCGAAAGCGACATGTCCCAGAATAGAAATATGGGACCACCTCTCCCTATGGCGCGTAGCATGTGTGGACGGCAGCGCTAGCTTCTGCCCCGTAATCATCCTTGCTAAACACAATTTTTATACTAACTAGTTTAATGCCCGTGCGTTGCTACGGACTTTCAGTTTTTTTCCTTGTCGATATTTGCTTTATTGCCATCCCACTCCAACGAAGCCACCACTTTACTATGTACTCCCCTACTCTATCTCACTTGCTGCTTCTCGGTGGTGTTTTATCCAACTCTATCAATATGTCGTTGTAGTTTCCCATAGTACATGGCTTTAGAGGTGCTACAAGATAACAGAAATAAATATGTAAGCAACATTCGTAAACAATTTCAATATGTGTGTGCTTTCTTAACCATAGAGGCTGGCCCACTTCCTAACCGGTACTATGCGACCAATATCAATAGATTCATTTTCTGCTTTTGCTTTAATTTAGTGATTACTCCTTAGTTGATCCTTGCAAGTATGGTATTTATCCTCGAATAAATTTAACGAAATAACCCTTGACAACCAGATTACTAAATATAGGTGGACCAAATTTGCCAAACAACAAAAGCTGAAAACTTGGAGGAAGAACTTTACTATTTATAGCATAATAATGCCCGTGGGTTGCAACGGATAAAAAATAAAAAATCTACAATCTAGTGTTGTCAATCCTAGAAACATTGTAATTCGTTCACATAATTTTTGGCCATGCATTAAAAACTTGCAAAATATTTTGAATTGCATCAAACCTTTTTCCTAAATTTTCTGGAATTGCTGCAGCAAACCATTTAAAATGGTGACTAAAACTATTTTTGTAAATAAATAAAACGAGAAAAAAGGTGCTAAGCCTAAGAAGGCCGCAACATCCAACATGCAGTCCATCTCAGGCGTAACTACTTAATAATATAGCTGAATACCCGTGCGTCTCCGCGGGGATACAAAAAAGTAGACGGACAACGAATTAAACAATGGTTCTACTTTATAAAAAAATCTCTCTACTTTATACCGCGAGAAATATTGGCGTATCAAACTTCTTAGTTACAAATAATGTAATATGCGCATAGTATAATGACTATGTTTGTCTCCTTGTTTTTCGACAAAGAATGCTTCTCTAACTTTAATAATCATAAAGACAAACAAATATGGTGTATAGATGAGAAAACCCGATTTAAAATAAAGATACCTTCCCTTCATTAAATTTCTCCCACATCTCGCATATATTTGCTAAGGACATGTGGATCAGTAACCAATAGCTTAACCTTTTTCACATAATTCTGACATTGCACTACCAGACTGCAACTCAAGTTAAATAGCATGCGTCTATCATCTTAAGAGGGAGGCCACAAAAAGGCATACATTGAGCTCAGCCTGAATTGTTACTTAAGCTACATATATTAAACATCCAATTCGGTGGATAGTTGATAGTTGTGAGCTTTCTATATGAGATGGATAATGGGAACACTACTTCCAGGTATAAGCATCAGCACCAGATCGACAGACATTAGGTAGAGCTGTGAAATGAGAAGAAAAATGGGAGACAGAGGAATTCCCTTCGCGATGTGCAAGTTCGGCTGCAGCAAGAAATTCTTGAAGAGGACCAAGCCGTGAACCAGACCTGGAGCATGCAAGCACACAACTTGAATGGAGCATGCAAGCACACAACTTGAATCAGCCAGAAAGATCCAGAGGAGCATCACAGTACCACAGTCGTCGCCATGTCCATGTGCATCTACACTGCAATCAGCAGCGAGCTCTAGTTCAGATTTGCAGTCCATGATTCCATGAACGTGACCAGCATGTCCACCTACATGGGACTATCACGGGATACGGCCGGACTTGAGCAGGTTGAGGGTTAGCTGCGGCAAAAGGCTGGCCAACTCCTTGGCAAGAAATCACGATGGCGGACGGAGGCGGTGAAGTAGACGGCCACAGCGTCCTTGGCCGATGTTGTGCCAGATCCGTCGCTGAGTAGCGTGGCGGACGCGTGCCGGCAAGTGGTTGAGTCACGTCGCGCGTGAACGATTCCGCCGCCGCTGAGTTGCCGTAGCATGCGGACAGAGATCAGCCGGGTGGCGGCGGTTCGGTTGCGGGGAAGAAGGAACCCTACCGCCTGGCTTCTACTGCGAGCACGCTCTGTTTTCTCGAGGAGAGAAGAAAAAGAACGAGGCCGTTAGGATCAGCAGTGCGTTGATGGGCTTGGCCCGTATGTGCGCGCTCGTGGGACTGGCAGAAAACGGGGCAGAAAACGGGACGTGCGTACGAAACGAACCATCACCGCCGTAGACTCCAATTTAATAGTAAAGATTTCAGACGGAGAGTTGCCGGACGAGCCCGGGGGGCCGCCCCGTGTCGCCGAGAGCTGGCTCCGCCCCACGGTGACCAAACACATACTACTAATTAGTGAACACTACATCCAATATTTAATTAAGACACTGATGATTCGAACAAAAATCTCTGCTATGTTTTTGTGTTACTACCTGATGCAAAAAAAACACCACCCCGCTGTCGATGTGGTTTCCCCATCCACATCCATATTACATGTAATTTCGTCGGACATCCACAAGACACCCAAGCACCCAAGATACAAGTTGAGCTCTAGGGAAAAAAGAAGCACAAAGACACATGAACAGATCATTCCCAGGTGCAACAAAAAGATGCAGCTAAGAGAAAACAGTTCAACGCTCAGCTGCAAAAAAAACTAGTACCCTAAAACATGTATAGGCAACTACAAAGATTGAAGTCTGGGAACTAGGTTTCTGGTATCTTCAGCAACACAGATGGGAAAATAGAAATGATCTTGCTACCTAGCACTTATGCACATGTCAGGATATAACATATAATGAACTTCCCCACCCCGATGCACATGTTGGCAAAAACTGCATGTAAGAAAATGATAAAAGAAAACTGTTAGGCACTCGGTTGTTTGAAACCGAAAAGAGAGATATGAACTGCAAGTAACAATGATAAATATGAGAAATTGCACGAACAAACTCAAAAGACATGGATGTATGAAAAGGATATAATTCTGAATATATGCTACATCCCTATGGCAGAAAAATACATCCATAAGGTTAAAAATCATACTCTCTCCGATCGGAAATGGTTGGCACAGATTCATCTAAATACGAATGTATCTACGCACTAAAATACATTTAGATACATCCGTATTTAAATAAATTTGTGTCAATCATTTCTGATCGGAGGGAGTATTAAATTGAGCACGGGAGACTACAAACTACATCCATGGGTTTAAGAGATAATATACATGAAAAACGTAACATGCATTACTCAGATCAAACCCCGCTAATTTGGACAAAGGAAATTATATTTTAAATCCATATAGCAAAAGGTTTTATGGATGTAGAACTATGCAAGAAGTACATCTGCACTAATTATATACAAAAAGTACATCCATAAAGCACTCGAAAACCTACCGTATAACTTTATGGATGAAAACTTTGGACTATAAAAATACATCCTATGTGTAGAAAAACACTACAATCATATGAACAAGATGTATTTATTGTTCAACATTTACATCCTACAATTATACAGTCAATCCCCACTGTATAATATGATCAAAAACTTTAGATGTAAAAACATACATCCTATAGCACATCCATGGTTCGTTACACAGTATAAATACAAAAAAAGTACATCCAAAGCACATTTTAAACACGAAAAATATATCCAGCTGAGTTATAAAAACATTCTTAAGCCTAGTTTCTTCTCAAATTTTCAACCTAAACTACATATTGTTTGAACAAAATATTCATAGCAACCTACTGTGTATACAAGCTAGTTTGAACAAAAAATTCTGAGAACAACATCCAACTACATATGTTACCTATGATTGAGGAAATACTGCATAAGTTACATTCAGTTGCACAAATCACATCTAGAAATTACAGTTGTTAGAATGCAGGAGCACCTGTAACGACGCAGGCCAACGGCACAACGGTGCCCCCACCATGCACCGCCGCACCCAGCCAAGATGCTCCAGGCCCTCCTCCTCCCTACTAGTCCAGCTCCTTCAAGATCCTCACGTCGCCGTTGTCGTTGGATGAGGAGGACCTAGCCGCTCAACCACCAGATCTTACACCGCCTCCGTCGTGGGCGCCGTGCGATCCGTACCACCATCGCCTCCGTCGTGGGCGCCGTGCGATCCGTACCACCATCGCCTCCAGTTCCTCCTCCGCCGGCCTAAAAGTCCTCTTTATGGCGGCGCGATTAAGCTGATGTGCTTGAGATCGAGTCTGTCGGGTGGCGCCAGCCGCCAGGGAAGCCGTCGGTTGGGGTGTGAGCTTGGCGGCGGTGCTCGTGGTTGCGGCTGGCCGTGAAGGTGCTCCAACGCGAGGTCGAGCAGGTGCGGCGTCGTGGCTGCTGACGAGGAACGGTGGAGGCTCGAGGCCGAGGCGCAGAAGGAGGAGGGAGAGGCGCGGAGGAGGTCGCCGGTGGTCACTCTCGCCGGATTAGGCACGGCGCGAGGAATGGCTGGCGGAGTAGGGCGTGCTTGCTGGCAGCGCGGTCGGCGCGAGGGAGAGGAACAGAGGAGGGAGAGAGGCGCGGAGGCCGGAGGGTGCATCTGGCGGCGGAAGCCCGGAGGCGCCGGCGTCGCTCGTGTGAGACAGGAGTGTGCGTGGCTAGGGACGAGGGATAGGGATAAGCCTGCACGTGTATCACGTCTCGTGTTCTGCCCAAATCGGTCGACACGCCTCCGCGTGATCCTGATCCAACGCGCCACACATGTGCGCACGCCGTAGGGAGAGAAAAGTGCGCAGGCACGATTTAGATTTTGCGTTAAAGGTTTCCTTCGCAAAGGTCTACCGAGCGGTCTACATAGGACACGTGTCGCGTGCATCGCTGCTCCTCGCGTGCGTTGCGTAACATGCACAGCACAGTGCGGATTGTCTATCCTTCGAGCGCGCGCGCTCGCTCGCTTTTTCCTTCTGCGTCGTGCGCACGGCGCGTCCCCCTATTCCCTTTCAATTCTGTCCTAGTACTATTAATTATCGCGGTGTATTAACTGCCTACAAGTCTCGCTTTTTTATTCCTTTACTGCTAACGACCTGCTGCATGCACGGCTATGTAATCACAATTTTTCTGGAGACATGCCTCCATGTGACGTGAACTTTTGTTTAGCTGGCCATGCACATGCACAAAACGCTTATCTATTTTTTCTATTCATTTTTCTCTTTTTTATCTTGGATCGTGAATATGTATTTTTAGCTGACCTATTACCTTTTTTGATAATCAGTATAGAATAAATCATTTTTCTTATGCTAAATTTAATTTAGGTTCCCTTTTTGGGCCAGTGTTTTTTAGGGGAAAAACAACTGGTTTTTCTAGGCTAAATTTAGTTTAGGTTTCCCTTTTTCTTATGCTAAAACCCGCGCGGTGCCGGCGGCGGCGGCTCTCCATTTTCCGTGTGTGCGGAGGGAGGCGCGGGGCTCCCGGCCGGTGGCGGTGTGGTGGCGGCGTGGCCTCGGTTCAAGCGGTGGGAAAGCGTCCCGGCGGTGGGGATGGCATAGTGGACGGCGTGCGACCAGGGGTGGGCATATTGGCCGAAGGTGCGGGTTGGTCTGCTCATGGCGTCGCGGGCTTACAGGCCAAGATCTAGGCCCATTCGGGCCCGATCTGGTTTGGCCAGGCCCAGGCCCGAGTCGGCCATCGCTGGTATATCCGGTACCGAAGCGCCCCTAGTGGTATTCGACTGGGTAGACATATCTAGGCCAAGTGGGCCGAGATCCGAGGGTCGGTCAGCATCACTCTCTTGGGCGCTGCGAGGTGAGACCTGCTGCCGGCACGGAGGTGCCATGTTCGTTGTGCTCGTTTCACCTTCATACCTGTGAGGTGGCTAGATTTGGGTCAGGCGGACCTTGATCCGACGTCGGCGTACCACGTCTATGATGCCCGGTTCGTTGCGGTGATGTTATCGCCTCCCAAGGACGAGTTGGCTGCCGGGGTGGCAACTCCTGAAGGTGGACTGCGCGGCCTTTTCTATGACGAGCGGCGTGGAGGTGGTGGTGGCCTCTCTCTTTGGCCATGTGGGTGGCGAGGAGGGGACAACGGGGGATCCTAGCGTTGGCGGTGTTTCGGCAGTGGCGACTCCCAGATTGCGTCTTGGAGGTCTAACTGGATGACTGCTGGCAGTTCGTGGTGATATGGTGTGGGGCGTAGGGTTTGTCCGGGCGAAAACTTAATGCTTCTCCGCCGACAGTGGCGATGCGGGTGTCGTAACCCTCTGGGGGCGCCGTTGTGGTCACCTTCGCCACACTAGGGTTCTGGTGAAAACCCTTGACCATTTCAACAGGTATGTGACTTCCTTGATATGTGACTCATCATATCTTAATTGTTCCCCTCATTGTTAACTTGTATGTTAGAATCTTGATAATAAATTTTAGTATCCCCCACTTGATGACTTGCTTTTTATGTGACTGGTAATATCTTACTAGTTCTTTTCTCATCGATAACTTGTATGCTAGAGTCTTGATAATAAATTTTTAGTATTACCACTAGATAACTTGTTTGCCTTGTGATTGGTAACATCCCACTAGTTCTCTCTCATGGATAACTTATATGCTTGTTGGTAATAATTTTTTAATATCCCCACCTGATAACTTGCTTTATATGTGGCCGGTAATGTCTTAATGGTTCCCCTCATTGGTAACTTGTATCAGGACTCTTGATAATAATTTTTAGTATCCCCCACTTGATGACTTGTTTGTTATATGACTGGTAACATCTTACTAGTTCTTTTCTCATCGATAATTTGTATGCTAAAGTCTTGATAATATTTTTAAGCATCCCAAATGATAACTTGTTTGTCATGCGACTGGTAACATCTTACTAGTTCTGTCTCATCGATAACTTGTATAAAAATTAGTATCCCCACTGGATAACTTGTTTGCCTTGTGGTTGGTAATATCTCACTCGTGCTCTCTCTCATCGATAACTTATATGCTAATGTATTGATAATAATATTTACTAACCCCACCTAATAACTCGTCTGGTATGTATATGGTAATATTTTAATACGTCCCCTCATCGGTAACTTGGATGCTAGAGTCCTGGTAATAATTTTAGAATCCCCACGTGTTAAATTATTTGCAATGCGACTGCTAACATCTTACCAGTTCTTTTACTCATCGATAACCTGTATGCTAGAGCCCTGGTAATAATTTTTTAGTATCCCCCGCCTGATAACTTATTTGATACGCAACTGGTGAAATCTTACTAGTTATTTTCATAACTTGTATGCTAGTGTGTTGGTAATAAATTTTTGTATCCCCACCTGCTAATTTGCTTGATATGTGACTGGTTATATCTGAATTGTTCCCTCTTATGTAACTTGTATACTAGAGTTTTGATAATAATTTTTAGTATCCCCCATTTGATGACTTGTTTGTTAGGTGACCGATAACATCTTACTACATCTTTTCTCATCAATAATTTGTATGCTAGAGTCTTGGTAATAAAATTTTAGTATCTCCATCTGATAATTTCTTTCTTATACGACTGGTAACATTTTACATTTTTATTAGTTCTTTTCTCATTGATAACTTGTATTATAGTGTATTGCTAATAAATTTATAGTATACCCACATGATAATTTGTTTAATATGTGACTCATAATATCTTCTTTGTTCCCCTTATCAATAACTTCTATGATAGAGTCTTGATTATCGGAAATTCACTTTGGCACCCGGGTGCATATGCACCCGGTATTTGAAAAACATATTTCAAAATGTCGAAAAAATCTGAAATAAAATTTTGCGGATACGTATTCACATTCTATGTGTTCACAAAGTCGTTTCACCAAAAATTGATATATTTTGTGCCCTGTGTAAAAAAGACAAAAAGAAGTCCCCTGAAAAGGCTTATTTTAGCACCAAATTTTGTCTTTTTTACACAAGCCATAAAAAATGTCGGTTTTTCGTGAAACGACTTTGTGAACACATAGCATGTTAAGATATATGCGCGGGCATTTTTTTCAAATTTTTTGAACTTTCAAAATACATCTAAAATGCATTTAAAATAAAGGGTGCATATGCACCCGGGAGCCAAAACACCACTCCCATTGATTATACGTTTTAGTATCCCCCATTCAATAACTTGCTTGTTATGTGACTAATAACATTGTGCTAGTTCTTTTCTCATCGATAACTTGTATGTTAGAGTCTTGATAATAAGTTTTTTTAGAGGATCTCGATAATAAGTTTTAGTATCCCCACCTGATAATTTATTTGTTATATGACCGGTAACATCTTACAAGTTCGTTTTCTCATCGATAACTCATATGATAGATTCTTGGTAATGAATTTTAATTATCCTAACCTGATACCGTGTTTGCTAGGCGACTGGTAACTATTAACATCTTACTTGTTCTTTTTTCATCGATAAATTGTATTCTAGAGTCTTGTTAATGATTTTTTTTAGTATCCCCCACCTGATAACTTTTGTGCTATGCAATTAACATCTTACTAGTTCTTTTCTCATCGATAAGTTGTATACCAGCATATTGGTAATAAATTTTTAGTATCCCACCTAATAACTTGTTTGATATATGACTGATACGTCCAAAACGTATCTATAATTTTTGATTGTTTCATGCCATTTTTATGCTTTTAGCACTTGTTTTATATTAAGTTTATTATTTATTTGGACTAACCTACTAATAGTTGCAAAAGTGCACAATGTTCTTGTTTTACTCTTTGATGTGTAGAAATTATCAAGAATACAAGAGGAAACCTTGTTGGAGTCGAATTGGGACTTTCCTGAAATCTGTCTGAGAACTTTTTACGAAGTTTGCCAGTTTGACCCTCGAAGATGACGTCAATTTGAGACCTGGCTCTTACGAAAGTTGTCACAATTTTCCATACGAAGATTTTAAGCCCGAGATCAGCCCAATCGGAGTTCGGACGCGGCCTGTAGGCCCGTTTTGGTGGAACCCTAAAAGGGGGTGACGGAAATCCGAGAAGATATATAAAGGGAGGAAACCTAATTCGTGGAGGACTCCTCCACCCACGAATTTTAGCCACCAAAAGCCACGTTTTTGCCTCCCCCATGGATCCCATCTCCATGGGGGAGGGCTCCCAAGAAGCCATGAAGGAGGGAGGCTAAGGGGCGGCGCTCCCCAAGCTTGCCGGCGGCGGGGAAAGGAGTTCCCCGCACCGCCGGCGCCGCCGCCGCCCTGTGCCGCCGCGCTGCCCCTCTCCGCCGTCTTCACCGCCATCTCCATCACCATCTCCTCCTTGTATTCAGTGGTTCATCCTCCCACAAACCTCTGTACCATCCTAGGTAAACATGGTGTTTGATGCTATAATATTTATCCTATGATTTACATCATGTTTCCGTAGTTTATTTGTCTTTTGATTGCTTAATTGAATGCATGAGGTTCATTAGATTTGTATTTCTATATGGTGCTGTCATTTGGTGTCCATTATATTTGTGCGCGCATGGATCAAACACCCTAGGGTTGGTAGTATTTGCAACGAAGCGGGGGAAGTTCTGCCGGAGTGACAGAAACCTGAGAACGCGAACCGATTAGTTGCACGTATGGGAGTAAGAGGACCTTGAACTTAAGACTATGGTTGGGGAAACCTTAATGCATTGTTAGTATTTGCGGATACTTTCTAACAATCCAATCATATAGTACTTGTAATCCCAAATAGTGGAGTGCATATATATTTAGCCTCTCCCACATAGAAAACTGCATCGAAGACAATGAACCAAGTACCTTCACTAATTAATCTTGGACAAAGCCACCACAATTACCACCACTTTTTCACACTCATGGTACTGTTAGTATATGGTTACTTAGTGTATTTTATTGCTGCAGCACTAACATTTACTTTCTTGTATTTATTATCTTGCAAAACTATCTCTCATACCCGTATTGCTACCGTAGTTTTATTTTCTAGATAATGCAAACGTTTAGTGTGCGTAGAGTTGTATCAGTGGTTGATAGAACTTGAGAGAATACTTATCCTACCTTTAGCTCCTCGTTGGGTTCGACACTCTTACTTATCGAAAAGGCTACACGCGATCCCCTATACTTGTGGGTTATCAATGACTGACAACATCTTAGTTGGTCCCCTCATCGTTAAGACTGCTATGCGACCACCATTCACTTGACGGCCGTGCCGAAGACTGTGAGGTCGTTGTCGTCGTGGTTCTGCGGGTGAGGTCCTGTCCGGTTTGCCGGGGTCCACGCCTGCGGTGGAGGCGGGGCCGAGCCACTTGCCGGAGCGTTGCGGCAGATCTCGCACTCACTTTCGACGTCGCCTTCACGCTTGAAGTCGTTGTCGAGCGGTCGGTAGGACATGCCGGGTCGAACCTGAAATTGACGCTCCTTCCGGTACTAGGTGACCGCGGAGATCGCGCTCTTCTGGCTGCGGAGCTTATCAGCCCTTGCGGCGGATCTCCTCCTGTTGCTGCGCCATCTTGCCGCACAACGCGTCAAGCATGCGCGTCTGCTCGGCGGCGTTGGTCGAGGTGACCGGCGCTGCGAGTGGATCGGTCGTGTTCTGCAGTAGGTTTCGTTGCTGCTGCTCGCGTGCCTGCTGATCGTGCGCTTGCATCTCGCGCTGTTGCTTCTCGCGCGCCAGCTGGTCACGTTAGTCATGCAGCTTCTGTGCCAAGATGCACAGTTTCCGCGCCTCGGCATCGGCGGCGGAAGTCGCCTTGCCCACCATGTAGATGGTGGCGGGAGTCGCCGAGCCATCGGAGGCCGTGTCGACCGATCCTTCCGACTCGTAGTCGAGAACCGGCAGGATTGACCCGGCATCGTCGCCGTCATCCGGATCAGGATGGTCCTAGTGGGTGAGTTCGCGTATAGATCGCATCGTTGATCACCGCCGCCTCAGCGTTGTCGAGAAGGAAGAGTGTCTCGTCGTCGCTACACCTATAGGCGACGTCCTCCTCAGTCGAGCCGACGAAACCGACGTATGTGGTAAGGCCCGTCCCGGAGGGGATGGCAACCGAGAAACCGGACCGTGCATGGGCGCGCCCATGGTGTGGCGTCGGCGACGTAGCCCACGCCGTATTAGTTGAAGTAGGAAGCGATAGTTCATTTTTGTTAAAATATTGGCGCCAATGGGGTTTTTTTTTGTTCAATTTTTTTTTATACTAGTAGGAAGTGGTAGTTCATTTTTGTTCAAATTTTTTACACTAGTTGGAAGTGGAATTTTTCATCTCCCACCCATTTATTTTACCCTAAAATATCACTAGCCCAAAAAGGGAATTAATTTTGACCAACAATTTTTTTTTGCAAATACAAAATCTACTCGTTTTGGCGTCAAAGGGAATAGTTTTTCTCTGTTGAATACGCGGCAAACGATTTTGGCGTCAAACCTGCATGCTCACGAAAAAAGGAAATAGTTTCTACTGCTTGGTGAAATTTTTGTTGCGGGCGATCCGCCCACGGAGGAAAGGGAATAGACTAGGCTAACATGTTACACGTACGTACGTGCATGTCAAAAAAGGAATAGTGTGCACGGAGGAAAAGGGAATAGACCATGTAGGTACGTGCATGTCCAATAAAGAAATAGTGCTCTAATCATTTATTTCCGTTTCTAGCTAAAACAAAAAACGATCGACAGAAACTGTTCTGTCGCGCGCGCGCAAGCTAGTGCTACCCAGCACAGTGCCGCGCGCGTATGCGTACATCCGGCCGACCCAGCACAGCACAGTGCATGGCATCGATCGTTCGCCTGTACATGCATCGATCGATCGTTCCCCGCGTTGGCCAGCTGCTGTTCATCGAAAGCACCATATACGCGTTGGCCAACAGTTGTACAATCTTTTTTTGCAAGAAACAGTTGTACAATATGAAACATCGGTATTGTACAGGTTGCCTCGCGCATTCGGGTGCACATATTGTTACTGGATGTACAAGCCGCTGGATGTACAACCATGTTGCTACTGGATTTACACTTACACTACTACAGGATATACACGCTGCTGAATGTACAACCATGTTGCTACTGGATGTACACCACGCTTCTACTGGATGTACACGCTGCTAGATGTACAACCATGTTGCAACTGGATGTACATAATGCTACTGGATGTACAACCACGCGCTGCTACTGGATGTACACTCACACTGCTACCGGATATACAAACTATACAGAACCGGATATACAAAAAAAAGGTTTGTCGAAACCTATCAACGTAGGATCTAATTTTGAAGATCTCGACACGAAGAGCTCAAAAGTGAAAACGGTTCGTAATTTGGATTAACGGTTCTCAATATATTTCGTTTTAAAATTTTGTTTTTGAAAAATAAAAGGGAAAACTAGCATCCCTCCTTCCGTATCTCTTTCTCTCTCATCCTCCCCACATGGCTGCTACGAGATGTACACACACTACTATCGGATGTACACCCACACTATTACCGGATGTACAAACTATACAGAACCGGATGTACAAAAAAAAGTTTGTCGAAACCTATCAATATGTGATCTAGTTTTGAAGATCTCGACACGAAGAGCTCAAAAGTGAAAACGGTTCGTAATTTGGATTAGCGGTTCTCAAGATATTTCGTTTTGAAATTTCGGTTTTGAAAAATAAAAGGGAAAATTAGTCTCCCATCTCCCGTATTGCTTTGTCTATCATCCTCCCCACATTTAATCTCGTGACGACACTTGGCGAACATGCAAACAACCACAGGGGACAGAGCGAGGAGAAGACGACACTTGTCGCGACGAGAGTGAGCATGAGGTTCCCTTTACAAAGGGAACATTTTTTCTAGTGATTCTCGTATGATGCTGCATCCATCAGACAATGTTGATACACAAAGCCCATCGGAGGCCCATGGTTTAACGTTGTACAGATGTCGTACGAAATCTGAGCAGCGCTCATAAAAGATTCTTTTTTGACAGATAGTGGAATTTTTATGGACAGCACTAGGCGTCCCTGGTGATCTGGGAAAAATCCCCCGGGTCCCGTGCTGACACGTGTCTTTTCTGACCTCCAAATTCCCCCAATCATTGAATAAAAACGGTTCGCACGTAATAAGAATTTTGTACTATTGTAGCAAAATGCCCAATTCTTACCAAAATGCTGCAAATGATTCTATGAAGCAAGGAAGGTTCGTTTGTAATAAGAATTTTGTACCATTATAGCAAAAGTTTAATTTTCTCTCAAATTGCACAAAATAATTCTACGGAACCAAAAGTTTAATTCGTAGCAATTTTTTTTGTTTTGCTCATAGCAAATGCTTCTATGGAGAAAAAAGTTATATTCATAGCATGACCAGCTCGCACTATCCTAGATGCTTTTACGGAGCAAACCGCGCTCCGTCGGTAATATCGATGCGTGTCGTCGGTAGCAACATCGTGCGCACATGGTAGCATCGCCGGCTCGTCGGTAGCAATGACATGCATCATCGGTAGCATCGCCGGCTGGTCGGTAGCAACGCTGCGAGACGTCGGCAGCATCCGCTCGTAGTTGCCAGATAACGTCGGTAGCATCGTTGGCTTGTCAGTAGCAACATCACACGCCATCTGTAGCATCGCCGCGTGCCGTCGGTAGCAACACCACGTGCCAGCAGCATCATCGGTCGGCAGCATCGTCGGCTTTTCAGATGCTTTTAGGGAGCAAAATGCGCGCCCGCAGCATGGTCGGCTTGTCAGATGCTTTTAGGGAGCAAAACGGGTGCCGTCGTAACATCGCTGCGTGCCGTCGGTAGCAACGTCGCGCCCCCGGTAGAATCGCCGGCTCGTCGGTAGCAAAACTACAAAGCGGTTGCAGCAAAAATAAATTGTCCTATTGTAGCAAAAGCGAGTCGCCGGAGACCCTGTAGCAAAATCTTTATGCTATTGTAGCAAACTAACAAAACTTTTGTAGCAAAATTTTGTGCTATTGTAGCATCGTACGAAACTTATAAAAATTTGCACCGCACGAGCAAAAAAATAAAGAGGAAATGCTCTCACACCCGCACGCGCAACTTGCCGATGTCGCTACGCTTCTCTCCAATCTCCGCTACCGGCGTCGCTGTCACTGTCCTCAGTTCTCGCTGTTCGTTGGCAGGATCGGCGCGCCACGGCCCGGAGCGAGAGGGCAGGCGGCCCTCTCCAGCAACGGCTTGGCGAGTTCGGTGTTTCGGTGTCCGGTGGTTTCTCAGGAGGCGTGGTGTCTTTCCCCGCTCAGTAGTCTAGGCTGCCTTGTGCTAGGTGTGGTTTTTCCGGTTTTTCTTGCTTGACTTTAGGTGGTGGCACTGCTGCCCTCTCGTTTGTCGTTTTGTTTGACTTGCTTTGTAAAAGGTTCTCCTTTCCACCTTGTATCAGTTTGGCCGTTTGTGGCTTTAGAGCATCTCCACCGGCACCCTCCAGTTGACCCCCCAAAGGCCAATTGGGGCTCCGGACGGCAAAAACCGCCACCAGCGGCACCCCCAAAGGGTCGACCCGAGCAAAATCGTGTCTGACACCCCCGAAAGGGCCCCCAACTTTGGAGGCCCTCTCGGGGGTGCCGGACATGGGTCAGACATGCCTTCTGACAGGGGTGGCCCACCAGTCATACACACGGGCCGCCGTGCCCGTGTTAATGAGGGCGCGCAGGAGGCCGTTCCGCAGCGCGCGGGCGGTCTCCGAGACGACGCGACTGGACGAGACGGGAGGCGAGGCGACTACACGGCGGCAGGCCTGTCACCACGCGTCGCATTAACGCCGACGACATCGTGCGCGGCAGTCCACGCGCCGGCGTCGCAGCGTTCCCACGCAATGCATTTACGCCGGAGCGGATGCTCGCGCACCACCCACCTCCCTCGCCGCGCCCATAATAGGCCACTCGCTCGCCGCACCCTCATCTCCCACGCCTCTCACGCCCACCTCCCCGTCTCCCACACCCTCTACGCCATCGCAAACAACTACGATGCGGGCAGCAGCAGGCGAAGCGGGCGCACGATCTCCACCGACGAGGCGTGGGATCTGTACCGCTACGGCCTCCTGGTGCCGCCGGATTCCCGCATGCCCTCCGGGTGGCCCACGTCTGATGGCCCTTGACGTAGTTACCTGCGTCAAAATAATATGGGTTAGGTTGAGACTCCAAGTGCAGAGTGTATAGTATAGGAAAGACGGTTTTCCCCACGAGGGGTGACTCGAGGGTTTAATATCGAACTCTCGGGGAATCAGTAGTGAAAGATTTATCTTCTTATCCTTCTCTTAAAAACCTACAAAACAAAGTAAATTGTTTCTGTCCTCAACCTCACCAAGTGGTTGTCAAGCACAAAGTGTGAGAATGATATCAAGATAAAATGAATGCAAAACAGTAAATAAATATGCAATGATGATAAATAAATATGTAAGGATAGTGGAAGCAATGATGGATGATATTTTTGGGTTTTGTATTGTGAATGCAAGATATAAAAATGTTTTTGTATTTTCGGATTTTTAAATGGCAGAAAGTAGAAAATGGATAAAAGTTGTTGGAAAGGTGTTTCTTATGATTAAAAATGGACCGGGGTTCATGGTTTCACAAATGTACTCTCTCTTTAATAAAGTGGTAGACAATGGAACACTAGAATTAACATATGAGATTGCAACAAAAAGGTTTCATGACAAGTTACTAATTATATGGGCATCACGTCCTAACATAGAGATCTTTTTGTTATTAATCTCTCTTATACTCTAGCAAGATGCGAACTAAATCATAACACCTTAGTAATTAAGATAAATCAGAGCATAGTATTAAGTATCATGACATGAAGTTAAAATACGAACATGCTAGATCTAGTCATGGAGTAGTGGCAATGGTCACACCCACATCTCCGGTGGCAAGGTATTTTTCTTTATCCCTAGTGAGGCAACAAAGTAAGGTAAACACTCAAGTGGATCGCGGAACTCTCTCTCTCACGTTCACCGCACTAGCCACCCCCCGTTACTCCAACTAATGCACACGTTCCCCCTCACACGTTCTCATACACATGCTTGATCAAAACAAGTAAACAAGAACGGGGTACATAATATGCATCTAATTTCATAACTGAAACAAAACTATTGCAATTTCAAACATATATTAATTCATAAAAAGATCCACCACAAAGGTATTACATAGATGACCGTAATCATGTTCAGCAGCTCATACGGTACTAATTAGTGAAGCTCAAGAGAGGAGAGATATATAAGTTACTTCCACAAACCCATAGTCCAGGGGTGGACTACTCCCTCTTCATCATGGAGACGGTGGAGAAGTCGTTGGAGAAGATGGAGACCACGCCGGCGGCACCCCGCCGGAGTTTTCCCCCTCCAATCTGCAACTCCATATCTTTGTTTCGTGGTTTCTGTGTTTCTGCGGCGCTCCTTTCCGAAGTGCGTCGTGGACTATTTTTATAGTCGTTTTTAGGTCAAGACGGAGACTCGGGAAAAAAGATCGACGGCAACGGAGCCACGAGGCCCCAGATGATGGGTCCCACGCGGCCAAGGAATCTGGCCGCGTGGGCCCACTCATCTTGGCCCAAGGGCCTCCGCTTATTCGCTTCCTTCGCTCCCACGCTTTGTTCCTTCCAAAAACTGCTGCTCATAAATTTCCAGGTCATTTGGACGTCGTTTGGGTCCCTGAAACATCAAAATATAGAAAATAGGGTTTTCTGCCTGTGCAGGGTTAATTCCAGAAAAATAGGGAAACAATAAAATATTCCCAAAATCAATATAAAACAATGATATAACCCTCATATGATGTAAATATGATTGAAATATAAGTAATATAATGCAAATTTCATGTATGCATTTTACATGCATCAATGTCCCCCAACGGCGGGCTCCCTGTGTCGGCGCTGCCGCAGACGCCAGAGCAGATTCGACGCGACATCGTTCGGCGGCGCAGCTGGCTGACGCGTGACCAGCGTGCCCTGCCCGAGTTCGACGACAACAACTGGGCCGCCTAGCTCCGGAGGTTCAAGCGCGACACAAAGAGGTGCTCGCCGCCTACGACGGCTCGACACCGCCGGGGAGCTACAACGCGGAAGGCCGTCACCTGTGGTGGGACGACACCGGCAACATCGTGGCCTCCGCCATCGAGGCCGCGCGGCAGCACGCTCTGGCGGGGAACACCACCCCGTTGCGGTTGATGCCGGTGCGGCCACGGCGCAACGACCGCCAGGAGGAGCGCCAGTCCCGGGCGCCGCGCGTAGCTGCCGGCCGGTGAAGTAGGAGCGCCGCTCGCCGCCGCGTCGCGGAGGAGGTTGCGGCGGCATTGTCTTCCGCGAAAGCTGCGAACAACAACGTTCCCCACCGCGCGGCCTGCTCTACCTGCGCCGCCCCACGATGTCGCCGCTGTCGGTGGAGGTGATCCCGACGGGGTACGACGTGCCGTCCCCGCTGCGGAACGAGCACGACGACGACACGCCGGGGTTCCTGGCGGCGATCGCGGACTCGGTGGCTATCATCGAGCGCGACAGCCCCGGGTACATAGCCACCTCGGTGGCAACGGCGGCCTCCTCCTCCTCCTCCGGCGGCGCCTCCAGCAGCCGTGCGCCGCGCCGTCAAGACGACGCCTCCTCCAGCCGCGCCGCCTCCTCCTCCACCTACGTGGTGCCGGACACTCAATTGGAGGGTGCCACTGGAGATGCTCTTATTTATAAAGCGGGGCGAAACCCTATTTCGAGAAGGTGCAGCTGTAGTTTATATCTGTTTGTTTTTATTGTACTGTTGATTTCCTGCATAAAATGCTGGACCAAGATCAGTAGCCTCCTACGTAGAATCGAATCGTATGAATTGCTAAACACGTGGAAATCAGCCATGGCTGCGTTCGTTGTATTTTCCCTCGAAGTGGAAAAGGACGATGTTGACTGAATGCATTTTTTGGTCAGTTATCGAATCATTTTGGTTTTTCGTTTCCAATTGGCACATGAACAATATGTGTGAAACCGGTTGCTGAAAATTCATGGCAACGCAATCATCCGTGATTGATTCCGGCGCAATAACGCATGCACCTGAACTATCATCTAACCGAGCCTGTTGGAAGTGCGTTGGAAAAGAAGAAGATATTTTTTTCGTGGTTAACTCCGAACCTGCATGCGAACTCGCGAGAAATGCGTTTTACTTGCGCGATGGGACAAAAGATCGATAACGTATAGAGAGAGGGAGTTGTAGTGGCAGTAGGTTGTATCCAACAAATATCTATCTCCACCCGACTGCCGAGAAACGATCCAATGGCAATGGGTAGGGCATCCACTAATGATCTACTATATCCCCACTAACTAATCAAGTCGCATGTCTCATATATAAACTAGCATTTTTCAGTTTAACACGTGAGATGAGGTTGTAGTGCCAGTCTCCCCAGTGGAGTTAATTAGCTCAAACACAGTTAAGCCGCCCGCACTTTTGGTTGCTCTGGATAATTTGTGTGCTGGTCCTGCATGCCTTCGCCGCAGCGAGTGATATGCCCTACACACCGGAAGATCCACAGCTAGCTGCAGTAATATTAAAGGCTCATTTGATTCCTAGGATTAGGAAAAGTGTAAAAATAGGAAACTCGCAAGAATTGGTTGGCATGCCTATTTGAATCCTACTGTGGTGAAAAAAACTTCCATGAGGTTAGATCTCTTATTATTTTTCTATGGAGTTTCTACTATAAGATTGTATTTTTCCTATAGGATATGATCTATGAATCAAACGGTTTCGAAAGAAAAAATTCCATAGGACTGTGACTCAAATTAGCGCTAAGAATGCACGGACTACAGACTGAAGCAGGCTGCCCCTGGCTGCTTTCTGCCAACCGCGGATTTTTTTTCTTCGAAAAATGGTCTCTAGCCTGAACTAATGCTTAATCTGCCCCCTATGGAACAATTTTCAGCTCGGCGCTATAAGTAGGTTAGCGCCGATGTTGTGCAGTACGGCGCTAGAGGAGTGCGGCACCGAAGCTGGTTCCGCGTCAGGGACAATGGGCCAATTTAGTTAAAAAATTGCTTAGTTCCGAGCTGCACAACTTCGGCCCCGACTTCCTTGGCGTTGAGACCAGGGGTCGTTAGATCCGAAAATAGTTTCACAGGGGGCAGACTTGGCATTAGTTTGGACCAGGGGCCATTTTCGCAAAAAACTGGTAGGGACGTGTTCAATTTGGACGACTGTATGAAGTGACGGAGTGTTGGCTATGCGGGTACCCAACTAAGAGCATCTCCATCGGCACCCCCAATTTCATCCGCTTTGTCGGTGTCTGACACATGTCTGGCGCAATGGGGGTGCTGCTCCCAGCGGCGGCACAAAATTCGATCACTTTTTTGAATAAATAATATTAAAATCTTCATATTTGATTCAAATTCCGAGATTTTTTTACACGATTTTGACTCAAATTCGATCAACCTAAATCCTACCTAAATGACAACTACTCGTTTTCGGAGATGTAGATGATGTCGCCGTCGTAGCGCTCTGGCTGGGCCTGCAGCGAGGGGCCCGACTGCTCCTGCTCCCCTGGCCACACTGGCAACACTTGACACTGCGACGGTCTGGCCTCCTACTCCCGCGCGAAGCAGGGGTAGGTTGCCGCGGCGGCGGCTGATACTGCACCGACGTACACATCGACAGGTAGAGGCCATGGCAGTCCTTCGTGTCGAGAGGGTGGCGCGGCAGTGGTGTAGGATCGTTCACGGAGAGGAGGAGCGCCGTGGTCAAGCCTGGCGTGTCTCCGTCGCCAACGGAGTCCTAGAGAGGCGACACACAACGGGCCAATCTGGAGGGACTTCCTCATGCTTGGGTTGCGGTTACGGCATGCCAATGACGATGTTGCCGCCCGTCGTGTGATGGGTTCCTTCTTGACGACGCTCGGCTCCAGTTTGGGCTTCTTGCTGCGGGCAGCGTCCTGCGTGGTGGTGATTCACGTCACAGCTATGGCGAGACATGTGCTCCAGCGGCCCACACTGCCACGTGATACGTCTCCAACATATCTATAATTTCTGATGTTCCATGCTTATTTTATACCAATTGCTACATGTTTTATATACACTTTATATCACTTTTATGCATTTTCTGGGACTAACCTATTAACAAGATGCCACAGTGCCAGTTCCCTGTTTTCTGCTGTTTTTGGTTTCAGAAAATTACTTCTGCGAATATTCTCGGAATTGCACGAAACAAAAGGCCACGTCCCTATTTTTCCAGCACCGTCACGGAGTCCGAAGGAGAGACGAAGGAGGGCGCCGAGGTGGCCAAACCACACCCAGGCGCGGTGGGCCCCCTGCCGCGCCACCAGGTGGTGTGGGCCCCTCGGCCTCCACCGACGTTGCCCCTTCGCCTATATATTGCCTCAGACGCGAAAACCCTAAAAACCAAGTCATATTTCCAGAAGAGTTCCGCAGCGCCGCCGCCATCGACGACAAGTTTCGGGGGACAGAAGTCTCTGTTCCGGCACGCTGCCGGGACGGGGAATTGCCCCCGGAGTCATCTCCATCGACACCACCGCCATCTTCATCGCCGCTGCTGACTCCCATGATGAGGAGGGAGTAGTTCTCCCCCGAGGCTGAGGGCTCTACCGGTAGCTATGTGGTTCATCTCTCTCTCACATGGTGTGATCTTTATGTGATCATGTGTATTGCTAGTATCGCTGAATACATTAATAATGTTTATGCTACTCAAGTGATTTTGTCTAGTTTCTGGAGTCGTTGTGACAACACGGTATCAAGGTGACAGTGTGGGTACTTGTGTGACTCTATGAATAATTTAGATATTTATCATGGCTTATTCTTGGGAACTGTGGTGTTTGTTTACTCAGACTTTGAGGAGTGCTTTTGCAGCCCTACACGTAGTACTCTTGTGTTATCAAGAAGGAGAATAATCCCGAGCAGTATTTACTTGTGTTCAGTTGTGCTAATCTAGTTGAATATGTAGATGTTACTCTTTATCTATTATGCACTCTATAGGTTACTTTAATATGAACTCCGGTACTCTCCACGGTGTAAAGGTGACAGTGTGTGCACCGTGTGTGATTCCTTTATGACGTTGTGGAGCTTGTTTACTCCGGCTTGAGGTGTGCTTTTGTAGCCCTACACAATGAATGGTGTTTGTTATCCAACAAGAGAGTGTTTAAGAGTAGCTTTTACTTATTCAGTTATGAGATCATTGTTGAGAGTGTCCACTAGTGAAAGTATGATCCCTAGGCCTTGTTTCTAAGCATTGAAACACCGTTTACAACAAGTTCTGCTACATGTTTGCTTGCTGCCATCTTTATTTCAGATTGCAGTTACTACTTATAATCATCCATATTACTTGTATTTCACTATCTCTTCGCCGAACTAGTGCACCTATACATCTGACAAGTGTATTGGGTGTGTTGGGGACACAAGAGACTTCTTGTATCTTAATTGCAGGGTTGCTTGAGAGGATATCTTTGACCTCTACCTCCCTGAGTTCGATAAACCTTGGGTGATTCACTTAAGGGAAACTTGCTGCTGTTCTACAAACCTCTGCTCTTGGAGGCCCAACACTGTCTACAAGAATAGAAGCACACGTAGACATCAAGCTATTTTCTGGCGCCGTTGCCGGGGAGGTAAGCGTTGGAAGGTATCTCCTTTAGATTCTGCAATTATTTCTTTTTGTTTCTTGTTTTTATTTTCACTAGTTAGGCTTAATGGAAAACAACAAAAAAATTAGAGATCTTTATGAACTTTATATTGAATTAGGACATGATGCTTTTGAAGAGAAAATTAAAAAACCTATGGAAAATTATTTGCATGATGGTAGCAATGTTATTACTATAAATGCTTTGAACACCATTATTGCTAATGCTATGCAAAGCTCTAAGCTTGGGGAAGCTGGTTTTGATGAATATGATATTTTTAGTCCCCCAAGTTTTGAGGAGAAAATTTTCTTTGATGATACTTTGCCTCCAATTTATGATGATTATAATGATAGTGGTATTTTGGTGCCACCTACTATGGAGGATAAAGTTTATTATGATTATACTATGCCTGCAATTTATGATGAATACAATGATGGTTGTGATAGTTTTACTCTCACTATTACTAATAAAATTGATTATGCTTATGTGGAGAGTAATGATACTTTATGCATGTGGATCATGATAAGAATGCTTTATGTGATAGCTATATTGTTGAGTTTATTCATGATGCCGCTGAAAATTATTTTGAGAGAGGAAAGTATGGTTATAGAAATTTTGTTACTAAAACCTCTCTTTATGATGAAGTTTTGAGCTTTCTCTTGATTTGCTTTTATTTGCTGGGTACTTTAAGACCTACTGGTCCTTATGAGAGAGGGAGACACGATTTCATATATCACAATAATATTAAGTCTCTCTCTTTATGTTGAAATTTTTGAAGTTACACTTGTTTTGCATTTCTATGCTAGTCACTTTGTTCTTCATTGACTTGTTTTCTTACAAGACTCCTATGCATAGAAAGAGTGTTAGATTTAAACATGTTTTATATATGCTTCTTGATGCTCTCTTTTATGTTTCAACTCTCATCTTTATGTGGGCATCATAAAAATCACTATGCCTAGCTAAAAGGCTTTAAAGAAAAGCGCTTATGGGAGACAACCCATCGTTTTTATTTTCTGTTATTTTTTTTTTTTTTGAGTCAAGGTTTTTTACTTCTGTAGCAACTCCTTTGTATCTTTATTTTATCGCATTGTTGTGCCAAGTAAAGTTCTATATTGAAAGTTGATGCAAGATTTGGATTTCTGCGCAGTGACAGATTTTTAGCTGTCACGATTTGAGCTTATCTCCCTGTAGAAAATTCAAAAATTCTGAAAAATCACGCATATTCCTGAGATATGTACGCAACTTTCATTATTTTGGCCAGATCCATCTGAGCAACTTAAGTGCCTCGAAAAAATTCGTCATTCCAGACTGTTCTGTTTTTGACAGATTCTGCCTTTTGTTTTGCATTCGCTCTTTTACTGTGTTTGTGTGGATTTCTTTGCTCCACAAAGCATTGGTGGCTGTAGCTAATGTCCAGAAGCTTTGGGATTGATTGTATCATTACAGAATATGAGAATTTTTGATTATGCACTAACCCTCTAATGAGAACTGTCTTGAGTTTGGTGTGAAGGAAGTTTTCAAGGATCAAGCGAGAAGGGTGATATTATGTGATCAAGAAGAGTGAAAAGCCTAAGCTTGGGGATGCCCCCGTGGTTCATCCCCATATTCAGAGAGACTCAAGCGTCTAAGCTTGGGGATGCCCAAGGCATCCCCTTCTTCATCAACAACTTATCAGGTCATCTCTAGTGAAACTATATTTTAATTCTTTCACATCTTATGCGCTTTACTTGGAGCGTCTGTGTGTTTTTATTTTTGTTTTTGTTTGAATAAATTCGGATCCTAGCAATCCTTGTGTGGGAGAGAGACACGCTCCGCTTTTTCATGTGAATACTCATGTTCTTCACTTATATTTGTTGAGTATTCTTAACTAGCTACTGCAGTGCTTTTAGCTCCTGTTTTTCATGCATCTCTTCGAGCTGTTAGCACTTGTTTATAAATACTCTCTTGCTGCATTATATTATCATTTGGAGAGTTTATGTTTAAATAAATTGATTGGTGTTTGTTTGGAAGAAAGAAAATGCTACATGTAGTAGTTGGTATTGGAAAAGACATATGCATTCTTGTAGATCATTGTCTTGTTTTGATTTGATGCTTTGCAATTGTTTTGAGCTCTCAAGTAGATCATGTTTAAGCTCTTGCATCATGTAGTTAAAGCCTAGTAGTGGAGAACTACCGTAGAGCTTGTTGAGACTTGGGATGCATATTTGTTCTCTCTAAGGTCTAGATATTTTCTGGTAAAATGTTTGAGCAACAAGGAAGACAGTGTAGAGTCTTATAATACTTGCAATATGTTTTTATGTGATTCTTGCTGTACCGGTTTATACTTGTGTTTGCTTCAAACAACCTTGCTAGCCTAAACTCTGTACTGAGAGGGAATGCTTCTCGTGCATCCAAAACTTGAGCCAAAACCCATGCCATTTGTGTCCACCATACCTACCTACTATGTGGTATTTCCTGCCATTCCAAGTAAATATTTCATGTGCTACCTTTAAACTATTCAAAACTTTATTACTCCTTATTTGTGTCAATGTTTTATAGCTCATGAGGAAGTATGTGGTGTTTTATCTTTCAATCTTGTCATTTACTTCTGACAGACTTTCACCTGGACTAGTGGCATATACATCCGCTTATCCAATAATTTGCAAAAAGAGCTGGCAACGGGGTGCCCAGCCCCAATTAATTACAACTTTCATTAATAATTCTCTTCACATGTTTTGCCCTGATTTATCAGTAAGCAACTTAATTTGCAAATAGACACTCCTCCATGGTATGTGAATGTTGGAAGGCACCCGAGGATTCGGTTAGCCATGGCTTGTGTAAGCAAAAGGTTGGGAGGAGTGTCATCTATAAAGAAACTAAAATACATGTGTAAACAAAAGAGAAGAGGGATGATCTACCTTGCTGGTAGAGATAACGTCCTTCATGGGAGCCGCTCTTGAAAGTCTGGTTGACAAGGGGGTTAGAGTGCCCACTACCATTCGTTGACAACAACAAACACCTCTCAAATACTTATTTTGTGCTCTCTATATGCTTTCGAAAACTTAAAAAGCTCTAGCACATGATTTAATCCCTGCTTCCCTCTGCGAAGGGCCTATCTTTTACTTTATGTTGAGTCAGTTTACCTACTCCTTTCTATCTTAGAAGCAAACACTTGTGTCAACTTTGTGTGCATTGATTCTTACATGTTTACTTATTGCACTTGTTATATTGCTTTATGTTGACAACTATCCATGAGATATACATGTTACAAGTTGAAAGCAATGCTGAAACTTAATCATCCTTTGTGTTGCTTCAATGCCTTTTACTTTGAATCTATTGCTTTATGAGTTACCTCTTATGCAAAACTTTTTGATGCTTGTCTTGAAAGTACTATTCATGAAAAGTTTTTGCTTATATGATTCATTGTTTACTCTTTATCTATTTGTTAGCAAACTATAGATCATTGCTTTGAGTCACTTCATTCATGACATGAGCCTTGCAATATATTGATCAAGATTGTGTGAAAGCATGTCTCCTCAGAAATTATTTGTTGTTATCGTTTTACCTACTCGAGGACGAGTAGAACTAAGCTTGGGGATGCTTGATACGTCTCCAACGTATCCATAATTTCTGATGTTCCATGCTTATATTATACCATTGCTACATGTTTTATATACACTTCATATCACTTTTATGCATTTTCTGGGACTAACCTATTAACAAGATGCCACAGTGCCAGTTCCCTGTTTTCTGCTGTTTTTGGTTTCAGAAAAGTACTTCTGCGAATATTCTCGGAATTGCACGAAACAAAAGGCCACGTCCCTATTTTTCCAGCACCGTCACGGAGTCCGAAGGAGAGACGAAGGAGCCGAGGTGGCCAAACCACACCCGGCGCGGTGGGCCCCCTGCCGCGCCACCAGGTGGTGTGGGCCCCTCGGGCCTCCACCGACGTTGCCCCTTCGCCTATATATTGCCTCAGACGCGAAAACCCTAAAAACCAAGTCAATTTCCAGAAGAGTTCCGCAGCGCCGCCGCCATCGACGACAAGTTTCGGGGGACAGAAGTCTCTGTTCCGGCACGCTGCCGGGACGGGGAATTGCCCCCGGAGTCATCTCCATCGACACCACCGCCATCTTCATCGCCGCTGCTGACTCCCATGATGAGGAGGGAGTAGTTCTCCCCCGAGGCTGAGGGCTCTACCGGTAGCTATGTGGTTCATCTCTCTCTCCATGGTGTGATCTTTATGTGATCATGTGTATTGCTAGTATCGCTGAATACATTAATAATGTTTATGCTACTCAAGTGATTTTGTCTAGTTTCTGGAGTCATTGTGACAACACGGTATCAAGGTGACAGTGTGGGTACTTGTGTGACTCTATGAATAATTTAGATATTTATCATGGCTTATTCTTGGGAACTGTGGTGTTTGTTTACTCAGACTTTGAGGAGTGCTTTTGCAGCCCTACACGTAGTACTCTTGTGTTATCAAGAAGGAGAATAATCCCGAGCAGTATTTACTTGTGTTCAGTTGTGCTAATCTAGTTGAATATGTAGATGTTACTCTTTATCTATTATGCACTCTATAGGTTACTTTAATATGAACTCCGGTACTCTCCACGGTGTAAAGGTGACAGTGTGTGCACCGTGTGTGATTCCTTTATGACGTTGTGGAGCTTGTTTACTCCGGCTTGAGGTGTGCTTTTGTAGCCCTACACAATGAATGGTGTTTGTTATCCAACAAGAGAGTGTTTAAGAGTAGCTTTTACTTATTCAGTTATGAGATCATTGTTGAGAGTGTCCACTAGTGAAAGTATGATCCCTAGGCCTTGTTTCTAAGCATTGAAACACCGTTTACAACAAGTTCTGCTACATGTTTGCTTGCTGCCATTTTATTTCAGATTGCAGTTACTACTTATAATCATCCATATTACTTGTATTTCACTATCTCTTCGCCGAACTAGTGCACCTATACATCTGACAAGTGTATTGGGTGTGTTGGGGACACAAGAGACTTCTTGTATCTTAATTGCAGGGTTGCTTGAGAGGAATATCTTTGACCTCTACCTCCCTGAGTTCGATAAACCTTGGGTGATTCACTTAAGGGAAACTTGCTGCTGTTCTACAAACCTCTGCTCTTGGAGGCCCAACACTGTCTACAAGAATAGAAGCACACGTAGACATCACCACGCCCAAGCGACAAAGCCCTCGAGCGTACGTCCGCGCCACTAGCTTCTCTGCCGCTGGATATACCACTTCTCCATGTCGTCCCAACAGGAGAGGGCCTCGTCCGTCTCCCGCCGAAATCTTTGGAACAACGCCATGTAGTTGCGCTCAGCGTTGTCGGGTGGCGTCGTCGTGCCTGTGTCACGGCGTCCCGCCGCTGTAGGATGTGCATGGCGAACTCCCTGTCGCCGGGAAGCAGGGGCACAGTGTGGTCAACGGGGCTCATCCTCCACCCCTCCGGAAGCCGCGGTAGTCCGGCAACACATATAAATCGTACCGCTCGAACAGGCGGGCCTCGTCGAGGAAGAGGTTGTGGCCATGGTAGGCTTCGCCCGAACCCCGGCCTCGTCGTTGTGCGCCATGGGGTGGGGTGGGGGAGATTGCGGGCCGGGGTTGGAGAGGGAGAGATTGGGATGGTCGGAGAAAGTGGGCGGCTCGCATTATATAGCGACGACGGATGAAACGGCGGGGCATGCGACGGGGACCAGGCGACGACTTGATGCCGGTGGACATGTGGGCAGGCAACACGGCGGCGCGTGGGAAGCCGCCTTGGAATCGGCGAGGAAGCCATTACTGTATGCTGACCGGCCGTCTTCCCCTCCATGCCTATGGCAGGGGGGCTGGCCAATCGGAGGCGTTGTCTGGCGCTCCTGATCGGGCCCCCAACCCCGCCCCAAACTTGGGGTTGGCTGGGGGTGTCGAGCATGTATTGGTCCGGGCCAAACGGCGCGGGTGAAGTGCTGCTGAAGCCGGTTTTTCAGTACGAACGTGCAACCTCAAGTGAGTCTCTGGGTGCTTTGGGGTGACAGTGGAGATGCTCTAATCGTAAGTTTCACAAGAAGAAACTAAGGTCTCGGCTGGTCCTTTCACGAGTGGACGAGCAGCTCTGCAACTGTACAATATTTTTACGGATGGGTTGTACATTTAGATGTCGACGAGGTAGGTTTTATTTTCCTTCCCAGACAGCCTCCCCACTATTTATCGCTCTAGCGAGTCAGTGTACCAGCCCATTTTCTTCAGGTTCGTTTCTCTTTTTTTCCTGTTTATTTTCTTTGTTTTTTTTTTTTTCTCTTTATCAGTTTTATTTTTATTTTCATCCCTTTTTTCATATTTCTTTATTATCTTTTCCAGAAATACATGAATATCTGTTTTATATAGTGAACCATTTTTATCGTGAAGTATTTTTTAATATATCATGAACCATTTTTTATTACAGGTGAATACTTTTTAATTTGGCGTGAACCATCTTTTATCATGAATCGTTTTTATTGTTTTTCATTTTTTCTATTATAGACGAACACTTTTTAATTTTTTCAAATACATGAATTTTTTCATGAAGAGAGAGAATGATCCTGCCTCTTTGCCTAGCGGATAAGTAGATAGTAGGTCCCCCTGGCCCGGCAACCAAGAGTCAATCGTCGAAAGTTGACCAAGAAGCACCGGGCAGGTGACAGACTCTATACATCGCGTTACCACTTACTCAACACACCGACATGCAAGTGTGCGCACGGTGTTCCGGCGAGAAAATGATTAGCATCCATGGCTATCGCGGTTGATGGCACTCGTTCCCACATGGCGGTGGCACCGACAAGGCTACCTCAAGGGCCTAGAGCAGGCTCATAGGTCGGGCAAACAAGACAAGCTCCACGGGCCTCGAGTGTCTGATGACCCCAAAAAGTAAGTATTCTCATAATCATTATACATTTATTTATTATGTCCAATAAAGTACTAATCTCTATACAATGGTTTATTTTTCTGTAGGAAGAAGTATTCACCACATACCATATATCTCGTAGGAAGAAACCAACCCAGTTGCCACGTAAAAAACACAACGCAATCGACATTGGAAAGTTTAATTAGACAGTTATTCTCTCTCTGGTGGGAACCCTACTGGCTTTAATCAAAATTATGATAATTAAGTATTAATGTTATGCATAACTCTCTATTTGACAAACTTACATGAGTAGTTGTGTACACCAGATAATAGTAAACCCATTTCGACGAGCCTAACAGATCAAATCAAATAAATGCGAATCTTCTAGAATCCATAAGTTTTTAAAAAAATTATTGGTGATTAGTTTAAATGATTATATTTCAATATCAAGTATACTGAATGCACATGTTGTGGACACAATGCGACATGAACACACTTGATCGAGAAAAAAGATAGAGAGTAAAAAACTAACAGTTTAATTTATGGTTTAAAAGTTTTTATAAATTTGCTTACGCAACCATATACTAGAAACCGCTATTAAGATAGTTGTTAGAGTACACTCAATAGATATGTTTATAAAAATATTAAAGATGATTAAGTCTTAATTCAACTAAAAAATGAGGAGGCATACAATTATTTACAGTTTGTAGCCTATATGTCTATACAACAAAAAAAAAGTTTTGGTTACAAAATTACTTAGATTCAACATACAGTAAGTGTATGTTAATGTACATTACCATACACGAAGAATACACATACTATTAATAAAAAATGAGTTAATTGAGCTAACTACATATTGGGAAGATATACTGTCTAATATAATAAAACTAAGTTAGATGGATGTATTATAGTTTGACATAATTATACTGGTTTAAATTGCACTGGGTCCAAAATAACTTGGGACCGGCCCCGTCGGACCTGGACGGGGTTGGGAGCGGGCGAAGCTGGACCCATAGTACAATGGCGTCGGATCCACCGCAGGGTATCGAGCTAGGGTTCTGATGGATGAGAGCTGCTTCCTGTCGACCCAAAGAACCAAGCAAGAACCGACCAAAAGGTGTTAGCTTTGTAGTAGATTTTTTTTGTTGTGATGCGAGGAAATGAGGGAGAAGAAAGGGAGAGCATAACAAATATCACGAAAACCAAACATGTTTAGCTTTAATTGTTGGTGCATTTAGTTGAGCCTAGCTTATTGAGGTTTTGTGTTTGAGAACTAAATGAGTAGTTTATTTCCGCATTCTTTCAAGACAAAACCACAATAAATTTTTAAAACTCCTATTCACCCCTCCCTCTAGGCGACATCTCGATCTTAACCAGACTCCATTGAAACTTTGGGGCTTTGCTTGCTAAACACATGGAAAATCAGACATGACCAGTTGCCTTGACCCCACCGGCTGCCGGCCCAAGAAGACTTGTCTTAGTAGAGGGCACTAACAAACAAGTAAATGTGCAAGCAACTTGATCGATAATGGACAATGACTGCTTAGGGCATCTCTAACCGATCCCTCAAGTGGGACCTGTCTGACTGGTGGGCCACCTAAAAATATAATCACTATATAGAAAATAATTAGAAATAGTTTGCGGGCCAGAAATAAAAGCCCGAAATGTTGGGCTTGGCCCATGTAACCGATCAGAATTGACTGCAACATAAAAAGAAAAAGGTCGAATTGTTGGGCTCGGCCCATATAAAACACCAGAATGGACCGGGCTGGTTCTGATCTACGACCATGTCATTTGGTCACAATTTTGCCACGTCATCTCTGCCACGTTGGATCTGACGTGGACTGGCCAGATTTGTAGTGACCAAAACAGTTGGTCATAAAATCTGTGACCTTTAGTTTTGGTCACAACCGTCTGTGACCAATCCCAAAAAAAGGTCACATACTGCCATTTGTGACGCTCATCTTTTGACCAATAGTTTTTCGTCACAAAAGGTCATAAATGACAGTTCATGACCATTTCTGTGACCAATATCGAGGGTCACAAGTTAGCATATTTCTTGTAGTGTTACCTGTAGGAATTTTTAAAAAAATCCATCTTACATAACTTACAAGATCTATCTATGAAGATGTAATCCACACAAAGGGTTTAGATCTACTCCCTCCGTTCTAAAAAGGATGACTTCCATTTGTGTGCATGTGAACGTATCTATACATGTAACATGTCTAGATACGTCCACATGTAGACAAATGCAAGTCATCCTTTTTGGAACAGAGAGAGTAGTACTTACAAAGACCTAGCGGAATTTGGCGATTGTCGATGACGAAGTCAGTGAAGCCTGTTGAAGATTCTCACGACTAAGCCTGGTGGTGAGAATGTCGCCGATTCGCCCGCTCAAGATCACTCTTGTGATCTCTCTTATATTATCAATGCAGCCCACTAGTATAGAACGACACATCGGAAACGGGCCAAAACCCTTATCGGAAACGGAGAAAGGGTCCGTGTCCCCGACCCTGTCACTGATGTGAAGCCTTTCAATGGCAATGGAGATTTTGATTGTTTGCAATACGTTTGGCAACGGGCATAATATATAACCGTTGCCAAACTTAGTCGTTACATCAGATACGGAGATTAGTCTTTGACCGTTTGTAATGAGGGCTAAAGGAAACCAAGAAAAGCCGGTGACGCCTGCTGCGCCGTCGACGGAGCCCTAGCTTCTGCTTGACGGCCGACGGTTCTTCATCTTCCTCTTCGTCCAGCTTCATTGCGTGGTCTTCTTCTACCTATTTAGTACTGCACAAAAGTCATGCTCCTGGAGGCACCAGCTTCAGTGGACCGTGTGGACGGAGCCCCGCTCCTACGTCTTCACGGCCGCCGCATAGTCTCCAAGTTTCCTCCTCGCCCTAAAGGAGATGAAAAAAATCAAAAGGTAAGATTCTTCATCTCTATACACAAGACAGATAAATTCATAAACTAAACAATGCCTCATATATGTAGATTGGACAAAAAAATTCCAGAGATGGAGCTGGTGAGCCAAGTAGGATGCACAAGATCGGTATTTGTGCAGACCACAAGGATCACTAGCGCCACCCTCGAATCACAAAGCTAAAATCTATGTGTAAACAATGACTACTAAAAATAGAGCAAATCTATGTCTACACAATTAGCTACTTACAACTAGAAAACAACTAATATCTATGTGTAAACAATGCCTACTAAAAACAGAGCAAATCTATATCTACCCAATTAGATACTTACAACTAGAGAAAACAGCTAAAATCTTTGTGTAAATAATGCCTACTAAAAACAGAGCAAATCTATGTCTACACAATTAGCTACTTACAACTAGAAAATAGCTAAAATCTATGTGTAAACGATGCCTACTAAAAATAGAGCAAATCTATGTCTACACAATTAGCTACTTACCACAATGCCTACTAAGAACAGAGCTACTCATCTGTAACGAGCAAAAATATGTGCAAAAATAAAAAAACCTATCCTACTGAACTGGGGTCTTACATTAGGCGAGGCGGGCTCGCTTAGCGTCGCTACCGGTGACGGAGCTAGCGCCGGCCTCCCCTGGCGGCGCCTCCACCTTGAGTCCCTTGCCCTCGCCGTGGACCAAAGAGAGGGCTATGGCGGCCCGGAGGTCAGACTGGAAGAATGCCTCCTCGGCGCGTTCGACCTGGGTCGAGGCTTCGGAGAGGAGGAGCGCCGCCTCCAGATCGGCTACGCCCTGACGACGCTGGGCGTCCTGGCGCTTGAAATCGGCGCGGGAGAGTTGGCAAGCGATCTCCAGATCACGATCTTCTCCTCCTCTTCCTCGTCGTCGGAGGACAAGGACGATGAGGAGGAGGAAGACGGATGGTTCTGAAAGCGAGGAAGGGGGCCGGGGTATCCCGCCTGGAGGATCTGGCGGTAGCTACAATGGCGGCCAAATGAGCGGCTGCGGCCGGAAGGGTGCGGAGCACTGGAGCCTTCGTCGTGCTCTTCCTGCAGCGGCAGCGGACGAGTGCCAGGGCACCGGTCCGCAGGGGCCGGAGCGCCGGCGGCCTGTTCCGCACGCTCGTCCCGCAACACCAGCTGACGCTGCTGCTGCGTGAAGGCCCGGAGGGTGGAGCGGCCTCGGCCGCGGCCGCCTCCACCGCCACGGCCACGGCCGCGATGGCCGGATCTACCAGCGCCGACGGTGGAAGCCATGCGAGACAGTGGAGAGAGAGGAGACTGTCTGGCGGCTAGGGTTGGAAGTGAGAGTGAAGGGCGTAAGTTCTTATAGGCCGCGGGCTGTCGGGCTGCTTCTAATGGCAACGGAGACTACGGTAATGTCCGTGTGTGATGAGCACATATCGGTAACGGAGGTAAAATAATCTCCGTTGCCAACATATATTCCATATTCACCTGTTGCCTTTGTTGTGGGCATGCCTTACGGCCCAGTGCGGGCACGCGGGGGATGTCACGATTTTCCGTCGCCTAACTCGTGTCGTTGCCATAGAGGGGTATCCAATATGTCGTTCTGTACTAGTGGCCACTGCGCTAACCCGTCAGCTTTCCGCTGTCCAGGACTCGACGCCAACGATGAGAGACAACCTTTCAGCGTAGTAGTAGTAGTGTTAGATCTAATCAACTAGATTAGATCTATATGAAAACTAGAGAGTTTTTCAACACATGATATCTAGAGAGAAAGAGCGCGCTCCGGGAAAGGACACCTCAAAACTCGTGAGAAAACTTGTGTGTCTGCCATTGAGGGAGGGATTGGGTATATAGGGAGGAGGGGAGGTTTGCTTGCAGAGGGGGGAGGGGGACCCCTCCCATTGGTGCGCCGGCCCTAGGAGGGTGCGGCGGCTGCCCTCCTCCCTTCCCAATCCAAGTTGGGCCCTAGGCCCACTCGGATTAGGTCTCCTTCCTTTTTCCTTTCCTTTAATTATGGGAATTTCCAAAAACCCACAATTAATAATTAGGAAGGCTTGGGGAGGTGGTGCTGCGGCTGACACCCCATGTGGGGCGCAGCCCTAGGGCACCTAGTGCCCCTTCCTGGGTTTTCTCTGAAAATCTTTCAGAACCCTATATACCCTTTAGATACAATCATCGATATTATCCAATGATGTCAGAAACACTTTCTAACATCCCGGGACATCTCATGTCCGTCTATAATTCTATCAAAAAGATTTCAGCTCCTCACCGGCATAATATGCCTCTCATGATAACTTCTCTGGAACACCTCCAATTGACATCGGAGTTGTTCCCGAGTCATTGGAATAAATCCAACCACTTCTCATATCCCACTACGCCTACAAAACACTCTCAATAAAAGATTGACACAACTTAAGCATGTGACCTGGAATGTTCGGCAATACATAGACATGTCCGGAGTTCCTTCCGAACAATAACCAATAGCAAAGCCATGGACGCCCATGATGGCTCCTGTGTATTCACGAAGAACGTAGGAACCTTTTATGTTTCTCATTATGCTAATCCCCTTATTTTCACGATACCAATGATATCACGAGGTGAGACAATTTGTACTATGTGATAAAACCATTTGATCACTACACATATAAACTCGTACCGATATCATTCTCGTTTTCTCATTCATATCTCCGGTATCCTTGTGATAACACACTGTGTCTGGCCAGACGATTGGTTGATATCAGTGATACTGAGAGGGCCCAGAGTATGTATCTCTCCATCGCCTGGAGGAGTAAGTTCACAGTCTTGAATAATGTCAGCTCCATTACACACTTTAGGTTATACCCGAAAGTCACCGTTATAATCTCCTGTTAGGGTAGACGGTTGATGATGATCATAGTACAACTGTTAATATGTTCGTCCACTAGATGTTCTCATAGTATAGGGACATAAGCTAATGAAAACTTCGTAACCACTTTGCTAATTTCATAAAAAACAATTCGTGTCACTTAGCAAGATCATATACTTGGGTCAGTTCGGTACAATTGTTATCCTAACAATATGCCCCAGTTGTTTGACTTATACAAAGTCCATGTCAGAAAAACGTGATCATCACACAACAAATAAACTATTCTTTGAGACTAAATTAGGAACACTTGTTTGTTCATATTTCTACACATGCACGCGAGTTTTCCTTCGAATACTCACTATTCAAGTACCACAACAGTTATAGCATAAAGAGATAAACCTTATTAATAATGAACTTGGAGATAAATAATAACTTAATATTATTGTCTCTACGGCATACCTCCAACATATTTTCTCCTCTAAAAGTGTTGTTTCTAACCGATCCCCTATACTTAGCGGAGTAAAAAAATTGTAGCATAAATTCATTTATTTTTGGCCTATCGAGTTAAACTTCACTACTCAATAATTCATTAATCAACATCTTGGTAACATACTTCCCCAATTTTTTTGCTAATGAAATTGATCCAAAGTAGAAAACAAGAAAAATTACACACTTCAATAGGAACACAACTTTCTAAATTGTTTCTACAAGTCCAATCAATATTTTCTCCATCTCTTTATATTCATTGGCTATATTTTTGCTCTCCTCCGTCGACTTCACTAGCTTGCATATCGCCTTCTCTTCGTCCTCAATCTTGGAGATCACGTCGTCCGTACTCTCATGCGTAGCAACTAGTGCACCGACATGTAGTACATTCCGGCCGATCAATAGATCAATGTAATCTTCTTCCCAATACCTAAACAAGCAAACTTTCTACATAACAATAAAACAAACATTGTGTTCCAAATTGCACCAAATTGAAGACTATTGGCACAAAATTGTACTCACTTTGTCCATTTCACACTTTAAAAAATCCATCCGGGATGTTTCTCTGTGCTCAACATCCACCGTTGCACCAGTTGGCCGTAGTTGTCACATTTGAAAAATGGCAGAGGTTGGCCAACAAGGTGTTGGGCGAGGGCTGAGCCCGGACGACCGACGGTCGTTGATGTCCCGACGGTCAGTTGAATGGAAAGAGGATGACTAGAGGAAGAAGACATACCTAGAGGCGGCGCGCGGAGAGGTCGGGGTGGCTACGGAGGTTTAGTCCCCCATGGATCCCTCCGAAATGCGACAACGGCCGGTGGTCGTAGATTCGTCTAATCCGGCAACGGCGGATGCGGCTGTAGATTCGTTGAATCCGGCGACGACAAGCAATGACCACCGAATCGAAGTGGGGGAGGAGCGCGTCGGGTTCTACGAGGTGTCGGCAGTTGCGTGGGGAGGCCGGCAGAGGTACATTTCCAATTGGCAGATGAACAATAAGTGTGAAACTGGTTGGTGAAAATACAAGGCAACGCAATCATCCCGTAATTGATTCCAGTGCATATATCGAATAATCTCAAACCGGAAAAATTGTTTCGGGCTCCCCCGAAAAAGAAGTTCGTGCTACAATTTGTTCGGCGATATCACACTTCAGATTATACACATTTCAGATAAAATAGGTTCAGATAAGTACAGACATAGTTCGGATCACATAGCTTCAAATAATTCAAACATTTAGGCGAGCTTGATGTGCTTCACCGGTGGTCTTCTTCACCGGTTGCGCAACTCGCCTTCTTCTTCACCGCCGGTCTTCACCACTCAAAAGCCTAGGTGGTACAGAGTCGTCGATTTGCGCACCGCCCACGCGAAGTCGGACTCCTCCTTTGCGGCTTTGAGGTGGGCCTCCGCACCTTCTTCGACTTCTGCCACCGCTTTCGTAGTGGCAGCCACCTCTTCGTCAGCGAGCTCGGCCTGCTTGTGGCACGGGAGACGTCGTGGAGCACGTCGTGCGTGCAGGTTCCCCTGCGCAGGCCACCGCCGCCCACGGTGAGTGTCACCTCAGCCGGCGGCTCATCGTCCGGCACCTCGATGGGGGTCGCGCTGGAGCTGCCGGCCTCCGCGTCGTGCTTGGCCGGCGCGACAAGTGGCACGTTCCAGGGGTGGTCTGCAGGGAGCAATCAGGCGAACCTGAGACTTTTCAGCCTCCTGCCCTTGCTGGCGGCGGTGGAGCAGCGGTGGCGCACCTCCTCCTCCTCATCGAGAGACACCATCCTGCGCCCGCTACGGCCGCCACGGTCGCCCGTGCCACGCATGGTCGGGCGAGCCATCGATCTACCCTTGCGCGACTACCCTGGCGGACTAATTGCTCGTCGGAGCTACCTAACCCTAGCGGCGGCGGGGGAGAAATTGCGGCGGAGGGATCCCGAATGCGAACCCTAAATGGCAGTCGGTACCGTTCATAGCGGCGGTGGGGGCGCATTTCCGTGCCATGGGATAAAAGTTTTTGGGTCGGGCCGATATGCAGTGTCTGTTCGGGGTGTAAAAATGGCCTGAACAGTATATCGGCCGGAATTTTCCGGGCGGAGGGTTATTCGATATCTGCTAGAGATGCTCTTAGGTAGCTCTTAGGTATTATATTGGCTCCAATCAAGAGCGGAGCTTAGTTGGGGCAAACCCGGGCCATGGCCGCCCAGCCTGGGAGATTTCTTCTTGTGTACAGGTAAACTTTTACGGTCGATTTTACTTTCTTAAGCCTGTTGGCCCGGTCAGCTATTTTATTTTTTGCAAGCTGCGCCGCTGGCTCCAATATATGTTAATCTAAGATGACATTAATATTTAGGCTCTAGTATTTGAATGTTCATGCATTATATGACCTCAGTGAAACAAAAATTCATGACAACGAAGGACAAACTAGTGTTCAATGGAATGTCAATCGTTAATCTCATGCATGCATGCATGTGCAATGCCAACTGACCATATTGTTGACATGACATACTGATAAATGAAAAATATAAGATGATAGTATCATATCATATCATACCATAACATAACACACTCCAAGAAAAGTGTTACTATGACTTATTCAAATTAATGTAGGGTGACATCTAACGCACAACTATTAAGCCAACCTCGCCCCGGAATCTTGCACTTTTCTGTGGCGCATGGGCCGTGCGTCACAGAAATAATATTTTTGTAGCGAGGATTTAGTGGCGCACTCACCATGCGCCACAGAAAGGCTTTTTGGTGCGCCATTAAAAGGTCTTTTCCTACTAGTGGCGTAAACCATTGTTTAGTATATTTATATTTGTTTCCTTATTTGCAATAGTAATTTTAGTAATGTGTATGGTTATCTTTATGGTTTGTGTGCGCGGCTCCCTAGAGAGCAGATCCACGATATGATGTTTTAGCACGATATAGCATGTTACTTCGCGAATAGCACCATAGCAAGGAAAAGTAATAATATTTAGCGTAGACGCTCCGGATATGTTATAGCACGCTATTAACGCCGAAATAGCCTGATGTTTTTTTCTCATGAGCAATACTAGTTCGATATGGAGTTACAATATGTGTGTCATGTCCTTATTGGAGTATGTACGTGTCATGTTAGAAATAGTAGGTAGTTGTGAGTTATTCCTCTGTATCATAATATAAGATATTTTAGATATTTTATACGGACACAGCGTTTCGGGTCAAGGGTGCAGATGCACCCGTTGTGTAAAACGTTTTTAAAACTTTTCAAAATGTCAAAAAATTACTCTGTTTAAATAGCTGGCTCTCGCCCGGCTATAGCCTTGCGAGAGGGTTTGCGATATAGATAAGGCCTTCGTAGGCTAAAAAGGTAATAGCCGCTAATACCCCGGCTAAATGAATTTAGCCCCAGTTTAGCCCCATAGCCGCTATATTCCCGCTCAGGATTCCAAAACATTTGGACCAAATTTATCCCGCTAAGACCAATTTCAGGTCCCAAATGTCAACCCTACCCCTAAATTATTCTCATTCTCTCCTCTTTCCCGAAAATAGAACCAAGAGCTACTTAATGTTGTAATATTTGAACAGAACCAAGTTTAGAACTTCTGGTTTATTTGTATCTATTATGTGATTATGTTAATATGTTGCCCAAATATTTATTTTTTTCATTATTTAGCAGAACGGCTATATGGCCATAGCTGCGCTATAGCCCGGCTATAGCCTTTCGTAGCTTCTGAAATCGCCGGCGGTAAACACAATAGCCCGCTATTTTAAACAGAGAAAAATTACAAAACAAAATTCGGATATACATCAGAAATTTTGTGTTAGCATAAAAAGTTTTGCGGAGAAAAGATATTTTTTGTGACATGTACAAAAAAGACAAAAAAAAAAATGTCACGTACAAAGTCATTTTGGAGCGTCTGGATTTGTCCTTATTGCACAGGTCACAAAAAATATATTTTCTTCGTGAAACTGTTTGTGCTAACATAAAATGTCTTGAAGTACATCCGAATTTTTATTTCGATTTTTTGGACATTTTGAAGAAAAAAATTTAAACAGTGGATGCATCTGCACCCATGACCCGATATGAATTTCCATTTTAATACGGACTGCGTACAATGTAAAATGAATGATCTACACACTAAACCACGTCTATATACATCTATATGTTGTCCGTATTGAAATACCTAAATCATCTTATATTATCGTATGGAAGGAGTATTAGCAAGTGTTGTTGTGTATATGTACACGTCGAGGTTGTACTCCCTCCGTTTCTTAAGTAAGACCTATATTTTTAGTGAAAAGTCAATGAAGTGTAACTTTATCGAGAAAACTGAGAGAAACTTAAGGAAAAAATGTGTGATATGTGCCACTGGCAAAAGTTTTCCGTACGTGTGAGCTCGTCTAATTTTGACGTGATCCATTCGATCCGTGGGTGAAACCCAGCAGGACAGTGTAGTGGTTATTGAGATATATTGTTGTATTTAGATTACTTGTATGTCAAGTCACCATGTACTCCTATATATGTGCGTTGCACCTGATCAATACAATCAAGAGTTGCAATCCTATCCTCTACATGGTATCAGCCTAATTCTCTGATCCTAACCTAGCCGCGCGCCGCCGCCGTCGCGCTGCCTAAACTTCCGATCCCTAATCCTCCAATCTCTAAGCTAGCCTCCTCCTCCCGGTCGCTCCTCTAGCTGCTAGCTAGCTCTTTCGATCGTTCGTGCTGCCCAACTAGCTAGCTCACTCCTGCTCCCGATCGCTGCTTTTTTTTTTCTTTCCGCGTACGCCTCTCCATCAACTCACGCGCCGCCGCCGTTCTTCCTCCGGCCGGCCGGCCGTCACCGTCCTCTCCCCGCGCGTGCTGCTCTCTCCTCCCGCGATCGATCCTCAAGCTAGCTAGCTTCTCCTGATCTGATCGATCCAAGCAGCTTTTCTCACGCGCACGCCTAGCTTTTTTTCTTTTTTCTTTTCCAATCAATCCAATCTCCAACTAGCTCCGCTCCACCATCTCTCCTCCCAAGCCACCCACCACCTACGCCATGTCGTCTTTCTCCAACTTCAGCAACCCCTTCGCCTCCTCCAGCTCCGGCTACTCCGCCCCCAACCCGGCCTCCCTCCGCGATGTGCACATCTCCGAGCACGTCGCCCATACCGCCCTCGCCGCCGGGTCGGCCGCGGCACTCCTGCACTGCGCCCTCCTGCACCTGCGGCCCCTGCGCCTCCCGCCCCTACGCCACCACCGCCACACTGGCGTCTTCGACGTGGTCGCGGCAACGGTGGCGGCAACTGGGGCGGCAACGGAGGAGCCGCCCCGCGTCCCGGCACCCTGCAGCCCACCCCACCTTGGAGCGGCGGTCACAACCCTTGGACAGGGGTGGTACACGCCTACACCATGCCGGTCCCCCGCGCGCCTGCCCCGGGGCTCTTCACCCCGCAACCGGCAGCTCATCAGGCCTTCTACGCTGCACCACAGCCCGGCTATGCTGCTACGCCCCCGCCTAGCTACAATGGCCTTCTCGGCGCCGCCCCGGCCTCCTACGACCCGGTGCTCTACACGGCCCTCCAGCAGGCGCCTCTGACTTCCTCCTACGCCGACGGCGGTGACTGGTTCATGGACACTGGTGCCTCGGCTCACATGGCTGCTCACCCCGGTAACCTCTCCCATTCATCCCCCACTTCCACCTCCTCTCGTATCATTGTTGGTAACGGTGCTAGTCTTCTAATTTCTCACATAGGCTCCACTCCTTTTCCTTCCACCTCTAAATCATTGTCTCTAAATAATGTCATAGTCTCTCCACATCTTGTTAAAATTCTAGTTTCTGTCCGTCAACTTTCCCGTGATAATTCCGTAACTGTTGAATTCGACGTTGTTGGTTTTTCTGTTAAGGACGCCCGTACCCGGATGGTGCTCCACCGATGTGAGAGCCCCGGTGACCTCTACCCCGTTCAGCCGTCGTCATCCCCTGCCGCTGGACCTCGGGCCTTCTCCACTAGCGTCGATCTTTGGCATGCTCGTCTCGGTCATCCCAGCTCCACCACACTCCATCAAATAATGAGAGGATTTTCTTTTTCGTGTAATAAAACGGAAGCTCACACCTGTGAAGCATGCCGTCTAGGCAAACATGTTCGTCTCCCTTTTAGTAGTTCTTCCACAGTTGCATCTTTTCCTTTCCAATTAATTCATAGTGATGTTTGGACCTCACCGATTCCTAGTAATTCTGGTTTTATGTACTATCTTGTTATTATGGATGATTACTCTCACTTTGTGTGGACGTTCCCCCTTCGTAAGAAATCCGATGTTCCCGCCACTCTCACTGCGTTTTACTCCTATGTCTCCACACAATTTGGTCGCCCCATTCTCGCTCTCCAAACTGACAACGGTAAAGAATTCGATAATCTAGTCATTCGCACCCTTCTCTCCACCCACGGTACTGTTTTTCGCCTCACGTGTCCATATACATCTCAGCAGAACGGCCGCGCCGAACGCGTCCTCCGCACGATTAACGATTGTGTCCGCACCCTCCTATTCCATGCACACGTTCCTCCCCCTTTCTGGCCGGACGCCTTAGCCACCGCTACTCTGCTTATTAACATTCGCCCCTGTCGTACCCGTTGGAACTATGCCCCTCATCATCTCCTCTTCGGTTCCCCACCATCCTACGACGCTCTCCGATTTTTGGGTGTCGCTGCTATCCTAGTATCGCCGCCACCGCTCCACACAAACTCGCCCCTCGTTCCATTCCCTGTGTCTTCCTCGGTTACCCGGCTAACACCAAAGGATACCGCTGCTACGATCCGGCGTCTCATCGTGTCATCACCTCCCGACACGTTTACTTTGATGAGTTGTGCTTTCCCTTTGCACAGGTACCTTCGGCTGCTTCTCCCTCTCCTGTGGATGAGTCCCCGTGGCGTCGTGTCCCTCCGGCTCTCACCGCGTCTCCTGCGGAGCTGCCGGCAGCATCGACCACGCCCTCACCCGCGTTGCCCTCGAGTTCAATCTCGGGCACCGCCTCGCCGCCTGCGCCACCCTCGAGCCTCGACTCAGGTGCCGCAGCCGCCACCGCACCCTCGAGTGCTATCTCGGGTGCGGCCCCTGCCGCCTCGCCACCCTCGGCGGCGCCACCCGCGGGTCCTGCCACCCGCGCTCGTGCCGGCATCTTCCGCCCGAGCACCCGATACGCTGCGGACGAGTACGTCTACGCCGCGTCTACAGCAGCGTCTCCTTCGACTGCTGCTCCTTCACCGCTGCCGGCCTCAGCCCGGACGGCTCTCCGCGACCCTCTATGGCTCGCGGCTATGCAGGATGAGTTCGACGCTCTCCAGCGTAACCAGACATGGACACTTGTGCCTCGCCCTCCCAACGCCAACGTCATCACCGGGAAGTGGGTCTTCAAACACAAGTTTCATCCAGATGGCTCTCTTGATCGTCACAAGGCCCGCTGGGTGGTTCGTGGTTTTCGCCAACGCGCCGGCGTCGACTTCACCGACACATTTGCCCCAGTTGTTAAACCCGGGACGATTCGCACCGTCCTCCAGCTTGCGGTGTCTCGAGCTTGGCCGATGCACCAGATGGACGTGTCCAATGCTTTCCTCCATGGCCACCTCGAGGAGCAGGTGTTCTGCCAGCAGCCTACGGGCTTCGTCGACCCCGCCCACCCGGATCATGTCTGTCTGCTCTCGCGCTCACTGTATGGGCTCAAGCAGGCTCCTCGCGCTTGGTACCAGCGCATCGCTGCATTTCTTCATCGACTTGGCTTCCGCTCCACTCGCTCCGATGCTTCGCTGTTCGTGTACCACCAGGGCGACACCACCGCCTACCTACTGCTCTACGTCGACGACATCATCCTGACGGCATCCACCACTGTTCTTCTTCGACAGCTCACTGACCGTCTCCGCGCTGAGTTTGCTCTCAAGGACTTGGGTCCTCTCCACTACTTCCTCGGGATCGAGGTGGTACGTCGCGCGGATGGCTTCTTCCTTCACCAGCGGAAGTACGCCCGTGAGCTCCTTGACCGCGCCGGGATGCTTAACTGCAAACCCGCGGCTACGCCTGTCGACACGAAGAACAAGCTCTCCGCCACCGATGGTTCTCCGGCCCCGGATGCTGCGTTCTACCGGTCCATTGTTGGTGCTCTTCAGTACCTCACTCTTACCAGGACGGAGTTGCAGTATGCTGTTCAGCAGGTGTGCCTCCATATGCATGCCCCTCGTGACGTTCACTGGACTGCAGTCAAGCGGATCCTTCGTTACATCTGCGGCACTATGGACCTTGGTCTCTCGCTTCATGCCTCCACCTCCACGGATGTCATCGCCTACTCGGACGCCGACTGGGCCGGCTGCCCCGACACGCGCCGCTCCACTTCGGGATACTGTGTCTATCTTGGACCCTCCCTCATATCCTGGTCGTCCAAGCGACAGCCCACGGTGTCTCGCTCCAGTGCAGAAGCGGAGTATCGAGCTGTGGCCAACGCAGTTGCTGAGTGTTCATGGCTTCGGCAGCTACTCCAGGAGCTCTCGTGTCCGATCACCAAGGCCACTGTGGTCTTCTGTGATAACGTGTCGGCTGTCTATCTCTCTGCTAATCCGGTTCATCATCGCCGGACCAAGCACATCGAGCTTGACATTCACTTCGTTCGGGAACAGGTGGCTCTCGGACATGTACGTGTTCTACACGTACCCACCTCTCAGCAGTTTGCAGACATCATGACTAAGGGATTACCGACGACGTCGTTTGAGGAATTCCGGTCCAGCCTTTGCGTCTGTCCTGCCGACGCTTCGACTGCGGGGGGTGTTGAGATATATTGTTGTATTTAGATTACTTGTATGTCAAGTCACCATGTACTCCTATATATGTGCGTTGCACCTGATCAATACAATCAAGAGTTGCAATCCTATCCTCTACAGTGGTGCAATGCGGTCTTGGAGGATAATCAACGGTAGTAATGGAAACTAATTACCTAGAGGTCGTCAACCTCTGTAACACTCGCCATGGCTCACCCTCGCCGTGGCACAGATATTGTCAGATTTAGAAATTGGAGAGCTAGCTTGCACTTTTTAGTAAAAAAAATGCGGATTCGGAGAATATGCTCGACGACTCTGCCAGGCCTGTTTACAATGCTGCCTGGTGGTTGGGCTTCATGGTTGTATTTTTTTGTTTGTGCCACACTCGGTAGGGGCTCTTAAGTAGCTGGGCCGATAGTACTCGACCCACTATGGGCTACAGCGGGTTTGCTCTCGACGAAAAGCATGTGTGGCTGGTCCGATAGTAAACTGCCCATGGATGGGCTACAACAGCCCGCTCTGGAGGGGGAAAAAAACGTCTGCACTATATGCAGGAGTGAGAAATGGAAAATGTAGGAGCGAGAAATGGAAAATGGAAAATGCGGGTTCCGATAATATGCTTGACGACTCTGCCAGGCCTGTTTACAATGCTTCCTGGTGGTTGGGCTTTACGGTTGTATTTGTTGTTAGTACTTAGTACTCACATGTGGCTGGGCCGATTGTAGACCACCGATCGATGGGCTACAAGAGCCCACTCCCGAGGGGAAAAAATCGCTGTTGAGGGAAAAAAAGGTCTACACCACGGAGGCAGGAGTGACAAATGGAAAATGTAGGAGCGGTACGAACACGAGAAGGTGTGGGGTATTGGCAGTACTGCAGGCTCACATGCGCACAGTTGGCCGGCCAGCTCCTTTATATCATGTCTCTCCCTCCCGAATCCCGATGTACGCTGCCATTGGCCACCCTGCCTGCCACAGTCTTCCAAGCCGGTGAACAACCCAACGAAACAAGGGTGCGTTGCCAGTTAGCCAGTACTGCCATTGCTTGTCTCAACCTCTCCTGTCTACTTCATCCTGGAAGAGAGTTGCAATAGCGGGTTAATAGATCCCACTAGCAAAGAATGAACAAGACGTACAGAGAGCGAGATGTTAAAAACATCGTGGAATATGATAACAATCCGTGTCCGATCGAGGAGTAGGTAAGCTCACATTCGTATCAGCCTCGTTGTACGTACGTTGTTGCTGCTTTGCCGGGACAGAATATATAATGGCGCGTTTTGGAGGCGACCAAGATGCTCTCGGGTCACCCAGTTCGGACTGAGTCCAGGCTCCTCTTGCGCTTGCAAGTTGTAAAACAAGCTAGCTAGGACCGCTCTTGGAGACCGTAACTGGCTGCCTGGTTGCTCTCCCTCCTCCACACACTCACACACACGTGATTAATTTATCCAACCACTAACATATACTCCCTGCATGATAGACTAACGACTTACTAGACGGTTAGGAGCTCACCTCAAATCCCCTCCTGATCCCTAGGTATAGTGGTTTCGGCCGTGCATTTACGAGCCTCCTTAAAATTATTTAAGTGTCAATCCATTATACGGGCTCTATTCGGGACGAAAAAAGTCCGAAACCTTAAATTAATCAGAATTGTAATGATTGTTCTATATATAAGAGCTCTCTAGAGATGCTCTTAACCAAGAAGGGGCTACTAGTAGCAGTAGAGCGGTTGTGGTGGATGATGGAATGAGTGTAGGCATAGGGGCGCGTGTGCCTATGCCCTATATATGCAGCAAATCATGGCGAGTTCTACCGGCCGGTGCTGTGCTGATTGGTGTGCTACACTACATGCTAATACTGACACGCATCCGTGATCCGTAGCAGTAGGCCTCGCTCTCCACCAGCCGTCCAGATGCGGTACTACACATTCTACACCTACAAGCAGAATTGTTTCCCGTCCCGGGCCCATACATCCTGGTAGCCACAGTACAGAATTATACTGTATACACTTATTACTGTACTTATTAGAGACGAGACAGACGTGCATACCAATACGACTAGCTAGAGTACATTCCCCTGTTTGGAGCACAGTAGCTCTTTACCAGAGTTTGGTGAAATTTATGGGGGTCACGGTGGGCTACAGAGACATGATGTTCTGTCTCGACGAGGCCCTCTCTTTTAAAACGTTGTCTATATCCATTAAATAAGACGAGGGTTTGAGAAATACAAAGAGCAAGAGTGCTTCGGCCAAACAAAGCAACAAAATCCTATTCTCCCGACGTAATACTACTCAAGTGTTTACGTGAGATCCTGATTCAGAGCTTAATAGGATTGATAAGATACTTATATCAACAAGTTGCAACTTCTTTTCTGAAAGCTCATCTGGAAGGAACTTCGAGGTTAACCGTGTTTGGCCCTGAGGGATTTCAGGATGGGTGACCGACCGGGAAGACCTTCCCGGGTGCGCACGAGTGAGTACAAAGTGCGCAGAAAAGATCTTCCGGTGGTTGGCCGGGTTGTTACAGTTTAGCACCTGCGATAGCCCAAACTTTTTACGCCATTCTTGATAGTTTTAAGAAGGATTGTAGGTGGAGCGGGTTCATTTAGACAAACCCTCGTATTCTTTTTGTTCCAAATGACACAACTTGTGAGCATGGTGAGCACGGCCTTGCGACTTGGGGTGGAGGGACAAGGCATGGCCGTCCACCGCTCTTTAATTGCGAGGCCGTCCGACCAACCGTGGGGTCAATGGTGAGTCCGAGCCAATCCTTGAACATGGTCCAAACCCTCTTGGAGAAACGACATTGGAAGAATGGGTGAGCCGCCGTCTCTGTCGTTCGCTTGCAAAGCGGGCAAATGCCGCAATTAGTGCAACATCTCTTCTCCATGTAGTATGTCGTCCCAGGCTTTCCAAACCATCTTATTCATGCGAGTGAGAGATGAACCGAATAATTGCGCTTTGTAACCCGAAGAAGTAGAGAGTTCGCCATTTCCGGTGAGGTTCCACACAATCTTGTCCTCATTTGTACCCAAAGGGTGATGAACCCATGAACACGTGGGATCTTCAAATTGGCGTCCATTTTAATCTTTTTATTCAATCACCTTCATGCAAAGCTTGCCTCACGCTCCATTTCTTCATCCTCGAAGTCTCGAAGATCAGAGGCGCCGTATCTTTTTTTTCATTGAGCCAAGGGGAGTCCTAAAAGGGCGCGATGCCACCATCTCCGATGGTGGTATATAGTGAAGCGTAGAGAAGGTCCATGTCTACCGGATCGCAAGGGTTTCCCAAGCCGACCCATAATTTATCGCGACATCTCCATTCAAACCAATGCCACCATAGTGGCAAAGCACACATGAATTTATCGAGGGTGTGTAATCCTGAGCCCGCCAAGGTGAGTGGGAAGACACACCGCTCCCAATTAATTTTGCATTTGCCTTTGGAGACCTTACTAGTTCTAGCCCAAAAGAAAGCACGTCTGATCTTGTTCATGTTATAGAGGCAACCCGGGGAGCTCCTATCTAGCCCCCCGAAGCGACACCTCTCGCCCCGGTCGCCTCAAGCGACCGCTTCATGGGCCGGCCAAAAAAAAATCACACTTCGTTTCTCTTCTTTAGCCCTATTAAAATCAGTTCTTTTATCTGAACATTTTGAAATCTGAACAAATTTTTGAGTTCGAACATTTTTTCAAAAGCAAAACTTTTTTAACGGGACATTTTTCAAATTTGAACAATTTTTGAATTTGAACTTTTTCAAATTTTGGAAAACTTTTAAAATCTGGACATTTTTAAAATTTAATTTTTAAAACTTTGAACAAATTTTCAACTCCTAACAATTTCAAATCTAATTTTTTTTCAAAATATGATTTTTTTTCGAAAATCTGGCAAAAATAAAAAATAAAAATAAATGAAAAGAAACAGAAAAGGAAAAAAATAGAAAAAAGGTTAAACAAAGAAAAAACTCCAAAAAGGGCCGGCCCACCAGCGCCCACAATTTAGGCGACGCGAGCGAAACACGTCTCTAACGGCGATGATAAGCGGGGTGAGGTGGTAAATAGCTTAAGAAGTGAGCATTTGCGAAACGAGTCGCTAACGGCGATGACAAGTTTGATACTTTATTATGATGTCATAGTTGCATATATCAATGTCATGCCGTTGTAAATAGCCGGCTATATCTCCGCTATAGCTATTTGAGCATGTTGCCGCTAGATAAATCTATGTACAATGCTATAATCTCATTTAGCTCCGCTTTAGTCCCTCTATAGCTGCTTTTGAGGGTTGCCGCTATTGGCGATAGCCTGCTATTTGAAACTTTGATGTCACAAGTATTGCAGACATCGAGGCGAAAAAAAGGTGGAGCTACATGAAAAGCGAGACCATGCATGGGAACACAAATGTGCCACAGAGCGTCCTTGAATCATTTAAAATACTCCTAACGGAATTCGTTGAACAAAGAGTATACACACATTAATTCTTTAAACAATCCTCTAAAATACCGAAATGGCGAAATCCCTTGAACAGAGAGGCCCCGATTAGTTTACACACATTCTTTAAGGGCCTATTTAGATTGAGGAATTTTCATAATTTTTTAGAGATTCCAATCAAAGGAGTCTTTCCTAAGAAAGTCATTTGGATTAAAGGAATGACACCTCTAAAATTGTTATGGATTGCGATCGAGACACTTTTCCCTTGTTTCTATCCAAAGGAGTATTACCGTGGTTTTCTTCCGTTTTACATCCTTTACTTGCATCTGCAATCATGTCAAATTTATGTACTATTTTTTATAGTTAATGTGTTTTGTATCATGTAGTTCAAAGAAGCCCTAAATACCGAAATTACAATCTCATGTTCATCATATCACTGCGTTTTTCTTCCTGATCTTTAAACCCCGCGAATAAAAAGACGGTGTGGAGAGATGGAGCACACGCGCACCCGTTCCCCTCTCTTGTGAACAGTAGAGAGAGGCGAATCGGAGTTTCTCCTCGGTGCTCGTCGGCGATTCGCGGGCTCCTTCGCCCTCCGTCGGCCGTGTCGGCGACGGATGGGTGGGGGAACCCCGGATCTGTACATAGAGTAGGTAGGTTTCCAGCCGGCGGTGTCCTGGAGGCGGAGGTGCTGTCGGAGTGGAGGTGTGTGGTGCTGGTCTTCCTCCTCTGCGTCGCCGTGCTTGGGTGCGGCGGGGTAGGACCGGCGTCTTTTGGTGCTCGGGCCTCCTCGTCGAGCTTCCGTCCCCTGCGTGTGACCGGCGAGGCGGCGTCGTCGGTTGCAAGCTTTGGGGTCCCTGTCCTCCGGCCCCGTCGTCATCGTGCCGTCGTTTCCTCCTGCGGCGGTGAGGGGTGTGTGGGGTGGTGTGCTTTGGAGGAGAGGAGGTGCTGGTCTGCTGTCCTCAAGTCTCCGGCCGGCCGTGGTGGCGAAGGGAGAAGGGGGCCGGCGTGCTGGTGCTCGGGTGCGGTTGCTGCTACTGGTTTGAGGGAAGTTTTGGAGAGAGATCTGGCCACTTCGTCGGAGGTGGTGCGCCGCTGGGCTCATGTCTGGAGCAGAGGTGGCTCGGGTTTCGTCCCGGCCGATGTGCTTTTTCTGCTTGTAGATCCAGCTTCGTGGAGCTGGTGGTGACTGCGGCTCGTCAACGCCTCTGGGCTAGGAGCTCCGTCTGCTCTGTGGTGCGAATGGGTGCTTGCTGCTTGCTTCTTCGATGGTGGCTTCGTCGGAAGGCTGGTGGGAGCTCTGTTCGTGAGGTTGAAGATGAACTCCGAGGACTTCTGCATGTTTTCGGTGTCTTTGGGGGTTCGTCCTGTAAAAGTGGCGCAGCAGCGCTGTATTTCCGTATCCTTTGTGTCTCTGTATGCTTGTATATGTACCTGTATTTTCCTTATCGTTTGAATACAAGTATTTAAAAAAAAAAAAGACGGTGTGAACAACAAGACTCCGGTTGAGAAAGAGAGGGGATAAAAGAGCAAATTTATAAAGAATCTTAACACTGATGACGAGGTAGCTAGATTCTAGAGAGAAAGAGACAAGACGCTGCTATCCGTACGACGTTCTGCGTACGATTTCTGTACGACGTTCTGCGTGACGCTGGGCAACGAGCAGCTTGGTTTTGGGCTAAGGCCGGGACTACTGGTAGGCCCGCCTCACCTCTCAAAGGCATTTCTTTTACGTTTTCTTTTCTTGGACCTTTTACTAATGCTAGGATGTAGTGCTCTGGCAGGCTAGCATCCATTCTAGAGTCTAGACGGATGAAAACTAGTGATCTAAATTTTGGAATAAAAATTTGGAACATGAGATCCCACGGTTAAAGAGAGGGAGTCGCATATTCTGACGGTCACCAGGTGTCGAGCTCAATTTTGGCTAGCGGAGGTCGTCGAGGGCCGTCTCGTCGGAGATGGTCGCTCGCAGCATGACTCCGTGTGGATCTCTCGCCCAATAAAACTCGAGCTCCTCTTGCACATACTTTGTGTGGTCTTCTCGTAGCTTAGCCATGGCCAGCTCGTCGGCCTCCCGGATGGCGGGCGGTGTTGCCTTTGCTCTTCTAAAGGTCACGAGCAACACCGGCGGCGCAAGCCACTTCACCTCCCGCCGGGTGACGTAGGAAAAATTAGGCTATCGTTTTAGTGTTTCTTGCCCTATTTACATCGTCCGGCGGAAATGTAGAGAAAGGCGAGATCTACTACTGTGTAAATTTTCAAGACACAATTTGTATTATTCTAGGCTACCCAAAAATGACAAATTTGGCAAAGTTTTGAAATTTTCTGACGGTGCACCGTTCATCGATCCAACGTATTTGTCTTTTTTGTCCAGGCAAAAAATACAACGAATTTGTCATTGAATTTTTGCATACACTTAGGATTTTTTCGAATTTGAAACACAAAAAAGCAGATGTTTTATTTAGAAAACTGCCTCCGTTTCTAGTTTCCACATGCAAGGGGATTTGAGTACGGAGGGAAGAGGTGCGAGAGTGTTGCAGACTTGCAGGTTTGAGTTTGGACGGGACTTGGGCATGGCCGCATGGGAGAGAGAATTAATCAGTACAGAGCCATGGCCCAGGAAGTGGCTAGGAAGTGTCGTACAAGCGTCGGACGAGAATCGTCGTACGCAGAGCAGTTTCGAAATAAAAAAGCGAGCGAGCACGTGACTCGCAAGTGTCCCTAGCCTCTCGTTGCGTTCCCTTGTTCCCCTCGGGCTCATTTCTTTTATCCCTCCGTCATTCCGTTCTCAAACTCAGTTTTACCGCTGCCTCCCCAGTAGACTGGTTATGACAAACATGCACCTCCCACTTTAGTTAGTAGGAGTAGTGTACCAATGGGACAAGCGCAACGAGTCCAATCCACTCCAGGACAGTGCTAAATATTTCTGCTCAACTTTGTAGTACCACTGAAGTCGGTACAAAAGTACAGTGATTTTTTGAAAGATGGAAGATCATGTTTTGTTGTGTGTCCTGTTGTTTTTTTGGCCGGGGAGTAGAGAGATGGAGTTGTCACTAGGGCTGAATTATTGGATGACCTGCCGTCTTCTGTAAGCAAAACTTCAATAATCGATTTCTTGTTACGAATAAAAAAGGACTGAAAAGGCCATGTTATTTGTGCTGCTTCCCGCCGATATGATGCTGTCTGCTGCCACTGCGCTGGATACTGCTAAACAATTATACTGGAGTCTGGAGGAGGAGGATACAGAACTGGAAACGAGGGCGAGCACGAGCAGAAAGCCTGCTGGGGTGGTATGGCATGGCATGGCATGCGCGTCCGTGTCGGGTAGAGGAGAGAGAGGGACTGGGCGCGCATTTGGCGGTTTGCAGAGCAGCGGCATGGATCGATAGGCAGAGCGTGGCAGGTGCTTGTTGGCGTCTCTCTCGTCTCGTCCTGCCTGCCTCTGCATCAGCCTGCCGCCCCCACTCCACTCCCACCACCACCCACTCTCTCCCCTCCGCGGCGTGAACCGAATCCCTCGCTTCTATTCCATTCTTCTTCGCTGGGTTGGATTGGGTTGAATTAGATTAGATACTAGGCGGATTGATCGCCTTCCTTCCTGGCTGGTGGTTTTGTGAGGTCTCTTCTGCTGCCGTTGCCGCGGCGGCCAGGGGAATTGCGGTCTGACTCTGTTCGATCTTGTTCGTCGTTCTTGGCCCGGAACAAATCTGCGGCCTGCGCGGGCGGATGGGGGTGTGGATGTGGATGTGGACGCGGTGGCGGTGCTGGGTGGTGGCCGCCGCCGCCGTGCTCAGCGCGATCCTGCCGCCGGCCACCGCGTCGCTCTCTCCGTCCGGCATCAACTACGAAGGTAAAATCTCGCTACTTCCCACGAGTCCGTCAAGTACCTCTGGCAAAAAGTTTCTTCTTTTCCGTTCTTGGCAACCCCCAATTTGGCGAAGGAATCACGCCAATGTGGCTCCGATGATTGCGCTTCCTCTTCGCCGGACTTTTCAGTTCTTCTTTACTGCCAAGATTTGGTGAAGCTGAGCCTTCCCGCCTGTTGCCTGTACCTTTCGCAGTGGTGGCGCTGATGGCCATCAAGACGGAGCTGCAGGACCACTACAACGTGCTCGACAACTGGGACATCAACTCCGTCGACCCCTGCAGCTGGAGGATGGTCACCTGCTCCTCCGACGGCTACGTCTCCGCGCTGTAAGTCCCTCTTCTGCTCCCACCCATCTCCGGCGAGCTGCCTTCGACAGTGCCTACGATTGGTTGGATTAATTTCTCCTTTGATCTGTGCTCGCAGTGGACTCCCCAGCCAACGCCTGTCTGGTAAATTGTCGCCCGGCATAGGGAACCTCACAAGGCTGCAATCTGTGTAAGCGCACTTATTCCCCTCTTGTTTAAAACTGAAAGTATGGCCAAACCTACAGGTTTCTAGACAAATGAGGGACTGCAAGTGTTCATCTTTCGTTTTCTTGGACAGGCTACTGCAGAACAACGAGATTTCTGGCCCTATCCCTGCTACCATAGGGAAGCTGGGGATGCTGCAGACGCTTGACATGTCAGACAACCATCTCACTGGGAGCATCCCGAGTTCAGTTGGGGATCTCAAGAACCTCAACTATCTGTAAGATTCCATTCCCTGGATCCCTCGGCCTTCTTGATGTGTACAGCAATTCACTTTTTTTTGTCTGTCTTGTTGCTACCAGGAAACTGAACAACAACAGCTTATCTGGAGTTTTGCCTGATTCACTGTCCACCATTAATGGCCTTGCTCTTGTGTATGTCCTGTGAATCCCTTGGTTATTACTGTTTTCCTCTTTCCTCCCTGTACCGTAATAAACAGTTCTAATGACCTGTTTCACAGAGATCTTTCATTTAACAATCTGAGCGGTCCGTTGCCAAAGATTTCTGCAAGAACTTTCAGGTAAATTGTTCAGCTTATTCATGGCTTCCTGCCTAATTCAGTTCCCCCATGGAGTGTGCATGCTGTAGACTATTGCTCGTTCTTTTGTTTCCACTTTTTTTACTGTTTCTTGTTATGACAGCATTGCTGGAAATTCGTTGATTTGTGGGGTCAAGTCTGGAGACAATTGCTCATCTGTGTCGCTGGACCCGCTTTCGTATCCACCAGATGACCTTAAGAGTGAGATTGTTGATCATTTTTATCTTTTGAGAAATATACATCCATACCACAAATAAATGGTTTCTTCTTTGTCTCGTGTGCGCTGCTCATATTCGTTTCCTTTTCTTCAGCTCAGCCACAACAAGGCATAGCAAGAAGTCACCGTATAGCTATCATCTGCGGAGCAACTGTGGGTTCTGTAGCATTAATTGTTATCCTGGCCGGCATGCTTCTGTGGTGGCGGCATAGGCGTAATCAACAGATCTTTTTTGATGTAAATGGTAATGCTCTATTCGTTGTTGTGCAATACTAGCATTGCCTGGATTTAGGCTTCGACACATAGATATCTTTATTGCAGCATGGGTTGAAGAATCTACTTTTTGTCGAGTCTTGAGCTACATTTTTCTAAGTTTCCAGTTTTATAGTAAATTAATTTGGACAAAAAGAGAATGAAAATTCTCTTGGTTCATTCGGCTGACATACCTTTGGACAAGTTGAATGGTTAGCATTAGATAATCTTCAGTAGTATGATTTCTGCAACATGTACTTCATTCACAAACTCGTAATTCATTTTTATACTTGTACTAGTATTCAGTATATAATCTTTCTGTAGTGATCCCACTGGTAATTAATCTGTCACAGATCAGTACAACAGTCACCACAAATTTAAACTGCATTTAGCATTTAGGTATGAACACTATATAGGAAGGACTTGCATGATTGGCATTTGATATTTCTCAGACCTAGTGGGTTCATGTTACTCTATGTGTATGTGATGCATGTTTTTTCTTTTCATTAATAAAATAGAACCCCTTAATTTTTTTGTTACAGTGATTGTTGACGTATTTTAACTTTTAAAACATAGAGGTAAATGATCAAATTATTGTTGGAATAGAAGGCTTATATTCTCCTAAGTTAGGCGAAATGATTAAATCGATTGATGGTATCTTACAAGCCTACTTGGTGGTCCTTATCACGAAACCTTGATGTAGTGCAGAATCATGTTTTCACAGTTACTTTTGGACGGTAATTGATTTGCCTTCCAATAAACATAAGATGCCTTCTTTTGCCCCTATAGTGCTTGATCTGATAGTGTACAATGCTCAAAGTTTCTGTTCACGTTTTCCTGTCTGCCATGTTATTGCTGTTTTAGTTCCATACTATGGTTCCTGATACCTCCTCTTAGCTACAGATCAATATGACCCAGAAGTATGCTTGGGTCATCTGAAAAAGTACACCTTCAAGGAGCTTCGAGCATCTACAAATAATTTCAACTCAAAAAATATTCTAGGTGAAGGTGGATACGGGATAGTATACAAGGGTTTTCTACGTGATGGTTCAATTGTTGCTGTTAAACGATTGAAAGACTACAATGCTGTTGGTGGGGAAGTTCAGTTCCAAACTGAAGTTGAAGTCATAAGTTTAGCTGTTCATCGGAATCTCCTACGGCTCATTGGATTCTGCACTACAGAATGCGAGAGATTACTTGTTTATCCTTATATGCCGAACGGAAGTGTTGCTTCTCAATTGCGGGGTCAGTCTATTTTCTCCATGCTCTTAGACACTTTTAAGCAACTTACATTACTTCTGCAGATTCATCCATGGCATGTTTAGTTTTCATTTCCCCTTAGTATGCGTTAAGAGTTTCATTTCAGATTTACATTATAGCATTGGTCCATGTTGGCGCATCGCGCTATCCAGTCAGCTCACTTGTAGCATGTTGGATAGTGATCCAGTCAGTTTCATTTACCAAATGCTCAACTTAAGATGAAAAAAAGAAGCTAACGATCATTAGTGTTGAGGACAAGTGATCCTCAAGATGTTCACTTGTAGCATGTTATTAGTTGTTTTGCCTGCTTTAAGTGTAATATATTCTATGATCTTGAAAGTATTAGGCTGATGCACATATTCTCCCAGCCACTCGTGGTTTTGACTCAAGCAGACTGACCTTTTACCACATTCTGGAATATGAACCGAGCCATCCACAACATCACATAGATAGGTTTACTATTGATGAAGTTTACTTGTAACAAAAAATTAGAGGCAGATTATGACAATTCTGACTGTTCTTCTATCGAAAATACATGGCTTGTGCTGATATTAGTAGTTCCATCAATTAAGTCAAAACCATACTCCTGTTCCCTGACTGCCTGTATTTACTTGCTTCTATTGACATTTCACAGTGCACCATATTCTGGAATGTGAACCGAGCCATCCACAACATCACATATCTAGGTTTACTAGTGATGAAATGAACTTGTAATAAAAAATCAGAGGCATATCAGGACAATTTCCCAAGTATATTTATTCAGTTTGCAAGCAAAGTAACCTTCTCCTTCTGTACACCTAAACTTTCTTGTATGTTTCACAGAAAATATAAATGGCAGGCCAGCTCTAGATTGGTCAAGGAGAAAGATGATAGCACTGGGTACAGCACGAGGGCTGCTTTATTTGCATGAACAGTGTGATCCAAAAATTATCCATCGTGATGTAAAAGCGTCCAATGTGCTTCTTGATGAATATTTTGAAGCAATTGTGGGAGATTTTGGATTGGCAAAACTTTTGGATCACCAGGAGACCCACGTTACCACAGCAGTGCGTGGGACTGTTGGACACATAGCTCCAGAGTATTTGTCAACTGGTCAGTCATCAGATAAGACAGATGTTTTTGGGTTTGGAGTCTTATTGGTTGAGTTGATAACTGGCCAGAAGGCATTAGATTTTGGAAGACTAGCAAATCAGAAGGGCGGAGTGCTTGATTTGGTAAGCATGTTATTCCGTGTTCTTTGCGCGCAATGGTCTCATATTCACCTTTTACTGTATATGAAAAGTCTGCTTTCTCCTTTTGATAGGAATTTGTTGGCTTTGGCCTTTAGTTTATGTCAGTTCTAGGTCCCTTTTCGCGTTATACTACTTTGAGCACATTCAACTGTAAGATTTGATGCTGAAGATACCAAACATGTTATCATATTGAAAGACACATAAGTTGGAAAATGTGCTCTATGAAACCAAAGCAGCTTTAACTGTTCCCAATGTGATGTTCTGTTTGAAAAATATTTTATGCTCAAAATAACACATTCAGAGAGGTCCAAGATAACAATTATTTTGCCTTTTTGTTGTTGAGAAAATTATGTGATGTCAATGGATTTATATGGTGTTCATCTCTGTTAATTGTGGTGTGGGCATATTAAATAATCTACCATCTTCTGTTCAGATTTCAAATTTCTTGTCAATAAACATCCGAAGGGTATCATCTGTCCTTAGCAATATGTCCTTTGTTTTGACACGATCGTTATTTCTGACACTTGCATCTGGTTCCAGGTAAAGAAGCTCCATCAAGAAAAGCAGCTGAGCATGATGGTGGATAAAGACCTCGGTAGCAACTACGACAGGGTGGAACTGGAGGAAATGGTGCAGGTGGCTCTGCTGTGCACGCAGTACTACCCGTCCCACCGCCCCAGGATGTCTGAGGTGATCAGGATGCTGGAAGGGGACGGGCTCGCGGAGAAATGGGAGGCGTCGCAGAACATCGACACACCCAAGTCCGTCTCGTCGGAGCTCCTGCCCCCGAAGTTCATGGATTTCGCAGCGGACGAGTCCTCGGTCGGCCTGGAAGCGATGGAGCTCTCCGGACCAAGGTGATCGGCGACCAACTTGATCGCGTGGGTGTTTGCTTGCGTCTGGCTGTTATCGCATTGGATTAGCTTCTGAGAGCCTTAGGGATAGCAAGGTGAATTTTTTCCCAAGTGGAGTAGGGTAAGGTAGCCCTGTGGTGGCATTCATTTGTACATACGGCATGTTATTGCGTATTGTGTGAGCTAGGCCCATCCTTGCTGCTCATGTACATGTGGCTGTAGAGAGATGAGATGAGATGAGTTGAGTAAATATAGAAAGAAAAAATTCCATTAGGTTTCGGTTTTGGTGCCAAGTCAGACGGTGGCGAAGCGACAGAGTTCTCTATGGTGTGGAATAAGGTCTTCCTTTCCTGCCCTCGTTCCGGCAGTGCTCTTTGGTGTTGCTGGACGACATTTGGAGCTTGGTCATGACCTGATCTGGGGTCTTGTATCTATCTTCGTATCCAGGGACTTTGATGGAGTGGACGGCGATGTTTCGTGTTTTGGTCTTCTAGCTGCTTCTCCGTTTAGCGAAGCAGGACAAGATTTGGTTTCATCAAGAAGCTAGTGAAGCAATGCCTCCCCGGTTCGATATAGCCGGATCTAGGGAGGTTGTCCAGCCCAATTCGCCGTCTTCTATGAGATTACGGATTTGATCCTAAGCACTGTCTGGCGACTCCTTTTTTTTAAGTTTAAGGTGGTCGATATCCACCGCTCGATTAGATAGAATAGAATTGACCCAGTTTATAAGGGAAACCGGGTCCAAAAACCATACAAACTATATAAAAGAATCACACACACGAAGCGACCCGCCGCCCACACGACACAAGTCGACCTAACGCCACAACACACACCACCCACTCCGGGGCCGCCGCCCCGACGTAGCAACCAGATCGACCTTCGCATTGCCCGAAAGCAATGGTCGACGAACCCTCTGCCCGCGCAGTCTTCATCTAGGTTGCCACCAAAATCACCTTGTTCCGGGGCCGCCGCCCCGACGTAGCAACCAGATCGACCTTCGCATTGCCCGAAGGCGATTCAGTCAGGTCGACGAACCCTCTGCCCCTGCAATCTTCATCCAGGTCGCCACTCAGACCCACGCTAAACAACGGCTCTGCCTCATAGAACCGTCATAGCGTGGAGCCCGAGGCCGCTGCCTCGGCGTACCGCCACCGTCCGGGGCCGCCACCCCGGCATCCACCTCCCCTGACCACATCGCCATCCTACCCATCCGTCGCGAACCCGCCGCACCGAGAGAGCCGGTGACTCCAAGGCGACGCCTCCAACAAGGTAGTGATGGGTCCGTCACCGTCGCCCGTCCCCGGCGGGGCTTAGGCTTTCACCCGGAGACCATCGGACCACTCCCGTCGGGCCGGTTGTCGAAACTCCACGACGATGCCCTCAAGAAGGAGAACGACGCCCAAGGACGCCGCCATCGTCGGCACCGACCGGAGTCGGTGCAAGGCTTTTGCCCGGAGTTCGAGCCGCCCACAAAGCTCAGAGAGCTGCGAGATAGGAGACTGCAAGTGTGACCGTCCACCGAGCCCCTCCGCATGCCGTAGCCATTGCTGCACCTCACGCAACAAGGCCGTCATGCCCGCTGCACCTCCTGCCGCAGCCAACGGTCCGGGCCGCCGCCCCGGCCTCCACACCGCCCGGGTGCCGGAGCACGGCAACAGGAGAGCCACCTCCTGCCTCCGCGCCGGAGCCTCCGCCAACCTCCTGCTGCACTGGGCGCCGCAGCGCCGCATCACCATCGCCTCGGCCCGCCCGGCCCGCCAAGGCCCAGATCGAGCCCGGCCTCCTCTGCCCGGTCGGTGCTCCTTCGACCCGCAGCCACCGCGCCGCAGCTCGCGTCCACAGCCGCGCCGCCGTGCCCAGCTGCGCCGCCGCGCCGCCGCGAGTCTTCCTCACCATCGTCTCAACGCGCCATGGAACGTCCTCCACGGGAGAGCCACCGAACTGGAGAAAATCACGCCGCCGCCACCTTCCTCGGGCGCGCCCGGCTTTGCCGGCGCCCCCTCCGACGGCGGCGATGCGGGGGGAGGGGCGGGAGGGCGTCGTGGGGGTGGGGTGGGTCTGGCCCCCGAGGAAACTATTCTAACTCTGGCGACTTCCTAGCCGCCACATCAACAATGTTATCCTAACTTCGAGTGTACTTCAGAAATCCAGAGGCGGCATCAAGTTTTGCTCACGGCGCGACATGTAGGCAAGTTGGGGAGGAAGACCGACATTACTAACTATATCAAAGACGCCGAGAATGCCGGCCTGAGAGCGCCCCGCGGTACTGTAGTACTGTAGCTAACACTGTAGCTATCTACAGTACCGTGGTGGGCCCCACCTGTCAGCCTCCGCGCACGGTTTTTGACGCAGCAATTTAGCAAAAAAAAACCCCGCCAAGGACCTTTTCACAAATTGCTGAAAACCCAGGGTCCTCCGTGCAAAAGCGTGCACAGACCCCCTGAAAGGACATATTTTATGTCCCCCATGTTTTTGTGTGTTAGGCAACAACACTAGGAATTATTTAATACGATGTTAAGTGGTGCAGGAATAAAAAGATATAATTGCACTTTGCATCGAAACAATTATCGAAGAAAATGGAGTTTGCAGTTTGTCTGTCCAGGCCGGAGTCTCCGGCCTCAGGGGGCTCAGGGGCCAGAGTCTCCGGCCCATCCAGTTTCGCGGCGAAGCGTGCAACGCGACGGCAGCCTCGGCTTCGGGGCCGGAGTTGGTCCGGAGTTCCTCCGGAGTCTCCGGCTTGTCCGGAGTCTCCGCATCTCTGGACCGGAGTCTCCGGCCCATCTGTCTTCGCTGAGGGACTGGTCCGGAGTCTCTGGCTGGTCCGGAGTCTCCGCTCCAAGGACCGGAGTTTCCGGTCCTCCTGGCTGGAGTCTCTGGTCTAAGTGGCTGAAACGGCTAGTTTTCGGGGAGGGGTATAAATACCCCTCCTCCTACCTCCAGCCAGTGAGCTCGTCCAGATTAGAAGATCCACCATTATTGCAAGCTCAAGAATCACGAGATCTCCCAATACCTCCACCTAAACTTGTTGATCTTTGGAGGATTGAAGGAGAAGGCCCCGATCTACTACTTCACCAAAGCGTTCTTCATTTCCCCTCATTCACTTGAGGGATTCGAGCCTAGGGTTTCCACTAGGAAAACCTAGGCATCTTGTTGTTCTCACTTGCTTGTTACTTTTGTGTAGCAGGTGTTGTTGTGCTTGGGAGCCCCCAATCCTTTTGTGGGTTGAGCCTCAAGTTGTTGTAAGGGCTCCGGATTCCGCCTTGAAGGATTCCGATAAGGAAGATGAACCGAGCTTTTGGGCAAGGTTCATCGGAGAATAGGGTGAGGCCATTTGTGGCGTCTTGAGTTTGATAATCACACCCCTCCAACGAGACGTACTCCCCTAAAAAGGAGGAACTCGGGAATAACTCTTTGTCTCCGCGTGCTTCCCGTTCGGTTACTCCTTTCTCGCTAGTTCTTACTTGTATCGTGCCTAGTCTAGTGTTAACTTGTCATATAGGTAAATTCACCTTAGTTGCATATCTAGAGAATTTACCGTTGTGTCAAGCATAAACTCGAAAAAGAACTAAAAATTGAGTAGCACCTATTCACCCCCCCCCCCCCTCTAGGTGGCCATACGTATCCTTTCAATTGGTATCAGAGCAAGGTTCTCTTGTTCGGGCTTAACCGTCTAAGAGTAGTATGGCCCTTGATGAGCATGGAAATGAGATACCCGAGCTTCCTTCCGTGCCCACTTCGGTTTCCGTGGAGGACTTCAATTCCTTGAAGTCCAATATGGAAACCAAAATGGACAAGTTGCAAGAGATGATCATACAACTCATGGAAGCGAAGGGTATCTCACCTCCACAGCCCTCAAACGCTCCGCAGGAAATTCTACTAAGGACCAGGCTTTCAGCCTGACGAGCCTCGCGAGGCATTTTCCCTCGCGAGGGCTTCTTTGCTCGACTGAGCATTTCTGCTAAGGACCAGACGATCGGCCTAGGAGGCCTCGAGAGGAACCTCTGCCTCGGGAAGGCCTCTCCTAGAAGATCTTCAGGCCCTGGCGCGTCTCCGCGCCACCCTCGGGAGGTTTTCCCTCGCGAGAAGTCAACGGCTGCAAAACCTCGGCGAGGCTTTAGGCCCTCGCGGGGTTCCTTCAAGTGGAAGCAAGCTCCTGCTCCGCTGCAGAGCGCACATGGGCTCTGCGTCCGCCGCAGAGTGACGCGCGCGCCTGCGCGCGATGACGAAGACGCCGCTGTTGCCATTCTCGTGTATAAAGTGGTCAAAGGAGCTGCGGCAAGCAAAGCGGACTCCAAGACTTGCCAAATTGGTGATAAAGCGGCCGGCCGCCGCTACGCTCCAACTGCGACGTCACCGTGGGGCACGCCCCAAAGCTCTGCAGCGCCAGCCCACCGTCCTGGTTGGACGGTGGCTTTTTCTGCCAAGACAACGTGCTCTCTGCCATGGACCGCGTCCATGGACGCCCCCGACGCTGTGCGCTGTGCTCCAACTCGGCGGCATTGTGGTATCCCTTCCCGCCGGAGGTTTTCGGGGAAGAGGACCAAGCCCAGTATATAAGGAGCCAGTGTACGACCTAGGAGGGAGATCCTGCATTCACCAACTCATTCCACAACCAAGCAGCTACGTCTGAAGAAGAAGACGGAGCTCATTCCACCATAGTCCACCATAGCCATAACTGTGCCCTCGGCAAGCACCTTTGTACTGTGAACCTCTCCAAGCAGTGCAATACATCTTAGCAGGACGTAGGGCTTTTACACCTCATGGTGGGCCTGAACCTGGGTAGCGGCTCGTGTTCCATCTCTACCGTGATGTTCCTCACCGAGCTCGGCGAGCACCGTCGCCGAGGTTGTTGAGGATTTGTTTGACGTTGCGCTCAGCCCCTTACTCGTTTCCTGGCTTCTGAGAGACACCCCTAGTTCCTGGGACTAGTCTCCGACATAGTTGATTGTCAACTAAATGCCACCGCTCTTGACTTGATCCGTGATGCCATGGGAGAAGATGATATGTCTCACATCGAGCATTGCACCACCGCCAAAGATAAATGGCGTGCCTTGTTGAGGTGTATGTTGGAAATGAAAGCATGAAGAGAAACCGGTTTGAGGAAATGAGCAACAAGGCCGAAGGATTCTACATGGAAGATGGAGAAGACCATGAGCAAATGTTCCGAAGACTCAAGTCTCTTGCCAATGCCTACAAAGCCCTTGGTGGGACTCATGTGGATGATGCTTGGGTCAAAAGGAAGTATGTGAATGCTCTCTTGACCTTTGAAGGGGCCGACTTGAAGAGTCTTCAAGGAAGGCACAACTATCCTCAAATGACCTCCAACGAAGTCATGCAAGAGATGCAATCATTCAAGGTTCAAGCCAAGATTGCTCAAGACTCTCGTGCCCGAGCTATTGGAATGCAACAAGGAGCCTCTCTTGCGTTGAAGGTCAATGTGGTTGAACACAATGAAGATCAAGATTGTGAAGATGTGTCCTCCATGGACCCCCAAGAACTCAAGAGCTCTCATAGGGACTATGTGGCTCTTGCGGCAAGGACCTTTTGGAAGAATCCATCCAAAGCCAAAGCCCAAATGGAAGAAAAGGCCAAATCTAGTGGCTTCAAGGATGGCAACCCAAAGTTGAAGATTGTTTCAATTGCCAAGATAGATTTCACTATGTTGCCATGTGCCCCTATGAGAACCGTGAAGATCATGGAGGAAGGCTTGTTCTCAAGAAGACTTTATCGTCATCATCCTCTAGCAAGAAACCCTTCTTCAAGAAGAAGAGGCCTCCTCCAAGAATGGTATTGGTGACAAGGGAGGAGTACATGTCCGGGGGTGAGAGTGATGAAGAAGAACCCACAAGTGAAGTGACCGCTATTGCTATTGCTTCTTCAACACCTTCATCCCTTTTCGAATCTCCCAATGAGAATGTTCCAATCCAATCCGCCAAGTGTCTCATGGCCAAGGCCACCGAGGTATCATCTCCTTCCCCCTCCAAGACTATAAATGAAATGGATGATCTTATGAGTCTTAAAGTTAAGGAAGAAAATATTGCTTTGGATCGTTTCTTGACTAACTTGCAAGGTGAAGCCAAGATTCGTTTCGAATCTCTCTTGAGCGATTATGGGCGGATTCAAGAAGAGCTTGATGAAAAGGAAAGACTTGAAAAAGAGTATGCTAATGATATTGCTTCTCTCACCTTGGCTCTTGAGGAAGAGCATGAGCTTAGTGTTTCCCTTGAGGAGAAACTTAAAAATCTTGATGAGTCACAAAATGCAATCTTTTCTCAAATCATTAAAGAACGTGACCTTGCAATTGCAAAATATAAGCTTTCCAAGAAAGAGAAGGTTGAATTTGGTGTTGGTCATGATAGACTAACCGAGGAGCTAGAGAAGCTCACCAAGGCTCACAAGGCCTTGGAGGGTGAACACTCTACTCTCACCAAGTCTTTTGAACAACTTCAAATTCAATCATCTAAATCAAATGTTGCTAGTTCCTCTACTACTTCTTGTGATCATGCAAATGTCATTGAGGAAAATGCTAGGTTAAAGAATGAACTTGCCAAGGCCTCTAGTTCCCAAAGTAAGCCTATTGTTGATCTTTTGCTTGCGCAAAAGCCACACATTGGGAAGGAGGGCCTTGGTTATGTTGCCAAGAAGAAGAAGAAGAAGAAGAACAAGAAGAAATCCAAGCCCGCACAAGCAAAGAAGACTACCATTGCGAGTAGTGATGCCACAAGGGGCAACACTTCTCGTAGTGACTTTGCGGGACATGCTAACCCCAACTATATTCTTTATGTTGATTATTATGGGGATGTGTGCTAAATATGTTGGTCCTTATGATGGTTACATTGCTTACTCTATTTGGGTCCCTAAAACCCTTGTTGCTAACAAAAGAGGACCCATTGCAAAATGGGTACCTAAAACCAAGCAATGATTTCTTGTAGGACTATGCTTCCGGTGGTCGAAATGGGTGATTGATAGTGGATGCACTAGTCATATGACCGGAAGCAAGGAGATCGTGACGGAGTTGAGAACAAGCATAAATCAAGCAACCGTCACTTATGGAGATAACTCAAAGGAAAGGTATCGGGTCTCGGCAAGGTGGTAGTTGCAAGGGATATCACCCTTGTAAATGTCATGCTTGTTGAGTCCCTTGGTTATAATTTAATGTCCGTTCGTGCCGTTAATAAGATGGGTTTTGCCGTCCATTTTGATCTTGATATTGTGGTACTCATGTGGAGCAAGACTCTAAAGGTCGCTTACGTTGGGTATGTCGAAAATGAGTTGTTTGTGGTAGACTTTTCGGAGTCAACCAACTCTCAAACGATGTGCCTATTCGGAAAGGCCGACGTGGGTGGTTGTGGCATCGCCGCTTATCCCATGTCAATATGAGAACTTTGCAAAGTCTTCACAAGGGTGGCCACATCCTTGGACTAAAAGAGAATGTTTCTTTTTCTAGAGATCGTCTTTGTAGGGCTTGTGTTGAAGGAAAGATGCATGATCTCCCCACCCACACAAGACCATCATTTCATCAACGAGGATTTGGAACTTCTTCATGTTGATCTCTTTGGTGCCGTGCCTCAACCAAGTCTTGGTGGGAAGAAGTATTGCTTGGTGATTGTCGATGACTATTCAAGATTTACATGGGTTTATTTCTTCAAGTGGAAGAGTGAGACCCAACAAGCCGTCATTGACTTCTCCAATGAAGTGCAACGTCAACACAATGTTCCTATATTGGCCATTAGAAGTGACAATGGCTCCGAGTTCAAGAACTACACCCTAAATGAGTTTCTTAGTGAAGAGAATTCGTCATCAATATTCCGCTGCGTATACCCCTCAACAAAATGGTGTAGCCGAGAGGAAGAACCGGACCCTTATGGATATGGCAAGATCTATGTTGGCGGAGTTCAAGACCCCACTCTTCTTGTGGGCCGAGGCCATCTCCACGGCATGTCATTCATCTAACCGCCTCTACTTCCGCACGGGCAAGAAGTTCACTCCATATGAAATGCTTACCGGCAACAAGCCCAATATTTCCTACTACCGGGTGTTCGGTTGTAAGTGTTTCTATAAGATTAAAGGTTATCGCTTAACTAAATTTGAGTCTAAAGCTTTTGAGGGTACTTTTGTTGGTTACGGTGCCGAATCCCACACTTATAGAATCTACGACAAGACCTTCGGGACTATTGTAGAATCTTGTAGTGTGGAGTTCGATGAGAATGACGGCTCCCAAGTGGCGCAATTTCATGTTCGTGATGTAGATGATGAGGAACCTCAAGATTCAATAAGGCGAATGGGCGTGGGATTCTTTCGCCCAATCGAGATTTCTCATGAGGCGCCTCAAGAAGGACCAAGCTCCACCCATGTGGAGCAATCATCATCACAAGTGGACCCGCACCATCCGTTGGAGCAAATGAAGCACCAAGCCAACAACAAGTTCAAGACCCTCCTCAAGTTGATCAAGTTGCTACGCAAGAACCAAGTTCTCCAATTATTGATGCTAGCCATGATCAAGACCAAGGTCATCATTCCGGTCAAGACGGGGACACAAATGATCAAGATGAACAAGATGATCAAGAAATTCCTCCAAGCTCTCGTGAGGACATCAACACCCGTCGTGTGCAAGAAATGTCAAGACCTTGTTGAGAAGGCAACACCTTTTGGACAATATTATTGGTGATTTGAAGGGCAAGGTTGTGACTAGAAGGCAATGCGCAAACTTTAGTGCCCATCAAGCTCACATATCCTTGGTGGAACCAAAGAAAGTCTTGAAGCTATTGAAGATCCGGATTGGTTGGATGCTATGCATGAAGAGCTCAATAACTTCAAGCGCAACAAGGTGTGGAAGCTAGTTGAGAAGCCAAAAGAGTGCCGCAATGTTATAGGCACTAAATGGATTTTCAAGAACAAGCAAGATGAACATGGCATGGTGGTGAGGAACAAGGCAAGATTGGTGGCTCAAGGGTTCTCTCAAGTTGAAGGCATTGATTTTGGAGAGACCTATGCTCCCGTGGCTCGCCTTGAGTCCATCCGTATCCTCCTTGCATATGCTTCTCATCATAATTTTATCTTGCAACAAATGGATGTGAAAAGTGCTTTTCTTAATGGTCCACTCAAAGAATTAGTATATGTTAAGCAACCACCGGGGTTTGAGGATCCCAAACTCCCTAACCATGTCTACAAGCTCGATAAGGCACTCTATGGCCTTAAACAAGCCCCACGTGCGTGGTATGAGCACCTTAGAGAGCTTCTAGTAGACCGTGGATTTGAGGTTGGGCAAATCGATCCCACTCTCTTTACCAAGAGAGTAAAAGGGGAGCTTTTCATATGCCAAGTCTATGTGGACGATATTATCTTTGGCTCATCTAACAAAGCTTTCAATGATGAATTTTCAAAGCTTATGACCGATAGGTTTGAGATGTCTATGATGGGAGAGTTGAAGTTCTTCCTTGGTTTTGAGATCAAGCAATTGAGGGGCGGGACTTTCATCTCTCAAGCTAAATATATCCAAGACATGCTCAAGAAATTTGATATGGTTGGTGTTAAGGAGAAGCGCACTCCAATGGACACAAAGGTTCATCTTAAACTCAATCCAAATGGTCTTGATGTCGACCAAAAGGTATACCGTTCCATGATTGGTTCTTTGCTCTATCTTTGTGCATCTAGACCCGATATTGTGTTGAGTGTAGGGGTGTGTGCAAGGTACCAAGCCGCTCCTAAAGAAAGCCATGATATGGCGGTCAAAAGAATCCTCCGATATTTGGCTCATACCCCAAAGTTTGGTTTGTGGTACCCTAAGGACAAGGTTTTCTCTCTTTGTGGGTACACGGACTCGGATTGGGCCGGTGATCATGATGATAGGAAGTCCACTTCCGGGGCTTGCCAATTTCTTGGTGGTTCCTTGGTGAGTTGGTCTTCCAAGAAGCAAAATTGTATATCTCTCTCCACCGCCGAAGCCGAGTATGTGGCCGCCGCAAGTGCATGCACCCAATTGTTATGGATGAGGCAAACTTTAAAGGAATACGGTGTCATTTGTGACAAAGTGCCTCTTTTATGTGACAATACAAGTGCTATCAATATTGCCCACAACCCGGTGCAACATTCAAGAACCAAGCATATTGAGATTCGTCATCACTTTATTCGAGATCATGTTACCCGTGGTGATATTGAGCTAAGCCATGTTTCTACACAAGACCAACTTGCCGATATTTTCACGAAGCCTCTTGATGAAGCAAGATTCACTTATTTGAGGAATGAGCTAAATATCGTGGATTCAAGGAGCGTGGCTTGACTATTTTGCATACACACCTATGTCTTAACTATCTATTGTGTTTAGGTGTAGGCATGGACATAGGGGGAGTGCGGTCCTAATACATTGGACTATCCCTCCCCCCATTATGCCGATAGTAAGACTTCATTTGCTTTTCTATTTTCAATTCATGAAAATGTGAGCTTAAATGACGAGTGTTGGTTGTGAACCCAAGATACATCTTCGCGGTGTCACGCCATAATCTCATACATGGTGGCCTAGGCCACCGCCCTCCTCTTGGTGAGGAGTTGGATTTTATTTGGGTTTAATGACTTATTTGGGTTTTCTAGACCTTTATTTTGTTTTGGGGAGAAACTCTTGGAAATTGGCCTTTATTGTTTGGATCTTGCAAATTCCAAGTGTGTATCCATCCATCAGTGACTTTGTCTCAAACCCAAGCCTTTCCTACCTCAAAACATGCTCCTCTCGCGCACATACATGTCCACACTAAAATCTGGCGTTTTTGGAGCAGTTGGGTCCGGAGACTCCGGTGTGTAGCACCGGAGACTCCGGTCTTGCCAGAGTCTCCGCCCTAAACCTGGAAAACTCCGGCTCAGGCCGGAGACTCCGGTGTTTAGGCCGGAGACTCCGGTCTAGGCGTTTTCGCAGGGCTCCTAAAGGGGATCGGGGTGAGGAGTTAATTCATAACTCCTCACACACCCCCGACCCCAAACTCCTCCCTGCTCGCCTCCACCGCTCCAAGATCGCCTCCGGCTGCTCCCCGCCGCCGGAATCCGCCGTGCCACCGGCCTCCCCACTTCTCCACCGCCGGGGAACTTCCTCCCCTTCGTTGGACCTCCACCATGAAGGACACGGGTAAAACTTCTCTCTTTCTCTAGGGTTTCAACCTAGATGTGTTTTGGAGAGTAGTTTGCTTCGTTTTTCTTGGTGTAGAACCTTTGTGTTGGCAAATGCAGTCTAGAAATTAGTTGCAACGAATTCCCCGTTGATTTGACCTAGATCGATTTTTTCAGCCCCAGGGCCGGAGACTCCGGTCTCCCTGACCGGAGACTCCGGTGTGGCCGGATACTCCGCCCCCTGTGACCGGAGACTCCGGTCTAGATCAAATTTTTGGGAAATTCTTCCAACTAGTTTCTTCTTTTGGCTTCCATGGACATGTATGCTTACCCCCATGCTACCTATCTACTCTTTATTCACAGCTAACAAGAGGTACCCCTCGGGCTCATCTTCATCACAACCCAAGAAAGCTAAGAAGAAGTCGGGAAGAGATTACTTGGAATATGATGAAGACCATGATCGATATGTGCAGCGTGGTGTTGTAGGCAGCAAAAGGACTCTGATGCTCGCAGGGCCAGGGCTGAAGCTGCTCTCCAGCGCGAAGAAAGGGCCAAAAAGGCCAAATTTGACAACATCACCACTGTGAAGGACTTGAATAAGGAGGATTTCCGAACCATGAGGGCACAGAACTTCTTTGATATGCCCAATAATTCAACCGATGGTCACTTTTGGAGGAAGGAGCAAGAGCTCATTATGAAGGAAATTTATGCAAATTTGGACCCCAAAGCCCTTGTGTGTCCTCAAAAACCGTTGAGGCTTCATGTGTTAGCTCAGAAGCCATATTTTGTGGAAGCTATTTGGGTTGCTAGGAAGCTCGGTCTTGAGAAGCTCATCTCCACTCAACAAGACTATGACATTGAGATGGTCCAACAGTTCTTTGCTACCCTCCATCTTGGTTCGGAGGAGAACACCAAGATGACTTGGATGTCGGGCCCGGTCAAATGTGAGTCAACCTTTGAAGAGTTTGGGCAAGTGTTGGGTTATGAGTTCAAAGGTGCAACCGTGTCCGTTGGTCGAAGAATGCATGTTGAAGGGGTTGCTTATGATAAGAAGCTTCTTGCCCCTCTTGTTGCTAAAAGGGGTGCCGTTGCTTCCACCCACGCTCTCAAGCCCATCTACAACATCTTGATCCGCATGTTTCGTTGGAGCATTGCCCCCCAAGCGGGTAATACGGATGCCATCCGAGGAGCTCTTGTCAACCTTATGCATCATGCCCATAGCACTTATCTTGCCGGACCTAATTGCCAAGGGTATGAGATTGATGTCATGGATTATATCAAGTGTGAGATCAACATTGCTATCCATGAGAAGAAGAACCCCATGTATGCCCCTTATGTCATGAAGCTCATCCTCAAGAAGCTTCCTAAAATCGATCCATCTCGCTTCACGCAACACAAGTATGGATACCTCCAAGTCCTAGGGATTCACACTAACCCTCAAGCTACCTATGAAGAGATAGAGGAGGAAGAAGCTCCAAGGGTTCGAAGGAAGAATGCCACTCCACCATCTTGGTCTAGTGGTGGCAAAGAAAGAGTCAACAATGAAGTTAAGCATCTCTCTTGGTTTCAAAAGGTCAAGCTTTGTATGGGGATTGCTTCTCACAAGGAAAACTATGATGGCTATGTTGAGAGGAAGCACATGCACTCTACTCAAAGAAAGATGCTCAAGGAAATGCGCAAGATCAACAATGGTGGCACTACTCCTCCTCGCCCTCAAGGTGTTCCCGAGTCACCACCGTCCGCTGCCACTATCCCTTATGAGGAATGGAATGCGGATATCTTCCCTTGGGGTGATTTTGAAGATGTGTCCTCTATGCCTTCATCTTCTCGCAACACCGGCAAGGCTCCAATGCAATATGAAGAGAGTGATGGTGAAGAGTCCGAAGGTGAAGAGTCCGATGAGGAGGAGTCTAAAGAAGCAAGTGGTGAGGATGCCGACGAAGATTACGTGGATGAGTGATCGCTTCGGGACGCATTAGCATCGCTCTTTTCCCTTTTTGGCGTTTCGATGTCAAAGGGGGAGAAGTAGTTCTATTAGGTTATCACCGTGGGATTTGCATGGGTCGGACACAAGCATGTGCGTTTACCATTTATTTGCGCTTGTGTCCATTTATCTTATGTCGTTGAACTATTTGCTTTGTTTTTATCGTGTGAGACTATGTTCTATTTGTGGTATGAGACTATTATGTTCTATTTGTGGTATGAGACTATGGATTTCACATTTATGGATTTCACATTTCCTATGGTTGAGATGATATTGTATTATGGTCTATAATTGTGCATTGGCCTCTATATCATATTATTATGCACAAGGTATGGTTACTTTTCATCTCAACTTTGTCTCATTTAATTGCAATTTATCTTGTTTCAATTATATCTTGTGAGTTACCTCTCTTCTACATGTTGAGCATTTGTATTCCAATGCAAATTACTTACATGCACACATGTAGGGGGAGCTTCTCTAATCATCTATGGAACTTGTCGATATTATTGTTTGAGCTATGTTGCAAATCCTAGTGTTGTCATCTAACACCAAAAAGGGGAGATTGAAAGGACATATTTTATGTCCCCCATGTTTTGTGTGTTAGGCAACAACACTAGGAATTATTTAATACGATGTTAAGTGGTGCAGGAATGAAAAGATATAATTGCACTTTGCATCGAAACAATTATCGAAGAAAATGGAGTTTGCAGTTTGTCTGTCCAGGCCGGAGTCTCCGGCCTCAGGGGGCTCAGGGGCCGGAGTCTCCGGCCCATCCAGTTTCGCAGCGAAGCGTGCAACGCGACGGCAGCCTCGGCATCGGGGCCGGAGTTGGTCCGGAGTCTCCGGCTTCGGAGTCTCCGCATCTCTGGACCGGAGTCTCCGGCCCATCTGTCTTCGCTGAGGGACTGGTCCGGATTCTGGCTGGTCCGGAGTCTCCGCTCCAAGGACCGGAGTTTCCGGTCCTCTTGGCCGGAGTCTCCGGTCTAAGTGGCTGAAACGGCTAGTTTTCGGGGAGGGGTATAAATACCCCTCCTCCTACCTCCAGCCAGTGCTCGTCCAGATTAGAAGATCCACCATTATTGCAAGCTCAAGAATCACGAGATCTCCCAATCCCTCCACCCAAACTTGTTGATCTTTGGAGGATTGAAGGAGAAGGCCCCGATCTACTACTTCACCAAAGCGTTCTTCATTTCCCCCTCATTCACTTGAGGGATTCGAGCCTAGGGTTTCCACTAGGAAAACCTAGGCATCTTGTTGTTCTCACTTGCTTGTTACTTTTGTGTAGCAGGTGTTGTTGTGCTTGGGAGCCCCCAATCCTTTTGTGGGTTGAGCCTCAAGTTGTTGTAAGGGCTCCGGATTCCGCCTTGAAGGATTCCGATAAGGAAGGTGAACCGAGCTTTTGGGCAAGGTTCATCGGAGAATAGGGTGAGGCCATTTGTGGCGTCTTGAGTTTGATACTCACACCCCTCCAACGAGACGTACTCCCCTAAAAAGGAGGAACTCGGGAATAACTCTTTGTCTCCGCGTGCTTCCCGTTCGGTTACTCCTTTCTCGCTAGTTCTTATTGTATCGTGCCTAGTCTAGTGTTAACTTGTCATATAGGTAAATTCACCTTAGTTGCATATCTAGAGAATTTACCGTTGTGTCAAGCTTAACTCGAAAAAGAACTAAAAATTGAGTAGCACCTATTCACCCCCCCTCTAGGTGGCCATACGTATCCTTTCACCCCCTCCCCCTTCTCTCTCCCGCGCGGCCGTGACGCGCCGCCACGCCGCTCCGGCCCTCCCCGCCCGAATCCAAGCACGCGGGGAGCTCCGCCGTCGCCGCCTCTCCCTCCTCGCCGCAGATCGCCTGCCGGGACGCCGTCTGCGCGCCGGAATCGATGCCGCCGCGCCCGCTGCCCACCGCCGCGTCCGCACGCCACCGCGGCCGCTCCGGCGACCCAAAAGGGGCGGCGCCGCCACCTACGGCTAGCCCACGTCCGCGCGCGTCCCAGAACGCGGTGGCGCGACACCGGCGAGCTCCACGCCGTCGCGGCGGACCCGGCCCTGTGACGTCACCACGACGTCACAGTGGGCCTGGGCTGCGGGAGCTGGCTGCTTGCTAGGCTGGGACGATTTCTGTGCGGCTGGGTCAGCCGAGCGGCTGGCTCGGCCCCTCTTTTTTTTCTCTCTGTTTTGTTTTTCTTATTATTCAAAACTTTTGTAACTTTTCAAACACATCTTCAGATCAATTCAAACCCATTTCTACAAATTTTTAAAAAATAAAATCTACATTTCAAATACCTTGGGACCTTTCCAAAATTATTTCGAATCTTAAAAAATTCAAATAGTACATAAGGCCTCATTAATAGATTTAAAAAAACACAAACATTAAAAACTTTTAATTCACTAATTATAATAATGCAAACCATACATACAAACTGCACACAAAAAAATGAATTTCTTTTTTATAAGTTCGAAAATAGAATCCAACAATTCACAGAATTAAAATCTTCAATTTTATGGATTACAATAATGCAAAACATTTATAAAAAAATACACAAAAGATTGTATTCCCCCAAATAATTCTTCCCCTCCAAAATATCCAATTTCTTTCTAAGTTTTAAAATAGGTTTCAAAAAATCATAAGAAATAAAAAACTTTAAACTTATTTATTACAATAATGCAAATCATACGTACAAAATGCGCAAATTGTCCTATTCCATGAATTACAACAATGCAAATCATGTATGAAAAAATGCACAACAAATGTATTTCCCCCAAAAAATCATTCTCTCCAAACTATTCAATTTCTTCCTAAGTTTCAACAAAGATTGAAAAAACTTCACAACAATTAGAAACTTTCAATTTACTAATTACAATAATGCAAATCGCACAAAAAACCAAAATTCCCCGAAGATTTCTTCCTCCCCAAGTTTTTTCCCACAATTTTCAATTAATTTCAAAATAGATTCCAAACAAGATTTGTTAGATTTTTTAACAACAGATATCCCCCCCCCCCCCCAATAAAATATTACACATTTTCTATAAGTTCAAAATAATTTTCACTCTGGATTTGTTACAAATTTTTGCAAGAAATATTTTTTTCGCAACAAATATTCGGCACCACAAAAAATATTATTTCCCCAAGAATGTTCGACAATATACACAAAGGTTTCAAATATATTTCATGCATTCTTTTCTATTTATCCTTTTCCCAGAAAGGTTCTGATGCGTTCGTTCGATTCAAATTACATAGACATATACATGGTATATCAAAACCTTTGAATTTCACCACAATAACGCGACATGCAAAACTGAATATTTCCAAAATTTTAAATGCCTTCCAAACCTAGCCATTTTTCCAAACGTAAAAAGAATCCAAATCTAAAAAACTTTCCAATTTAACAATTTTTAAAATCTAAACAATTCTCAAACGTAAGCTCCCTATGCATTCCAATAATTCTCAAATCTATACAATTTTAAAATTTCAACATTTCCAAATTACAATTTTGCCACACAGTCGGGGAAAATATGACAAACATATCAACATGAACACAACAGAATAAACGTTGCCTACTTGTGCCATATGATCAAATTTCAAATATCAACATTTTAAAATATCAAATACATTTCAAATCTGAGCATTCAACAAACGCAAAAAGAATACAAATATGACAAATATATCAACATGAACCAAAAAAACCGCTGGCTATTAATGCCGCACGATAAAATTCCATATTTGCATATTCTAAAATTTTGAATGCCTATCAAACCTAGGTATTTAATAAACATAAACATAATTAAAAAAAAATAACTTCCCAATGTTAACAAATTTTGCAATTTAAACAACTTATAACTACACAATTTTTCCCCTCCAATGGTGGCAAATAAGAAAATTATGGCAAAATGGAACTATATTTCATCATTTCAATTTAGCTAACATACTTACACGTAATATAACTTAAATCTACCTAACTATGTACTTACATTTAACAAAAAATGCTTGATTAGATGAATACATAGAGAAAATGCAAATTCATTCCCTCCAATTACGGATTGATTTCAAATTGAATTTCAGCCAAATACATCATACGAATTAGAACTATCGCCTTTCCTTACAATATAAATAACGCAACTAAAAAAATACATAAATTATTACAAAATATTATCAGCAAGGGCGCGGCGTGCCGTCGCGCCAAATTTAACTAGTGTACGTAAAAGGAAGCCCCATGGCTTGAGCACCAAAGCTTTGCCACCCGGCGGAAGCAGGTCTGAATTCTTTTTCTATCTACTAACCGTGACTGTCTTTGAGCTATAAAGATTCCCTTTATTTGAGATAAAAAGGAGTTTCTTGGCGGCACTCAAAGCCTCATTGGTGGACGGACACGAAAATCTTCTCTACCGGCACCCTCAACAGTTCCGCCCGATGCAAAATCTTTCCGACACCCAAACAGGCTCTCAACTTTGTAGACCCTCTCAAGGGTGTCGGACAGGCGCTCCAACAGGCGGATCCCACTTGCCATAGACACATAACGGTGCAGGAAAGTTGCGATTATGGCGCCGTGCAGGAGGCCGTTCAGTCGTAATGGCGCCCACTGCGACGGGAGGTTCCCCGAGTGACAAGACGGCGCTGCGTTTTCCCACGCGTTGCATTTACGTCGGCTCGAGCGCCAGCCAGTCCACGCGCTGGCGTTGCGCCGTCTTCACATGTAGCATTTACGCCGGCGCACCGCCCCTCGGCCATTCCCGGTGTATAAAGCCCGCCTTCCTCGCCGCAGCCCTCCCACACACTTTTACCCCTTCTCCATTCTCCTCTCTGTCGCCAGTGTAGCTTTCCTCCACCGCCCAGCCACCGTTTCAGTAAATCATAAATGATTCGTTTTGTATTCTCTGAAAGTTTCACCCTATTTCGATTGATGGTTTGCGTATAAATAGCGTTTTTATGTTTTAATCTCAAAATGCTATGTATTCACAAACCATTGCTCCAAATCAAACAATATTTTCACAGAATAATTAGCGAATCATTTATGTTTTACTGGAATTTTTTCAATTTTTTCTAAATTGTTTTATTTTTCAGATTCAGATTTGGGTGAATCTTATCCGTCGGATCTAAAATGGAGGGACAAGATTCACTCAAGTCTCTCGGTGACTTGTGCACTACAAGTCACTGATGCTGATTTCCCCATTGACTTGACCCACCGAGGACGACCTGCTCTGCTCACTCCCCCATTGACGCCGACCTGCTCAGTCCTGGTCTCCTTCCGCAGCACACCACCGCACGGCCGCGACTCTTCCCTGCTCTCTCGCCCTCACCTCAGCAGAAGCAGTTGCAGCAGAGCCAGTAGATCCGGGAGGCGCCCGGCGGGATGGAGGCTCGACGCGGGGATGGATGAGTCAGCCACCGACCACCTCGCCTCTGGACGCGGCAGATCCCGGCCATTGCAGACTAGGTAGGTCTTCCTGCTCGCCCCTTGGCCTTGGCTGCAAATTCCGTTGACAGATGCATTTTTTCGATTCATGGTCTGTGTTGTGCACTAGAGGGATGTGGAGTGATTCTTTCTGTGACCGCTAGCAACAGCTAATTTCTTGACTGCATTTCATTTCGATACATACACTAGCTTAATACTAGTTGGTTTAACCAAAGTCATGTTTGTCTTCTTTTTTTGTTAAGGAACTTTAGGAAGTGTTGGGATTTGGGAAGTCCTCTCGTTTCCAACTTCCCGAAACTCCACCATGGAGCAGTGCTGAACACCCCAACTCCACGGAGCTAGATTCCAGTTTAGGGAGTTCGCGGGTAAGCCAGCGGGCCCCGCCTTGCAGTCTCTACCGCGCGTCGTATCCTCGGGTACGTCTAGCACAGTTCACCGATGACATCAAGCCGAGCCGAGCCGATGGCGCGAGGCCTTAAAGCCAGCCGGCTCATACGTTTCCTGTGAGTCAGCCAGTGCAGTTGGAAAAGCATTCACTTCGCTCTCTGCGCTTTGGATCCCTTCCTGCCTGCATTCCCTCAGATCCATCCACCCATCCGCCAGTCCGCGCAATTCGAGTCAACAATTGCGCTCTGCTCCGGCGTCCATTGCGGTCAACTTGGATCCACCAGCGGAGCAGGTGAGCCAGCAGCTAATCTTTCCATCCGCATTCCGCTATTTGCTTTTCGGATTACGATTCGAATTGCAAATCTGCGCTTTCGAATTCTTGGGGGTTTCGCAAGAATGAGGCGTCCAGTTTGGAGTTATCTTTTTCTAGCGCTCAGTTTCTGCGGGTCTCAATTTCGATCTGTACTCGCGTTGATCCGCTTTTTCTACTGTCCCGCCACACTACTCTGGAATCTCACATCCGAGCGCGAGCATCCCTGGATCAAATCCGCATTTTTTTAGTAACGAAAAACCATGTCTTTTTTTGCATTGGAATTCCGCGTCAATCCCCGCTCCCTCCATTTCAAAATTGATTGGTCATCAAGGGACATGCGAATTTCCAATGCACAAGACAATGCCTTTTCGATCCAGGCTAAATGAAATTCATTACACTGTGCCATCTGTGATCTCCGTTTCACTCAAGATTCTATGCTTCCACAACTTTGCCTTCTTCTACTATCATCAAATTTGCATCTCTCCCCGAAAAAAAAACCAATTTGCATCTCTGTAAATTTTCCAATTCTATCCAGTAAGATCTTGATCTGGAATTTAGTTACTACTTCAACTTTATTTATTTGATCCTGTACCAATGTTATCCTGGGATCTGCACCAAATTCCGGCCTCATAAGCTAGATCCTGAAACTTCAACGCATATCTAGTGGGTGTTGCATTACGAATTGCAAAAAACCATCGATATTACCAATGCATTGCGACATGCTACTGTAGCTTCACTATGCACGCACAACACCGCGGTGTGCCATCACTCGCTTTAAATGCCGAATTTACTGAAAAGCCCCAACTTGCAAAAAGCTACTCCTGCATCCACTGTAAATTCTTCCTCTTCTTAGATTCAGGATCCACAATTACACTTCATCAGGAGCAACTTTGAGCAATTCGAATCGATCGAGATTTACTGTTCCACATATTGGTACTACATAGTAGCTATTGGATTGGATGCATGCGTGGCTAGCTAGTAGGGTATTCCTTGGTATATGTCACTTTCACGATTGCTACCCAGCAAGTAGTAGAGGCAATCCTTGCAGCTAGCTAGCTGGTGGTGGGTCCTGATGAGTGAGCGTCTTTGTCGGTTCGTCGCCATCATGGTTAATAGTTGGATGGATGCCATTAATATGTTTGCAATCTCGCCAGATGTGAGATTTACTCAGATCCGGATCAAATTGCATAGAAGCATCTCGATCTTTTTCGGGCTGAATCGCGTGGAATTTCTTGGCTCAAAGATTGATGTAAATTGCGTGTTAAGACTAAAGAAATCGATTTTGGATCATGCATTCCCCTTTTACATGATCAGTCTCTTTAAGGTTGACCTAGTGTGATTCTAGCTGAACTTGGACTCATGTACATCAGCTGAACCAATCCTCCAGATATCAGATTCTTGGCACTCTGCTACAAATAAATCTTTAATTAATGTTTTGCTAATTTCGGTAACTTCTCTGTGGCACTGGGTTGATGCTCCCATTTACTATTTTGCTTCTGTTGAGAGTTAATCGCAGCCTATTCCTTGTATCCAGTTGGTTGTGTACTTACTGAATTTTGGTGCAAAACCTTTCACCAGGAAGAGATCGGGCCGGCAAAGCGGCGTGATGATGGGGACTGACGTGTGCTCTTCACGGATGCTGTCGCTGCCCTGGTACGAGAACAGCGAGGATCTCACAGTGCTTCCCCGACACACCAAGGTGATCGTCACCGGTAACAACCGGACAAAGTCCATCTTGGTTGGCCTGGAGGGTGTTGTCAAGAAGTCTGCTGGGCTTGGTGGCTGGCATTGGCTAGTGAGTCTTCCTTCCTATATTATTTAGGCATCCTGCCAAAATCTTGCTTAGTGGCTTGTTCTATATCTTGGAAATAGCAATAGCAAGTAAAAATAAAAATATCTATTGCCTTTTTCTTTTCAGAAAGTAGCTAGCCAAGCAATTGTAGTTTGGGACTGTATTATTATTAGCTTGGATTCTAGCCGGTGCAACTAAGCTTGCGGAAATTATCGCTTGATCCTTTGATTCTTTTTTCTTTTTGATGGCTTAGGCCACTCTATGTTTGCTCCTTTTATATCAATATAAAAGGCAAAGCTTTTGCTTTTGTTTCAAAAAAGAATTTATTAGCTTAAAACTTGAAGATATATGAAAATCTCGTGGAAAACAACATCCACATACGTTAACTTGTTCCAGTTACTCACATATTATTGCAAAAACAGGTTCTGAAGAATGGTGTGGAGGTGAAGTTGCAGAGAAACGCTCTGACTGTCCTGGAAGCTCCAACTGGTAACGAAGATGACGCTGAAATCGATGGCAATAATTCATTCTGCAGCAGCTTTGACATGGGGGAGAAAGACGTGAACTATTGTAAGACCCATGCCACAATTCGCAACGTAGCCAAATAAATGCTTTAAACTGTCGTTAGCAGGACCGTCTAAACATTTTCCTTCTGTTTCGCGAGCAGCAAGCATAGAGTACCAGAAACCGACAAAGCCGAGGGTCCGGCACACAAGGCCATGGTCTTCCTGTAAGACGTCTAGCAGCCGAGGCAACTTACACTCAAGTTCGAAGCTGCGAGCGGTAATCACTGTCACTGTCTCACAGCAGCTAAACATGACAAGTAATTTACGTTTGAGAAGATCAGATTGGGCCATATTGTGTCCAAGCCAGTGTGACCCTGGGATCACGTGGCCTGGGCCATGGTTTGGTAGGGTAGTTTCATTCAGCTTCTTGTCTCCTGGCATCCTAATTTCAGTCTGTGTCTAATCATCATGATATTGTGCTGATCCAAGGACATTCTGCCTTTTTTTGGGCCTGCAGAGTGTAAATCTGACAAGGCTTGGGACACCCACACTATGGAGATACTGGAATCACTTCAACCTTGTAAGCAGCCTGGATCTTCTTGACCAGCAAACACAGTCCATGCCAAAAGTAATTTCTCTGATCAATTCCTGATATATATATATGGATGCTGAAAACTTGCAGGCAAGCATGAACCCCAGTCCATCAGAGGAACAGCTCTTCCATGGTGTCCAGCAGCATTTCCAGTCTCAGGTATGTAGTTGCAGCAAACTTGCCTGAAATCATGTGTGGTTTGGGTTTCCATCAAGACAACAGAAAAAACAGAAAACTAATACTGTATGTTATTCTAACTTTTATTTTCGCCTGTGCCCTCCCCCATTTGCAAAAAAAAAACAGCAATTGGATGAGTTGCAGGTGATCCTGGGGTTCATCCAGACAGCAAAGAGGCTCAAGAGTCAAGACCCTGTGCACCTCCTAGCGACGCCTCAGATGCATTGCTTCACTACACCAGTGGTATCTGTTGTTAATAGAGAGGGAGAGAGTGTGTGATACTCAAGGGCTCAGATGCATGTGCTTAATCAAGTTAATATTAGTCTTCAGAGGTGAACAGAGGCATTTCTACATGTGCATTTATTTGATCAGTACGAATTCTCTAATTTTCCGTCGTCTTCTTACCCATGTAACGAGAGCAGTGATTTGATCTTTGCAGGTAAAGAAGCTTCATCAAGAAAGGCAGCTGAGCATGATGGTGGATTAAGACCTAGGCGGCAACTACGACAGCGTGGAGCTGGAGGAAATGGTGCAGGTGGCTACCTTTCCCACCGCCCCAGAATGTCCGAGGTAATCAGGATGCTGGAAGGTGACAGGCTCGCGGAGTAATGGGAGGTGTCGCCGCGACGCCGGCATGCCCCGAAATTCATGGATTTCGCAGCGGACGTGTCGTTTGTCGAGCTGGAAGTCATGGAGCTTGCCGGCCCAAGGTGACTGGCGATCAAGTTTGATCGTGCAGGTGTTATCGGAAAGGTGGAAGATTTCCAAGTGGAGTAGTGTAAGGTAGCCCTGTGGTGGCATTCATTTGTACATACGGCATGTTATTGCGTATTGTGTGAGCTAGGCCCATCCTTGCTTCTCATGTAAGGCTGCAAGAGAGATGAGATGACTTGAGTAAAATATCGAAAGAAAATTTTCCAGTAGGTTTGTTACTCTGTTTATTCCTTCCCTTTCTCTCGTTGGAAGCTAAATCACTTAGCTCCCATCTAATAAGGTTGTGCTTCACACACACACCCAGCTCACTCTCCTACACAGTCACACCAGGAACATATGAAGCTCTATGTATCTTCTCATATCACACAAGCTTGGGTTTTCTTACAGGGGGATGATCTTGAGGCTCTAATACCAATTGTTGAAAGTTAAATCACTTAGCTCCCTTCCAATAAGGTTGTGCTTCACACACACTAACACATATGCATATATGAGAGACCACATATATGCTCTATATATCATATATATGCTTGAGGCTACATGTTGACTTGCAAGCTTTCACTAGATATCTCAAGCCTTCTCCTAAATATCTTACTCTAGAATATTCCTAATTTTAGAGTTCTCCCTACATACCCTGAATACTTCTAGCTCCTTCTACCAGCCAACTATATTGACAAGATTACTCCTAACAATCTCCCCTTAATCTTGTCATATCAACTCATCCTCTAATCCAGATCACCTAGACCAAGTGCTTCATCTTGTGACGGTCTCACACCGCCTCTTGTCTGGCAACGGCATCACACCGTGCTTGTCAGCCTCACACTGACTCCATATAAGATGGCATCACACCACCAATTTGGTTTCACACCGATCTTCCATGTGCCAGTGGCATCACACCACAGCCGTCGGCCTCACACCGACTCTTCCATTTGACGATGGCATCACACCGGCGTCGTTGGCTTCACACCAACCTTTCCGTAGACAAGGGCAACACACCATAGTGGTCGGCCTCACACCGACGCCCTCTACGACGATGGTATCACACCACCGCCTGTCCACAGTCTCCAACAGTATCACACCGTTGGGCATGATGACGATGGAATCACACCACCGTCGACGGGCCAGCGGAATCGCACCGCTGCCGCCTCGTAATGGCATCACACCGTCGTCTTCTCTTGGCAGCATCACACCGCCTTCTCCTCCTAGCAGCTAGCAGCTAGCGGCATCGCACCGCCAACAACCTCCATCCCACGCCGTCGTCCTCCACATTGCATGGAGTCTATCGCCACCGCCCTCAGATCTTGAGGCTTTGATACCAATTGTTGGAAGCTAAATCACTTAGCTCCCATCTAATAAGGTTGTGCTTCACACACACACCTAGCTCACTCTCCTACACAGTCACACCAGGAACATATGAAGCTCTATGTATCTTCTCATATCACACAAGCTTGGGTTTTCTTACAGGGGGTTGATCTTGAGGCTCTAATACCAATTGTTGGAAGTTAAATCACTTAGCTCCCTTCCAATAAGGTTGTGCTTCACGCACACTAACACATATGCATATATGAGAGACCACATATATGCTCTATATATCATATATATGCTTGAGGCTACATGTTGACTTACAAGCTTTCACTAGATATCTCAAGCCTTCTCCTAAATATCTTACTCTAGAACATTCATAATTCTAGAGTTCTCCCTACATACTCTGAATACTTCTAGCTCCTTCTACCAGCCAACTATATTGACAAGATTACTCCTAACATCTCTTGCCTTGCCCACGATCAGTTTATGCTATTGTAAGAAAGCTCAGTTTTTAGCTCCCGAACTGTGAGTATTTGTCTGCATTTGACTCTAATATGTGAAAAAACATCTGAGACTGATGGCGCGTTTCCAAGTATTATTAGGACCCTATGTGAACTCTAGTGAATGTTCAGAGGCCACAAGCAAACCTATTTCTTGATCCTGTTTTGCTTTGTAATGCTATGATCTGGTGTCGACACCTGCATTTTTTCTTTTCTTTACATTACATGCGTCGCAAGCACAAAGAACATGCTGCAACACCTGTATTCTGTTACCAAGTGTCCACAGTTTGCGTGTATGTACATACTTTTTTTTGAGGAAGATCCGACGCATATATTCAGACAGCTCCATCCACTTTTACAAAAAGGTCCAAAAGAAAGCGGAAATTACACAGAGGACCCCAAAAAGTGCAAAGAGCACCCTGAGCTATCAACAGAGAATACAATCGGATCCAGAACGATCCCCAAACTCCTAGTTGACGACGTCGCCGCCGTACCTCCAGCTGCCGGTGAGAGGACGCCGCTCCAACATGTAGAAGGTCACTGCATTGCTAGCCTGTATGCTGATGTGCACCACGAGCGGGCATCGATGGATGGATGGGTACCTAACATTACCATAAACTGTCAGCATTGGTAGTACTATGAAGTATGAACACCTCTGACGTATTGTAAGGACGAAGGTACTCCCTCTGTTTTTTAATATAAGATATTTTAGCTTTTATCTACATGTAAATGCACACAAATGTATGTAGACATATCTTTGTGTGCATGTTCACATTTTTTTTGTGTGCATATAGACAACATGTGTACCACCTAAAACATGTTATATTAAAAAACGGAGGGAGTAGCAACAGCCGGTCGCCAATGCCACACACTGAACCGACCCTTCCGAGACGTTTTTGCAGCAAAGGAACCGTACACGGAGTGGGTTTGCTACTCTGCTTCTTCTTCCCCTTTCTCTTGCCTTGCACACGCTTAGTTATGCTCTTGTAAGAAAGTTAGTCTTAGGCCTAGTTTGGCAGCAAAGTATTTTTTAGTTATTCAACAAATACCACGGTTTTAAAAAATAGTGTAGTCTTAAATACTTTGACATGTTTGGATGCATTGAATACTGTGGTTTAAAAACTGAAATATTGTTCAAAACTTCATTTTTTGCTGTATTGGAAACTTTAGTCCCGACCTGTTTTTTCTAAACTGAAGTATTCATTTGCCTAACGATTAAATAATTTGGTATTCCAAGACTTCGGTTTTAGAAAAAACTGTGCTGCCAAACTAGGCCTTAGCCCGAAATGCTACAATTAATTAGTCTGCATTCGATTCTGACATTTTGAAACCGTAAGAGACCGAACCCTGATGTGCCGTTTCAGAGTTTTTAGGACCCCTGGTGAAGTTCAGTGAATGTTTAGAGCATCTCCACTCGCGGCGCCCAAACGCCTTCCGGACAGGCCGTTTGGGCGCCGTCCGGACTACTTGGCGCATTTGGGCGCCCTCGCTCCCCACTCGCGGCGTCCAAATTTGCAAATTCGAATGTGCCGCCAAAATACACTATGCCAAAATATGCCGCCAAAATACGCCGGGCAGCCTGGCGTCTGCTTGTCGCCACCGCCGTCGTCGTCGCCGATCTAGATGTTGTCACCGGGCTGGGGCACGTAGCCATAGCCGGGCTGAGTCATGTCGGGGTCATCGGCGATCATGTCGGGGTCATCGTCGACCTGGCCGTCCGCGCCGTGGCCGGTCTCGGTGCCGTGGTTGCCGCCGTTCTCGGGCGGAACGAGCCCAAGCTCTTGCAGGATCGCGGCGCGATACATGTTGTGCGCCGCCCTCGCCAGCGGGTCCAAGTTGGAGACGTCGGCCGTCAAGATCATGAAGTCCTGACTCCTCTTCTTGACGGCGGCTTTCTTCTGCTCGAGGTTGATCTTGACGTCGGCCTTCTGCATCAAGGTCGCCCACCTTGCGTTGTTCTCCTCGCGCCTCAAGCTCGAGTTGGAGCAAACATCGGCGAGGACCTTGTCGATGGACGACTGCACTCTGTCCGTCTTTGCCGCCGCTGCCAAGGCCGCTTTCGCCTTCTTGTTCCCGATTGGCGTTGGGGTCGAAGCCGCCGTGATGCTGGCTGTCGCCGTACTCGGGGGAGAACCTGGTGCGAGGCGTGGCGGCGGCGCTGTCGGCGAAGAAGGAGGAATTCGACGACGAGCCGCCAACCTTGCATCGTAGAATGGCGCTGCTCTCTAGGCTCCCTCCCAAGGCGAATGCTTGGTTCAAGGCGGCGACGGTCTTGTTCATGGCGGCGATCTTCCTTGCCGTCAATGGCGCCGCCGTGCCGAGCCTTTTCCTCTCATTTTCCTTCACGCGGCGCCCGGCACGGCTCTGCGTGTCCAATCGGCGCCGGAGTACGTCGAGGTCCCAATCCTCCTGCCTCATCTCCTCCGGCTTCTCCCTGGGCGGGGGGGCCTTGCGCTTGACGCCCAGCGTCTTCCCCGCCGCCGCCTTCGTCTCCTTCGCGGCCTTCCCCTTGGGTGCCGGCGGCGCCATGGAGCCGGCGCGGCGCGAGGGCTTTTCTTTTGGTGGGAGAGATGGCGGGAGAGATGGCGGGGAAATGTGATTTCTGCGGACGAATTGGGGGAAGCCGGCACTTATTGCGATCTTGTTTCACTGCCAGGCGTGGCGCGCGCGTCGGAGGCCGACGTGGCGTCGCGTTTCCTTCCGTCCGGGGCCGCCCCAAGCCTCCCCAAGTTGAGGGCGTGGGCTGGGCATGCCGGACACAAAACTGGGCCGCTCCGGACCGAATTCGCGTTTGGGCGCCGCGAGTGGGGGCGATTTTGTGTCCGACACGCCCCAAAGACGTTTGGGCGGCCGTTTGGGCGCCGCGAGTGGAGATGCTCTTAGAGGCCAAAAGCGAACGATTTCTTCCTCATGTTTTACTACCTTGCAATGCTAGTATATTCTGTTGTTGATACCTGCACTTCTTGTCTTCACATCACCTGCATCGGTAGCACAAAGAACATGCTGATGTATCTGTATACCTCAATGGACTCGAGTTCACTGCATTGCTAGGTTGCTGTTGGGTGCCGTGAACTGTCAGCATTGGTACGATGAACACCTCTGACTTACTGTAAGGAGGAAGGTACTCCCTCCGTTCCAAATTAGATGACTTTCCTTTGTCCACATGCGGATGCATCTATACATATAGATGCATCCGCATGTGGACAAAGGAAAGTCATCTAATTTGGAACGGAGGGAGTAGCAGCACAGGCAGCACCCGGTCGCCAATGCCACACGCACCGAACCGACCCTCGGTGAAGCTTTTGCAGCAAAGGAAGCGTAGATGGAACTCGAGTCAGTACTGCGATGGAACTGATCGACGGTGGGCTGCTCATTCGACTGCAGCAGTGGAGCTTCTCGCAAAAGTTGTCGGCCTCCTCTCATGTGCTCTTCCTTGCTACCCACTGGGCACTAGCTAGAGCCACTAGCAGATGATCGATCGTGTCGCATGTATCACGTCAACTGTGCTCTGTAACTGTTTTCATCAACTGCAGCATCCTTCTCTTGCTTTTGTCGCCGGACTGTCGGTGTGCAACAAGAAGAAGCATAGTGGAACATGCCGTTATTTTCGGTGATCGATTCCATCAGAGACGATGAACTAATCCCAGCGGAGGCTGGCCGGACAGGGGCTGCGCCTCCGTTTATACGCCGGCCGGTCGTGGTTTGCGCCTCCGTTTATACGCCGGCCGGTCAAGCACTTGATCGCACGCGGCAGCATCATACACGGCGCCCGGCGGCGGGGTGCCACCGCACGACACGGCGCGGCCGGGAAAGCAAACCACGGCACTTATTGCGACTTTTTGTCCGCGCCTCGCCTCACCTCACCTCACGTCAACTAAGAATCACGCCCGTCGACCCGTCCTCTCACCTCCGTTGGCCGTCCATTATTGCCGATCATTACGCCCCACGCACCACCCCTAGCCAGCCAAGCTACAACATGCCATGCCACTGAACGCCGGCCGCCACTCTACTACCTCTTCGATCGTCTCGTCTTCAGCCAGCTCTACTTCCCTTCCTCTCGTCCATCGATCCATAGACCCATACCGTTGATCTCCTCCTCCTCGCCCGGCCGTGCCTGTCTTGTCCATCACTAGCCCTGATCGTTCCCTTTCCAGAACCAGCTGCTGCGAACCTCTAGCTCAGGCAGGCATGGGCATGGGCGTAGTGAGATGCCTCAAGATTCTCGCCCTGCTCTCGCTCGTCCCACTGGCGCTCAGAGCCGGCTCGCTCCTCGGCCACGTCGTCCCAGCGCCGTCACCCCAGTTTGCTGCCGTTGCCAGCAGCGCGAGCGTCTCCGGTTCGGCACACAAGGAGGCCGGGCATCAGCAGGGCCACATGAGGAGGACGTCGGAGGGCGCTGCTCTGCCTGCCGGCCTCAACACGGCGAGGTTCCGGCCTCGCAACGGCTGGTTCGGCGACGACAAGAGGATGGCGCCGTCGGGGTCCAACCCGCTGCACAACTTGCGATAGTCCGTCTGATAAAAACAACACAGACGAGGTTTGAATGTTTGATCGACTTTCTGTTATACCAGATGCCCTTGCGCTCTCATCTCAAATCCTCTGTTCTGCTCTGAACCCTTCTTTTTTTTTTTTTTTTTTTTTGCAAGGTACTCTGAACCCTTCTTGGGTTCATCTCTGTTGACACGATTGTGTGTATTCTACGGGATATAAAATATACATACGTACGTATTCTGTTCTTCAGGTGTCATGCATACTCTTGACTACCAACTATCGTATATAAGCACAAGGCCATTCACTCGTTTTTCTGGAACCCTTCCCCCTCTACAGTGCTCGAGAGAAACGCGGAGGCGACTCGGCGTCGACAAGAAGCCGCCGGCGTATCTGGGGATCTCCCGCTCTCCGCCGGCCGCTCCGGCGGCGGGAGGGCTGGGGATCCCTAGATCTGCGCTCCGGCGAGTAGCGGTGCGGATTTTGGGCGGCTCGGCTGAGGCGGGGAGGCCGACGCTGCCGTTTTGGAGATCTGCGGCTCCCCCTCCGTGGCGTCGTCGTCGACGGCGTCCTCGAGCTGCAGGCCTCGTTCCCGAGCTGCTGCTCGTTTCTCCGGCTTCGGCGGCAGCCCGGCTTCGAGTGGATGCAAGGCCGGTGGTGGTGGAGGTGCGAAGCGGCCGTGGCGGTGGTGTGCGGGTTGCTGGTGGAGGATCTGTGGCGCAGGCCACGGATCTGGGGCGGGAGGTGCGCGGGGTGCTGCCCCGACCTCTGTTCGTTCAGCGTCCAAGATCCAGCTCGTCGGAGCTGGTGGATCCAGTGGTTCGTCAGCGCCACAGTGGTGGCAAGAAGCTCTCCCGCTCCGTGGTGGGGGCTCTGGGCGTCTGCTTCCTCCTTCGTCTCCGGCGGTGGAGGGTGCGCGTGGTGGAGCTGCCCGAGGTTGAAGACGGCGAGGCGCTGCGGTGCTGTTCTTCGTATCCTTCCTTTTTCTCTGCTTGTAATCGACCTTGTATTGTTCCTCTAGTATGAATACAAGTATGGGAAATTCAAAAAAAAAAAAAAAACTATCTATCGTATATACCCGTATATAATCTCTTCGCGAAGCAGTACGAACGATTATACTCGGCCATGGCTGATGGCTCTCGCAACAGTTCATGCTGAATTTTCCTTCGAAACGATACAGTTCATGCTGAATTGATCGCTCCTCCCTCGCGTAGTCTTCTTCTTCTTCTTCTTCTTCTTCTTCAGTTAGAGCGCACGCCCGAACATTCATTTCTCACGAATTAATCGAGTGCTCATCTGCCGTCGCAGGCAGCTGATCGCCCAGCCATAAATTCCATAATTAACAACATATGACGGGTGAGTTATACCAGTACGGCGAGTACACCATCATACTTGATTAATTATTCAGTTTTACTCCCTCCGTTCCAAACTAATTGACTTGTCTTGTTAAATATGGATGTATCTATACTTGTTTAGTGTCTAGATACATCTATGTGTAACCAAATGTGTGTCAATTAAATCCGAACGGAGGGAGTATTTGTGGCACATACTATATCCGACGCGATTAGGCTGGCAAGTTTAGTGATTCTCCCAGTGTAGTGGGCAAGTAAATGTAAAACCACGTATGCTACGAGATGTATGTGGCGCTAACTGAAGTGTGTTACAGTCATTTTTTGCTTCTCTTTTACTTCTGAGGAGAAGAAGAGGAAGAATGTGAACTAATGATGTCAACGAAGAAAGAAACATGGTAGAACACGGCCTGACTGACATTCTCCATGTATGTCCTCCCTTACAATCATGGTGTCGCCTCGATCCGGACATGCCGAAAGATATCGTTGGTACTCAAGACAAACGCAGCAGGTGCACAACACTAATAATGCAGCAAGAGAACACCAGTTTAGTCCGCAAAATTAACTAATTTTAAACTAATCCCATCGTGTTATTCTCTTCGGGAACAAGACGAGACAGAGGCATTAGAGCTGCAGTATCTGATAAGCGTACATGGTAAACTCATACCAGACAAGTAGAGAAGGTTACACTGCAGTGACATGTCCAACAGAGGTACTCCCTCCGTTTTTTAATATAAGATGTTTTAGCATTTGTCTACATGCACATGTACCCAAATATATATAGACATGTGTTACTGTGCATGTTCAGTCACTTTAGTATGTATCTAGACAACATGTACAACACCTAAAACATCTTATATTAAAAAACGGAGGGAGTAGCTAACACTGTAACAAACTAACAAAGCAAATCAAACCACTACCGAAGTACCGATAGACGGGAGAGGACAAACCGAAATACCTCCTAGGTAGGTGAAACGATGGGAAATGGCACGCACACTACAGTTGCGTTAGTCATCCTCGTGATCTCCAGCTTGCAGCGACGACGGCGGCGGGGGCTCGTGGACGGTTGCCACTGCTGACGGCGGTGGTTCTTCGACGACGACGGTGATCATGCCCTGGTCGAGCATGCTGTAGAACTCGCGTGGGCGGCGCTGGTTGCTCCAGTGGTGCAGCTTCCATAGGTACCCTGCGAAGAGCCCCAGGCTCATCCCTGTACACGATCTCCTTCACCACGCTCGGCGGCCGCCTACCCTGCACCCCCGCACCGGCCGCCGTCGCCACCTTGTGCGCCGTCGTCGACATTGCTCCTAAACCTCAATATCCTCCTCCGCTGTGCAAATTCAGAATGCAAGAAGATGCTTATGACGAACGGGAAGCGATCGAGCCAAGGCACCGCGGAGCGGAGCCGCCGTGGCGGTGTCGACAGAAAGTGGTGAGCACGTGGCAGCTGGCTCGAACCATGTGTACGTGACTTCCTAGCGGCGGCGCCGAGCTGCTGGCCACATGTCGAGGGAGATACAGCTACAGACTTTGTCGTGGACTGGGCTGTTCCCGTGCGGCCGAGGTTCGATGATGACCAGAACATGAGAACAGCCCAGCCCAGCCCAACCCACTCCATCTGAGCAGCTTCAGCAGCCTACTGGAGTAGAGAACTATTTTCTCAAAAAGAAAAAAACTAAAACAGAGAACATGTAAAGATTCTTATTAGGCCGGAGATGTTTTTTCAGATATTCCATTGTTTGCAGGCCCGAAGGTTTTAATTACCATTGCGCTCGCATATTTCTCACATTCTCGAGTTCTAGCCAGTGAAAAATCATGCAATTTGTCTCACCGCTATCGAGAAAGACAGGAAAGGGCCGAGGGGAAAACGTGCACTTAATCTTTCCGACAAAAAAGTCCTTTGGACCTGCCAATTAGCCCCCCAGCCAGATAAACTCAAACGGGGCGAGTAGTCGTTTTATTTATTTTTCTGACTTATTTTATTTGGCTTGTGATGTACTTCAGTCAGCTAAAAGTTGGGGCAATCATCCATCCACACAACCTTCCAATCTAACTTAAAATAGCAATCCTAAATCTACATCTGCAACACCTTTGTAACATTTTCCTCACGTATGCCAAAGTATGAAAAAAAGTAGTAACATTTCAAACACACACATGCAACATTTCACTGTGTATGTAACAAATCCTCACTTGTCACATCAAATGCATAAGAAAATTCATCGCGCATATGCAACATATAATTGAATCAAACACAAAAACCAATAGCAACATGATACAATATTTGAAGTAAACACCTAGCGTCCTTACAACATGTGCATCTGAAGGAAAACACGCACAAGTTTGCATAAGTGCATCTGAAGGAAAACACGCACAAGTTTGCAATATGTAAAAATAACATATGCAACATCAAAAGTCCAAAAATTATTGTCCTTTGTTTTTGGATCGCAGTCTTGTTTGGATTGGCCTCGTCGACCGAATCCGACTCGAATGAGCCTCACCGGTGCCGGATCAAATAACCTTGTATCAATTACCTCGCAACCTCGACGACAACCTAAACTCTATCGTGATGAGATCCACATATGTCCAATGACAAACATGTAGAGGAGACGAGAAAGATCTAGCAGGACACATGCTCGTATACGCGTGTGTGTATGTGTGTGTGTGTGTGAGAGAGAGAGAGAGGGGGGGATATTGTGAGGCATCATATGGTGCCACGTGTCTAGCCCACGAGAAGACTGATTCACATCGTTCTTCTGCTAGTTGATTTTAAAAGTTTTCCTTTTCATTTCATTCCAATTATGAGTGATATTTGTATTGTTCTACGTGAACAAACAATATAACCATAAGTTTGGATGGAACATGTTCTCACGCAGTATAGTTATATTTCTTTTCCTATAAAGTGGAACATTTTATTGAGCGTAATTTATTTTCACATGCACGGCTACTTTTTTTCAAGGACGGTGAAAATTTCTATCGAGATAAACTATCATTTTTCTGTGAATGACCAAACATGTTTATGTATATGAAACAAGTTTTTACGAGTTATTGCAACAATTTTTGTAAAATGTTTGATTATTTGTACACATAAATGAATATTTTCTATGACAAAAAACTGAAACCTTATACTACAAATGCTATCAAGACTCAAGAGTAACACGAATATAAGTTCACGCTATTCTCGCAACAGGTTCACACATCAATGAAAGATATGATCATGTTCTTTCCAAAATTTGTTTGTCGGTCACCTAAGTAAAGTTGACGAAGCATACAAAAAACTAAGTTTTAATCCTAAATTCTTATGTCTAGCTAAACTTAAACTTTATTATGTTCTTGAAATCTCAAGGTTGCAACAACCATTAAAAGATGCACCACACCTTCGTTTTGTCCTTATCCATTAAATGATTCTTCTATTTCTCTTCTAAATTCTTCAACGTTTTCTATGGAATTTCTCCACGGGATGCGATGAAGAAATGAAACATCAAATAGAGGTTGAATGTGTATCTAGGTAAGAGTATCATGATGTCTATTCTTAAGATAAAAAATGTTCATACCCGGGTAGCAAAAGATTCGTTCCTACATGAATAATGTGTAAGGTGATGAAGCACACCAAGAGAAACATGCAACGAACAACTATCCGTGGTAGTGGTAGGGAAACAAGATATGGTAAGAAACCGTTCATAATTCCATGAAAATATGTTCATGCTTCAGTCGAAAGAAAATGTTCATTTTGGTATTGAATGGTGTGCATGTATGTATGATGACCAAGTAAATTTTAAGAAAGATAAAAAACTTACCTCCACCTAGACTAGATTTTTTATGATTATTTAACTTTTGAGATTAGCCAGCAACTTCTTTTTCTCTAAGAAAAGAGAGACACGTCTGCTACAAAAAAGCTAAAGACTTACTAAAAAATTAGCCTGAAGAAACAACCTGAAACAGTTTTAATAAACGGTCAAAAGAAACATTCCGAAGATACTAAGCCTTATATATTTTCAATAGATGTAAGTATCATAAGGTAGTTTTATGTATGACACAAAATAGCTTGTTTTTTGATTTCTACTGGAATGTTTTCAAATTAAAATTTATTTAATATTGATGAATACATCTTTTTTTTACTGTATAACAAAACTACAAAGCGAGATGATACATTATCTTTCTCTGAAGTACTGTTTACAAAATATCATTTTACTGAGGTGATTTTAGAGAATTTTTTCCTTAATCAGTCTACTTGTAAAAACATGCAGCTTCATTGCTTAAGGTGGGAGCTAAACTCTCCCCGATGCGCTAACAAAATTTTTGCAAAACAATTTTATGTGTACTGTTATCCTACAAATGGGAATGTCTTGCTATTAGCTCGATGGAGCAGAAATTTTTGCATTATTGCTGGCCCAGAATTATATATTTTATGAGTATAGGTGCAAGAACTTGAAACCTACAAGTTCCGTAACATTTTAATGGTATGGATTATGGAGGACTTGTAAAAAAACTCATATAGGACGACTCACAGTGTTATACAGATTCAGATTTCAAAAGTAATATTGTGATAACCAAAAAGAATGCTAGAAGAAGCACACACGTTACTACAGACATACCAATTGGCCTTCCGCTTTATTAGAGGCACAAACCGGTTTTGGGGCAGCGGGTGCACTTGTTTTCTCCTAGCCGGATAACGTTTAATACATCAACTGCAAGCCCATATATCACACCTTCAGCTTCACCACCTGGAATCCTAGATGAACCAAGCTGTGGTGATAATCACTTCTCTAAGATCAAGATAGTTTGGGAGATTGATCTTCTCGTTATTCATGCTGTCAGCGACGATTTGGCCTATGGAATAACAAACGAACCATTGTTATTTTGGAGTATTAAGCAAGAAATAAGACAGGAAAAAAAAGCTACTTACATTGGCCTTCCGCTTTATTAGAGGCACAAACCGGTTTTGGGGCAGCGGGTGCACTTGTTTTCTCCTAGCCGGATAACGTTTAATACATCAACTGCAAGCCCATATATCACACCTTCAGCTTCACCACCTGGAATCCTAGATGAACCAAGCTGTGGTGATAATCACTTCTCTAAGATCAAGATAGTTTGGGAGATTGATCTTCTCGTTATTCATGCTGTCAGCGACGATTTGGCCTATGGAATAACAAACGAACCATTGTTATTTTGGAGTATTAAGCAAGAAATAAGACAGGAAAAAAAAGCTACTTACATTGGCCTTCCGCTTTATTAGAGGCACAAACCGGTTTTGGGGCAGCGGGTGCACTTGTTTTCTCCTAGCCGGATAACGTTTAATACATCAACTGCAAGCCCATATATCACACCTTCAGCTTCACCACCTGGAATCCTAGATGAACCAAGCTGTGGTGATAATCACTTCTCTAAGATCAAGATAGTTTGGGAGATTGATCTTCTCGTTATTCATGCTGTCAGCGACGATTTGGCCTATGGAATAACAAACGAACCATTGTTATTTTGGAGTATTAAGCAAGAAATAAGACAGGAAAAAAAAGCTACTTACATTGCGCAATAGAAGCGAAGAATACGAGATGCAGAGACAATAGGGCTAGTACAAGGATGCAAATCGTGCACTTGTCCATCCTCTGATACAGCAATAGGGAGTAACGTAAGGAAGATTTTCTCCCTTTTGAAATAAGTTCCCATTTTGCGAGCCAAATAAGATTGCAGTTTATGACCTCTAATTCCGGATCTGACCTTTGCCCTCGATGGACCGGCTGAGGGAGTCATCGGCGAAGAATATCCTGCCCTCGACGTCGTGGAGGAGGAGTAGACTCCAGCGCCGATCGAGGGAGAGGAGATGGAGAAGAGGAAGCAGGCGGCGACTTCTCAGTCGAAGACGGCCCCGAAGACTCCAGCGGCGTCGGAGGAGGAGAAGCCGACCTCGAAGTCGGAGTCGGAGTCGGAGTCGGAGACGGGGTCAGGCTCTGAGTCGGAGACGGAGACGTGGAACATCTTCCCTGGTCTAGGCGTCGAAGTTGGGCAATGGTGGAGTGATCTTGGTGCTCTTGGAGACGCCATCTAGCTTTGCACTTTTTTTTACTAGTGGACGTGCACGTGCAACGCACGTCTCTATATAATGACTGCACAATATTTGCTCCATGGTTAAATTCTTGTTCATATGCGCCAAGATACACAATTTCATATTACCGACAGGTGATGTATATGCACACCTGCATGTCGCCTATGCATCGAAGGTAATATAATTTATGGAATAGACATATAAAAAATGATGGAAAATCTAAACATAACTAAAGGAGTGAAATATTGTGTAAATTAAAAAACGGAAGAAAAAATGACTGAAAGCGAGTCACTCTCACTCACCCTTCGCAATCCCCACGTTTTGTACCCAAGATCACCACTGCGTTGCTCCGTCGGCCGCCCCTACACCGGTGCTCGCAGCTCAAACTCGGATTGGTGCTCTTCCACGCCAATGATTTGGTTTTTTATTATCTTCTGCTGGAACAGTTTCTTCATTCATCGATTCAGAAACTGTTGATAACACCGAAATAGTTGGGGATGGAGGTGATGGTAAGCGAGGATCATTTATCTTAATATGTGACTGTGAACCAATCGATTCAGAATATTCAGAAATCAGAAATAGAGATGGTAGGTGATGCCAACGAATTATCCGAAACACTTGATTCTGAACATTCAGCTTTTTAAAAAGGTTGGATATCAAAATCCTCAATGGTGGTTGTTTCAATTTTATTATCCATTTGTTGCAATCAGAAGCAAAAATAAAATATGCCCAGATGATGCAAATAGCACCGCTTGTTGGAATTCTAATAGGCAAAATTAGCACTTTGCAGGCACATTGACAAGATTGATCCCTGGAAAATCTAATAGCGATGTATCATATACACTGCCTTCTAGAAAGAAAGAAAAAAATCTTGTCCACACAAATTTCAGACGGAGGAGTGGGAGAATAAAAGGACTAAACAAATCATATTGAATACAAATGGTCAAAACTTCAATCGATGGAAACAAATATCATCCACAAAAATCTAGAGCAAAACTTCATACTTCAAGTATCGGTAACTATATGTACAACAGATATACCATGGAGCTGAAAGGAGTGATTTGTCACTTAACGTACAATAACCTCCTTCAATCAAGAGGGATCTCTTCCAAGGTAATATCATTTACTTGGGTTTCTTGTCAGTTTTGCTGTATTATGCACAGGCTATGAGTATTGTAATCTTATCATTAACTTGCAACCACTATTTCAGTTTCTAATGCCTATACGGCATGTGTTAACTGTATTCTCGGATATTTGTTAATGAAAATGTTCAGTCAACAATCAGAAGCTACCTCGTGAAGCACTGATACATGAGGGAATTGAAAGAGGGAGAAACAAATAAGGACATGTGTTACTGCATCATCTAAATCTGTTACCTTGAGTGGAGCACGCACAGACCTAGTTCCGGCGAGACGCACCGAGTTTCGGTGAAGTTGTCAGAACGGCAGAGGTCAGAACGACCATGGCAATGTCGAGTACGGGCAGAAATTTCGAGCGCACGTCTGTCAGCGTTTGTCTCTCTCCATTATTCTCGATCCCCTTTCGAGCTACTCCTCTTGATCCATCCCCTGCTCCTCCAACCGGCAGTTCGTTGTTGACCGTATTGCTTTGGGCTCGGTCTTGGTAGGCAGCTCGGCGACACAGCACAGCCGCCCAATTCAAGCCCTTAAGCTCCAATTCGTGAAGTTCAAGCCGTGCTGAGCCGCACCTTCTGCCAATTTTGAGCTCGAGTTGTCCGTGAGAAGAGCAGAGCGGGAGGGATTGGGGAGGGTATGAAGACGATGCTCGCGCAGCCGACCATGTGGCCAAGCAATCGGGCCAGTGTGTCCGGTCGGAGTGCAAGGACTTGCGCTCGCGGGCGGAGAAGCTCGCAGAGGTGCTGCGACAGGCGTCGCTCGCCAAGGCAGACACCATGGCGACCGGCAGGCGGCGCGTGCCCACTTGTATGAGCGCCCCACCGAGCGCATCGTGACCGGCACCCTGTGGACGCTCGCCAAGGCCGACGCCATGGCGACCCGGTGCTTCGAGAGCTCATCCGCATCTCGTCCCCGCACGCCGACGGCGATGGCGATGAAAGCCGACATCAAGGCAACCCGCAGGCGGCGGAGCGCCCCGCCGAGCGCATCGTGACCGGCACATGCAGACGCTCGCCATGGCGACCCGGTGCTTCGTGAGCGCATCCGCCGCTTCCTCAGCTTCAACCCCTTCTCCGGCTTCCCGCGCATCCTCGCGCTAATCTACAACACCACGCTCGAGAACGACTTGCTCATCCGCATCTCGTACCCACGCGCTGACAATGACGGCGATGAAAAGGCGGCGGTGGTGTCGCGCTTGCGAAAGGAAACTTTTATATTTTAGCGGTGGCAACCCAGTAATTACCACGAAGTTGAAAAAGTGTGTTGAGTTGTCAAACATTGGAGCGATCTAGAGCGTTGATCGATTATTGAACGGCACAAATTTAATGTATCCCGAACATGTTTGCTCTTTTAATAGTAGTATAGATGATGGTGTCAAACTCCGCCTACCACATGCAAAGGAGAATATCTGGGGAGACTTCATTGACGGCAACTTGGCAAAATCAGTTGTTTGGCTGCAAGAATTTCAAATTTTTGAGGACAAGACTAGCGCCATTCACAGTGTTACTGGTGTTGACAAAAAGCTTGCTATGATGATCCGGAAGTACATAGAGCCAGAGCAGAAACTAGCTGTCGGAGAGCTTAAATATAAAGATATCATTGAAGCCAAGTTGGTCAGTATTAAACTCTCTGTGCTTATTATGAACAATTTGAGTACCTATTTTAATGTCGCTTTCTTCAAGAAATATCTTGCCTGTTTGATGAGACTGTCATGGAGTTGATGTGGGGCCTGAAGAATTGCTTAGTATTTAGTCCCTGATGAAAAGATAAAGCTGACTAAAAAGGACCGCCTCCCTATGAGCGAAGGAATGAAAATTGTCCTGCGTCATTATGAGTTTGAAGTCGAACCAGAGATGGTTAATGAAAAAATTGTTGAGTTGACAGGCATTGTGTATAGTTGTGATCTTTGTGTGAACAAACATTCTGTGTTCTTGCGGGCTGCTGGCGAGCACCTTAAGAAGATATCCGACATTGACTCTCAGCATTGGGGTTTAGCTAAACTTGCGACTGCTCTCCAGATAATATGTTACCCTGATGAGGGACTTCCTGGTGATCCTCGACAGGTTTTCTCAAAAGATGAGTTTCGTAAATTGGTGATGGATGGACCTTTATATGAAGGCAAGCTACGTAAGGTGTCTTGCAGGGCTATCTTCGAACATATGGTGTGGGCCCGTCGCCTTAGGAAGAAGACGCTGAGACTCTTGGACCATCACGTAAGGGAGGCAAGAAATGCATATGAAGCTGATCAAGCTTTGATGAGCAGCAGTTGATCTGAGAAAAAAAGTATAATGGGCATTTGACATACATAACTGTATGTTGGTTCGTTTGTGTTTTGATTATGAAACTCCTATGTGATCTCATTTGTACTGAGATGAATCAGACTAGCATTGTCCAGTGCATGTGGCCAAGTGGGTATCTTACTTTGCAATTCCATGCCTCCACCCGAATCAGACTACATTTATCTCCTATTTTTATATATTTACACTTATTGGTTGCCAGATTTATCTCCTATTTCTCTGCATAAATGTTCTTAATAGGGAAAATAGTTTGGTCAGTACAGAAAATAATGCTTGTTTTGAAAAACCATGCCTCCACCCGGATGCTGCTCCTCTCTATGTCTCTCATATAAATTAATTCTCTCGTTGTTGACAGCCTAGGTATAATACAGATCTCATCGCAAAAGTGAATACTACCGCTCGCTAACTTTGATTCCGTTTTTGCTGTTCACATATTATTCGGATTATTTTGCGCTTACGAAGTTACGATGTGGACTTCTCTCATGATAACTGAACTGACATGATGTTGCCGAGCAATAGCGATGGTTCTCGCATCAAAAAATGTATTTGATGACTACACCTAGAGAGATGGTGCACATCATGATCCCGATGATCACACACTCCCACGATGCACCTGATGTGCACATGTCGTCTCACTTTGTGTACCGCCCAAATTTGGACCAACGAGACGAAGAATTGGCTTCCTATAAATACGCCATACAACGCAATTATTGTAGCACCGTCGTATGTCATCACCGCCGATGTGATGCTCGTCGACGTTTTCTGCCTTGTTGGCTGCGCTCCTCTGGCATGCTCCGCGCCGGCGTCACTGCCCTACTAGTCGCACGCCTCAACATGACCGAGCAAGCTGAAGCTCCGCCCTATGGGCGGCCGTGCTTACCTTGATCAAGCCAGACGTCGTGCTCCCTGCGTGTGGCTCGAGTACCGCTGTCATGTCCTATGACAATTGACTAAATAAACAAAAATGTACAACTCTTAGGCAAAGACTTGAAGAAGGGCTCGTCGCACGTCCACCAATAATGATGAAATAGTAGTCCAATCTTGGGATTTCATACCAAATCGAGTTTCGAGTCACCACATTTAGCAAGGCACGACGCATGCGCGTCGACATTGTCTAATCATAAATCTTGTGTTTCAACTATAGTGAGCACATACTTGTCGATCGAAGCCGTCAACATCAATCCCTCTACCGGCTGACGATATTTTGCTAGCCGAATATTGTTAGAGGATATCTTAGAAGTGGGAAGCATCCCGTAATCACTATTGCACCATTTTCGGTCCATTCCCTATGGTGATAAAGGGATATCTTCTCTTTGGCATCAACATTATGTTTGGCGTGACAATTCTACATGAGACGTCTCGCATGAGCCTTGGAGAGTTCTCATTGACTCCGTCTTGAACGTGATGCCTGGATGCCGGGCGGTGGCCACGGATTACGGTTCTATGTTATCGCACCGACTTAGGAGGTGTCTCTGCGGGAGTCGGATTTTGAAACAAATCTTAATAATAAAAAATGTTAGAGATTTTATCAGTAAACAGCTTTTAAGTAGGAAACACATCTTAGTTAGCAAAAATTATTCCCATGTTTCAAAGATCTCTCATACAACGACAAAAAAGTCCAATTCAATTAGCCATAGAAAATTATTTGTGATATGACAAAAATCAAACTACAACACCTAGGAGATTATTCTTGCTGCAAACTATCTTTTTCCGCACATCACGTGTTATTTTTTTGGACAGGCAAATATGGAAGTCAATTTGAGTAGGCAGGAAACGGAGTACGTAAAGGAGGAGCGGTCTTGGTCGCCACTACGTCTGAAGTAGATTTACATTCTTTCTTGCAAATGTCCATAGTCTCGAAGCAAATATTATTTACAAGACAACACTCGCAGAGTCCATCATGACAATTAAAGCCAAAATGGGCACACAACCCGTTTGGGAGATTTATCTTCTCGCTGCCCATGTCAGCAACGATTCGGCCTACGGAATAGCAAACATATTATTGTTATTTTGGAGTTATTAAGTAAGAAATGAGATAGGAAACAAAAGAAAAAAAAGCTACTTACATTGCGCAACGGTAGCAGAGCACACGAGTTGGAGACACAGTAGAGCTAGTACAAGGATGCGAATCGTATACTTGTCCATCCTCTAATATACCAATAGGCACAAACTATGCCAATGATATAGATTGGTGAGACAATACAAACCCATGACTGAGATATATATAGAGAGATTGAGAGGGGGAGATCCCGTGCTATAACTAACCCCCCTCCTCTGCAGAACATAGCACACAATAATCTAGCTATTTGAATGACTAGGAAACACGCCCGTGCGTTGCAACGGGTGAGAAAAAACTGTGTCTCGAAATATAGGTAAGAATGTAAGAACTCGTTGGTACAATCACGACATATTGCTAGCCACTTTGTTGAACACAGAAATACTAAAAGCCCTTTATTGCATTTGCCAGTAGATTTTCCAGCAAGAGAATAGTTTAGACATATGAACTGAACAATAAACATACATCAGACAGAACCACATCTTTGCACAAGAAAGAAGATAGAACTACTTCTAGAAAGCTGAAACCGATCTTCAGTTTGCCACTCTGCACAACAGCTACAGATCTGCAATGTATTTCTTCACTTGCCAAGGAGCTTGATGGACCCAGCTAAGGTTAGTTGTTCTCGTGTCCTCCAATTCTTCCACGAGAATCTTCAGAAAAATGATCCCAAAGGTTTGCTGATTAAATCCGTGGAAGAGATCAATAGTCGGACATGTACTCATATATTCAATGCTCCCACTATCAAAGTATTCTAAAAGTGAGCTGATTAACAATGCTTGTATGGCTGTTTGAAGCTCCCACTGGAATACAATTTAGCAGATTGATAAAAGGAAAAATACAAATGTGTCTTTTCGTAGAACTTAAAATCCCAAACATCTGGAAAAAAAACTCTAAACATTGTGGATTACTTTGATTTTTTTTTTCTTTGCTATCTGCAGAACTTAAAATGGCATATGTGTATAATCCAAATCTGATCGTAAAAGTGAATAGTACCTCTAACTTTGATTTTTTTTTTCTTTGCTATCTGCATTTTTTTTGGATTACTTTGCACCTACGTTGTGGATTTTCCTCACTATAACTAAGCTGACATGATGTCGCTGACCAATACCAATATGGCATGTTTGGTTAGTCGCATGGATTTTGGCCTCCCGTCTCCGTGGGCCTGGCCCCGGAGAAACACGGCCTCGATCATGTTGTGCAGCCCGTTTGGTTGTCTGCATATCGTTTTTCTTTTTTCCTATTTATTTCCCTATTTTTGTGTTTAATTGCCTGCATTGCATCACTGTTTGCATGCGCACACGAGCTACTCTTACCTCCCAGTCTACATGGTAAACTTACCTCACACCTACGCACCATGAGACCGGCGAGCGAGACAATGGACTGGCACGACGGCGGGAGGAGACGAAGGTCATGGCAGCGAAACAGAAAACTTACAACACGAAAGTTGTGCGGAACGTTGAAATGAAGATACACGTCAAAGGATATCTCAAACGGTTGAGTGAGTGTGACGAATTTGACAAAATTCGTCTAAAAATTGTGTAAACTTTGGTCCGAAATTAAGAAGCTAATGTCCATGAAACACGAAACCGATTGCGGGAATCGAACATACTCATCGAAGCGCACATATTTGATGTTCAAATTTTTTCGAATCGAAATATATTTGTACATAGTAGAGGGGATTATTGGAAGTACCTAGCAACTACATGAGCTATCTACTGACGTTGAAGAAGGGTGCGCCGGTGATGTACTAGCATCAGCGCTCCAGAGCTCCAGAGCGCCGGTGATGTACACTAAGCATGGCGAAGCGGCCGTTCGAGAGCTCCGCATCAGCGCTCATGGGGCCAGCTCTCTCCTCGGCGCTCTCTCCCTTGAGCAGCGGCACGAGCGACGCCACACGCCACGGAGAACACCGCGGCCGTGGCCGCGAACCACGCCAGGCCGGCGCCGCTTTCCGCCTGCGAGAGGAGCCCAGGCAGCGGGACGCCTCCACAGAGAGCGCCGCCACAAAGCCAGCCGCCCGTTGTTGCGGTGCATAGTAGAGGGGAAAGGAAGGTGAGGGGGTGCTCTAACACATCCCACATGGATCGCTCGTGCAGGAGCTAGGCACGGGAAGCTCTCCTCAGCCTGGCCCGAAAAGACCGGTCGATTCCTGTGTTCCTGCCTGGCCTCTGGGGTGCTTTAAGGTTTGTGCGAGGCAAAAACGTGAGGCGAGCTCAGCAACCAAATGGACAAATTTTGCACCGCTAGGGCATGGTTGAGTAGCCCATGGCTACCAAACACGCCCATAGTCTCAATGATATGACCTTCAACGGAGCCGCCGCAACACATGTGAGCCCCGGCAACCGCGTCCATGAGCCGGTCACCGCTGCTCCCTACGACCACTGTGTATATGACCCAACACCCTCGGCACCGCCACCACAGTAGAGGCCGACGGCAGACTCGGCAAGGAAGCAGGGAGGGGTGGGCCCAGTGACGGTGCGCTAGGGTTTGCCCGGTGTCTCGCCTGGGGGGGTATGACACAACCATCTCAACCATTCAGAATCGCTAAATTATCACTAGGGGATCAAAATAATGTGAGATTACTCAAAGACATTTTAGTCATTTCCATAATTGAAAATTTTCTGATTACACATGTGCAGAGGAGTCCTGAGGTCTACCATCCTAACAACACTTAGCACTCGTAGGGCTAATGATTTTCACGTTCTTGGGAGTTAGGGAGGCCATAAATTTTCTTCACGTGTCTTTATTTTCAGAAGCCTTCGGCATGCGTTTTCACATACAGGTCTAGCAAATACTGTCTTTTCATTGACTTAAGCATATACCAATATTTACAATCCAAACGATGGGAAGGAGAAAAGGAAAGAATTAGAAACAGAGGCAAACGAGAAACAGCACTGGATTAAGGGGATCTCCATAAACAGTATCTCAATATTTACTTTGTCTTGCTAGCTGCTCTTCGGGCGGCCGGCTCTAAGGCGGACGCTGATTGGGTAGCGTTATTCTGGAGTTGATAGCATAAACTACCATTTCCCATTTGGTACGACTTTATGTTTTTCGGAGAGAAATCTACCGGTCCAGACAGCCATTTTTGAAAGAAATAACACTAACCGTCGACTGAAAGCGAATTGAAACGAAAGTACCGGTACTGAATAGAAAATACCGGTGTGACGAAGTGTAGTGGCTGTTGATGCTCCATCCATGGCGTCCATGCTCCTGGTCTGGCCACCATCACCAGCAGCAGGCAGAGAGGAAACCGGGGGACTGCCGCCGGTGAGCAGGACAAGAACCACTATAGCCACGAATGCTTTAGATGTCATTCTTCTTTTTTGTTTGTTTGGTGCAGTGTGTGTGCGTCGATGCAGTATGGCTACATATATAAATACAATGGTCTGATGCATAGCATTGTGAGTAGTGGCGGGCAGAGATCGGGCATAAATACATAGCGAAGAAGTGGGGGAATCGGTATCTTGTAGTAGCATCCTGTCTCACTAGTGTTCCAGTAGAGAACCAGCCATTTGATATACGGTTAAATATGGAGTTCCCACACATTTTAGCAACTGTCAGCTAACAAGGGGTTGCTCCAGCCACCAGAGATTTGATTGATACCTTTACGCACACCCATCTTAACTATGTGCTTCTCAATGCATCGTCCAGGAGGTCAGTTGGGACGCACCAGCAAACTGCGGACAGAACCTCCCAGACGCTACGCTGTGCCAACAAAAGATTGCCAGCACTTACGAGCTCCTGGATGCACAAGTAGAGGTATTTGGCCAGCCACGATGCATCAGACAAAGGAGGCCCGGGAACTGCATCTTGTAAACATTTCTGACCGCATACATTCTGGTTGCAGAGAACTTTCCACTGATACCTCATCCCGTCCAGTCCAGCGCAGGGTCTAGAATCACATTGGCCGAATTAATCAACCGCCTCAATCGCAGCAAGGAACTGAGTTTTAGTCAGGCAGTGGCAAATGCCCTGAACCTAGCGATGCTCCGAGTGCGCGCCTTGCAATGCGTCTTTACCTTTGCGTATCCTTTAATCCCCTCTAGTAGCATTTCTCCCATTAACCACAACAATCTGACAGCTAGATCAGGTATTAAAGGAGCAACTAGTCTTTACTTTGACGACTCTTCTCACTAACGTCATAAACGTAACCGCAGAGGGGATTAGCTTCTCCTTCCGTGTGATCATCTTGTCATACAACCGAAGTGCCCTCTTAGTGTTACCCTTGTCACAGTAACTGTTGATCAGCGTATTGTGTATGTCACTAGTCGGAACCAGCAATTTCTTTTCCATCACAAACATGAACTTCTCAGCTTCCTTTGGATTCCCACATTGGCACAGGCTCCTAATCAGATAGGTAAAAACTTCAACGCAATGGGTAAGTCCCCTATGCTCCATCTCATAGTAAATCTTGACAACACCTTGGGCATCACCAACCGTGCTGTATCCCTCCATGAGCCTACAGTATGTATCCTGACCAGGAACAATTCCTTTGTCGATCATTGCTGTTACTAACTCGTTCGCCTTGCCAACCTCTCCGGCATTGCAGAGCGCCTCTAAGATCTCATTGCAAGTGCCGATGTCCGGCAGAAGGCCTTCATGGAGCATCCTGTCCAAGTACTCTGAGCCCTCCTCTGACCTCTCTTGTCTAAAACAGCCGGTGATGAGGTGACTGTACGTAGCATCATACGGCTTGAGCTTCTTAGACATCATTTCTTGCAGCAACTGTATAGCCTCACTGACACTTCCTTCACGACAATGCACTCCGATGAGGCAAGTATACACGAATGCGTTTGGGTGACAGCCTCGGCGGACCATGTCGTCCCACTGCTCGTTCGCCAACTTCAGATCACCGGTACCACAGTGGGCATGCACCATCAGCGAGTAGGCAATGTCGTCGAACACCATGTTCCTCTGCAGCATCCTCCTGAGGAGCAACATCCCCTGATCGGTCCTCCCCTCCTCAAAGATCCACAGCGCTAACGCGACGTGCGCCACGACGCCCGGCGCACACTTCTTCCCGTGGATCCTCTCCACGAGGGCTGCCGTCCTGGCAAGCGCACCCTCCCGGCTCAGCACGCCGATGACAAGCTCGACGGTGGCCTGGTTGGCGTAGACCCGCTTCAGCGTCATTAGCTCGAACACCTCCCAGGCGGTTCTGAACCGGCCGGTGCGCTGCGCCGCGTGCAGCACGGTGTTGAAGGCGGAGAGGGAGGGGGTCACGCCGCGGCGGGTCAGGTAGCGGCAGGCCTCGAGTGCCTCCTCCGTGAGCCGCAGCTCCGCGTAGGCGTGCACGAGGAGGTGGAGGCTGCGGGTGGTGGCGGCGGTGCCGCTGTCCTCGTAGGCGGCGAAGAAGGCGTCGAGGAGATGCGAGGCGGGGAAGGAGGCGTGCCTGGTTATGGCGGACTGGAGGAGCACGGAGGCGTGGCGGATGAGCGCCGCGCGGGAGAGGAGGTGGACGAGGAGGCAGTAGGATCGGAGCGAGTGCGGGGAGGAGTTGGCGGCGGACCAGTGGAAGAAGCTGTGCGCGTTCTTGGCGATGGTCTCGGGGGAGGAGGAGCTGGGGCTCCTGGCGAGGGAGAGCAGCACGGCGTCGACGTGCCCGTCTGGCGCCGCGGCGGCGACGGAGGGGAACGAGGCGGAGAGCGCCTCCCAGGTCACTCTTGGGTTGTGCGTGAGGTAGTGGGAGATGTGCTGAGGCGTCGCGGGGGTGGCCGAGGGCACGGCGGAGGCGGCTCGGCGGGAAGGGACAGCGCCGCCGTGCCGCCGCGCGACCATGCGGCCGCCAGACTTGGCTGCGTTCATGTGGCCATTTACCGAAACACCACCGAAGTGGATGCAGCTCTCTCTTAAAAATTATGTTTAGAAGAAATTGAAAAAATCAGGTAAATCTTAAATGTTGCATTATGCATCTCGGTAATTTTTTTGCGTTTTTCGACAAAATGTCTGTCAAAAAACATCATTTTAAATTTCACTACCAAATTCTGAACTCAAAAATTCAAACTACTGAGAAAATTATGAAAAAAAATCCAGTAAATCGCATGTGCTTTATTATGCAATTATGAGAAAATTTCGTCGTATTTAGACATATGGTTTATGAATTAAAAAAATTAGACTGCAAATGTTCACTCTTTCCCATCCGTTGTAGAGACCTCGTCGTCGTCGGTGATGAAGCGCCATCTATTTGTGGGACTCCACCCGATCCCCTTCCACCATCCGATCAAGTAATGGACGATTGAAATGACAAACGGCAAACTACCCTTCAGAGTCCAATTCAGTGCAATGCGACGACTATGGTAACTCATATAACTTTCAGGGAATTTTACAAAGCATAAATACCCTTCACAGTCAAATTCAACAGTATGATATGAACTTTGCGCGAGAATACAAAGAAAGCGTGCACCGACACGACCACGCCGCATTTCATTTGTTTTTTCGAGGTATAGAACAACATGAGTGCATTCCAAGCAACATTTTATTGTGAAATACATTATCGTCGTATGTGCTATCACATATTTACATGGACTGTTACTATCATCGTATGTGCTATTGCAGACGGTATCATCTTCTTCTTCTTTCGCTTTTGAGATCGCAGACGGTATGATCATCCGATCATCGGCATCAAGCTGCAGCTACAGGTTCTCCTTCACAACCGTGACTGGGCAGGCCGTGTGGTTCACAACATAGCTGCTCACGCTTCCCATCAGCGCCCTGCCGCCAAGAAACAACAACGGTCACAAGATTCCAAAAAGGAGAACAAATGGTCACGTATATGGTCAAGCCCACCAGCTAGATATGCGTGGTTTGACCAACAATTGCAAGCTGGAAAAAAAGTGTGGCAGAAAGATCGGCTATGAATTGAACATGTCCTGGATGTCCAACACGATCACGGACGCAGGGAGGTTTTAACACCAGAAAACTGAAGCTTTGTGTTTACCTCTTCAGTGTGCTCAGACCTCTGCTTCCGATAACCAGGCAGCTGAGGGGAACCAGGTCAACCGCCTCACACAGCTTCTTCGTGGGGTCACCATACAATATCTTTGCAAAGACTTCAACCTGTAATCAAGTAGTTTTCCACGAAAAGAAATCAGCGACATGTAGCAGAGGCATTTGATCAGGATTTTATTATTACAGTTTTTTTACAAATAGAAGATGAAGAACTGGTACCTCTCTCTGTTTTGCCACTTGAGCTAGGATTGCCAGCGTTTCCTTGTCTGGTGATAGACCGACATCGAGATCCGAGAAGTCTACCAGAGGGATGAAAGCTGAAATCCACAACAGGAGAAATGTAAGAAGCACCGTAATAGGATACTAGCATAACGGGATTCATACCACGTTTCATCAGTTCGAAACCAACGGAAGCTTATGCAGAAGGTAATCATGTGCAGCAACCAATGTTCATATCCTATGGATTTAAAGATACAGCAACCAACTACCCGCAAAAACAAAGATACAATAAAGAACAACTTCACGAAAAAGGCTCCTGGCACGCTTTATATTATAAAGCCAAACAGCCAAACAAGGATACATGGTGTTGAGCAAATCCGTAAAAGAAAAACACGACAAAACACACCAAAGACGCGAAAAATGCACAAGAGTGCACTAGCAAATGCCGCTAGAGTGTCGTTCGAGGAGAAGCGCAGAAGATTCACCGCCAGGACACATAGCCACCCACACTCATCGCCGACGCCCCCAAGATGCTAACGACACCATGGGCCGGAGTCGCCGCGCCTGCCAAAGCGAGCGCAGGTTTGAGGGAGAGGCCCAAGGCGGCGTCCCAAGGGGCATGTGACACCCGCAGGCATCACCGCTCCCGGCGTCGAGACGCAAAGCTTTCGCTCGGCCCTCCACCCACCGTGCCTCGGGAACGGGCCACAGACGTCGTCTCGGGACCACCACGACGATGCGGGAACTCCATTTCCAAATCAGGGCTAGGCCGCCACCGCCAGCGACAGCTTTTCCAGGACCAGCATTAACCGCACATCCCACCACCAACATGGCCAAAACATACCGCCAACACGTGCCTCAACGATGCTCGCCGGCCTTCCAGGCCGCCACCCCGGCATCCATGGCCCTGAATCCTCCCCGCCCCAGCCGTACAGTGACCGGCCACCGAAGAGACTAGCAAGAAGATCTCACCTTCCCCACCCATGACAGCCCCAGGCGGCACAGTCAGATCTGACATCAAGCGACGCCACGAACGGAAGCCACCAGGCGGGGGGCAACACCACGCCCCTGCACCACCAGACATCGGGCACGCGCCGCGGCCAAGCAGCCAGCACCTGCAGCTACCGGGGCGGCCTCAGCCACGCCGGTCATCGCCGTCTCTAGCAGCCGCGCCAGAACCTGAGAGGGGTATAGCCCTATGGCAGTGGCCGAACAGGCCCAGCTAGGGTTTGGAGACCAAGACGCCCCCCGAGTTAGCCCGCCGTCCACCACCACCCGCGCGGCGCCAAGACCGAGGGATGCCAACACGACCAAATCCACGGCCAGCCGAGACCCCGTGTGAGCCGCACCGCCCGGACCTCCACGGCGCCCCAGCTGCGCCGCCGCGGCCACCAACCCTCACCATGCCCCCACGCCATTGCCAGGAAGCAGCCTCCGCACTGTTGTGGACCAAATCGAGGGCCAAGCCCTCGTGCGCCGGGGCGCCCCACAACATCCGACCGACACGCAGAGGGAGGAAAACCCCCACCGCCGCCATCAACCGCACGGGCTTAGCCCAGCGGCGTTCTCCGGTGGCGATGGGGAGAATGGCGGCACTGGCAGCTAGGGTTAGGAGCTCCACCCGTGTCCCCTGTGCGGGGGGTGTCATGGTGGACACGAAACTGGTCAAAAAAATTGGCCGAAAGACAGTCCAGGGGGATCACCCGTGATGTCTCGCTCCAATAACAAAGAACAACTAGAGTTCGTCGGAACTTACGGGAACCATTCTGTTCCCACGGATGCATTGCTCCTTGCTCATTCTGGTAGGAACTGTTGACATGGATAACTATGAGCTGATCACCGTCCCTGGTAAGGTTGCTGGACGGCCATCGCAGAGCTGCTTTGCTGCATGATGAGAAATCCACAGCAACTCCAATGCTCCTGCCACCCATGTCGGTCAGTGTGTCTAAGAGTGGCAGTGAAGTTTCAGCTGTGGTGTTCCAGCTGTTGGTCAGGTCCTTAAATAGATAAGGAGACGTGGGATTATTAGACATACTAAGCAAAAAAGAAGGGAATACGTAGTCTGACAATTTCTCCAATTCATTTCCTGAGAATTACTTTTATAAGTGAACCCGCTATGTTTCTATTTCTGCTACTTTACCTGATTCTTTACCATCACTTTATGTCCCTAAGAAACAGACATGTTAGAGCATCTCTAGTGGACGATCGTCTAAGACTCTCAGTTTTCCAGCAGCTCTTCTTTTATCTCTCCTATATTTTTATAACTACCAATTTAACTATCATTCAATAGCGCAAAATTCAGTATGAACATCGACAATACACCACCAACAACATTCAAGCATTCAGTAGTATATCAGTGGCAGCTAAGCAAACAACAACAACAATAACAACATTCAGTATAAATTTCTCGCTCCGTTCCAAATTAAGTGATGCATATTTAGTACAAAGTTGTATTACATCTGTGTCACTTAATTTGGAATGGAGGGAGTATAAACAATAGTTGTAGAATCGACGTATGTCTAAACAGCAGCAACATTCAGTATACTAGTGGAATTTGGTGCGGCGTGTTCATTCAGTATACTAGTGGTGGTGCGGCGACACGCCGCACCCGTTGTAATTTGAAATGCTGAAATCTGTCGGAATTTTTCGTCTAGAGTATGTCCAAATACTTAGTGAATTAAAATGTTCAAATATGCTTGTATTTTGACATAAATTTTTAATTTAACTCCATAGTTAGAGAATGCATGATATGAGCATTTTTTAATTCGAACTCCATGTTTAGATAAAGTTCATCTAAATTGTATCCGAATATTCACCAAATTGGAATGTTCAAATATGTTTGAATTATGCCATGAGTAGTTAGCATATATTTTTGTGAGCATGTTGATATATTTTAGAGTATTTTTTTTTAGCAAATTGAACTGTTCAAATATGTTTTTATTTTTTCAGTAATATTCAATTTAAGTCCATAATGAATGGAAACGCACATTTATTGAATTGAGTTCCATATTTAAAGAAAGTTCATCTATGTTACATCAAAATATTTATCAAATTGAAATGTTCAATTTAAGTCCGTAATTGGAGGAAGTGCATTTGTTTTTTGTCTAAACATTCACCAACTCAAAATGTTTAAACATTTAATAAGTTAGATTCCACATAATTAGAGGAAGTTCAGTTTTTTTTTCAAATATATTCATCAATTCAAAATATGTAGACATGTTTGTTTTTTTGATATAAACAGCTAGCATTTATTTTTTTGAGCATTTTGATTGAATTCCATATTTAGGGAAAGCTCATCTAGATTATATCCAAATATTTACCAAATTGAAATGTTCAATTTAATTCCATAATTAGAGGAAGTGCATTACTTGAGCATTTAATTCTCAAATTTAACTCCACATAATTAGAGGAAATGCATTTTTTTTGTCCAAATACTCAAAATTCAAAATATCTGAACATATTTGTTTCTTTGCCATAAATAGTTAGCATTTTTTTCTGACCATTTTGATGTACTTTCCATATTTTTTCGACGGGTATGGGTATTTGTAGAAATACTTCAATTTTCTAAAAAAAAATTCTAAAAAAAATTCCAAAAAAAAAATACTGGAGAAGTGCGAATATTGTAGAAGTTCGGCACTGTTCATGAACAGTGAACCCCGATTTACATTTTTTTTACGTGAGGACTTTACTGGAAAAAAATGGCACGCCGGGACTTTTCTGCAAAATGTTTTATTTCGGAGGACCAATTCATTAAAATAAAAACTGTAGATGTGCGAATATTGTAGAAGTTCGGCACTGTTCATGAACAGTGAACAACGATTTACATTTTTTTTTACGTGAGGACTTTACTAAAAAATGGCACGCGGGGACTTTTCTGCAAAATGTTTTATTTCGGAGGACCGATTCGTTAAAATAAAAAGGTTAAAACATGTAAGTTGTTTGAAATGGTGATATACATCTACTCGTGAGAGGAAAATTTAAACGGATGAATGAGTGCAACGAATTTGACAAAATTCGTCGAATGTTTTTGCGAGTTTGGATCCAAAATTAAGGAGTTAGAGTCGACCAAACTCGAAACTGATTACGGGAATAGAACCTACTCGTCGACTGGCATATTTTTCGTGTATATATTATCGTGAAAAGGGCAAAAATAAAAAAAATACATATAGTGCAAGCACTGTAGAAGTTCGGGTACACGGCGCGGACGTGGCCGGGGACCGTAGATTAGCGCGGCACTGTAGCAGTCTACAGTGCGCGCAACGTGGGTACGCTCGCAGGAGGTCTAAAAGGGTTGTCTTTTATATCACTAGGTAGTGATACAGTAATAATTCTATATAGCAGTACATCGGTGTTGCTTCAAACCTTGGATCGATCATACACATTCACTATGGTTAGCACATTGCTTAGACTAGTACGAATCCCAAATTGCTTATATGTACACCCAGGAAACGCTGCACCCCGTTTAGCACATGGGTTTAGACTAGTACGAATCCCAATTTGTTCAATTAGCACGAATCCGGCCGCGGACAGGAAATTCAGGGGCCACGGAGCCGTCCGCGGTGCTAGGCGCCCACGAAGGCTCCCTAACCTCCCAGCGCCGCCTCCCCAACATCCCAGGCCGCCGCCAGGCCACGCGCGAGGCCGCGCCCGACGCCGCCAGGCCACGGGAAGAACGTCGCTCACCTGCGCGCGCACGGCAGCCCCGCACCCAGCTCCCAACCGGCAAAAATGGGGCGGCGACGGCCAGATCTAGCGCGTCCCAAGCTGCCTGGGTCGTCGACCCCGAGCAATTTCTCTCTCTCTCTCTCATCAAATCTCACAGGAAAAAAAAGCATACCTGTAGCCGGCAAGCGGAGCGACGGCGCGAGTGGCGCCTGCGTGCTGGTTCTCCACTGCTGCGGATGGGCGCGGTGGCGGCGAGCTGTTTCTTTGTACGGTCGTGGCTTCGTGGTCAAGATGGGGACGATGGGTGACTCTGTGCGCCGTCCGTCGTGGCTGTTTGTCGAGCATGTGGAGACCGTTTTTTTCGCTCCCCTCGTGTAAATTTTCTTTAGAAAATCTTTGAATCTCGAAACTGGTTTTTCGATTTGCAAAATCGTTAAGCGAAATAGATGTACTGAAAATTTCGAAAACTATTTCGCGGCTGAATTGGTTCAAGTGATCACGAGCAGTTCAAACAAAGTTCATCACAAACCGAGAAAATTTCATAACACAGTTCATACAAACACAGTTAGAACGAAACCCTAAACAAACACGGTTCATCACTCATGCGACGCCGGTTCATCGTCGATGTTGAGGTAGAACACGGTGGAGGTGTGCCCATGCGAGCTGGTGCTCCTCCCGGGCTTCTTCCGAGCAGCGCTGACAGCATGGGGTTCGCCCTTTGTCACAGTCTTCTTGGTGTCTTCAAGGGTCGTCGCGGCCCTTGCCGCTACTCGGGAGAGGCGGCCACGGTCCCGCTTCTGTTTGAACCGTGCGACCTTGCACTCCTTGTACTCGTCGTTGAATATCACCACGGCGTGGCTCGAGCTTCCGGCATCTGCGACGTGCGCGTCCAGCTTGCGGCTGCAGGGCCTGGCGGCGCGCTTTGATACGTCTCAAACGTATCTATAATTTTTGATGTTCCATGCTGTTATTATATCAATTGCTACATGTTTTGGCTATACTTTATATCATTTTTATGCATTTTCTGGGACTAACCTATTAACAAGATGCCACAGTGCCAGTTCCCTGTTTTCTGCTGTTTTTGGTTTCAGAAAATCTATTAAGGAAATATTCTCGGAATTGGACGAAACAAAAGACATCGTCAATAATATCACGAGGAGATCACGGAGTCCAAAGGGGAGTCGGAGCAGACCCACCAGGGGGCCACGCCACACTAGGGCGCGGCCCAGGGTGGGCCCGCGCCCCCCTATGGCGTGGTGGCCCCCCTCGGCCACCGACGCCGCCTCTTCGCCTATATATTCTCCGCGACGCGAAAACCCTATTACGGTCGATCATATTCCACGAAAAGTTCCGTCGCGGCCGTCATCGTCAATCTCAGATCGGAGGAGTTCTGAAGCTCTTCCCGGCACCCTGCCGGAGGGGAGATCATCACCGGAGGGCTCTACATCACCATGCCTGCCTCCGGAGTGATGCGTGAGTAGTCCACCCCTGGACTACGGGTCCATAGCAGTAGCTAGATGGTTGTCTCTCTACCTTGTGCCTCCATGTTTAGATCTTGTGAGCTGCCTAACATGATCAAGATCATCTTATTGTAATGCTAGATGTTGTGTTTGCTGGGATCCGATGAATATTGATACCATGTTTATTCAAGTTGTTTATCTATGTGCTCTTGATCTTGCATGCTCTCCGTTGCTAGTAGATGCTTTGGCCAAGTAGATGCTTGTGACTCCAAGAGGGGGTATTTATGCTCGATAGTGGGTTCAGTCTCTAGATATCTGGATCAGTGACAGAAAGGTCTAAGATGGTAGATGTGCTGTTGCTACTAGGGATAAAACATTGGTGCAGTGTCCAAGGGCACTTGTATTGATTACATTACACACTTTACTTCATGCAATAATCTGTTGTTAGCAACTTAATACTGAATGGATGCGGATGCTGCCTTGAAGGTGGATTATTTAGGCATAGATGCGGTTGGAATAACGGTCTATGTACTTTGTTGTAATGCCCAACTAGATTTCATAGTAGACATCTTGGCATGTATTGCATTGTTATGCCCTCTCTATTTGTCAATTGCCCAGCTGTAATTTGTTTACCCAACATGCTAGTTATCTGTTCTGAGAGAGACACCACTAGTGAACTGTGGACCCTGGTCCAATTTCCTCATACTGTTTACACAACCTGCTGCAATCATCTGTTTCCTGTTACTTGCTGTTTTTCCTGCTGTTTTCCACACCATACGTTTAACTCTTTGTTTCTGCAAGACCGGAGAGATTGACAACCTCTCTGTTTCGTGTTGGGCAAAGTTCTGGTTTGTGTCTGTGCAGATTCCACGTTGGTGCAAGCTCCCTAGCGCCAGGGGGAGTCAACATCAACAACCTTCCGATAGATCGTCAAGTCCTACTGGATTGATAACCTTGGGTAGATTATTCAAGGGAAAACTTCTGCTGTCTACATCATAACCTTCCTCTTGGGGTTCACCAACACGTAGCCATCAAGCTGTTTTCTGGCGCCGTTGCCGGGGAAGTACTCATCATCACCATCATCATCATCCTCAAATACTCTCCCGTCAACCAGGCACCAGCTGTTTTCTGGCGCCGTTGCCGGGGACTTGGAGGCTATTGGAAAGGGGAGTCTCTCAGTTCCAATCTCTTTACTTTGTTTTTTGTCTTGTTTTAGTTTTGTTTTGCTTGCTGTTAAAAATCAAAAACCCAAAAAAAAATTAGTTTCTTGCATCTAGTTTATTTCGGTTTGTTATTATGTCTAGTTATTTATTTGCTATCAATGTCTTCTCTGTTTGAAACAAAATCTTATTGGCTAAGTGGGTTCGCGGAGGAACAACATAATTACTATAAGGAATACCGCTTGTCTCAAAAAGGGAAATATTTATGGGAACAAATAAGTAGATTGAATTATTTTGCTAAAAACTTGTGCTCTACTTATGATGAATCCTACTGCTTTAATGAATCTTTATGTTGTAGAAGGCATAAACACCTCCCTTTCCAATGTGATTATAATGATAATGAAACTTTGGCTGCTTATGCTAAAGGAAATTATGACTTTGGTAATCTTGAGCGAATTGAAGAATTTTTTGTTTTTAAGGGTGCCTATGAAATTGCTGGTTATATTCAAAATGATGATGCTCCTTATAGAACTGAGAATTATGCTATACTTGGTTATTGCCTTGAATATTATAATGATAATCCTTATATCACTGAATTTCTTGAGAAAATTTATTCTCCAGAACAACTTGCTACCTTTCAGGAACCTGTGGGAGAAGAAACTGCTAAAACTGAAACTCATTGGATGAAAAAGAGGAAGAGAGTGATGGACAAAAGGAGGATCTACCTTCTAATGATAGTAACTCTTTAACTCTTACATTATATGATTGCCCTCCACGCCTATCTAAGGAGGAAGAGTGCTATACTGTTGAATGTCATGATTCTATTGAAATATCTCTTTTTGATAAATTTGAAAAAACATCCTCCTTGACTCAAGTAAAAGAGGAAATTGCAGAAAGTAAAAATGTGCTCCCTAATGTTATATATGATAATGCTCTTGATGATGGTCCTATATTGCCTAATGATATTAATTATACTACTATTGTCAAAAGTGGGTTTAATAACCCCACTGTTTTCGAGCTTAATAAAAATTATGTGTTTGTAGATCATGAAAAGCATGCTTTATGTGATAGTTATATTGTTGAGTTTGTTCATGATGCTACTGAAAGTTATTATGAGAGAGGAAAATATGGTTGTAAAAGTTTTCAAGTCACTAAAACACCTCTCTTTATGTTGAAAGTTTTGAAGTTATATTTGTTTCATCTTTCTATGCTAGTTGCTTTATGCTTCAATAATTTGTTTTGTTATAAGATTCCTTTGCATAGAAAGTGGGTTAGACTTAAATGTGTTTGATAATTGCCTCTTGATGCTCTCTTTTGTTTTTCAACTCTTATTCTTATGAGAGCATCATTAAAATCTTCTAGCCTAGCTAAAAGGCATTAAAAGAAAAGCACTTTGGGAGATAACCCATGTTTTTATTTGCTGTTTTATTTTTGTTTTCTTGAGTCAAGGATGCTTGTTTACCTCTGTAGCAACTCCTTTGTATCTTTTATTTGCTGTTTTGTTGTGCCAAGGAGAGTTACTAATGCAAAGTTGGTATTTATTTTCGGGACTGCATTGGACAGATTGCTGTTCGTCACCGTTTAATTCAGTAGAAAATCAGAAAAAATCGAAAAATGCAGTAGTTTGATGACAAGACTAGCTACCTTGTTAACAAATTCAGTACATCTCAGCCTTTGGAATATGAAAAGTAGTTTGATGACAAGACTAGCTACCTTGTTAACAAATTCTTCTTGTATGACTACGGCAATTCGATGTCATAAAAGACACCCACATTCTTATACAACTACCCAATAGAAGGCCTCGCAACATCAAGTTGTTAAGATCTCACATAGCGACCTTACTGAAAGAAGCAACGACCTCGGAAGAGTAGTCAACCCCAAAACCCGTGCCCTCGTACTCCCCTATACCCCCGGACAAATCTCGAGGACGAGATTTATTTTAAGGGGGGAAGGATTTGTAACATCCCAAATCTATAATAAGGATTAATAAGACCCCAAAATTCAGAACCAACAAAAACTTTTTGAATTACTTCACTAATGATCGTGTTTTCCCTTATATTGTTCTGTTTAACCTTGTGTGACTTGAATGTTTAAGTTGTTTGACTGGGAAATATTAACCCAGTAACCTAACCTAAGTAAAAATATATTTAAAACTCTGGTGATCATGTTATGACAAGAAAAACATTTCCATATATATCTTCTGCCACTCCTGTTTTATTCAAATGTCATTTCCAAAAATAATTTGGGTTTGGCCACAACCAAAACATCCTTTATTGAGAAAGTGAAAGTATTTCCAAAATTATGTAATCTCCAAAAGTAGGGAGATCTATATGTTATCTCTTATCTATTTATCAAACTTGATATTTTGCATGTGTGTGCAACTCCCATTTTATAAGCTCTTATTTTATTCCACTTGGAAACCACACTAGTGGGAAATATATTACCCCACATAATTTCTTTATCGAACCTTTTGAAAACTATTGGGTTATGAGTTGAGATATTTCGTAAACAACATCTTGTCATAATTAAGTGTGATCACTTTCAAGATAGTATTGTTAATTATGAAAAGTGTGGTATGATTACTTTGTATGATTTGATTTGTGTTATTGATATTGTAATGTTGTGATTGTTATGATTGTTTGCTTGTGAGGATAATTCCCCAAGTTGTGCTCAATCCTAAAGTAAAACAAACTTGACCACCAATTTGTAATATGACTTGAAAACAAAACAAGACCTCTATAATCACTTACACCCTCAAATCAAATCTTGATTTCAAGAAATGATCTTATTGAAATTCCCTCTCTATCTATTCCTCTATTCCATGAAAACAATTATGTTTTCTTTATCGAAATTCTAGGAGTGAGATGAACTAATAATCATCCCCACTTCATATCACTCCCTCCTCAAGTAAACCTACTTGTTGATTTAAAACAAACCCCTCCATTCTTTTATCAAAAAGGAAATGAAGGTCATGAGTTAAACATGATCTTCATAATTAAATTCCCTCCCAAATTCTCTATTTTCCTCCAAACCAATTTTCCCTCTATGAAAAGATAAATTATTTTGAAGCTACCTTATTGGTCAAGGAAGTTCCAAAAGTTCAACACAATATTTTATCACTGGTTTTAAAATATTAAAGGAGTATCAAAATATTATTTTCCAAAAATGCTTTATTTAAATCCTATGAACAAAAATGGAGCAAAACATTTTATTTTGTAAAACCAATTTTTGTGGAGCTTCCCCATGTATATGGGAGGCTACATGAATTTTCTCTAATTTTTATAAAAGGTTTAAGCACCTCAATTAAATTCCCTAAACCCTACTGGTTTTGGAAAGAAAATAAAAGAATTAGACAAGGACCTATCAGTGAGAGGAGAATGAAGTATAGGGGGCATTTAGCAAATTGGGCTTTGACTTCCTGTAGCAGCAACGCAACACGCCGACGCCACCGTGCTCCCTCGCCGATGTTGCCGTGCTCCCTCGCCGATGTCGCCGTGCTCCTCACGCTGTCGTCGCCGTGTCCCCGCGCCAGGTCAACGCCGCAGGAACCCCTGCCTCACGCCTCGCCCTGGGAGGATAAGAAGCACGCCACTCCACTGCCTCCTCTGCCACCATGTTCGCCTTGCTGCCGTGCTCCTCTCGTCGTCAATGCCGTGGCCCCCTCCCTCCTTGCTGCGGAGGAGAAGATAAGAGCACCGCACGCCTCTCCTCTGCCCCCCTCACTCCCTCACTCGCTCTCTCCCTCTCTCCCTTCTTCATTCCCTTCCACGGGCACCGAACTCCAGTCCGAGCTCGCCGTCGCGCATCGCCGGTGATGAGAGCCTCCCCGACCTGATTTAAGACCTCCATCGTCACCACCGTGCTCTGTTCCCCCTCCCTGCGCGAGGAATCGCAGAGGGAAGCCTGGGATCGCCGCCGTCATCCGCATCCCCTTCCGCTCCGGCCGCCGATGTGTTGAGCAAGCTCACGGGTGGTGCAGTCCACCATTTCCCGCCATTCTTGCACCTCTGTACTCCCCTTGCTCTTCTCCCTCTCATGCACTCTTCCCTTTTCCCCAGGGGACACCGGAGCCGCCGCGCCGTCCTCGACTTGCTCCGGCCGCGCCTCGCTGTCGCGGTGACGAGGGAAGAAAAGATGCAGCCCGGTACCGCTTCGCTACGCTTGTGGGCCGCGAGCTGGGCCTCTCTCCACACTGCACGGCCCAGATCCAGCCAGATCCAGCCCATTCCTTTTCTTTTTATTAGACCTAATTTCCTGATTTATTTTCCCTGTTAGATCTAGTTTAGGATTTAAATCACCATTAAATCCATGTGCTATGAAATTGAGTGAAATAAATTTTGTTGTGTTCCTCTGTGTTTTCTTAATCATGTAGAGTTGGTTGCTTGTTAAAATCTATTTTTAATCGTGGTATAGATTAAATCTTGTAGAAAGTGTATTATTCACTAAATCATTAATATCTAGAGTTTTATAACTCCAAATATTGCAAACTAAAATTCTATTGAAAGCTTGAAGTAATAACTTTCTAGATATATTGATCTTGTATGCAAATGAAGCCTAAAACAAAAGTTCTATTCAATCTTGTAAACACACCAGTAGCATTTTAGTGATTTTTGTAGATTTTTGTGGAATGATTTTTGGAGTAAATCCAATTGGGTTGTCTTCTATATGTGTAGGAAACCTATACCTAGCTTGGTTTGAATTTATAAGCCATTGATTGACTGTGGTGCTAATTATAAGATTTAGGGCTTTTCTGCCTATTTTTAGTTATCCTTTATTAATTGATGTGTTATACCTTCATGATGATAATTGTGTTTCCTAGCATGTGTGGGATGGTAAACCATTGTTGTGAAGTGCTCCCTTATTTGTACTAGCATGTTAGGGGAATTACTTGTGAGTTATGAAATTGTTAGGGTTTTATTCCCTATAAAGCTTTTCTCCTAGTAATTAGGAATTTCTAGGTTTGTCTATTAGTTACCTTCAATTAAATCTATGTTTTTGCTCTGTCCTGTTAGCACAAGTATGAAGTTAGTATTCTGTGGTTATGTTGGTGCTAATGTTATGTGTTGTCCTGCATAATTGGTAAATCACTGGTTAGTTAATTGTTAAGCTAGTGATGATTTATGTCTAGTGGTTTGGTTACTAAGCATGTGTTGTGTAATTAATATGGCTGCCTTACTTGATTAACCCTGGTTGTCTTAAGTTGAGGGTTAGTTTGAGTATCTAGTTAATGTCTCTACTTTAGCTTGGTGAGACGTGTTAAATTACAGAAAATTATTTGGTTATTTAATTTTTGTCTGAAGTATTTCCTGTCTAAGGAAATTGGTTTGTTAATTACCCTTAGGTGGAGTTGTTTAATACTTCATGTTCTTAGCTTGTGATTGGTGGTATACTCCTGTTAGTATATTGCCCTTGTGTTTATCACATGGTTAGTTGACTTGTTGGGTAGTTTAAGTACGAAGGTGTAGTTAGACCAGTGGTAATTATTGTGTAGAGTTGGAGTTTAAATCATAAAACTTATGCTTATACTTTATGATGATTAGTCTTTGGTTAGTATATAGAACTGGTGTAAGTAGCATGTGTTGTCTTGCTTGTTTGGATTGATTTCTGGTTTGCCTCTAGATAGATGTGATGATTGCTAAACTCGTTGTTAGATAATAATGTTCCCTCATGATTGTTGTTTGTTAGTATTTGCTTGATGTTGTTGCTTGATTAAATGAGTGCTATGTTTGTGGTATGATTCCTTGTTGGTGTCCCACTTGTGAGATGGTTTGCTTATTGGGTGTTGTTTTATTTTCATGTTGCGACGCTAGATATAAACGCTACCGGAGTGGTATTTGGAGAGGAGTTATCAAAGAGGGAAGGAAGTTATTTCTTTGATCAGTGGGAAGAATTCCAGGAGCATTAGGATGAAATCAGGCAAGCTACTTCACTGAGCTTGCATCTATATACATCTATTTTGATTTACCTGTTTTACTATAAATAGCATAAATAATTTATGTGGTGTTGCCACGAACGCTATGATTTGAAAACCCTTTTCCAAAATTACATGTATATTATTGAGACACCCGATATAGAGGTGTCAATGGTCTACAACGAATTCGAAATGAATTTGTTTTACTCCAAAGCCTTCTATGAAAATCTTTTGGTGGGGTTACGAACCACCCAAGTTTTGATTAAAAGTATTTTGCTATGAAAATTGGAAATGATTGTGAAAACCTTTTCAAGAGTTTATGAAAAACTATTTTGCCACTCTATGTAGAAAGATCAGATCGTTTATATAAAACTATAGGATGGGAAAATCCATTGTTTTTACAAAATTCCTTTGAAAATCCTTGGATGGATTTTGGTATGCCGAGATGTCGGTATGGAAGTGGAAAAATTGTAGTATGGTGATGTTTATGAAAAATGCACATTGTGTCTTGGTACCATGACTACCAGCCGATAACCTGTGCGACCACATTTACCCACATATGGGCAAGGGCGTAGTCATATAATTTGCTCGTGTTAGTACTGGATGCCTCAATAACGAGGATAACCTCGTTCCATGAGGGGATGGTCTGAGGACCTACCCCCTGACCTGGGTCCTCTTCATTGAAGTCTACCGGAAGCCGGTATGAACGTGTCGGAGGAAGAGGATTGAAGGGCTCCCTTGGGTCCGCCGGACAGAACTACGAGTCCTCACACTTAGTTTCTGAGGATTTGAGTGTCGATGGAAAGTGTCGTAGAGGCAGGGTCCTATACTAGCATGAGCAAAGGACAGGCTATGGCCGGGAACTCAACTTCGCATACCTCTGGTATGGCGGGACGTGGCTGACACGATGAGTGACCGGATGGGTGTGGGAAAAGCGTGCTACCTCTGCAGAGGGTAAAACTATTCGAATAGCCGAGTCCTCGGATATGGACAGTTGGAGGCTGTCCTAAGACCATGTGCAAGTTTTTCAAAGTTTTGAGTTGAAAGGAAAATGAAGGGGTATGATCAGAAAACAGGAAGTTTCAAAGGAAGGGACAAGACGGTGATTTTCGAGGAAAAAGTTTCGAAAGAGAATTCTTACCTTTTTTAAATAAAGGGTTTAGTTTCGAGAAAAAGGTTTAAAAAGACTTCTTACCTTTTCAACCAAAGATAGTGAGAAAACTACTTTCCAAAACGTTTTGTCTTCAACAGGATTAAAAATCTACTCTTCCTTTTTTAAATAAAGGTATAGTGATGTTTTTCTGAAAATAAAAGTCTTTGAAAATTTAAAAGCTAGTGCAAGTCCCTGTTGGGGTAGTTTGCGAGTACAATCAAATGTACTCATATTGGTTTCGTCCCTGGCTATTGTCTTAGCCAGATTTTGGAAGAAGAAGCAGTTCGACGAAGAGGAGTTCACTGACGTCTTTGCGAACTAGGGCGCTTCCCAGTCAGCTGCCTGTAGGGTTAAGGCGAATGACTTGGGCTCCACGTTGTTTGGTGATTCCGCTGCAAGCACCTGATGAAGCTGATCACTTCCATCAAGTAAGTAAATAAATTCGGTATGTATGGATGTTCTTTGGTTACCAAGTTTAATTGTGCTTCAGCGACGCACTGATCATGGGATCGCTGATATGTAGGCACAAGGGTATTTCGGACAGTTAGTCCGGGGTCCCCACAGACTTGGTATCAGAGCCATCCTGACTGTAACAGACCTTAGTTAGCATGGACGTTAGTTAGGAAGGAAAATATTTTGCTAAAATATATTAATACCAAAGATATATCTTTATCTAGGGAAGTCCAAAAATGACTCCCACTCTTCTCATCTTCTCAAATATTTCCGAGTCTTACCCTTCTATTTTAAGATTTTCCAAGAATTTTTCTACTCTCTTGTACCTGTTCAAAATACTTGACGATGAACCCAAGAGAGACCTAATTAGCTAGCACCTACAAGAAGAAGCATCCATCTTGAATATTCAACATTCGACCTCAAGATGATTGATCTGCAAATACCAAGATCGTCAGTACCAACAAAGCAAGAGACCTTCGAAGACCTCAGCTCAACATCAACAACTCTACTCAAGTTGCAAATTCGACAATCTCAAGTATTCCAGTTGGAACCTAAGGTGCTGAAATTAAGGCTTTAGCAGTCATGTTTAACCAAGACCCATAGGATAAGAATGATAGGAACCTTGATGATACTACCTGTCGTCCACAAGTACTAGGCGTCCATTGGTACTAAATGTACCTTGTGTGTTGTTTGTTTGTGAAGTTCTTTGCTTGTGTGTACTCTGCTTGTGTGATGTTTTCTTGTGCGTTTCACAATCACGCCTTGTCGGCAGCACAAACTAATTTCAAAAATTTCTCCTTATAGAAACTCCTTCTTTGCCACCTAACAAGAACCATTTTTGACCTCTTGGCCACAGCTGCACCTTGTTGCAGATGTAAACCCACCTGGGAAAATCTTTCTAAAAATGTTTTTTCCTCTCATCTAAACCATCTCCCACTAAGAACTGACAGTTCTGTAGGGTACCAAAGACCCCCGATCTATCACCAAATAGCCTGAGATTTTTACAACCTAACCGGCAAGTCATTCATGCACCATCTGGAGCAAGTGCGTCAAGATCTCGAAGGAAACTGCCACTTTACGCCAACCTCGTGAAGATACGAGCCTCACCTTGCAAGATTAATTGGTGAAATTACAAGGATACCCCACTAACTTATCTTACCTAACTTTAGATTAACATCTGACCTAAGTCCTTGATAGTACCAACTAATCATCTAGGACTGCAAACCTTGACAAGAAACGAGGACATAAGGAGACTCATTTCAGATTGGCAACTAGCGGAATTCAAGGAGTGCATAAGAATTTCTACGAAGATTCAAGCTCAGAGACCGCCAGAAGGAGGAACTACGACAAGAAGACATTGAAGAGAGATCCCTTAGGTTGGCAAAGAAGCAATATACCAGACTATCATTGAGTATTTGGAAACTCTTATATCAGAATCTATTTTTCTTAACCTCTCTAGAAATAATGTGATATTCCACTGTTCGTGTTATATAGAAGTAGTTTGGTAACAAGCCTCATGAACTTGTTAGCAATTCACTTTTGTATGCTCGAACAATGGAGTGTCATACACAAATAAACGGAACATCAGATAATTCAGTACATCTCAGCCTTTGGAATATGAAAAGTAGTTTGATGACAAGACTAGCTACCTTGTTAACAAATTCTTCTTGTATGACTACGGCAATTCGATGTCATAAAAGACACCCACATTCTTATACAACTACCCAATAGAAGGCCTCGCAACATCAAGTTGTTAAGATCTCACATAGCGACCTTACTGAAAGAAGCAACGACCTCGGAAGAGTAGTCAACCCCAAAACCCGTGCCCTCGTACTCCCCTATACCCCCGGACAAATCTCGAGGACGAGATTTATTTTAAGGGGGGAAGGATTTGTAACATCCCAAATCTATAATAAGGATTAATAAGACCCCAAAATTCAGAACCAACAAAAACTTTTTGAATTACTTCACTAATGATCGTGTTTTCCCTTATATTGTTCTGTTTAACCTTGTGTGACTTGAATGTTTAAGTTGTTTGACTGGGAAATATTAACCCAGTAACCTAACCTAAGTAAAAATATATTTAAAACTCTGGTGATCATGTTATGACAAGAAAAACATTTCCATATATATCTTCTGCCACTCCTGTTTTATTCAAATGTCATTTCCAAAAATAATTTGGGTTTGGCCACAACCAAAACATCCTTTATTGAGAAAGTGAAAGTATTTCCAAAATTATGTAATCTCCAAAAGTAGGGAGATCTATATGTTATCTCTTATCTATTTATCAAACTTGATATTTTGCATGTGTGTGCAACTCCCATTTTATAAGCTCTTATTTTATTCCACTTGGAAACCACACTAGTGGGAAATATATTACCCCACATAATTTCTTTATCGAACCTTTTGAAAACTATTGGGTTATGAGTTGAGATATTTCGTAAACAACATCTTGTCATAATTAAGTGTGATCACTTTCAAGATAGTATTGTTAATTATGAAAAGTGTGGTATGATTACTTTGTATGATTTGATTTGTGTTATTGATATTGTAATGTTGTGATTGTTATGATTGTTTGCTTGTGAGGATAATTCCCCAAGTTGTGCTCAATCCTAAAGTAAAACAAACTTGACCACCAATTTGTAATATGACTTGAAAACAAAACAAGACCTCTATAATCACTTACACCCTCAAATCAAATCTTGATTTCAAGAAATGATCTTATTGAAATTCCCTCTCTATCTATTCCTCTATTCCATGAAAACAATTATGTTTTCTTTATCGAAATTCTAGGAGTGAGATGAACTAATAATCATCCCCACTTCATATCACTCCCTCCTCAAGTAAACCTACTTGTTGATTTAAAACAAACCCCTCCATTCTTTTATCAAAAAGGAAATGAAGGTCATGAGTTAAACATGATCTTCATAATTAAATTCCCTCCCAAATTCTCTATTTTCCTCCAAAACAATTTTCCCTCTATGAAAAGATAAATTATTTTGAAGCTACCTTATTGGTCAAGGAAGTTCCAAAAGTTCAACACAATATTTTATCACTGGTTTTAAAATATTAAAGGAGTATCAAAATATTATTTTCCAAAAATGCTTTATTTAAATCCTATGAACAAAAATGGAGCAAAACATTTTATTTTGTAAAACCAATTTTTGTGGAGCTTCCCCATGTATATGGGAGGCTACATGAATTTTCTCTAATTTTTATAAAAGGTTTAAGCACCTCAATTAAATTCCCTAAAACCTACTGGTTTTGGAAAGGAAATAAAAGAATTAGACAAGGACCTATCGGTGAGAGGAGAATGAAGTATAGGGGGCGTTTAGCAAATTGGGCTTTGACTTCCTGTAGCAGCAACGCAACACGCCGACGCCACCGTGATCCCTCGCCGATGTTGCCGTGCTCCCTCGCCGATGTCGCCGTGCTCCTCACGCTGTCGTCGCCGTGTCCCCGCGCCAGGTCAACGCCGCAGGAACCCCTGCCTCACGCCTCGCCCTGGGAGGATAAGAAGCACGCCACTCCACTGCCTCCTCTGCCACCGTGTTCGCCTTGCTGCCGTGCTCCTCTCGTCGTCAATGCCGTGGCCCCCTCCCTCCTTGCTGCGGAGGAGAAGATAAGAGCACCGCACGCCTCTCCTCTGCCCCCCTCACTCCCTCACTCGCTCTCTCCCTCTCTCCCTTCTTCATTCCCTTCCACGGGCACCGAACTCCAGTCCGAGCTCGCCGTCGCGCATCGCCGGTGATGAGAGCCTCCCCGACCTGATTTAAGACCTCCATCGTCACCACCGTGCTCTGTTCCCCCTCCCTGCGCGAGGAATCGCAGAGGGAAGCCTGGGATCGCCGCCGTCATCCGCATCCCCTTCCGCTCCGGCCGTCGATGTGTTGAGCAAGCTCACGGGTGGTGCAGTCCACCATTTCCCGCCATTCTTGCACCTCTGTACTCCCCTTGCTCTTCTCCCTCTCATGCACTCTTCCCTTTTCCCCAGGGGACACCGGAGCCGCCGCGCCGTCCTCGACTTGCTCCGGCCGCGCCTCGCTGTCGCGGTGACGAGGGAAGAAGAAGATGCAGCCCGGTACCGCTTCGCTACGCTTGTGGGCCGCGAGCTGGGTGGTATAAAATGCTTACATGAATCTTTTTAGATCGTTGTCTTGAGTAATTTGATGCTTGCCAATTGTTTTGAGCTGTCAAGTAATTAATGTTTAAGCTTGTGCATCATGTAAGTAATGGTTATTAATGAAGAACTACTATAAGGATTTTCTGCTATAATAATCTGTTGCATGATTGGAAGTCCATAGTAGTCTAGATAATTTTTGGATGAAGGCTATGTGTTAACAAGGAAGACAGTGGGAGTCTATGGTTCGTCAAACCATGTGTTTTATGTACACTCTTGCTATTCCAGTTGATAATGATGTTTGCTTATAATAACCTTGCTAGCCTAAACTCTGTACTAAGAGGGAATGCTTCTTGTACATCCAAAACCTTGAGCCAAATCCATGCCACATGTGTCCACCATACCTACCTATTATGTGGTGTTTTCACCATTCCAAGTAAATTTCTTCATGTGCTATCTACTAACTACTCAAAACTGTTACATTTCCTTTTTGTGTCACTACTTGAAAAGCTCATAAGGACGTAGATAGGTGGTCTTTATTTCCTGGTTGATCAAATTTTACACACCTGGACTAGTGGCATATACATCCGCTTATCCAATAATTTTGCAAAAAGAGCTGGCAACGGGGTGCCCAGTCCCAATTAATTACAACTTTAACCAAACAATTCTCTTCACATCTTTTTGCCCCTGATTCGTCAGTCAAGCAATGTTCACAAGTGTGTAAACAAAAGAGAAGAGGGATGATCTGCCCGCTGGTAGAAATAACGTCCTTCATGGGAGCCGCTCTTGTAAAGTTTGATCAACTAGTGAAGTAGAGTATTGCCTATTTGCTGATTTGTTGACACCTGTATACACCATTACCTTACAAAACAATATTTTATGCTCTCTATATGCCTTCGGGAACTACAGCTCTAGCACATGATGTTAATCCCTGCTTCTGACGAGGTGTGGACTCGGCAAATCCCTGGGTTGTGTACCCCGGGTTGATTGAAGGGGAGAGAGATGAGCGCTGGTGATCACGACGGCTGACAAGCAAGGCGTTTACCCAGGTTCAGGCTCCCGGAGGATAACACCCTACTTCCTGCTTGTCTGGTATTGAATAGCGAGTTGTGGCTACAATGGCGAGATGGCAATCTCGCTAGGGTTTGTGGTGGCGGCTATGAGCGTACCCTAGACGAAGGACCCTCCTAGCCTTTATATGGTAGGCTAGGTCTCAGGTGAACGGTGCCGATGGCCTTACAAGCATGGCTGGGGTCACATGACCTAGCGTCGACTATCTTGGGCCGCACGTCGTCCTCCTTGGGCCTTCCTTGGGCCCTCGTCATAAGGCTGATGGGCTTGGCGTGACCCAGGTATCCCCACCGTGGGGTAGTCGAAGAGTGACCCCACGACAGGAGCCCCCGAGTGCTTAGTCGAATCGTAGAGTCGGGTAAAGGACTCCTTCCTCCTGGGCACGCCATCGGGTTCCTGAAAGGAACGAGTAAAATTGGTCGACTCCGGCCGTTCAGGGCTTATGGAGGATTCCTTAGTCGAACTGTCAACTCCAGGGTAAAATACTGTGAGTACAGCCTTAGTCGGTGATTTTTCGACTGCTTTTGTTCTGAGTCACTCGGGAGCGCGAACAGCGCTCCCGATGGGAGTAGCCCCCGAGATTAAGCTGAATTGCTTGCAATTGAGGTTAAACTCAATTTTTCTTCAGTCGAAAAGCCCGCTCCCGATGGGAGTAAAGAAGGGACTCGACATGTTGGAGTCGCGACTGGCTTTGCGTGACTTACTGTGTATTCGGCCGGTTTGGCTTACTGCACAAGTTTCTTCAGCTCTTGGAGCTTACTGAATCTTCTTGCACTCGAATGAGCTGTTCGAGTTTATTCGGCTCTTAGAGCTTACTGAATCTTTTTGCACTCGAATGAATTGCCGAGTTCTAGATCAGCCCATTGGCTTACTTGCTACGCCTGCGCAGTTGACGTCAGCGCTGACGTTTTTTGGCTCACTCTGTGTCCGATGGGACGTGACAGTGCGGGCCCACTGTCAGTATTGACTGGAGACAGCGGTTGCCGCTTTATACTGACCATTGGGCGCGAAAATTTCGCGGTGTGATGATGGCGCCTTGATTCCCGCGCGTAGTGGGCGGCGTGGCCGGCGACGGTTGCTATCTCCGCGCGACACGTGGACGGCCAGATGATGTTGTGGAGTGCGGTTTCGCTGAGGACGGCCTGGATTAACTGGCCACGCGGTATATATTTTTTACCGCGGCGGTGAACAGTTCATTCCATCCCCATTCCATCGTCTCCGCTGCTTTCTCTCCGCCATTGTTGCTCCTCTGCCAGTTTCTTTCCTCCGCCCTCCATGAGCAAGGCCGCGATGAAGAGGGGGAAGCCTGTTGCTGGCGCCGCCGCCGCCGCCGAGGCGAGCGTGATGAAGAAGCCCGACGGCGACTGGGTCAAATCGTCGGTGAAGAAGGCCGACCTCGAGGCCCTCCGCGCGCAGGGGCTGCTGCCTCCGGCAGACCAGGCGACGGTGCGCGCTCCTGGGAAAGAGGTATTCCCCGCTCCTCGCGAGGGGGAACGCGTTTGCTTCGTGGATTTCCTTCCGCGGGGTTTCGGGTTCCCCCTCCACGATTTCGTCCGTGGTCTCTTGTATGCTTATGGGATTCAGATCCACGATCTGACTCCCAATAGCGTCTTGAGTATCGCGAGCTATTTCGTGCTCTGCGAGTGCTTCCTGGGAATCGCACCCAACTGGCTGCTGTGGAAGTCGCTATTCCTCGTGAGGAGGAACGTGGGGAAGAGCAAGCAGGTGTACCCAGTCGGCGGCTTCGGCATCCAGGTGCGTGGCGACACCTCCTACTTCCAGATGAAGAAGTCCGACTCCGTCCAGGGCTGGCGGAAGAAGTGGTTCTACATCAGGTGCGACCAAGAAGGGCTTCCTGAATTCGCGGCTGATCGCGAGTTGCGGAAGACGAACACGTGGGCGCACCCGCTGTCGAAGGAGGACAGGGAGGCGACTCAGCCCTTGCTGACGCTACTTCGTGGCCTTCTGAAAGTCTCGGGCGCGAGACGGGTGGAATTCACCTCATCGCCACCTTCTTCAGACTTCGGGTGCAGCCGCTCCGCAGTCGCGTCCACCCGATGTGGGCGCGTGAGGATGCTGGCAATGAGCTTGATGACGACGCAGTCGAGTCGAAGGTGAGGAGCATCACTAGTCTCCGAGCCGCTGACCCGTGCAACGTCAAGTGCCCAGTCGAGCCATATGGGCCTAATAATCCTGTGCCTGAGGTGAGCTTCGTTTGCTTTGTCTTGTATCTTCTTCTGTCGAATCTTTTTGCCTTACTCGAACGCTTCATTTGCTGACAGGGTCGTTCGAGCTATGTCAGTCTTCCTCCGTTGATGGAGAATGGACCTCATGAAGAGGCAGAGTTCCCTGAGGACGAGGTTGATGACGATGAAGTTCCCTCCGCCACCTCTCCGAGTGAAGAGTTGGAGGAGGATGATGAAGATGAGGAGCCGCTGCGGAAGCGGCAGAGGCGAAAGAGTGGCGACTCTGGTTCTGCCTCGTCGCCTATGAAGGAGGCGGGTGTGAACGAGGAAGAGACGAGCGAGTCCTCTTCGGGCGCTAGGCACCCGAGTGACCTGGCTGAGCCTTTGGTCGTGCCTCCACTCGGCTCTGCACCGCCGACTGAGTTCGCGAGGATGGCCTCCGTCTCCCTGGGAAGTGAAGATGATGTTGATGTCGTCAGGTTAGTCGCATAACCATTGCTTTGTTTTTGTCGAGTGTGCTTTTTCACTTGCGGTCCTTGAATTGAGTTGTCTTGTCACAGCGACCGTACTGGCGCGCTGTTTCTTCCCCTCGTGAGATGGAGCACACTTCTGCTCCCATGATCGAGCAGACTGCGAAGACGACCGGAGAAGAGGCTCTGGCGGGTGACGCTTTGGCCTTGAAGGCTTCGACCTCCTCCATGCCAGAGAAAGCTGATGCGACTCCGGTTGACGCTGGGCTGCTTGAGCATGTAAGTGTCCTTCGACTCGTTCTGCAAGATCTGTATCGGGTGCGCGAACAGCGCTCCCGATGGGAGTAGCCCCCGAAGATGTGCGTGACTAGAATAGTCGGGCGCAGATTGATGTCTTGTGTTTCCTGCAGCCATTTTATCGCCAGCAGATGGAGGGAGCCGCAGCCTTCGTTCGCATGGAGCAGGAGAGGGATCAGCTCCGCACTGCTCTGGAGCAAGCGAATAGTAAGTGTGAACCCTTGTGTTCGAGGGGTGCTTCGACTGCCTTTATTGCTAACTTTGCTCCGTTGATCCGCAGGCGAAAAGGAGAGCATGAAGAAGCGGGTCGCGGAGCTGGAGAAGTTGCTGGGTGAAGCCCAAGAGCGTGAACAAGCTCGGGATGATCTGGAGAAGACCCAGGTCGACCGCTTGCTCGCACTCGCAGATGTTGTTGGAAGTAAGTATTTCAGCTCAGTGCCTACTTTGTCTTTTGTCGACTTCTGATGTCTTATGGGCGTGGATTTCTGTTGATCAGAGACTTGCGGGGGTGCTCCTCCAGAAGGGTCCTCCAGCGAGAACGTCGACTTGGCGAAGGCTGTTGGCTTCATGGACCGCGTCTGCGCGTATGCTTCGGCGGCGCTGCAGAAGTCGACAGGCGCCTTGGCGACTGTGCACCAGAGCATCTTCCCCAGCAAGCCACCGCCAGTTGCTGTTGACGCGCTTGCGGCTCCGTTCGAAGGCAATGCGACCACCTTGGCGGACTACACGCGTGCGCAGACGGTACGCGGCTCCGAGCTCACTTTCCAGCTACTTCTTGGTCACCAAGTCGTAGGCGATTTTGAGAAGGTTGTCAGCGACTTCCCTCGGAAGCCTGATGGCAGGACCGCGTCCCTTAGCGGTGTGAAGGTGCAGGCGAGTCAGCTGGCTGCGAAGTTGGTCGCCACCTTCGAGAAGAGGATTGCCAAAGCTGCAGAGTTGGCTGCTAGGAAGAGCCGTTCCCAGTCGGAGTCTGTGATGTAGACTCCGTTCTTTTAGGATTCTTCTGCTTTTGGTTCTTGTCTGTAATGAACTATTTAGTTTGCGGGTCTTCTGGCCGCGAACATGCTGATGCTGAAATGTGAATTTGTGTCTTCGAGTCTTCTTTCATATCTGAACTTGAGTGAATGTGTTCTTTTCTTTGTTTGACGCTGTCGAACTTGGCAGTCTGAGATGGGCGAAGCTCCTGGGGTCGCTGGAACGACTGGTGCGGGCGATGAGGAGGACACCTCTTCAGCTGCACCCGCTCGTCGTCGTCGAGCTCCTCCAGCTCCTGCGCGAAGCGTGAATGATCAACGAGTGATCACCTTCATGAGGAACAAGGTTGTTGAGCTCGAGTCGAAGTTGAAGAGCACGGAGTTGGAGCTGGAGCGCTTGAGGTCGTGGCCCGTTGCGCCGTTCTCCCAGCGAGAGGAGTTTCTGCTAGGCGAGATAGACTTGATCAGTCGGCAGCTGCAAGGTTGGTTTTCTAGCACCGTACTTCGACTTCTTTGCCCTTTTACTGTTCTTAGCTTCGGGTCTTGATGCAGATGTGAATTCTGACTGGAAGGCCGAGCAAAGTCGAGTAGACGAGCGGGTGGAGAAAGAAGCCGCCGGTGACTCACCCGAAGCGCGCCATTTTTGGTCAAATAAATCCAGAGGCAGCTGTGCTTTTGGAAGGTTGCAGAAAAACCCTCTGGCAGATCAACAGGGTGTACTTTCCGCACAACGAGCAGCCTAATGGACTGGCCGCGCTGCTGGAGAGGTTCCGTGAAGGCAGTGCGTTGAAGGAAGTCGTGCACACTCAACTTGTTGCCGGGGCGAACGTGGCGCTGGCGTACGTTCGAATGCATCGGCCTAATCTTCCACTGTACAAGGTGCTTAACGGCTTGCCTGGAGAGGGTGACTACGCCGATACGCTTGCGGCCGCGCGTCAGATGATTCAGCAGGTCCAGAGCTTCAGTGAACACCTTGTAGGGCCACTCGATGCGCCAAAGGGCGAGCCTGTAGAATAAGAGTAGTAGATTGCTGTTGTATAGCGTTAGCTTGTAAAAGAAATTTTTCCAAGTGGAAATATGAGTCTATGTATGCCAAGGTGGGGGTAGCCCCCGAGTGAGTAAATTGTATCTTGTAGACTTCTGTGGACCTGTATGGCGCAGCCCCCGAGCGGATCGAGTGCGGCCTAGGATTTTGAATTAGATGTGCGGCGCAGCCCCCGAGTGCTTCGAGTGCGGCCGAGGTGTGTCGAGTTAGACCTGTGCGGCGTAGCCCCCGAGTGCGTCGGGTGCGGCCTAGGATTTTGACTTGGACCTGTGCGGCGCAGCCCCCGGGTGCTTCGGGTGAAGGCCAAGGATTTTGCGAGTGACCTGTATGGCGCAGCCCCCGAGTGCGTCGGGTGGCGACCTAGGTTTTCGAGTTGGACCTGTATGGCGCAGCCCCCGAGTGCGTCGGGTGCGGCCTAGGTTTGACCTAGACCTGTGCGGCGCAGCCCCCGAGTGCTTCGGGTGACGGCAAAGGATTTTGCGAGTGACCTGTATGGCGCAGCCCCCGAGTGCGTCGGGTGCGGCCTAGGTTTGACTTAGACCTGTGCGGCGCAGCCCCCGAGTGCTTCGGGTGACGGCCAAGGATTTGCGAGTGACCTGTATGGCGCAGCCCCCGAGTGCGTCGGGTGGCGACCTAGGTTTTTGCGAGTGACCTGTATGGCGCAGCCCCCGAGTGCGTCGGGTGTGGCCTAGGTTTGACTTAGACCTGTGCGGCGCAGCCCCCGAGTGCTTCGGGTGACGGCCAAGGATTTTGCGAGTGACCTGTATGGCGCAGCCCCCGAGTGCGTCGGGTGGCGACCTAGGTTTTTGCGAGTGACCTGTATAGCGCAGCCCTCGAGTGCGTCGGGTGTGGCCTAGGTTTGACTTAGACCTGTGCGTCGCAGCCCCCGAGTGCTTCGGGTGACGGCCAAGGATTTTGCGAGTGACCTGTATGGCGCAGCCCCCGAGTGCGTCGGGTGGCGACCTAGGTTTTTGCGAGTGACCTGTATGGCGCAGCTCCCGAGTGCGTCGGGTGTGGCCTAGGTTTGACTTAGACCTGTGCGGCGCAGCCCCCGAGTGCTTCGGGTGACGGCCAAGGATTTTGCGAGTGACCTGTATGGCGCAGCCCCCGAGTGCGTCGGGTGGCGACCTTAGGTTTTCGAGTTGGACCTGTATGGCGCAGCCCCCGAGTGCGTCGGGTGCGGCCTAGGTTTGACTTAGACCTGTGCGGCGCAGCCCCCGAGTGCTTCGGGTGGCGGCCTAGGTTTTCGACTTGAACCTGTATGGCGCAGCCCCCGAGTGCGTCGGGTGGCGACCTAGGTTTTTGCGAGTGACCTGTATGGCGCAGCCCCCGAGTGCGTCGGGTGTGGCCTAGGTTTGACTTAGACCTGTGCGGCGCAGCCCCCGAGTGCTTCGGGTGACGGCCAAGGATTTTGCGAGTGACCTGTATGGCGCAGCCCCCGAGTGCGTCGGGTGGCGATCTTAGGTTTTCGAGTTGGACCTGTATGGCGTAGCCCCCGAGTGCGTCGGGTGCGGCCTAGGTTTGACTTAGACCTGTGCGGCGCAGCCCCCGAGTGCTTCGGGTGGTGGCCTAGGTTTTCGACTTGAACCTGTATGGCGCAGCCCCCGAGTGCGTCGGATGACGGCCTAGGTTTATGTTGCTTTTTGACTGAAAAAGTAAAGGGGAGAGCTTGTTCCTCAAATCACTTCATTGATTTTTGCGAGCAGGCCGCCTCATTAAAACCCTTCCAGTCCCCTCAGGTACCCTGGTAAGGGAAAGAGTGCGTCTGGAACCTGCCGCTTCTTGAGATAGTACACTTTGTTACAAGGGGGAGTCGGTTAGGCGTAGAAGCGGCGCAGTTGCGCCACGTTCCACGGGTTGCTGCAGACTGTCCCCGTCTTCGAGTCTTTCAGGCGGTAAGCTCCGCCGCCAATTGCCTCTGTCACGATGTATGGACCTTCCCACGGAGAGGCTAGTTTGTGCACCTTCTTCTGTTTGAGGCGGAGGACGAGGTCGCCGGGACGAACGCTCTGGGCCGCAGTCGCCGTCCGTGATAGTTGCGTAAGTCTTGCTGATACACGGCTGTGCGGGTAAGGGCAATGTCGCGTGCTTCGTCCAGGGTATCCATGTCATCCTCGAGTGCTTCTTCTGCGTCGGACTCATCGTAGGCCACCACTCGGGGTGCATCGAACTTGATGTCGCATGGCATGACTGCTTCTGCGCCGTAGACCATGAAGAATGGCGTGTACTGAGTGGATCTGTTTGGCGTAGTGCGCAGGCTCCACAGTACAGACGGCAGCTCCTCAACCCAGGCGCCTGCGGCGCGCTTCAATGGTACTCGCAGACGCTTCTTGATGCCCTTGCAGACTAAACCATTGGACTTTTCGACTTGCCCGTTGGACTGCGGGTGCGAGACAGATGCGTAGTTGAGCTTGATGCCTTGCTCAGAGCAGAAGTCCTTGAATTCTTCGGCTGTGAAGTTCGTGCCGTTGTCGGTGATGATGCTGTGCGGCACTCCAAACCTGAAGATGATCGACCTGATGAAGTTAACTGCCGAGGAGGCAGTCGAACTTGTAATAGGCACGGCTTCGATCCACTTCGTGAACTTGTCGACTGCCACCAGGAGATGCGTGTGTCCTCCCGGCGAGGACTTCTTGAGTGGACCCACCATGTCGAGCCCGCATTGAGCGAAGGGCCAGGCGAGTGGGATGGTCTTTAGTGCTGATGCTGGTGCGTGCGGCTTGTTGGCGAACTCCTGGCAGCCGAGACATTTCCTCACGAGTTCTTCTGCGTCTTGCATTGCGGTGGGCCAGTAGAATCCGGCTCGTAAAGCTTTGGCCACTAAGGCTCGACTGCTGGCGTGGTGCCCGCAGATGCCAGCGTGGATCTCGAGTAAGATGGCTTGACCGTCGACTGGGTCGATGCACCTTTGGAGTACTCCTGAGATGCTTCGCTTGTAGAGCTCCCCTTTGATGACGGTGAAGCCCTTGGAGCGGCGGATGACGCGCTTGGCTTCGACTGGGTTTGTTGGCACCTTCTGCTGTAGTATGTAAGCCAGGTATGGGCTCGTCCATGTGGGCTCAATCAGCATTACCTCCATAGGCTCCTTTTCCGTGCTGGGCGGGTCGGTGGTGCTCGTTGGCGATGTAGAGGATCCTGGCGCGGGCCGGAGCTTGACGGAGCGCTGCGTGATGCACTCGAGGAAGACTCCGGGTGGCACCGACGCTTTGTCTGAGCCCAGGTTGGCGAGGGTGTCGGCTTCCTCGTTGCTCTCGCGGCCGACGTGCCGCAGTTCGCAGCCGTCGAAGGTGCCTTCCAGCTGGTTGTATAGGTCCCTGTAGGCGATCATGTTGTCGGCGATGGCGTCACATTGCTTCATGGTTTGTTGCACGACGAGGTAGGAGTCTCCGTAGATCATGAGGTGAGTGGCGCCGCAGTTCTTGGCCATCCGCATGCCGTGGATCAGGGCCTCATACTCTGCCTCATTGTTGGAGGGCGTTGGGAAGTTCATCTGCAGCACGTACCTCAGCTTGTCGCCTTTGGGTGAGATGAGGACGACTCCCGCCCCTGCTGATCTCACTAGTAGGAAAACCATTATAGGTAGGTTGTATTCTGTGGCGCACCCCTAATTGGTGCGCCACAGAAATATAATTCTGTGGCGCACGTGGCCAGGTGCGCCACAGAAATATGACTTTCTGTGGCGCACCAAGCCAGGTGCGCCACAGAAAGTCACATTTCTGTGGCGCACCAGGCCAGGTGCGCCACAGAAAGTTATCCAGGGGGGCAGGTAAAAAATTGAAAAAAAAAATCTGTGGCGCACCAGGCAGGTGCGCCACAGAAAGTTGACATTCTGTGGCGCACCAGGCAGGTGCGCCACAGAAAGGTCACATTCTGTGGCGCACCAAGCTGGGTGCGCCACAGAATCTCATTTTTCAAATCCCACCCCCCCTGTGGATCGCCTTTTTAGTCTTGCAGGAAATAAAAGAAAATGAAAAAAAATTCAAAATTAAAACCCTTTGACATGTGGCTAGGTATGAGTGTCTAGTACGTGTAGAAATTTTGAAATATGAATTTTGACCTTTTCTGCAACAAATGAAAAAGAAATCTTGTAACGGCCATAACTTTTGCATACGACGTCGAAATAACGCAAATAATATGTCAAAAAAATCGTCAAATTCACAGATTCCTCAAATTCAAAAAGAAAAAAAAGTTATTTCACGCAGACGAGTTTTCGCAGCAAAATCAAAAAATTAAAAAAAATTAAAAAATTCGAAAAATTCAAAAAAAATAAAAAAATTCGAAAAATTCAAAAAAGACACAGAAATGTATAACAAAGAAGATTGTTGAATGTTTTTTAAGTGTCTTGACTTTTGTGAATTTTTTGGATTTTTTAAGTTTTTTGAATTTTTTTGAAGTGTTTTGACTTTTAAAAATGTTTTGACTTTTTTGGATTTTTTTTAAGTTTTTTAAATTTTTTTGAATTTTTTAGGATCTTTTGAAACTTTTTAATCTCCTTTTTAAAGTTTAGAAGTTTTTGAAAAATCTGAACTTTAAAAACGCACATTTATAACACATAGGTAACATACACACATACAAGACTTAAGAGGATTCATATGTTATATATATCAATAAGAACTTGAGTAGCACAAGGGTAGGTGAAGTGGGTGGAACTTAGAAGTTAAGCGTGCTAGGGTTGGGGATGGGTGACCTAGCGGGAAGGTGGAGTTCAAAAGATTCAAAAAATCTGAAAATAATTCGAATAAATAGGATTTTTTATATTATTTCATATTTTGCTTTTTCTGATTTTTTTTGAAACTTTTTTTTGCAGTTTTTGAAATTTTTAGAATTCTGTGGCGCACCTGGCAGCTGCGCCACAGAAATCGACATTTCTGTGGCGCACCAAGCCAGGTGCGCCACAGAAAGTGGATTTCTGTGACGCATGCCATGGTGCGCCACAGAAATAAAAAATTTAGTGGCGGGAATTCTGTGGCGCACCCAGCAATTTGGCCGGGTGCGCCACAGAATGTTGATTTGGTGCGCCACTAATAGTGGTTTTCCCACTAGTGTCTGAACTTTTTGGAGCCGTCGAAGTACATTGTCCATGCGTTGGACAGGTCGGGTACGTCTGGTAGCTGGGCCTCTATCCACTCGGTGGTGAACTCTGGAAGCACCTGGGCCTTGATTGACTTCGGGTGCGCGTACTTCAGCCCCCAGGGCCCTAGCTCAACAACCCACTTGGCGACTCGCCCCGTCGCGGCTTGGTTGGTGAGGATGTCGGAGAGCCCGGAGGAGCTTACTACCGTGATGGAGTGCTCGGAGAAGTAGTGGACAACCTTCCTTGATGTCATGAAGACTCCGTATGCTAGCTTCTGGTAGTGCGGGTACCGCTGCTTGGACAAGGTGAGCACCTCACTAAGGTAGTAGACGGGTCGCTGAACAGGGTAACTGTGTCCTTCTTCTTCTCGTTCGACTACGAGTACCGTGCTGACCACCCTGTTTGTGGCTGACACGTAGAGGTATAGCGGCTCGTTCTCCAGTGGAGCCACCAGTACTGGGGAAGTCGTGAGTGTTTTCTTGAGTTGGTCGAACGCGACTTGCGCTTCTTCTGTCCACTCGAACTTGTCTGTCTTTTTCATCAGTTGGTAGAAAGGCAGGGCCTTTTCTCCCAACTTACTTATGAACCGGCTGAGAGCTGCGACTCGGCCGGCTAGGCGTTGCACCTCGTGAAGCTTGGTCGGTGCTGGCATTGCGAGTATGTTTTGCACCTTCTCAGGGTTGGCTTCGATTCCTCTTGCAGAGACGAGGTACCCGAGCAGTTCTCCGGCTGGCACGCCGAAGACACACTTGTCCGGGTTCAGCTTGATCTGATACTCGTTGAGGGCGGCGAAGACCTTGCGGAGGTCGGCGATGAGAGTGTCCTCCGTTCGAGTGGTGACGACTATGTCGTCGACGTATACTTGGACGATCTCTCCGATTAGCCCTTTAGGCAGGCTTGCATTGTGCGCTGGTACGTGGCTCCAGCGTTCTTCAACCCGAAGGGCATCGTCTGGTAGCAGAAGACGCCATGGGGTGTGATGAATGCAGTCTTCTCTTCATCGTCGACGTTCATCCTGATCTGCTGGTACCTGAGTAGGCGTCCAGGAAGGATAGGCGTGCGCAGCCTGCAGTCGAGTCGATGATCTGATCTATCCGCGGGAGCGGGAAATGGTCTTTGGGGCAGCATTTGTTGAGGGCGGTGAAGTCGACGCACATGCGGAGTTTCTTCGTCTTCTTCTTCTCCACCAGGACTGGGTTCGCTACCCAGTCCGAGTCCTTGATCTCTCGGATGAATTTAGCGTGGAGCAGTCGATCGATCTCCTTGCTTATTTCGTCTCGCTTGGGTCCTGAGAAGCGTCGCATGGTCTGCTTGACGGGTTTGGCGTCCTTGTGGACGCGTAAAGAGTGCTCGGCGAGGTTCCTGGGTATGCCTGGCATGTCAGAAGGTTGCCAGGCGAAGATCTCCCAGTTCTCACGTAGAAACTCGACGAGCGCGCTTTCCTATGCGATAGGCAAGCTCGACGACACTTTGACTGTCTTGTTTGCGTCCGTCGGGTGGACCTGATGAGTTGTCGTGTCGTCAGTCGTGTTGAAGGCAGCGTCCTTGGCTTGCTTCTTGCGTGGCGGGAAGATGGTTTTGTCGTTGTCGACTGCCATCGCCTCGAAGTGCTCTTCCATTCCGAAGAACTCGGAGATCTTGCTGAACTCGCGGTCGCAGCTGTTGGAGCGGTCGAAGTCGCCGTGCACCGTGATGACGCCCTTGGGTCCAGGCATCTTGAGCATGAGGTAGGCGTAGTGAGGTACCGCCATGAATCTGGCAAAGGTTGGGCGCCCGAGTATCGCGTGGTACTGCGACTTCCAGTCGACTACCTCGAAGTCGATCGACTCCCTCTTGAAGTTTTCGGGTGTGCCGAAGATGACGTCGAGTGTGATCGTTCCCATGGGCGTGACTGCTTGCCCTGGTACTATGCCATGGAAGGTGGTCTCTGATGCCGCCAAGTCCGTCGTTGGCCTGTTTATCCTTCTGAGGGTGTCGGCAAAGATGATGTTAATGCCACTGCCTCCGTCCATGAACACCTTTTTCAGGGTGTAATCTCCGATCAGAGCTTCGACTACCAGAGCGGCGTGCCCGGGTCGTGGTACTGCAGGCGGGTGATCTGCTCTGGAGAAGTGATTGGTGTCTCTGACCCTCTCAGGTAGTCGGGTACTGCAGGTGGACAGGTGATGGCCTGGAAAACTTGGCGAGTGATGATCTTCTGGGTCCTGTTTGAGGGGCGCCCCTTCTGTATCATGTTGAGTTGTCCGCGTGCCGCTGGATATGCGTCCTGGATCACCGGTGGGGCATCTTGCTGCGGCTGCTGCTGCTGCTGCAGAAAGGCTCCCGCCGCCTGTGCTGGATTAGCGACTGCGGGTGCGGGTGCTGCCTGGATGGCCAGCTGCGCGGCTGGCTGCGCTGCGGGTGCTGGAGTGACTATCTTCTGCATGGCTTCGTATATTTTGCGTGCCTTTCGACAGTCCTTCAACAGGTGGTTGGATCCCCACTTGCCCGTTTCCGGGTTCCTGAACATGTGGTGCCTGCAGGGTTGTTCCAGCTCTTCCGCTGGGCTTAGTGTGCGTTTATGGCCTCCGTCGCTGCGGTAGCTGCTGCCGCCGCTTCGGTTGTACTGCCCCTGGCTGTATTGGCGACTCTGGTCACCGCCGCTTCGACTGTACTGTGCATGGCTGTATTGGCGACTGCTGTCGCGCGCTTCATCCTCACGGGGGGTTTGGAATCCCGCCGCTACTAGCTCGATTGAGTCGTTGCCGTTGTAACGCGGCTTCTTCTTGTGGCGTCCTTCTCGCCAGTTGCTTGGTCCGGCTTCGTCCTTCGGGGAGTAGTGTGAACTATTGCGGACCGAGTCCTCTCCGTCTGCCCACTGGTTTGCTATCTTCATGACCTCGATCATGTTTTTCGGCCGGAGCCTACCAAACTCCTCGCGGAGGTCGCGGCGGGAGACGCCGTGCATGAAGGCATCCATCACTCGGTCCTCCGAGGCGGTCTCCATGGTGTTGCGGAGCAGGTCCAACGCTGGATGTATGACCGGAGCGGCTCGTCTCGTCCTTGCTTGCATGCTTGTAGCTCGACGAACGTCGTCGGTCTCGAGTACGTCCCCAGGAAGGATTTAACGAAGGCCTCCGCGAACTCGTCCCACGTCCTGAAGGCGTTCTTGGGTTGAGTGTTGAGCCACCCGCGTGCAGAGCCCGTGAGCATCAGCTGGATGTACTGCATGGCCGTAGTCGAAGTACCGCCCTGGCAGCTGCAGGCTATGAGGTAGTCTTCTAGCCAGAGTCTCGGGTCCTGCTTCCCGTCGTACTTGACTGCTTCTGCCGTGAGCTTGAAGCCCTTGGGCATTCTTGTGTCGCGTATGTTGAAGCTGAAGCATGCGGCGCCGCACGGCTCGTAGTCGCCGTCGTTGCGGTCGTAGTCGAAGTTGGACGTGCTGACCGGCCGCTGGGTGCGGCTGCGGTCTACCGTCCTTTGTGTGATGACGTTGCGGAGGTCTTCACCTGGCTGCGGTTGTCGCAGTTGTCTTGCGCCGGGGCTGCGAGTGCTGCGGGCTCGTGGTCGCGGCGATCTCGATCTTCTCGCGCTTTTTCTGTCGGCGCCTTGTTTACCAGTGCGTCTTCGAGTGCCTTGATAGACATGATCTGCTGCTTGTGGAGGAGAGCGCGCGAGTCGCCCTCAGGCGGCTGTGTCAGCCGCAGGTATGTTTCGACTGCCATGAGTGCGGCTCCGGGTGTCTTGGGGACGGGTATCCGTCTGCGTCTTCTATGTATGATGACTCGAGGTTGCGGGTGACTCTAGCGCGGTCGGCCTCCGTCATCAGGGGCACGCGGGCTCTGTGGCGCCTTGCTCCTTGCGAGACCTCTGTTGAGGCAGTGAACGAGTAAGCGGCCCTCCTGGCGCTCGACGCGTCAGCCTCCTCCTTGCGTCGGAGGAGCTCGGCCTTCTCTGCGCGGAGTCGTTCGCCTTCCTTCCGCAGCAGGTACTGGACCGCCATAAGGTCCTCCCGGGGTGCATCCGGTGGGGGGTACGTGCCGTCCTCGACGTGCTTCAGGGCTTTGATTGCCATGTCGCGGGTGATGGTGAGTCGCGTCACCTGGTCCGGCATGACCACCTCCAGTGGGTATGCGGGTTCGTCGTCGTTGCCCTGCGGCCTCTGGCCGATCATGAAGACTTGCGCGGGGTAGATCTGGGCAGTGGGACGGGTGCTGCCACTGCTGCTTCCTTCGTCCGAGCCGTGCTCGGAGCTGAAAATGGGTGCGACGTGGTGGACACCACAGTCGCCGCCGAGGCTCCTTCCCTGGAGTTTCGCGATCTTCGCCGCGGACGTGAGGAGTGATGTCGCTGTCGTCGACGTGGGCGCGATTGGCTTGTTGACGATCTTGTAAGTCGATGGAGACGCGAGTGGCGCGGTATAGAACGACGCGACCTCCGTCGCGCGGGTGTGGTCGACGTAGTCGAAGTTGACGTAGATCTTGGCCTTGCCAGCGACGCGATCGAGGTAGTCGAAGTAGACTCGATCCGCGCGGTGGTCGACGAGGTGGTCGATGTAGTCGTAGCCGATGCGATCTCCGTGACAGCCGGAGACGCTGATGGCGCGGCCGCGTTGGGCGCGATCTCTGCCGCAGCGGAGGCGGTCGGAGTAGTCGAGGCGGACGCGATCTTCTCAGCAGTCGAAGATGCTGTCGCCGCAGTCGCAGCAGATGCGATCTCCGCAGCAGGTGGGGGCGTGGTTGGCGCAGCCGCGGCAGATGCGGGTGCCACCACCGCGGGCGGTGCGATCGCCGTGGATCTGAGTACTCCACAGCTGTCTACGAAGTAGTGCATGGTACCGAAGGTGAGGCACATACCTACGTGCAGATCGGCGTACACCGAGCGGTGGGCCGGCGGGTGGAAGGTGTACTCGAAGGAGCCGAAGCAGATTGGCTCCTTGGTGATGCAGACGTCGGTCTTCAAAGTTGATGGAGCCGGTGCGACCATGGTTCCAGCGCTCGTTCTTTCCCACAGACGGCGCCAATTGACGAGGTGTGGACTCGGCAAATCCCTGGGTTGTGTACCCCGGGTTGATTGAAGGGGAGAGAGATGAGCGCTGGTGATCACGACGGCTGACAAGCAAGGCGTTTACCCAGGTTCAGGCTCCCGGAGGATAACACCCTACTTCCTGCTTGTCTGGTATTGAATGGCGAGTTGTGGCTACAATGGCGAGATGGCAATCTCGCTAGGGTTTGTGGTGGCGGCTATGAGCGTACCCTAGACGAAGGACCCTCCTAGCCTTTATATGGTAGGCTAGGTCTCAGGTGAACGGTGCCGATGGCGCTTACAAGCATGGCTGGGGTCACATGACCTAGCGTCGACTATCTTGGGCCGCACGTCGTCCTCCTTGGGCCTTCCTTGGGCCCTCGTCATAAGGCTGATGGGCTTGGCGTGACCCAGGTATCCCCACCGTGGGGTAGTCGAAGAGTGACCCCACGACAGCTTCCCTCTGTGAAGGGCCATTCTTTTACTTTTATGTTGAGTCAGTTTTCCCACTTCTTTCTGTCTACTTAACCAAACATCATTGTCAACTCCAGTATAACAGTTTTTACATAATTTTGTGTTTGGTTGATCATATTGTTTGCATTGACATTATCTATATGATATACATGTTGAAAGTTGAAGCAAAAGCTGAAGCTATTATCTTCCTTTGTGTTGATACAAACACTTTCATGTTGAGAATTATTGCTGCTGTGAACTAACTATTATGTTAGACTATTATATCTCTAAATGTTTTATAGTATTATTCATGAAAGTTTGCATTTGTGTGATCACTTATGTTTACTCTTTATTTACTTGCTTGCAAACTATAGACCATTGGCTTGGATCACTTCATTCAGATCATGTGCATTACATTGTTATTTGATCAAAGATTGTGTTGGTAGCATGTCACTTCAAAAATAATCTGTTTTTATCGTTTACCTACTCGAGGACGAGCAGGAACTAAGTTTGGGGATGCTTGATACGTCTCAAACGTATCTATAATTTTTGATGTTCCATGCTGTTATTATATCAATTGCTACATGTTTTGGCTATACTTTATATCATTTTTATGCATTTTCTGGGACTAACCTATTAACAAGATGCCACAGTGCCAGTTCCCTGTTTTCTGCTGTTTTTGGTTTCAGAAAATCTATTAAGGAAATATTCTCGGAATTGGACGAAACAAAAGACATCGTCAATAATATCACGAGGAGATCACGGAGTCCAAAGGGGAGTCGGAGCAGACTCACCAGGAGGCCACGCCACACTAGGGCGCGGCCCAGGGTGGGCCCGCGCCCCCCTATGGCGTGGTGGCCCCCCTCGGCCACCGACGCCGCCTCTTCGCCTATATATTCTCCGCGACGCGAAAACCCTATTACGGTCGATCATATTTCACGAAAAGTTCCGTCGCGGCCGTCATCGTCAATCTCAGATCGGAGGAGTTCTGAAGCTCTTCCCGGCACCCTGCCGGAGGGGAGATCATCACCGGAGGGCTCTACATCACCATGCCTGCCTCCGGAGTGATGCGTGAGTAGTCCACCCCTGGACTACGGGTCCATAGCAGTAGCTAGATGGTTGTCTCTACCTTGTGCCTCCATGTTTAGATCTTGTGAGCTGCCTAACATGATCAAGATCATCTTATTGTAATGCTAGATGTTGTGTTTGCTGGGATCCGATGAATATTGATACCATGTTTATTCAAGTTGTTTATCTATGTGCTCTTGATCTTGCATGCTCTCCGTTGCTAGTAGATGCTTTGGCCAAGTAGATGCTTGTGACTCCAAGAGGGGGTATTTATGCTAGATAGTGGGTTCAGTCTCTAGATATCTGGATCAGTGACAGAAAGGTCTAAGATGGTAGATGTGCTGTTGCCACTAGGGATAAAACATTGGTGCAGTGTCCAAGGGCACTTGTATTGATTACATTACACACTTTACTTCATGCAATAATCTGTTGTTAGCAACTTAATACTGAATGGGATGCAGATGCTGCCTTGAAGGTGGATTATTTAGGCATAGATGCGGTTGGAATAACGGTCTATGTACTTTGTTGTAATGCCCAACTAGATTTCATAGTAGACATCTTGCCATGTATTGCATTGTTATGCCCTCTCTATTTGTCAATTGCCCAGCTGTAATTTGTTTACCCAACATGCTAGTTATCTGTTCTGAGAGAGACACCACTAGTGAACTGTGGACCCTGATCCAATTTCCTCATACTGTTTACACAACCTGCTGCAATTATCTGTTTCCTGTTACTTGCTGTTTTTCCTGCTGTTTTCCACACCATACGTTTAACTCTTTGTTTCTGCAAGACCGGAGAGATTGACAACCTCTCTGTTTCGTGTTGGGCAAAGTTCTGGTTTGTGTCTGTGCAGATTCCACGTTGGTGCAAGCTCCCTAGCGCCAGTGGGAGTCAACATCAACAACCTTCCGATAGATCGTCAAGTCCTACTGGATTGATAACCTTGGGTAGATTATTCAAGGGAAAACTTCTGCTGTCTACATCATAACCTTCCTCTTGGGGTTCACCAACATGTAGCCATCACGCTTGCACGGAGACGCACCCCACGGCTCCCACCCGTCTCAGAGTGGCCCCACGACGGTGACCGGATACGAAGGTCATCGATCTGCCAGAGAAGGAGAAAAAGGCGCGGAGAGAAGCGAGGAATTTCTCGTTAGAGTTGGCTAACCATACCGGCGGAGGAGACAAAATGCCGCGGAGGGGATCGGAGTGATCACCCGATATGCCCCGCTACCCTTGATATAGTGGCGGAGCAGATGCTTATATGAATTCCCAATATTTTCATTCGGGCCAATCCTGTTATAAACGATAGCAAATAAACGATGAAGAAAGCGGAAGATCAACCAACGGGGACACAAGATTTAACGTGGAAAACCCCTCCAACAATGGAGGAGAAAAACCACGGATACCAGCCAGCAATACTTCACTATAACGGGTGAGGTTACAAACGTCGGGAATTTACAACTTGCGAGTATCCCAACCGGCGGCTTACAAGATGTATATATGGTGGTAAAACCTAAGTTGGCTGCAGTCCGACTCGGCAATGATGCGTACCGTACTGCGGGGTCTGCCGCCCCCGCACCCCCGCAAGTGGGCAACCGGCGACGGGCCTCCGCTTCGCTTCGAATTTAGACTTTATCTTCATATGAATTTGGATCACATCAAAATAACAAATCCGATATGCTAGTCTCCTCCTCTCGGGGTCTGCTAGATGCATTTACACTTGCTTACTGCTGCTAAAGAATGCTATGGGTACAAGGGGCATGAAAAGCCAAGATTCATGATGCATTTGTATACCAACTCCATCGATTTCGTTCATACGATAGATAGCCAATACATTCCCCCCAAAAAAAGATAGCTAATAGCATAATACGTAGTAGCAGCTAGGAATATATTTTCATGGCTTGAAAACGAGATAGCAGGTCAAATCTCCAACAACACGGATGAGTCCGAGTCTTGCCTACGCATCTCCTTCGTCTTCTGGTCAAGGACAATGAGCGGACCATCACAACTTCGCCGGTCTTGACGGCACACGTGCCGATCATCACCAAGCACTGGCCGTTGACGGCACACCCGCAACAGCACAATGTCGCTTCTCTCCCCGGATCTATACTCGAAATCAATGAACACATATCTACGAGCTGGGATGTTGGGGTCCAGCGGTTGCAGCTTCTCTTCTGTGTCGATGACGGCTTCTCGCACCCATCCACCAGAGTGTAGCAGCCACACAGATATCTCAAACGCGTAGGCGACGAGGAAGCGCAACCACCTATCCGGTGATGTTCCCAGGTGCCGTTGGCTAGAATAGTAGTTTGTGAGCGAGACTGGGAGCTTCACTGTGCCCAGCTTCCGCGTGTGGACATCATAAGTGAGGATGTCGTCGCCATGTTGGACGAGCCAGTGGATGACGCCACTGGGAAGAACGACGGCGTCGCGGAAATCCTCAACCAACAACAGGCGGTCAGATTGATTTGCAAAAATTAGAGGAGACCATTCGCAACCGGCACTTGATGATATGGTCCATATACGTAGAGGGCGCGTGGAATCGAGAAGGCAACTAACATCCATGGCGAAGAGCATGAAGGAGCAGTCGATACCGTCTGCAGCAGTGAGTAGGACCTAAGTGGTAGTATAGCCACCGGTGTAACGGTTAAGCCGGTCCTTTGAGATGCCCGGTGGCTCAAAGAAGAAGGTGCGCTCCCCGGTCATGGGGTTGTACACGCACAGGTAAGCGAAACCCTTGGATTTTCGGCGTCGGAAGACGACGAGGCCGCCGCGCGACGTAATCGGTTCATACCAGCGAAGGAGCTTGGCGGCGCGACGCGACAGGTATGGCGCCAGGTTGTCGTCGGTGAAGCGCGAGGCTGCCGCAGTGGCCGGGTGGACCAAAGAGACCAGGGGGCCTGGGTTGTGGCTTTTGCGCTTGCGCCTAGGACCAGTGTGGAGGTAGGCGAGGAGGTAGCGCGGAACAATGCCTCCTGACTTTGTTACGCGCTGGATGAAGAAGGGGTTGAGGATCTCACGGCGCAGGAACTTGCATGCGGCGGCGCAGCGGACTAGAGTTGTGGGGTCCGAGCAGGCTACTATCTCCAATAAGAGGTCAATCGCCATTGGTAACGCCGGAGTTCTCCGTCGGCGTTTCCGTGGCGTCTTCATACGCACGTATGTGTTTGTGGGCGGCTAACTATGGCGTCTCCGGCGGCGCTTGTTCAATATAAGTTTCTTTTTTTGAAAACTGCTTGTTCAATATATGAGCGTTTGCGTTGTACTGTGTTTTGTTAAATATAAGTACTACCTCATTAGGTTAACCGGCAGCTAAGCTACGGCAGGCTTTTCATATTAATTTCGGCGTCACGAGCCTGCATTGCTTAACTCTCACGGCCCAAGTCTTCCGTATTTTTTTAAATGTCCTAGTACGTGTGGATTAGCCTTTGGCCCTTTGAGGTAAATGTATAATTTGTTTCCTGGAATAGCTTGATTCCAAATCAAACATTTCCAACATGTTATTCTCCGATTTTTGAAACAGTTTACAGTCGGATAGTAGTGGACCAACGAGACGAAGAATTGGCTTCCCGTATACACGTCGTACGTTGCAGGTATTGCAGCACCACCGTATGTCGTCACCGCCGAGCTCATCGATATTGCTGCCTTGTTGGCCGCACGCCTCAATGCTCTCTGGCTAGATCCCACGCGGGAGCGGGCGAGGCGAAGTTGTTGCGTAGCTTGCCTCTTGGGACCTCGTCTTAGATGTGTCACTGGTCGGAGGGACCCGTGGAGTGAGTTGGCATTCGGCGGTGGGGAGCTACTGGACCGCCCTCATCGTCGATTCAGAGTCACAGTTCGCCTAATACAGATGTCAAAAGCTCTAGGCAGTTACTGTCAATATGCAAGACAAGTCCAATGACATTATATACACTCTACTTAGTATGAACCGATAAGCTTTCTCTTTTTGTTACTTTGTCTGATTCCTTATGATCACTTTATCTCCACAGGAGAAACACATGTTACCCTTGCTTACTGCTGCTCGAGAAGGCGTATAGGCACAAGGGGACGTGAAAGGTCAAGATTCATGATGCAAAGCAAAAGGGGGCAAAAAAGAATTTTACTCCAGTTTCTTTCAGGTAACAAATTTACATAACTTTCAGGGAATTTTACAGAACCATAACTGCCCTTCACGGTCAAATTCAACGAACTTTCCGCAAGAATATGAAGCCGGCGAGTGTAAACCGGCATGACCGCACACACCCGGATAGTAACGGATGCTGTGTTTATTCGAGGTATAGAACAACACGGGTGCCAAGCACACATTATTGTGATAGTACTGTCGTCTGTGCTATTGCATAGACGTTAATATTGTTCTTGCAGACACGGTGTAATCTTCTTTGTCTTCGCTTTGAGATCGCAGACTATGATCATCCGATCATCGCCAGCAAGCTGCCGCTACATGTTCTCCTTCACAACCGTGACTGGGCAGGCCGCATGGTTCACAACATAGGTGCTCACGCTCCCCATCAGCGCCCTGCCGCCAAGAAACAATAACGATCAAATATATGATATATAGACTCCGAAAATGCGCGGTTTGACCATCAAATGTAAGCTCGGTGAAGTTGTGGCAAAGATCGTCTATGAACTGAACATGACCGAATGCCGTAAGCAGGAGTTTTTAACACCAGAAATCTGAAGCTGTGTGTTTACCTCTTTAGTGTGCTCAGACCTCTGCTTCCCATAACCAGGCAGCTGAGGGGAACCAGGTCAGCCGACTGGCACACCTTCTTCGCGGGGTCACCGTAGAATAACTTTGCAGAGACTTCAACCTGTAACCGCATAGTTTCAGTGACGACAAGAAATCAGCAACATGT